>CM045765.1:130223091-130923091 GCA_025200525.1 Camellia lanceoleosa
GGCTCGCTCGAGCGAACCCTTTGATTTTGGAAGCTCGCTCGAGCGAGCATCGAGCGAGCATCGCGCGTAAAAATTGAGCATCCAGTATTTTCACTGTTTCATTAGACCGCTCGAGCGAAGGATTGTTCGCTCGAGCGAAGCCTTTGTTTTTGCAACCTCGCTCGAGCGAGACCCCTGTTTTCAGCAACTTTTGAAAAATGCCTTCCAACTGTATTTTTGCATCCTCATCCCATCCTAGGCATTCTTAGGCCTAGTTTAAGACATCTTAATGAGGATTTAGACAAAGAACCACACCGAGGAAATTTAGGGATGTAATTATCATCTTTTCGATTGTGAACTTAGTGTGTGTTCTATTTGTTAACTGTTTAGGGTTGGCTCAGGGGGCGCTCTAGGCTGCTATAGCCCAATCTCTGTGAGTAAGTTGTGTAAAGATATGTTCAAATGGTTATATTTTGAATCTTGGAAACTGCTTATTGAACTGATATTGTTTATTGAATGAATGTATGTCTGCATTTCGAATCAGACAGGCATCCTTAGCACCCTGTTATTGGTATTCTGAGCTCTGTCGGTTTCCTTGTGGAACCATCTTGATTGATGGCCATCATTATTGTTAGATGCATAAGGCCGGTCCTTTTTGGACCCTCTTGTTTATAGGCTAATGAATGTACCACATATGACTGATTGATTGAAATACTGATTGACTGAAATACTGAAAGATTGAAATACTGTATAATGAATTGATTTCATTACTGTAAGGGTCATTCATTCATACCCTCTTTACACGCTATGGTATTCACTGGGCTTTAGCTCCTTTGTTTATATATATATGTAGGTTCTCAAAGAACTGCATCGAGCTAGGAGCGTGGGATTGGTCCCCGCTTTGTCAAGCCGCCTATGCGCCTCCGCGAGGTTCGAGTTGCCATGTTATGGCTTGGGGTGTTTTTGTGTCCCTATCGGTCTCTTCTTGTATTGTACTTTTGTATAGACATATCTTTCATTATCGAGGATTCAATCCGTCGATCGATTGTGTATCAATGTATAGACTGTATATAGATTGTACTGTGTTGAACCGTATGAATGCATAAAAATGTTTTTGACATACAGATTTTCACAGCTCAATGGACACTAGTTATTTACTGTATTGGCTTCAGCCCTACATACTGCTTGGTATCTTTGTTGGTAGGCCTTGGTAATCTCGGATTCTTGGCGATTCTGATGCTAAACCCTTAGGGCCGGGTTTGGGTCGTGACACATTGTCAAATTGCTATCTCATTTGGGTAGATTTGTATACATCAAGGAGCATGTCTCCATTCAACAATCAAGAGTGTTCATCGGTAAATTCTGAGAAGTTGAGCTTGGATGCTTTGAAGGAGTTCAAAGCAGCTCATAGTTGTGGATTTAACTTTGGTATTGTGGATTCAACACCATGCTATTCAATCCCGAGACGAATGCGTTGGTGGAAGTGGTACAAAGAGTGGAAGACAATCCTAGAGTGAGTTGGGTAATTGTTCGTACTCTTGTTTAATTTCGTTATCTTCGTATTGGATTGCTTAGTGGCCTTTGGCCCGTTATTTTTTACTACAATTGGAGGTACTTCAATTGTGATTTTTTCACATTAAATTTCTTGTATTGATTTATCTATTGTGAAACTACAATCTAAATCACTTTCGTACATGCTAGATAATTTAGATTGTTAGTTTATGTATTTGAAATTTATTGCAATAAAATCTATATTGAGGTCACATTTGGAAAGTAATAGTGTTAGCCTAAAAGTAATAAAGTTATTAAAAAAATCAAAAAGGTTATAACTTATACTAAAATGTTAAAGATTTTATTTTCTCTTTACTTTTTGTATATCTTTTTATAAAAAATTAAAAAATCATTCTAAATATATAATATTTTTTATCTCATATTTTAATAAAAAAAAAAAAAAATTATTAAAATAATATATTCTTAAACGAAATATGATTACGAATTACTTAAATTTTTCAAAAGAGACAAACTTAATAAAACACATTGAATAATACTCACATGCAACTGACCTCCTCGAGAAATGCAGGTATTCTTGCCAAATGGGCCATGTTGATTTTATTTGAACAAATTATGTCTACTTTTATTTATTTATTTTTGGATAAAAGTGCCTTTACAGTTTGGTCATCATGTTTATCTTATGATTTCTCTATCTCATTCCCTCTACCAGGTTTAATCTACTCCAATCAAAAACCAAAGGAAAAAAAAAAAAAAGAAAAAGAAAAGGAAAAAGCATTCCCTTTTGTGAGAAATTATTTAATATTTTCGAAGTAACACTGTTGGCTACATATTTTGTAAAAGCCAATTACAATTCGACACGTGGCAGGATGAGGGTATTATTGGAAGATGATTTTAATCTTAAATCTCAATCGTACACGTGGCAATAATTATTGGTTCTCAAATGGTCTGAGTAGCACTAGATCAGGAATGAGATACAAGGTGACGTGGCTTCAACGGTTACCTTTATTCAAATTCAGAAACGGGAGGGAAGTCCAACTGCAAGTGATGGCATAGTGGGACTATTTCTAAGGTAACATGATCAGCGATCATGGAGGAGCAGCTGACGGTTCAAGTGCAGTTCAAGGTCATCCTAACAAGTATAAATAGCGGAAGTTCCAAAAGACCCCAGACTCAGATCATATAAACCAGTTTTACTTCGCATTTTTTCTTTTCAGTTTTACCTTTCCTGTACTTTAAATACTTGTTCTTTAAATACCTGCACTGTACTTCAATTCATAGGAGTAGTTTTCAAGTAGATTCAAGTAAACCGTTGTCAGAACTTCCTCAAGGCCGAAGTTTGGACAATTGTAAGTGTTTATGTTAATGAAATACTTCAATTGCTCTTAATATTAATTGTCATTTCTCTTAATTTCTCCTAAAAGTCAAGCCACCAGTAAAAGTCCTCTTCATTGAGGCTGAAAGAACTGAAACATAGTCACCTGATTATTGATTTGCAATTCTAATTTCAGAAGGATCGATTGATCCTCGCACGCCGATTTAGAAATTTACCCTTAGAAAAGCCAATAAACCAACATATATTTTTGGCACGGCCAGTGGGACTAATTAAAATGGCTAGAGCGAAGACGACAAGGAGAAAATGAACGCTTAGAAGAAGGCGTAGAAGGAGAGGTAGAAATACCTAATCCAGAGGAAAATGTGGTAACACACTGTGGAAACTCCTATGTCATCGTAACCTTTGGTAATGCATCAAGATTTCCGACAAGTACCAAATGTTCATAATATTGGACGAAACCAAGGAATTGGACCATCCACCATTCCATCTTCTCAGCCAACAAATCCATGGGATGGCTTGGTAGATGCTATGGGACAACAGCTAATGAACACAATGGAAAGGTGGGCAACATCCTTTTTGGATCGAATGAACAACCACCAACCAACAAATACAAGACATACAGAGGAAATCTTAAATGTTCATCAACAAAGATTGGCTAGAGAAAAACCTATGCAAGTTAATGGACAAAGTTAATGGTCGACTAGTACGCAAAACTATGAAAGACCCTCACCGCAGCCCTGGTATGAACCCATTTCGAGGCCTGTAGTAGGCCACAATACCACAATATTCAACAAAGGAAGCCATACCGGGGCAAGTGATCCGCCAAGTACAAGAAACTGCATAAGAATGGTGGCAAATCCCATGTTCGAAGTTATAACTGGCACCCGGGGTTATAATAATCCTTTATTTGAATTTATACCCGGGGGGTTGGAGGGTTTGCCTACAAATGGAAGGACACAATACCTATTCCAACACCTTTACAGTCCTTTAGTAGGACAGCTCAAAGAGGTTATCCATTTCCAACAAAGAATCCGCACTACAGGACAACCAGTCCCAAATATACCATTGTATGGACCAAGAGGACCACAGCACAAGTTCCACAACCCTGTGGTTTGCTCCTCCAAGAGTGGTTCAAGAAGCCCAAAATATGGTCCCTAGGGACCAAATTGTTGATATTGTTAGGGAGCTATGTGGACCAATGGCCTGGGGGTCCAGACTCAGATACGTAAAACCATATCCAGAGTGGGTTGATAGAGTACATGAATACCCAAGAGGGTTTAGAATACCGATTTCACCCTATTCTATGGAACTGAAATCAATCAACAAGAGAGCATATTGCTAGATTCGCTCGGTGGTGAATTTGCTAATCATGACTACATAAAATTAAGATTATTTCCAAACTCTCGACCGGGGAGCGCTTTGTATGGTATATCAACCTTACACCGCTCCATTCAAACTTGGCAACAGATGGAAGAGGCATTTCATGCCCAATTTTTCCAATCGAGCCGAAGTATCCATGGCGATTGGCAAGATTGAGTCAAAGGCTACTCAATTCATTGCAAGATTTAAAAGGGCTCGAAATAAATGTAGAGTCATCCTTCGAGCGAAATTTATACGATTGGCTCAAACGGTTTAGAGTTCAAAGCTCGAAGAAGTTTGATTCAAGCGAATTTAGGGATTTGGTCGAATTAACCTATAAGGTGTCACGATATGAAGCATTACTAGAGGAAGAACAAGATCAAACAATGCTTCATATAAGACATACTATAAAGATCTCAATTACGAGATTGATGCTGGAGATTGTGGGCAAGAACACATGTCTGTGAAGCATTAATTCATAAGGATACGACTATCGACCAACAATTTAAGAAGAAAGACTTTCACAGAAAGTATTCTTCGATTTAACAAAAGCAGATGATATTTTCGATCATTTGCTCAGCCTAATTTCCTTAAGTTACCAAAAGGAGTAAAACTACCTTCTCTTGATGAACTTAAAGGAAAAGTGTCTCAGAATGGCACAATTCTTGGTCTCACACAACTAAAAACTGCATTGTTTTTCGAGACAGGATGCAAGAGCAAATCAGGAAAAAGGCTGAAGTTCCCAAACAAAAGCGAGAAAGCCATGGGAATTGTGATGAACCGTTTCGAAGTTGGAGAGAGCTACGCTAATGTGGTTGTTCCAAATTTTCAGAATCTATCTTTGCAGGAATTGGAAGCAGTTAGTGTGCAAATGCATATTGCCAACCGCATACCGCCAAGAAAGAGACCAGGAGTTCACCAGTTGTTGGTCAGAGTCTCTCACATCAGAAGGAACATTCTGATGAGGAAATATTGGACGACGATTCCTTGGAAGCAGCTGTAATGCAAAGGATGTGTCCAAGGTGTAGACTAAGCTACAAATGGTTGAAGGGGCTTCCAATTGATGGGAAGCAATACTATAAGGATGTTCAGAGACGTCCTAGAACAACCAACGCTTACAACAAAAGGCCGTACCCGGCTAGTGATAGGCAACGACCAGTGGTGGTTGAGCCTGCAGTTAACAGAATGAATGCTAAAGGCAAAGGGCCCTTGTATGAGTCTAGGCCACTTAACTACTATAAAATGGAGAGTAGACATTCTGAAAGAAGATTAGAGAGGAGTTCAGGTTATGGGACTAAAGCCAGAGATTGGCCCCCCAGATCAACTTCACACAGAACAGAAAATGGCCATCTCAAACAAAGGCCAGAATCAAGCTCGAAACATGAGACGAACCAAGCACTTACCTCCGGCGGTTGAAGGCGCCGAAGGTGGAAAAAGGGTGATTCAACGTCTGAATCAAGAAGCTCTTGGGTGCTGAGTCCCAGATTGGTTTGTAATGCAAAACAAACCTAGGGAATTGCTGACAGGAGAGATGTTGGAATCACAGTGAGAATGGTCAAACCTCCTTTGGTGGCCCCAAACAAGCGGGTATTCTGAAGCACCCAAAGACAAAGGAGCCAAGTATGGTTCGGTTATTTCAGATCACAAAGGAGGAAAATTCAGCTACAGTACACCCGATGCAGCAAAATCTGAAAGAGAGTGAAGAGAGTTCTTCACATGTCAAGACGAAGAAAAGAAAGCTTCAAGTCGACTGTTCCAAAACCGTATTTGCAAAGTAAAGTGGTTTGTAGCAGGAACAATTGGCTCAAGTTCATTACGAACTAAAGGCGAGGAAAAGTCGATTTGGCGAGGATTGGAGAAGGCTCGATGGAGAGTGATAGTGAAATAGAAGAAGAGATTGGCATGAGCCAAAAAGAAGGAAATGGCAGAAGAAGAAATGTTCGAAGCCTTCATGGCTGAACAAACGTTTCTGACTGAAAGCTTAGTTGAGAAGGACCCTTCGAAGGGATCAGTCATCAATGAAATACCAGAATGCAGCATGGAGGACGCTGAAGATACTGAACAAGGTAGTCAAGAAGGGAAGAAGGTACAACCAGCCATCCAGTTTGGCTCATTCCCACCTGTATCAGTTAACATGGTACATATACTACCTCATGAATTTCAGGCTGAGGATCAGGAGGACCAAGACATGGATCCAATTCCTGTTTCTAGTGAGGAATCACAAGTGAGCATGGTTCAGGATGCTTCGGAAATGGCTAGTCCTATGGAAGTTGAGTGCGAAAGTGAGGAGAAGGTGAGCATCAACCTCTCATATCCTTTTGAATACCCCTCGAATTCCATGACCCAACATGTCAAGCCTTTGTACATTAAGGCTTTCTTTGATGGTATCTGATTAACCGAGTCCTAGTAGACAATGGGGCGGTTAATTTATTGCGAAATCTTCTTTGAAGAAATTAGGAAAGAAGAATCCAAGGTTGATCCCAACCGGTACAACCATTCTTGGCTTTCTTTGGAGATAAGCGAGATGGCTCAAGGTATTACGCCTATCAATTTGAGTGTGGAAACCGAGGATTGTATGACAGCATTTTTCGTGATCGATAGCAATGCTAAGTATAATGCCTTACTTGGAAGGGTCTGGATTCACACCAACAAGTGTGTACCTTCCTCTTTGCATCAAAAGATCATGATGGCTCTGGGTAATGGAGAGACAGAGGAGATTGGTGCACGATCCTCAACCTTTCATAGCTTTGTGCGGATTTTGCAGAGGCCAAACTATATATTGAAGGGGTAACTCCACTCAAAGATATTGAGAAAAGTGATGGCTCGGCAAGTGACGGTGATGAGGAAGTTACATCCGAAGCACTTAGTTCAGAAAGTCTTGATGAAGAAGTTGCCGTGAAAGATGACAACGATGCTGGTTATAGGCAAGAAGTGAAGAACGAAGCCAATTCATTGGCTTTGATTAAATTCTCATCATTGGATGTAAAAGCAATAGTCCGGAAGATGCGAAACAAGAGAGAGAAGCCATGACAATTGGTCAGGAACAAGAACAACAACAGTCGGAGATTGACCTTTGGGAAATATTGTGCATTGGACATTGAAACAAGAGTCCAGAAATACAAGAAGAAGACGCCTTATGGGATGATTTTGTCTATGAGGAAGAAGGTAGAGATGTCGAAATAGAGAGTCTAGAGGCGGAACAAGGTGAAAAGATTGTTTCAAGGTTGAAGAAACCAAAGAGAAAGCTCCAATGAATTCTCGGACAGGACCCCTTAGAAGAAGTGAATTTAGGGAAGGTTACGTGCGTGACCACTTACATAAGTACTGTTTGAATGCTGCGGGAGACCGGTTGTTGGTTGTTTTAAAGAAGTACAAGGATTGTTTTGCGTGGTCTTACAATGAACTACCAGGATTGGATAGATCATTGGTGGAACATAGGCTCCCTTTGAAGCCTAATTTCAAGCCATACAAACAGAAACCTAGGAGGATGAGTCCAGATGTAATTCAGAAGGTCAAGGAAGAAATTCTTAGACTACTCAAGGCAGACTTTATTAGGACGGCCAGATATGTTGAATGGCTATCTAATATTGTGCCCGTAGTTAAGAAAAATGGCAAAATGAGGGTATGCATCGATTTCAGGAACTTAAATCTAGCAACTCCTAAAGATGAATACCCTATGCCTATAGTGGATCTGTTGGTGGACAGTTCAGCAGGGCATCAAGTTTTGTCAATGATGGATGGCCACTCTGGTTATAATCAAATATGTATTGCAGAGGAAGACATCCACAAGACAGCATTCAGATGTCCTGGGAATATTGGCACCTTCGAATGGGTTAAGATGCCATTTGGTCTGAAGAATGCTGGAGCTACGTGTCAGAGGGCTATGAACACCATCTTTCATGACCTTATTGGAGGGTATCTAGAATGTTATATTGATGACATCGTGGTAAAATCGATCCATGGAGAAACACTTGCTTCATTTAGAAGTTTTTGAAAGAATGAGGAAGTTCAAGTTGAAACTCAACCCTCTTAAATGTGCTTTTGGTGTGTCATCCGAAATTTCTTGGGTTATGTGGTGCACAAGAAAGGAATACTGATTGATCGTAATAAAGCCAAAGCCATTATTGAAGCTAGACCTCCATCAAGTAAGAAAGAATTACAAAGGTTCCTTAAAAGTTAATTTTCTTGAAGGTTTATTTCTAACACCGCAGGGAAAACTAAAGTATTCTCTTCCTTGTTAAGGCCGAAAGATGAAGAGGAATTTGTGTGACAGCAGAGCATCAAACCGCTCAAGGTATCAAAGCCTACTTGGCCAATCCTCCAAAGGCGATGCCACCAAAACGAAATAAGCCCTTGAAGTTATACATAGCGGCAGCAGAAGATTCATTGGGAGCTTTGGCCCAAGACAATGAAGAAGGCAAGGAACAAGTCATTTATTACCTTAGTAGGTTTTTAAATTCTTGTGAATGTAAATACTCACCGTTGAAAAGTCATGTCTTGCTTTGTATTTTGTCGCAATGAAATTAAGATATTATCTTTTACCTACAATTGTCTTGGTAATTGCAACCACGATTTGGTTAAATACATGTTATCTAGACCTATGTTGAGGGAAGAATTGGCAAATGGATATTAGCCTTATCGAATTTCATTTAGAATATGTCCCTCAAAGGGCAAAAGGGCAAGTATTAGCCAATTTTCTAGCAGATCATCCATCTCAAACAGAGAACCAAGAGGTAATGGAACTTGGTATGGCTAGTGTTGAACCATGGCAAATGTGGTTCGATGGATCGAAAGCCAATGGATTAATTGGAATTGGTATAGTGATTAAGTCTCCATTAAGGGATAGAAACCACACATGGTTTCAGAGTGGATGAAGCTAGTGTTCCAATAATCGAGTGAATATGAAGCCTTAATAGTAGGACTAGAAATCCTTATTGGGTTACAAGTACATGCAGTTGACATATTTGGAGACTCCCAATTGGTTGTTAACCAAGTAAAAGGGATTTTCAAGTGTCAAAGCATAAGCATCCTACCATATTATGTTGTTGCATTACATCTGCTTTCTCAGTTTCAAATAGCAAATGTAACTTATGTTCCAAGATTCTTGAACAGTAGAGCTAATGATGTGGCTCAGAAAGCTTCGAACTTCAAGAGAAGGGATAGTACCCAAAGGGATATAAGCCAAGCAACATATCAGAGACTAATTCAACCTTTGAATAAAAGGAATGTGATCTTGGAAGTCAATCATAATGACTCACAAGAACAGGATTGGAGGCATCCAATTATGCAGTATTTGGCTGGTCCATCTTCAAAAGCCAGCAGGAAAATCAAATTGCAGTCTATGCAATATATAGTATATGATAATGCTTTATACAAAAGGGGAGGAGATGGCTTATTATTGGAGTGTTTGGGTCCAAAAGAAGCATTAACAGCTATGGCTGAGGTTCACGAAGGCATTTGTGGTGCTCATCAGCCTGGTGTAAAGATGAGATGGTTGCTTCGAAGGCATTCCTATTATTGGCCAACTATTCTAAAAGATTGCATAGAATATGCAAAAGGGTGCCAGGCATGCCAAAAACATGGCACAATAAGACATGTGCCCATAACTGACCTACATGCAGTAGTGAAGCCTTGGCCATTCAGAGGATGGGCCATGGACATGATAGGTAAAATTCATCCACCTTCTTCGAAACATCATTGTTTCATTCTAGTGGCTACTGATTACTTCACTAAATGGGTTGAAGCCAAGCCATATAAGGTCAGAGACCGCAGAGGTCATTGGGTTTATTAAAGACTTGATCCATAGGTTTGGCATTCCACAAACCATAACAGTTGATAATGGAACTGTGTTTGATGGGAAAATGGTGAAATCCTTTGTGGCGAGTTTGGGATTAGTCTTATTAATTCCACTCCCTATTATGCATGTGCCAATGGTCAAGTGAATCATCTAATAAATCCTTGAAAAAGGAATACAAAAGATGGTGGAAGATAATCCTAGGGATTGGCATAACCTATTGTTGGATGTTTTATGGGCTTACGTAACTTCCCCAAGATCGAGTGAGTCACCCTTATGCCTTAGTATACTAGCACGATGCAAAGGTTACCGTGGAAATTAATGTTAAATCTTTGAGGTAAGATGTCAAGATCAATTAGAATCGAGCAATATCATCAAAGCATGTGCCCGAATTGGAAGACATAGATGAAGCAAGGATTTTGGCATTAAATAGCATTCTTTTCAAAAGAAGAAAGCAGCAAGAATTATAACAAGAAAGTCAAGCATATTGGCTTTGATGAAGGTGATTTGGTATGGAAAACAATACTCCCATAGGGATTAAAAGCCATAAGTTTGGCAAATGGTCACCTAATTGGGAAGGACCATATCAAGTTCATAGAGTTTTGCCTTTGGGGCATACCATTTAAGAAATTTGAATGGTTATGTACATCCCAAAAAGATTAATGGCGATATTTGAAGCCTTATTTTCCAACCATTTGGGAAACACAAGGAATGGAATAAACATTGAATACAAAAACATGAGATTACTCAAAGGATAGACAAACTTGTTCTTTCATAAAGAATTGAATACATTATGCCATAGATTGGCCCGTAAGTCATTACAATGTCTTAATTGTTTTTGTACAACGGATTTCCTATTGCTAAGTGATGGGAATAGTTCTATAGTCAGAGCCATGTCCTTTTACGATCACCAACTCTTGGTTAGTGATCTGCAATTGGTGTCGATTCGACCCAAGGCTCGGTTTATTGCGCCTAATTCCTCCTCCAGTTGGGCCTTCTTCTCAGCTTGAGTCGAAACTTGGAATCGAGGAATGTTGTTCCTTGAGTTCTCGATACCTTGGTATGCACTTGAGAAACAAAACTCGATCCCTAGTCGCTTTCATCCGCAACCTTAGCAACTTTTGACAAATGTTGAGGTAAAAATCGATGGTGGTCAGCCGCTGAGATAGATGATTTGAGACATTCAAGCTAGACCGCCAAAGAATATTACAACACAAGGAACCCATTTCGATAGTAGGCCTTTGTAGAGCTTCAAAGGAATCCTCGAAAAGAATTTAGCAGTTCTAGACATGTGTCTATGTCTATTGAAGGCACAGAAGGTTGGTTGCTGGAGGAAGAATTCTCAAAAATCTCCAATAAGGAGTCGGCCAAGACTAATGGCTCAGCTTCAGCACTAAAGGTTGGAGAAGTAGAAGATATGTCAAAAAGACTAGCCAGTCTTCCTTCGAAGATGTCTACTTCATCCCTAGACATGAAGGGCATAGAAAGTATGGTAGTGGAAGACACAGAGGGCTGCATGGGGATGGGAGAAATGGATGGAGCGTCTTTGGCAGCTTCTATAGTCTTAGCCACCAATGAATCAAGCGAAGAGGGGCCGGAGATAGGCATAGGTGGTGAACCATGAATTGGGGAATTACCAAAGACTCTCAGAGAAGAATTAATTGCCATCGAGATGGAGGGCAACTCAAATCTCCGTGAAGGAAGGAAGAAGGGCAAGGCTCAAGAAGAAGTGATGAGGAAAATCAAAAGTTAAAAAAGGAATATATGGTTCTAAGCCAAGGAAAAGAGAAGCAGGAATGCTTAGATTCAAAGAAGGCATATCAAATAGAGGAAGCGTGAGTTGGATGGTTTTCACACGTTGCATTTGGTCAGTTAACCGAAACAAAGGAGGCCTCACGAAAAATGAAAGCAAGAGTCTTTGCAAGAGGAAGAAGTACAAAAGATTGTTAGAATTCAAGATGTAAAAGATGACTAAAGGAAAAAAGGAAGTGTGAAAGAAATTACTTGTTTGAAGCACCGCACTAATGAGAGAGTCATGAGGGAATGATGTGTGACACTTTGATGTTTTCTCATTATTTCCTTTGTAATGCATCAACAAAGCAGAGTTTCTTCCCTTAAACTTTGTTGTTGCCGTCTCTTCTCGGCTCTCTCGAAGACAATTATTGTTTTAGAATGTTCCTGCTCTACTACCTTGACAAATGTCTCATGAATGGGATTTTCCATCAAGTCAAGAGTTGAAGCGCCATCTTTCTTTTCTTTCCTATTATTTGAGCAAGTGTCTCAGAATCAGAATCCTCGTCAGAATCAGAAAGAGAGGCATCAAAATCAGAAGAAGGAACAGTAATCTTTCTTCTCCTTTTTCTTTGAGTCAGCAATGTCTGCTCATCAATTGTCTTTTCAGTTCTTTTAATCTGAGATTCAGGTTCCCCAGAAGGAAACTCTTCTTCTGATTCTTTAACAGCCGTCTCCTCATGAACCACATCAGTCACTTTTTTCCTCTTTATTAAGGCTCGAGTGACTCTGAGAGGAGTTGAAGTAATAGGAACAGATTGAGTTGTAGGAGGAACTGGAAGGAGTGACAATTTCAAAGGTTTTGGATCGACACATCTAACATTTTCATCGATCTTGAGGAGAAATGGCTAAGTACACTTCCATATTGCTCACCCACCGCTTTTGGTATCTCTTCAAAAAAGTGCCTTGAGGATGAAAGTGGTGTATTCAAAAGTGGCTAAGTCATCTATAAATTTGAAAGTTGCCTCTTCTAGCCTTGATTTTCGAACTTTCAAATCTCTCTTGGCAAGGGATAAGTTGGTGTTACTACAAAGGGGGATTGGAACTCCTTGTGTTAGACCAAGCTCTAGCTTAATTAAGCAGACAAGAAGGCTCGACTATGCATTTATAAGCCACGGGGTTCAAGGTTCCAATAAACAGCTTCTAGGAATCAGAATGGAAGCCCATATGTTTTTATGAATGGGTAGGGTACAGAGCCTGTCACTCAGAAAGTGACTCAACCAAGTTGGGCCTACACTGGCTTCGAAAGGACGGAAACGATGACTAGGAAGGGAAGTTGGCAGCTGATAGAAGAAGGAGAAGTAAAAGGCAAAGGTAGAGGGATAAAGTGAAGCATTGGCCAGTCTTATGCCATGAGTAAAAGAGTGTAATCCATGAAATTTGAGACATTTGGATTGCAATTCAGTGAAATAGGCAAAAAGCCAAAGCTGAAGGATCCAGAATGGCCCCCCTTGATTGGCATCTAAAGGTTTCTCACAAAAGAGGGAGCAAACTCTATAAACGTGGCCTAGGACATATGGAGCTAAGGCTACTCTTTTTTGTAAGACAAAGGCTTTGGCAAGAGAAGCAAATTCAGGCATGATTCTTTGGGAGGAAGTACAGAATAGGAATTTGCAAAGCCAATATAATAAGAAGGAGAAAAATTCCCTATCACATCGGACCTTCCTTTGTTTTCGCCTTAACAAAATCATCAGAAGATGAGGTAAGAGAGGGAAGGAGAAAGGAACTAAATCGGGAAATCTGGGTAATGGGAGTGCCGATAGGGATATCCCTAGAAGGTGACAGATGTCAAGAACGGTAGGAGCCATCATCCCACACTTAAATTGAAAGAAATTAAAGATGCGATTCCAAAAGCATAAGGCAGCCGGACTTAAGAAAGGGTCTTCGATAGTTACCTCGATAATCGAAGAGCATCAAGAAGACAAAGCTCTTGAAGGTCTAGCGTCCTAGCAGGGACAACTCGATCGTACCATTCCTGCCATTCTGGTCTCATCGTGGGCCAACATCGGTGGGGACGATTGATTCTCCAGCTTTTCCAGTCAAGATTACTTTCGTAAAGAAGATGTTGATCCTCCAGGCGGGGATATAGGGCAGGAAGTTCAGTAAGAGTCTCTTTGAATATTGGCCCAAGCACGTAATCTTGCTGTTCATGACGACGAGGGATAAAGATACGCCCATCGATAGCACTTTTCTGCCCAGCCTTGTATTTCTCACATTCTGTGTCAATAAGCCTTTTCAAGACCACAGATGGGCTTAGACGCTCTATGGTTGGGATTTTTGAGGAAGAAGCCATTGAAGATTGATAAGGGTTTGTATGATAAGAGCAAGTGATTTCAGAACATAAAACAAAGGGGGCTTTTAAAAGGTTTCGTGTCTGAACATATAGGGCATAAATCGTTAAGTACTAAAAGTACGAATACGAGGAGCCTTTGCCGATATTAATGGTTTTGGAGGGAAAAGTATATTTCGGATGTCGACAACAGCTTCGAAGTGGGGTATATGGCTTCGAAGCCAGTTCTGACTCCAAGAAATCAAGTAAGATGGCTTCGAAATACAGAATCTGGCTTCGAAGTATATTACGTGTTTGGAGACGTTCAGACGCTTGAGTATTGGTCTACTTTAAAAGGTTTTAAAGACCTATTTGATGAACATTATCGAAAGTAATGATCTTTAAAGCAGAGCTTAGAAACCAAACATTGGTTTTTACAAAGGGAGATTGTCCATTGAATTAGGACAAAGACCTGACTACTTTTTAAAACAAGAAGTGGTCAATTTAAAATTGATTGACTATAATAGCTATGACCATGCATTGGTTATAATTAGCTTTGAAAAGTAAAGTTGTTAATTTCGAAACACTATTTTTAGATGATATTGACCAAAATTGTCAATTTTTACTCCATAAGTTGGAAAAAGACATATTGGTTTCTTTTAGTGTTTCATTAAAGACAAGTAAGTCCAAATTCGAAGGATGAGATTATTTAATTTAAGGTTGTAAGTTGGCTTTTAAAGTAAGAAGAAACAGAGTCAAACAATGTCAAGTACAGAAGACTTTGCTTTTCATTAGAGCCAAGACAATTACATTAAATAATCTTATTTTGGTACAAATTCAAGTTCGTAGAAATAAGGAATAGAATAAATTACAAGATCATGAAATTTCGTCCAACAATGATCAATGAATATTTGTTCTTTCTTTATTATGTCCTCCATCTCTTCCAAAGTTGGCAGCATGAGTTGATGTGCTCTCACTTCATAATATCTGACTCTTGACCTTTGCTTCGAAAGCCCCCTCCCTCGATTTTTGTTCCAACTCATCTATAACTAAATCATCCCAATACGCAGAATCCTTATTCTTGAAGTCTTCAAAGTCTTCAATGAAGTTTTCTGCTTCGTATTGAGCTTGAATTCGAAGAGATGAAAGTTGATCCAAAGGCTGAGTGGTGACTTTGGAATTTCGATGCCAATGGAGAATCTTGAAGTTGATCCAGAAACAGTGAAGTTCGCTTGGGCGATAGGATTAAGGATATGGCCCCGGTCGAATATCACAGCCCATTGAAGTTCTTAAGAGGAATGACATCCTCAAGAACATTAAAGGGTAGGTGAGAAAAGTCGCAAGCGAAGTTGGGCTTCTTCTGCCGGATGGAGTTGGAGATGATGGAGGTTTGTAAGGGGAAGGTTTTGTCCATTGGAAGAGCAAGCTTTAACTTCTCTATCCAAGAAAGAGGGAGGAGGAGAAGGCGTAGATGGTTCTGCTTCAAAAGAAAAAAAAGATGTGGATGCCTCTAGTCTAGGGGATGGAGAAGGTGCGGATGCTTCTATTTCGAAGGATGAAGAAGGTGTGGATGCTTCCATTTCAGAAGATGGAGAAGAAGAAGTGGTCGCTTCGGTTGGGGGAGATGATACAGGGATGGAAGGAACAAAGGCATTAATATAGCCAAGCCAGTCAGAAGAACAAATCTGTGCCTTCTTGGCTAAGAATGAAGGGGTATATCCTTGTGTTTCTTCCAAACACCGGGCAGGGTGCATTGCTCCTGTGGGCATGGAGGATGTATACCAAGCTACAAGCAAATTCTCTTCTAAACTGCGTCGAAAGTCGATGGGCACGTAAGGATAAACCACCGAGCTTCGGCGTCGGAAGGAAAATCCAAGGGGCCAGTAAACTCAATAAAATGATGATTGATCAGTTCCCTCAAGTCCCAGGACTCAGATGCAGACCAGTTTGTCACCCCAGAAGATGAAGTTTCATCCCAAGCAGAAGGTTGTGAAGAAGAATTTCCTAATTCCATATTTGCAATTTTTTGAAGCAAAGGCTTGAAAGTTGTTTGTTCAAAGCGTGAGGAGAATTTAGAGGAAGAACTTCTTGTATCGACAAGTCCGTAAACCAAGGATTGAGGGCAATGTGTTCGTAGTCCAAAGGTTGATAATCTGAAAGCTTCCATGACTGGATATAGAAAGGCGGGTAAAGGTAGCTAATAAATCGTGGAGATTCTTTCGAGGGAAATAGCATTACTCAATGGCTCTTCGTATGCTCGATCGTTAGAGTGAGAAGGTGATTGAGTCATGATCCGTTCGAATGCTGAAGGAATTGGAACGTCCAACAAAGTTAAGGGTTAATGCAAATGATCACCAAAATAGGTGACGGTTGTGTTCCCTGAACATAGGTTCTGGGCACGTTCCAAAAAGCGAGGAAAAGTTTTTGATTCACTAATATTTCCAAGTATTGGGTATATTAGTGCGGGGGGTAATGTTGGCTACATATTTTGTAAAAGCCAATTACAATTCGACACGTGGCAGGATGAGGGTATTATTGGAAGATGATTTTAATCTTAAATCTCAATCGTACACGTGGCAATAATTATTGGTTCTCAAATGGTCTGAGTAGCACTAGATCAGGAATGAGATACAAGGTGACGTGGCTTCAACGGTTACCTTTATTCAAATTCAGAAACGGGAGGGAAGTCCAACTGCAAGTGATGGCATAGTGGGACTATTTCTAAGGTAACATGATCGTGATCATGGAGGAGCGGTCGACGGTTGAAGTGCGATTCGAAGGTCATCTAACAAGTATAAATAGCGAAGTTCCTAAAAGACCCCAGACTCAGATCATATAAACCAGTTTTATCAGATTTTTCCTTTCCGCTTTTACCTTTCTGTACTTTAAATACTTGTTCTTTAAATACCGTACTTCAATTCATAGGAGTAGTTTTCAAGTAGATTCAAGTAAACCGTTGTCAGAACTTCCTCGAAATTTGAGTTTGGACAATTGTAAGTGTTTATGTTAATGAAATACTTCAATTGCTCTTAATATTAATTGTCATTTCTCTTAATTTCTCCTAAAAGTCAAGCCACCAGTAAAAGTCGTCTTCATTGAAATTTGAAAAGAACTGAAACATAGTCGCCTGATAATTGATTGGCAATTATAATTTCTGTAAGGACTGATTGATCCTTACTGGCACGCTCGCATTTACAAATTTACCCTTTGAAAAGCCAAAAAGCCAACAAACACGTATCTATATTCTTTAATAAATTATTATTCAATATGTTACTTATGTTCTCTAATCACTCAATATAATGGCCCTGTTTGGTAGAGCTGTGGGAAACTGCTTATAACTTATGCCCAAACAGCTTATAGCTTATAACTTTCAGTTTAAGCTGATTTCCAGTTTATTCTTAAAGCATCTCCTGCCCCACTCAAAGAATAAGCTGATTTCTGACTTCTACAAAGCTATAAGCTATAAGCTATAAGCATAAGCTAAACCAAACATATCAAAACAACTTAAATTAAGCTAAAAGTTGAAAATAAGCAGTAACAAACAGGGCCAATATCTCACTTTTCCACTTTTTTCATTAATTATAATATTATAAAATATCATGTGTCTATATTATGTAATTATTGAATAATTATCCCTTTACACACCCAAGTGATATAGGTAGAAAATATTTTCCAAACGTGACGTGATTTTGATTTTTGCAATGTCAAAGAATAGTTAGAAATTGTTGGTAAAAGCATATGTGGGGTTGATGTTGTTCCATGAGCCAATGACCTAACTTGCTTTTGACCTCTACTACATGCCACAATTTCAAGGGAATTATATCTATTTTGGGAATTAATTAAGTAATAATAAAATAAAAGTCCTCCCAAAAAAATGACTACTTAGTTAATTATATTATGAACACGCAATCTCATAAGCAATTTGGGAAGATCAACTTTTTAACTTTTTTATTTTTTTAAATCACATCATTTTTTTATTTTTTTATACAAAAAATTAAAAATTTTTTAAAAAAATTAAGTTTAAAAAATTAAAAAGTCAACTTTTTACTATCTTTTCAAAACACTACCAGTGTGGTGTGGTAGACTCTTTATAAATAGATCAAATTTGTTTCTTAGATCTGTATTCTTTGATTGGTAATTCATAGTTTTATTTCTTAGATTTTATCTAATCTGAATGCTTTTGCTTCCCCAATTTAATATATTGCAGATTTTATCTAAGCAGCAAGTTTGATTTATTTAGTTGGGGGTGGTATTAACAAATCCGACAAAAATTTGTCCCTACACCATCCTTAGTTGTGCTGTTTTTTATTTTATTTATTTATCAGCGATAGAAATTTTTTATTGATATAAATAAAAGTATAAGAAGTACAACAAAATTAAATTAATAAAAAAATAGAAAATTCAGGAAGAAACAACATAACTTAAAAGAGCATATCCAACTAGGTTGCCATATTAATCAAAGTAAATCCAAAACTTAAAAATAAGTAATTGTACTCACAAATTTATCTATAATGATGTGATATTGGAGTTGGATCCACTATTATTAAGTGTGTAACAAATTAAAAGTTGACACATATCTTACCACATCATTATAGATAGAATTGTGGATACTTTTTTAGGGTCTCAAATATTTTCCTTTTACTATTTATATTTTTAACAGGCCTCTCACATTTAAACTATTAGAGAGATGATTCTTGATAAGGAAGTAAAAAATGTAGATGTATTTTAATTATGAGCAATTATACATCTCCTAATTTTAGAATTCTAATTGAGTTCTAATGATGTGATAGGAAATAATAAAAAAAAAAAATCAAGGCCAAAAAATCACATTATAGTGGAACCCACCCCTATTAGAGCTCATTAGCACTACTGGAAAATTAGCTTTTTGCATCTATTTTTTTGCGACCGTCTATTTAACCGTAGCAAAAAATATACTATTTTCTAATCTCGTGTATGTATGTGCTTTATTTCACTTATTTTCTTTTATTTATATTTGCCCTAGTCAGCCTTGCTCAAACTCTCGACATTGCTCTCTTTCTCTCGCTCGCCCAAACACAGGTATGAATCACTCTTCCTCTCTCGATCTCTCAATATCTCTCGATCTCTCAATTCCTCTTTCTCTCTCGATCTCTATCGTCTCTCTCTCTGTATATATATTTGCTAGGGTTTAGATCGATACATTCATCTGGCCTTCGCGATTTCTATTCTTCAATTTATGTTCTTTGCGATTTCTTCTTATGATCGATGCCTTCAATATCATTTGGAATTCTGTTCTTTGCGATTTCTTCTCATGATCGATGCCTTCAATATCATTTGGAATTCTGTTCTTTGCAATTTCTTCAAAGGTACGTGATTTCTGTTTTTCACTATTTCATTTCATGTAGTTTCAATTTCCAGCAAATAATCGCTTTGTTCGCACTCTCTTCTTCTCTTCGATCATTGTATTTCCTCTTTCTATCAACTTCTTATATTTCAATTGTTGTTCATTGAGGCCATAATTATATTTCAATTCTTGACAATTTTTATTGTGATTTCTGAGCATCAATACTTTTTTCAACATATGCAAAAATTGCTACATATATAGATCAATGGTGATATATAGAGAATTGTGGACCTTTGATTAATTTCATTGATATACCTATAGTTGTTGCTGTGGATTGCAATTGAATTCCTTTAGATTGTGTTTTATTGAGAGATTCTCTGAGAGCGGTGGATTTGGGCCAAGGTTTTCCCCTTCTCTCTTTCATTCTTCTTCTGATTCGAGTATAATTTGCAAAGAATCAATTATAATTTTCGTTCTGCTAAACTTTCTAATTTCAATACAGTATACAACATGAATGTATGTTTTGATTTCATTAAATTCTATTACAGGGTAATGATTACAGGGTAATGATTATTCCATATGAGAGTCTAAGGAATGACAATTCCAATGCATGTTTGTTTCACTGGAATGGAGTGATCATTCCATTAAAATATTCATTTCTGGTTTACCAAAAAATAATGAATAACAAATTGCAAATAGAATTATCATTCACCATTACAATTGTAATGATCATTCCATATGAGAGTCTAAGGAATGACCATTCCATTCTATTCCATCTCATTCTAGTGAACCAAATAGAGCATTACTTCTTTACCTGCGAGCTCTTGATGATTTTTTGAGATGTATTAACATTGTTATTAGTAGTGTTAGTAGTAGTAGTGGTGGTAGTATGCTATTAGAATTAAGGTTTGTCTCAATGACGTTGTTGTTTGTTGCATAGGTCAAATTTGGAATTGTGATATGTAGGATGTGTGTTAGCAAAAACTAGTTCACATGCATTTTTGTATGCAAATTTTTGTTGAAATGCTCGCGAAACATAATTTTAAATGTGTCCTTCAACATGCATTGTATAATGCATTGCACTCGAAGTTGATAATAAGTTTCATATGCTCAATACAGATTTGTGGAGCTCTTGTTGCAACTTTCTTTGCATGCTTTGCGGGAGGTTCATAGACGAACATTTCTAGTTGATGTAGCTTCTAACCCACTGTCGGCTTCATTGACAGATGTATCTTTTTCGCATGCAGCTACACTATTTCCTGTAACAAAAGGTAATTCTGATTATTAAATCCTTTTGCAAATGTAACAATTAAAGGACATGTATTTTATCGGATAACTTTTCTGATATGGTCAATGAGAGGGAGATTAATGATCTGGTACTCGACGTAATTAGGCGAATGAGTTTTCTTGAGACAATTTGGGCCGGGCAAGTGTTGGGCCAAGGACGTGTGGCCCAGTTTGGAAAGGATTTGCTCGGTTAAAGCACGCTCGGTTGGACCGAGCTATATGTTTTGACGGTGGCAAAGCCAGTCGTGTTAAGTGACTGGCGCCCGGAAAGGCGTGGTCAGCCGAGGTACCTGCTTGCTTGGCAGAAATGCCGACCACAGGTGAGCACGAGCTGTCCCGGCCTCGGCTTTGCCGAGATGCAGCCTAGCCCGGTCCTCATTGAGCTTACCTAGTGGAGTGCTTGGACATAAAGCACAGCACGGCCGTTGTCAGCCGAGATGATGTTGCCTGGCTGCCGAGCTCCCAGTAGAGTGGGCTGGCAGTCGGGTTAGGTGATGTTCAGCAAGGTTTATGCTGACAGATGGGATAGCAGAGCCACATATCAGGAGATGACTGGGAGTAGATATGGGGCGCATAGGGTATATAAGCGTGTCTGCGCCCCCCATACAAGGCAGACGAACACTTCTATAAGGAACTCTTACACTCAAACACACTCCCCTTTCCCTCTATCCCAAGGTGTGTGCTAACTTGACCGTCGGAGGGGTTTTCTAGCCACATACCGCCGGGTAGCTCACCGTCGTTGTGCTTTCAGGTGGTCGGACAGAAACGGAGCTTAGAAGAAAGGAGTACGGGCTTGCCAGAATATTTGCTTCCCGTACAATTGGCGCCGTCTGTAGGAAACTGACAGATAAAACCTTGTCTTCCAAAGCTCATCTGATCGCCTTTTATGGCGAACAACGAGGAGATTCAAGTGTCCACCAGCGACGGAGTCACTCCAGAGTCGGACAGACGTAGAGAGGGACCTCCCACCATCTCTCCGATGGGGGACCTGGAGACATTCCCAGGAGGACACTCAGGAGATGCGTGGGATAAGCGCAGGAGGAGTTATGGTCATTCACGGAGTCCAGAAGGTCATCGGCGGTGGAGAGACTCATACGCCAGACGTCTGGAAAGCAAGTTAAAGGACCAGGATGCCGTCATCCGGTGAATGGCGGCAGAGATGGAGGAGTTGAAGCGGCATGTCAAAGGGAAGGGTGTAGCTGGAGTGGGCGACCACAGTGAGCGCACCCAACCCCGCCGTTCAGGTAGTCAGAGTCAGCGACACATTTCGTCCATTTCCATTACCAGAAGTTATCAGGTTGGTGATTCCGATGTGCGCGCAGAGAAGTCCAGTGCGCAGGATAGTACTTACCAGCCCTCGCGTCCGGCGACGACGTCGAGGTACACCTATTCCGCTCGATCAGAAGATTTGCGGGCATTCTTGAAGGAACAGGCTCGCCGGCGGGAGGCTCAGAGGATACCGGCGTTCCAGTGGTTATCCTATGGGGTTCACACCAGCGAGGAGGTCGGAATGCCTCCACCCCGCCAAGCAGCGCCACTTCTGGTGGATTCCAACTTGGCAAGGTTGAGCGCCACCCCTTTCTCCCTGGAAATAGAAACAACACCTCTGCCGTCGGGCTTCCACCAGCCAAAGTTCACATTGTACGACGGGAAGACCGATCCTTACATGCATGTAAGTCATTTCTGACAGGTCATGGCCGGACATAGACGGAATGATGCTCTTATGTGCCTCATTTTTTCGTCAAGTTTGGGCGAACTGGGCTTGAAGTGGTTTGAGAGGCTGCCGGATGGGAGTATAGAGAGGTGGCATCAGTTGGCCGAAGCCTTTGTGACGCGCTTCAAAACCAACACCAAGACACCAAAAGAAGTGGATCACCTACTGAGTGTCAAGATGGAACCGTACGACACATTGAAGGCGTACAACTCCAGATATTGGGAGACCTTCAACGAGATCTTGGATTGTCTGGTCAACCTTGCAATCACTCAGTACAAGCGTGGTCTCCCGGTCGGACATAGACTGCGGGACTCGCTCACCATGCATCAGCCGATGTCCATGGGCCAGCTCATGCAGCGCATCAATGAGCACATCCGAGTTGAGGATGATGCGTCAACTTCTACCGTGAAGGCAACTCCAGTAGCAACAGAAAAGAAGACAGCAGGCAAAGTGCACGCAATTGGGCAAGAGTCCAGCCGCTCAAGTGACCGAACAGAGGAATCAGACCGTGGCTCGAATCGCAAGAACCAGGGTAGAGGACGTCGGAATGATCGGGATGACTACCCCCAAGATGATGTAGCGGATGCAAACAGAAGGTTGAAGGCAAGGACTGGCATAACCACGGTCTTCAAGATTCTAATCTATCGCATACTTAGTGAAATCCAAGACGAGGAGTATGTCCAGTTTCCTGCTAAGTTGGGCGATGGACAGAAGGGCTACAATCCGCGGTATTGTTGCACATTCCACCGGGAGAGAGGCCACCGGACCGAGGATTGCTTGCCTTTAAGGCAACACTTGGAAGAGCTGGTCGCGGCCGGGCACCTAGACCTTTACATTGATGTGGGCGTAAAGGCGAATCAGGCTCCGGTTGATCCCAAGGAACAGGATGACCGAGATACGCCACCACAAGGAGTTATCAATGTCATCTACGGCATAGTAGAGCCAGAGCGAGTTTGCGAACTCCAAGGTATGATCAAGAAAGCAGAACATATGAGGGAGGTTTTGTCGGTACAGCCTGCCATCAAGAGGGGGAAGACCGAAGAGAAAGATGTGATTAGTTTCACCTCAATGGATCTAGAGCGTATCCAGATGCCGCACAACGATGCCCCAGTAGTGACACTCCGCGTCAAAGAATTTGATGTCAAACGGATCTTGATCGATCAGGGAAGCTCGGTCGAGATCATGTATTATGACGCGTTCAAGGAGCTCAAACTCCGGGAGACAGACTTGGCTCCAGTGACTTCGCCACTGGTTGGTTTCAACTCACAACCGGAGTGGCCTTTGGGAAAGATTATCTTGCCGGTCAAAGCGGGATCCGTGGTCAAGCAAATGGAGTTCTGGGTGCTACAAGTTCCTTCTACTTACAACCTAATCCTTGGAAGGGGATGGCTTCACGCTATGCAAGCAGTAGCGTCGACCTACCATCAGGTGATGAGATTTTCCTCGGCTATGGGGGCAATCGAGGAAATCTGGGGAGATCAAGTCATGTCAAAGCAATGCTTCGTGGCAGTGAATGGGAGCCGGGCTGCTAAAGGCTTCGTTCAAATGATAAAAGGACCGGAAGACCGGGGAATTCTTGATGATGTGGGCACCAAGGAAGAAGACAAAGCTGTGGAGGACTTGGTGGAGGTGCGAATTGATATGGAGCGGCCGGATATGTTCTTCTTGCTTGGTTCCAGCCTTACTGCCCAAGAAAGGACCGAGATGGTTGAGTTTTTGCTGGCCAACATTGAAATCTTCACATGGTCGCCTTATGACATGCCCGACCTCGATCCAAGTTTTATCTGCCATCACCTCAATGTCTTCCCTGGAGTAAAGCCAGTCATTCAGCGAACAAGAAAATCGGCACTGCATCACGTCGAGGTAGTTGTAGAGGAAGTGAAAAACTTGCTTAAGGCACGAGCAATTGAGGAAGTGCACTACCCTCGGTAGATCTCCAACACGGTCGTGGTGCCGAAGAAGAATGGGAAGTGGTGAGTTTGTATCGATTACA
Source organism: Camellia lanceoleosa (assembly GCA_025200525.1). Classification (NCBI taxonomy): domain Eukaryota; kingdom Viridiplantae; phylum Streptophyta; class Magnoliopsida; order Ericales; family Theaceae; genus Camellia; species Camellia lanceoleosa. Next base: position 130,247,446 of record CM045765.1, read on the forward strand.
AGACTGTGAACCGAGCTTGTCCGAAGGATAGTTTCCCCTTGCTGCGAATTGACCAGCTTGTGGACTTGACGGCTGGACATAACAGGCTTAGTTTTCTGGACGCCTATCGCGGCTACCATCAGATTGCCATGCATGGGCCTGACCGAGAGATTACCTCATTCACGACTCCAAGGGGATTCTTCTGTTACCACGTCATGCCTTTTGGTTTGAAGAACGCCGGGGCAACCTTTCAGAGGATGATGACTAAGATGTTTGCTCCTTTGCTTGGCCGGACAATAGAGGCTTACATTGATGATATGGTGGTTAAAAGCCGGCATCAAGCAGACCACTTGTCCGACCTGGCCGAGATGTTCGCCATTCTAAAAAAACACAAGCTACGCCTGAATGCGTTCAAGTGTGCCTTTGGTGTGGGGTTCGGAAATTTTTTGGGGTTCCTAGTCACAAACCGAGGGATTGAAGCAAACCCTACTCAGATAAGAGCCGTGCAAGAGTTGAAGCAGCCCAACTCGGCTAAGGACGTGCAGCATTTGGCCGGGATGGCCGCCTCTCTTAATCGATTTATAAGCCGGTCATCAGATCGCTGCCACCCTTTTTTCCAGGCATTGAAGTCAAAGTTCTCGTGGGATGAAGAGTGTGACTGAGCTTTGGCCGAGCTCAAGGAATATCTGTCTTCTCCGCCACTATTGGTTACACCTAAGCCGGGTGAGGAACTCTACCTTTACCTTTTGTCTCCTGACATGCGATCGATCTTGATGCTAGTCAGAAATTTGAAGGAATCAAGCACCTCCCAATCTGCTATGTCAGTAAAACCTTGCTACCGGTAGAGTCGAGGTACTTGCCTTTAGAAAAGCTTGCGTTGGCATTGATGATGGCTTTAAGGAAGTTGGCGCACTATTTCCACGCTCATACCATCATCGTACTGACCGAGTTTCCCCTTAAGGCCTTGTTTGAACGGGCAGACTTTTTTGGCCGAATTCTCAAGTGGGCAGTCGAATTGGGACAATTTAATGTGAAATTCCAGCCGCGCACAGCCATAAAGGCCCAAACTTTGGTCGATTTCGTCACCGAATTCTCACCTGGAACTCATCCGGTGTGCCCGGTCGACATTGCCGCGGCAGATGAGGAGGAGAATGCAAGTCTAACCGAGATACAACCTGGTGGAGTTTGCGACGTGGAATTAGCACACCCCACCGACGTGCCCTCAATTTATACAATTCCACCGACCAGTGACGCGATGACGGAGTTGGGTATTGTTGCCCAACCCACTCTGTCCGGTACCGCATCACCAAAGGGGGAAGTAATGGAACTACTCAGCACGGAGCCTGCAGCCAGCATAATACCGCAACTTGGTGAATCGCCTGCAGACTTGTGCATCGCAAAACAACTTGTTGAGTCCAGTGCCGAATCACCAAGGGGGGCTGCGGTGGAACCAATCAGTACTGAACTTGAAACCGGACAGCCGAGCAACCGTGGTCCCATCATGTCACGCCCCGAACCCGCCCCTAGAAGTTCGGTGACGTGACCGGCCAGTAATTCGTAAATTACCTCCGGCCTTACTGTACTAAACATGAATAAAAGGGGCTCGCGGAAGCGAAATAAATAAAGCTAATAGTCCAAGAGCTGTGCATTTATATGAACAAGTATTTACATGCCAAAAATGAGTTAATTACCCACAGTCATTACATAACATGATCTAGTGCAACACATATTATTCAGTTACAACTGCACAACAAAAACAAAACACATACGGCCTTCGTGCCTAGCCCGACCAGGCACCAACTCGGGTAGGCTTTCAAAACGGCGGCTCGACACGAACTCCGCCTAGGCTTGACTCCCCGAAGGCTCACCTATAAGTACATAAATACAAACAATGAGCTAAAGCTCAGCAAGTAACATAACAGTAAAGAGGTTAGTGAACGAAGCCCAACATTTTCATAAATCCGCAATAAATCAATCATAAACATATAACCGTCATCATATAAACATACGTAATGGCATACTCCACAGAGGCTTATCATAACATTTGTCTTCCGACTAGAGTAACCGTCCATAATCGTTAATCGACTGACGAGATCTCGTAAACTGGTCCACTAAGGACTATCTATGGATGCCATACTAGATTCGCAAACTAGGACCTTCGTTCACAGAAAACATTTATCATTGGAATCATATCATATCATATCATTTTGAAACATAAAACATTATAACATATCCTTACGGAAATGTCACTTACAATGGGTTTCCGATACCGATGGCACGGTCTTCGCAATCTGACTTGCAAACATTCACATAATAACACATTTCTTATTATTCAATCATCGTATACTTCATGCCATTTCCTTTCTTCTTTTACATTTTGCTATGCTCATTCTCTTTCTTCATTACATTCATTCATGTCCATATCATGATCATAAGATGCGAAATGATGCAATTAACATGCCAAGATCATATAAAACAATTTCCAAAATTTTCCTGAAATAAGCCTTCCCGCTCGAGCGCTGCTTTGTCCGCTCGAGCGGACAGTACATTTTCCCCAAAACTGCTGAGAGGTTGATTTTACCGCTCGAGCGTGCTTACCTCCGCTCGAGCGGACCCTGCGAAATCCAGATTTCTGGTTCTTCTTCTTCACTTCATCCTTCTTATCAAATACAACTTCCATTCTTATAAAACCAAGGTTTAAGACACTTGATCAACAATATAAATGAAACATGACAACTTCAATTCAAACCCAATAGCATCATATTTAGAATCAATCCATGAGTTAAGTTGGAAAACCATGAACTTGCACATAAAACCTTTATTTCTAAACATCCATGGAGGTTCTTCTTCAATCTACCAAATAATCATCAATCATAACATTTTAGCCCATAATCTTGAATTCTACATACTAGATGCCAAGGATTCATACTCAATTTCATGAAAATCTTACCTTAATCACTTGGATGGAAAAGTTTAGCTTGAATCCCCTTTCTCTTCCTTTCTTCTCTTGGTCTCTTTCTCTCTCACGATTTCCTTCTCTCTCTCTCTCTCTTCTTCTCTAGATTTTTCTTTTGGTATATGAGTCAAATGAAGTCAATGTCCTTGTCTTTATCCATTTATATCATATAAGCTAATTTGTGCCAATACACTTAGCCAAACACGGCCCTTATTATATCAACCATTTGAGCCAAACATGACTTAGCGATTCAGACGAATTTCAGCCCTCAATTTATTTTCTCAAACAGTTCTAAAAATTCCCGGTATCGCATAGGTATCTTCAATTCCATTTTCTGAACCCATTACAGTTATTAATTTCAGTCCCGAAGTTGTAATTCCAACAGATCTTTCTCTAATTCAAACAGATATTCATTAATTAAATCATACTGAGGCGTACTTAATTTCTGATAATTGTGGCATACGATTCCGGGTCATTACACTCTCCCCAACTTAAGAAGTTTGGTCCTCCAAACTTAGTTGATTTTGATCCGGTTAGAAATTTCGGTTACATTACCAGTCCTCTATCATAGAGAATTCATTCACAAGTAGTTATATAGATGTCATCATTTCCTAATAAGAGCAAAGGTACTTTGTTTTATCATAATCATGTGTTCAACATTTCTCGTTCGCATAGGTAATAGTGCTAACATCAAGATAGATGATGGAATCATACCTGTCTTCGCTTTTCCATTGTTCGGTGTCTTATCTGCAACTAGGGTGTAAACTCTTGCTTGCCTCACAGTGTTCCCTTCAGATGTTGCAATCGTCTGCGGTGCCATTGTTGAGTTTCCACTAGTCACAGGTCTTTCATTCCTTGGGTGCATTTGTGGGCAAGTCCTGGCTATATGTCCCCTCTGTCCACATTTGAAACAAACTCCACGGCGGCAAATGCCCCAGTGCTGCTTCCCACATTCCGGACAAGTAGGTTTATCTACACTGCCGCTACTTTCCTTCTTCATGTTGTCACTAAAACTTGAATTCAAAATTTCATTCCTGGAGGCGATTGACTCACTAACTGTGTCCACTTTTTGTTTCTTGAATCTTTTATTTTCTGTTTCAGCCATTGTTGTTGATTTGGACAATTTCAAACTAGCAATATTCGCTTCAGACATTAGGGCCCTGTCAAGTACATCAACATATTTCTCTAATTTTAAAACATTTACCCGATCTAGGACTTCAACATGTAACCCACCTTCAAATTTTCTAGCCTTTTTGTATTCCGTGTCGACCATGTGTGGGGCATAACGAGCTAATTCGGTAAACTTACTCTCATACTCAGAATCGACATAGCACCGCTTCAAATTGCTCAAATTCAAATTTTTCTATCTCATACATTGAGGAAAATATTTTTCGTAGAATATTTCTTTGAATCGATCCCATGTCAAGTCCCTATTTGCATCTCGAACTAACATCCACCATCGTCTCGCTTCTTCTTTCAAAGTAAATGTTGCCAACAGAACTTTGTAAACGTCTGTACACGGAAACACCTCAAAAATTTTCTGCTTTCAAGTACCCATACCTCTGCTTTTAATGGCTCAATACCTCCTGCAAATTCTGGTGGTTTCAACTTCTTATATTTCTGGGTAAGGATAATCATATCATCATTAGGGATCGGTTCCATTCGCACAGGTGGCGGAGGAGGAGGTGGAAAAGGTTGTCTCTGTTGTGGTTGTTGGTTTTGTTCTAGTTGTTGTCTAACCAATCCAGTCAAAGCTTCTACCATTTGTTCTAATCTATTCATTCTTGCATCTGAAGATTCGGTTTCATTAACGTTTCTTGCATCGACATTCTCCATTGATCTATAGAGTCCATAACAGATAGAACATTTCATTCTCAACATCATACTTCTGCTGTGTCTTCACAGTTCTCATAAACACACTCACACATGCACATGTTCATGCTATGCCCTATTTCTTTTCTAATGCACCTAACAGCTCAATGGACACGTGTGTGGGAAATTAACTCAGGCGCTCGATACCACTCACACGCCTAACCCGCCCTAGAAGTTCGGTGACGGATCGCCAAGACCAGAATTACCTCCTACCATCAGACTAAACATGAATAAAAGGGGCTCGCGGAAGCGAAATAAATAAAGCTAATAGTCCAAGAGCTGTGCATTTATATGAACAAGTATTTACATGCCAAAAATGGGTTAATTATCCACACACATTACATAACATGATCTTGTGCAACACATATTATTGATTACAACCGCACAACAAAACAAAACACATACGGCCTTCCAGCCTAGCCCACCAGGCACCAACTCGGGTAGGCTTTCAAAGCGGCGGCTCGACCTAACTCCGCCTAGGCTTGACTTCAAAGGCTCACCTATAAGTACATAAATACAAACAATGAGCTAAAGCTCAGCAAGTAACATAACAGTAAAGAGGTTAGTGAACGAAGTCCAACATTTTCATAAATCCGCAATAAATCAATCATAAACATATAACCGTCATCATATAAACATACGTAATGGCATACTCCACAGAGGCTTATCATAACATTTGTCTTCCGACTAGAGTAACTGGTCCGTAACCAGTTAATCGATCGACGAGATCTCGTGAACCGTCCACTAAGGACTATCTATGGATGCCATACTAGATTCGCAAACTAGGACCTTCGTTCACAGAAAACATTTATCATTGGAATCATATCATATCATATCATTTTGAAACATAAAACATTATAACATATCCTTACGGAAATGTCACTTACAATGGGTTTCCGATACCGATGGCACGGTCTTCGCAATCTGACCTGCAAACATTCACATAATAACACATTTCTTATTATTCAATCATCGTATACTTCATGCCATTTCCTTTCTTCTTTTACATTTTGCTATGCTCATTCTCTTTCTTCATTACATTCATTCATGTCCATATCATGATCATAAGATGCGAAATGATGCAATTAACATGCCAAGATCATATAAAACAATTTCCAAAATTTTCCTGAAATAAGCCTTCCCGCTCGAGCGCTGCTTTGTCCGCTCGAGCGGACAGTACATTTTCCCCAAAACTGCTGAGAGGTTGATTTTACCGCTTACCTCCGCTCGGCGGACCTCGAAAATCCAGATTTCTGGTTCTTCTTCTTCACTTCATCCTTCTTATCAAATACAACTTCCATTCTTATAAAACCAAGGTTTAAGACACTTGATCAACAATATAAATGAAACATGACAACTTCAATTCAAACCCAATAGCATCATATTTAGAATCAATCCATGAGTTAAGTTGGAAAACCATGAACTTGCACATAAAACCTTTATTTCTAAACATCCATGGAGGTTCTTCTTCAATCTACCAAATAATCATCAATCATAACATTTTAGCCCATAATCTTGCATTCTACATACTAGATGCCAAGGATTCATACTCAATTTCATGAAAATCTTACCTTAATCACTTGGATGGAAAAGTTTAGCTTGAATCCCCTTTCTCTTCCTTTCTTCTCTTGGTCTCTTTCTCTCTCACGATTTCCTTCTCTCTCTCTCTCTCTTCTTCTCTAGATTTTTCTTTTGGTATATGAGTCAAATGAAGTCAATGTCCTTGTCTTTATCCATTTATATCATATAAGCTAATTTGTGCCAATACACTTAGCCAAACACGGCCCTTATTATATCAACCATTTGAGCCAAACATGACTTAGCGATTCAGACGAATTTCAGCCCTCAATTTATTTTCTCAAACAGTTCTAAAAATTCCCGGTATCGCATAGGTATCTTCAATTCCATTTTCTGAACCCATTACAGTTATTAATTTCAGTCCCGAAGTTGTAATTCCAACAGATCTTTCTCTAATTCAAACAGATATTCATTAATTAAATCATACTGAGGCGTACTTAATTTCCGATAATTGTGGCATACGATTCCGGGTCATTACACATCACCTTTCGAAGTTCTCAGGACCCTTCAGACTGTTGAAAACTCTTTGTGGGGGAGATGTAGAAACTTTTCGTTGATGAATCGTTGAATCGTCACGGTGCCGGGCTAGGTATCGTTCTTATCTCACCAAATGGCCTCACCATTGAACATTCTATCACCCTCGGCTTCCCAACATCTAACAACGAGGCTGAGTACGAGGCACTTTTGGCCAGACTCAAGAGCGCTCTTCAGATGAAGGCTTCCGAGCTAATGGTGTACAATGATTCCCAGCTTGTGGTTAACCAAGTCTCTAGGATTTATGAAGCAAAGGATGACAGAATGGCTAAGTACCAAGCTCTGGTCAGAGAACACATCAAGTAGTTTCAGGCAATCAGAGTCCAACAGATTGGCTGTGAAGAAAACAGCCGAGCAAATGAGCTAGCCGGCCTTGCTTCGATGGTAGATAGTACGTCTCCTAACCCCCTGTTGATTGAATTTCTTCCACGGCCAAGCATTGAAGAAGCCGGGCAGACGGATGTACTCTGTGTCGCACTAGGTCCTTCCTGGATGGACCCCATAATCTTGTTTCTCAGAGACCAGACTCTGCCAACCGACAAGAAAGAATCGCACAAAGTCCGGGTGAAGTCAGAGCGATTTTGGCTCTCTCCATCTGGCGCGTTGTATAAAAAGTCCTTTACCGGTCCTTATCTAAAGTGCGTGCACCCGAGTAGTGTGGAGGCCCTCTTGTACGAAATTCATGAAGGCATCTGTGGCAGCCATATAGGGGGTAGATCCTTGGCCTACCGAGCTATTTCGCAGGGATACTGGTGGCCGTGCATGCGACCGGCCTTTAAAAATATGTTCATAAGTCGAAAATGCCAGAAATTCGCCCATCAGATCCATTAGCTCGCCAGGGAACTTCTTCCCCTCACCAGTCCTTGGTCCTTTGCCATGTAGGGGCTAGATATAGTGGGGCCACTCCCAACAGCACCGGGCAACCGAAAATTCTTCATTGCGGCCACAGATTACTTCACGAAATGGGTTGAAGCTGAGCCCTTGGCAATAATCAAAGAGAAAGACGTGAAGCGGTTTGTCTGGCAGAATGTGGTCACACGGTTTGGCGTCCCCAAGATTTTGATCTCTTATAACGGCACCCAGTTTGATGGTCGCCTATTTAGAGGATTTTGTGAAGATCTGAAGATTGAATTCTACAACTCTACTCCGGCTTACCCACAGTCCAATGGTCAAGCCGAGGCATCAAACAAGACTATTCTTGATGGGTTGAAGAAACGGCTGAAGAAGGCAAAGGGAAAATGGGCTGAGGAATTACCCAGCGTCCTTTAGGCATACCGAACAACCCCGCGGCGATCTACCGGAGAAACTCTATTCGCTTTGGCTTATGGCATGGAGGCGGTCATACCTTTAGAAGTTGGCATGCCCACCTTAAGAAATGAGGGTTTTGAACCCGAGCTGAACGCCGAGGCCATCGCCCTGGAACTGGACCTAGTGGAAGAGCGTCGGGAGAAGGCCCTCATCCACGTGGCCGCCTACCAACAAGAGGTCTAAAAGAAGTACCACAAAACGGTGCACCCCAAACCATTCAAAGTTGGTGATTGGGTTTTGAGGAAAGTTATGGACAACACCCTGGTGCCAGGTGAAGGCAAACTAGGGGCAAATTGGGAAGGACCCTACAAGATCACCAGTCTGGTGGGCAAGGGGGCATATCAGTTGTAGGATCTGGAGGGAAGAGCAATACCCCAGCCGTGGAATGCGGCCAACCTCAAACTGTATTATTTCTAACTTTAGCTTTCTTTTTTTATGCAAAGGAATTTTTTGGCTTGCACTTCAGAATGTAATTCTTTTTGGCAATATATAGAAGTGACTTTGCTTTCGCATTCAGATTGTTGTACAAACCGAGATGATTTATTCCGGTTGAAAGAGTTAGTGTTTTGTCCAACTTAGGCAATCTCAACCGAGATGATTTACTCCGAATGAAAGAGTTGGTGTTTTGTCCAACTTAGGCAATCTCAACCGAGATGATTTACTCCTGTTGAAAGAGTTGGTGTTTTGTCCAACTTAGGCAATCTTAACCGAGATGATTTATTCCGGTTGAAAGAGTTGATGTTTTAATCAACTTAGTTATTTCCAGCCGATATGACTTACTCCGGCTAAAGGCGTGGATGTTTTGTTCAACGTAGTTATTTCCAACAGAGATAATTTACCCCGGTTGTAAGAGTTGGTGACTTGTTCAACTTAAGATCTCCAACCGAGATGGGTATTCCGGTTGAAGAAGTGATGAGTTGTTCAACTTTGCTGTCTCGACCGAGATAGGTATTCCGGTCAAAGCCTGTTGGTGATATGTTCTATTTTGTGATTTATACCGAGATATTTTGCTGAAAATGAAATTGATGACAACCGTGCAAACACTTGTTGAACTCAGAACTTTTCATTGATAAAAAGTGTACAAAAGGTGGGGAACTTAGCCCGGTTACATCAGAAAAGCAAAAAGAGAAAAAAGAAAACTAAACCAAGGGGGAAAGGTTGGTGAACTCATCCTCGGTGGCCTCTATGTTGATGGTTGGACTTTTTTCTTGGGCACCGGGCTCATCACGGCCGGGTTGCTCCTGCACTTCGTTGTCGTCTCCCTCGGTATCTGTCTCGACCTCTCCTTCTTCAAGCCCTTCCTCGGCCTCAGCCTGCAACGCGCTAAAGACGTCGTTGGCGTATGGCACAAGGTAGGTTAGTAGGAAAGCAGGAGGCAGAGTGGCAAATACGTCGGTCTCAGAGCCTTGACCGAGATGCTCGCAGGCAGATTTCCAGCCCGCTTTGAAGTATATGTCTTGAGTTACAAAGACCTGCTTTTTGTAGTTTTCCTCGGCCTTAAAGAAGCCGGCGTTGTTGGCAGCTCGGCAGTCCTTCTTCCTCGACTTCTTCAAAGCATCAAGCTCGGTTTGGAGGTCATCCCGTTTTTTCTCGGCCGTTTCGAGTTGACCGAGTAGTCTGTTGTTGTCGGCATTGGCCATCTCAAGTAAAGACTTTGCCCGGCCGAGCTCGGCTTGGAGGCTTTGGACTTGGCTGGCTATGTCATTTACCTTTTGCCTAAGTCTATGGATGCACTCCATTACCAGGTGCTGCTTCTGAATGGCCTGCAAGAAGCGAATTTGATTAGTGAAGGAACCGAACAAACACTTGTGAAAATTTCAGAGGCAGATTGAGACTTACCCTGGCCATGGACTTGACTGATGACTTCACCAACCGAGTGTCAGGAATGTGGTCGCTGCCGACCACGTCGCTCGGTAGAAGAAGTGCCTTGGAAAGATCATAGGCGAGCAAGTGCTCTTTATCGCCCTTGATCGAAGCCGTAACCGAGATGTCTTGTCCTCGATGTTTCAGCTGTGGTCGCCAGATCGGTGTTGGGTCAACCGTGGCAGTTGGTTGCTCGGTGGTAAGCTCGGCCACCAGCTCGGCAGACGGATCTGCGCGAGCTCTTTTACCAGCCCGGCGTGGAGTGGGTTCCTTGCTAGACTGCCCTACAGCTGGAGAAGCCAGAGCGACCACGGCGCCGCTTGATTAACCGGCGGCTGGTGAGCGGGTGACTTCGCTCGGTATCTCGGCTGTAGTGGCGGTGAGCAGGTTTTTGATTCGGCTTCGTTTAGCCATCTCTTGTTCTTTTGTCAGCCGGATTAGTGGGACGTCTGGCAAAGTTGGATCTGGAGAAGGTGATGGAGCACGGAGAAAGTCTGTAACTTTACTCCGGCGGGGAGCTGAGTATCTATATGTTGGAGTGTAGCCGAGCAACTGGTTGCAATCTCGGTCGCGGTAGCGGAGCGCGGTTCTGATGGCTTCTACGTTGGGGAATTAGTAATTGGCTTGCAAGGCTTGAATTGCTGCAAAAGAAACAAAAAAAAAAATGGTTAAGTACAGAATAATAAAGAAAGTGGGCAAATCGAGCAAATAAGCGCGGCTTACATGTGGAACCGAAGTTCTTGCTTATGATCCAGCCCGGTACCGCGGCTGTTTCATAATTGCCAGACACTCGGAAGAAATCGTCATCGTGCAAGTCCTTGTCTGGTGTGTCGGTCACAATTTTTTCTCTGCCCGGCCTAATTTTAAGATAGTAGGTGAGGCCATCGCCGGTGTGCCCTAAGGTGTATTGGCGCAGAATTTCGGTTAACCCTAGGCTTATGCCTAGCCGGTTGTTTAATTCATGCACACCGTTTATTCTCCGGTAGGTGTTGGTGGACACTTGAGTGGGCGCAAGTTTTGTCCGGCGCAGGAACTCAGTCATCAGAGGGTTGACCGGGAAGCGGAGGCCTTCTTCTACGATTAACAGCACGGTGAAGGGGCACTGGTCTAGTCTGCCCCAAGGCGTTGTCTTTTCTTCTGCCAATTCAAGATGGATATCGGCCGGGATGCCGTACTCCTCATTGAACGCAGCCAGCGCGGCCGAACTATCCACTAGGAAGCGGAATTTCCCCATTTATGGTCGGCCTAACTTAGCTCGGCTGAGGGGTTTGGCACTGTGGTAATTGGTGGTTGCTCGGTCTTGGAGAGCCTCAGAAGTGGTCAATGGTCCCCTTGGACTCTACAGGAAAAGGATGGCAAGTGTAAGTGTGAGCTTGGTCGCGCGAAGTGAGCTTAACTTTAGCTCGATCATTAAAGTGCCAAACCATCTCGGTCGTTTAAGCTAACCAATGAGCTCGGTCACCCAAGCGGACCAGATATTAGCCCAGTTGAGCGACGAATTCCTTTTGCTATGTCGGTTTTTGCTGGGGTTGAGACAAATATGTTATTTGCTGGGTTAGATTGGTTTTTTTGGATCAAATGAAGACCAGGAGCCCAGTCCGCCCCAATTCTTTAGTGTTCTTCAGGAAAAATGCAGAACACCATCAACAGTTGAAGGTCTAGGATGTTTTTGATGCCTAATGTCCTATAAATTATGTTTTATTGCCCTAATGTGTGAAGTATCAAAGAAGATAGCAACTAAAGAGGAGTTGAAGGACATACCTGTGAAGGGCAGAGGGGGCAGGACCTTCTTCTTCTTCCTTTTCGAGCACGAGGTCAACAATGGCAAGAGAGAGAAGGCACCAGCGCTCTGGATCGCTTGGAATGATAGGGAGACAGTATGAATGAATCGAATAGGGGGGGGCATGTATATAGGGGAAGAAAAAACCGCCCAAATTCAAATTCGTGCGACGGCTGGTTGGCTGCTCGAGAACCAATGGGAGGATGCCACGTGTCCCCATTGATGGCAGCGTCAGAAATGAAGAGACAGTAAGGTCAGGTGAGGCGACGACCGGGCAAGCCGAAGAAACAGGAATGTCAGACCGAGGACGTTTGAATTCATGCATGTCATTAGCTCGGTTGCCGATTAGGAAGCATGGGATCGAGAAGGTGCTACCCCGGTTGAAGTAGGTAATCCCAGTCATGCTTCAGCGGACGGAATTAAGGGGCAATTGAGAGGAAGCTTAATGATCTGGTACTGGGTCGGACAGATTTGGGTCGGACAGAGTTTTGTCGGACAGATTTGGGCCGGGCAAGTGTTGGGCCAAGGACGTGTGGCCCAGTTTGGAAAGGATCTGCTTTCGATTAAAACACGCTTCGGTTGATGAGCTACATGTTTTGACGGTGGCGGTGGCTTGATAAGTTAAGTGGCGCCGAAAAGGCGTGGTCACCGAGTACTGCTTGCTTTCGGCGAGGCCGACCACTGGTAGTCTGTATCCGGGGCTCGCTTTGCCGAGATCTGACCTCCCTTACCCTCATTGAGGTTAGCTAGTGGAGTGCTTGGACATAAAGCATAGCACGGCCGTTGTCAACCGAGATGATGTTGCTATCAGCCGAGCTCGATGAGTGAAATTTGGCGATCGGGTTAGGTAATGTTGACAAGGTTCTGTTGACAAATGGGATAACAGAGCCACGTGTCAGGAGATGACTGGGAGTAGATATGGGGCGCAGAGGGTATATAAGCGTGTCTGCGCCCCCCATACAGGGCAGACGAACACTTCTGTAAGGAACTCTTACACTCAAACACACTCCCCTTTCCCTCTATCCCAAGATGTGTGCTAACTTGACCGTCAGAGGGGTTTTCCGGCCACACACCGCCGGGTAGCTCACCGTCATTGTGCTTTCAGGTGGTCAGACAGAAACGGAGCTTGGAAGAAAGGAGTACGGGCTTGCCGGAATATTTGCTCCCCGTACAGTCAACTTCAATGATATTGTAAATAAAAAAAATTGTAACTCATGTGATTGACATGGATAAGAGACTAAGAAGCATGGATACGGACACGTTTCACATACACAACACGATATTTCTCTATTGGCCAAACTTTATCTAAGTCAATATTGATTTTGCTTGCTGTATGCAAAATATATGGAAGTTTCAGTCTCAATTTTATTTTGCGTGTCAATATTGATTTTGCTTGCTGTATGCATGTTGGGCTATTAGTATCAAGCATCTGGAGTAAACGTGTCACGGATTAGTTTAATCTAGACGGTTTTCTTGTGCTGCTGGGAAAAAAAATGATTCAACTTCAAGATTTGGTGTACTTTGCAACCCTTTATATAGAGCATTTGATGCTTTCCCTCAAAAGTTTGCATGTTATTTTAACATTAAAAGATTTCAGAAGAAACTTACTATATCTTTGTTTTTTCTTTTCTTTGTTATTGATTCGTAGGACATATGTCCATATCTTCTTTTCACATGTGGTGAAAATTGGCTTGACTTGACTTTCAGTTCTTTTGACTTGAGGCTTCCACGACTTTCTGAGGTAGAATAGCACTTGAACAAAGGAGGTTTACGAAAAATCTTTGAGACAATGAAGACAAAGACATGCTATGTGGTCAAATTTGGCTCATGAAAAGACAAGAGTTTCGTGGTCTCTGTCTTTGAAGAGGTAGACTAAATCCACCATATTATTTTTGGGGCCCATGCTTACGTAGATGTCTTATTTTTTATAGGGCTTTAGTTTATCGACACTTTGCTCAAAATCACGGAACTCAGGCTTATTTGCAGCAAGAACTGGAAAAACTATATGATTTGAGGAATAAAGTGAAGTTAGATAGGGAACTATGGGATGAACTTGTATCTAGCTCCAGTCAAAATTCTCATTTAGTTCAAAGAGCAACTTGTATATGGGATTCTTTATTAGCTCGAAAGAGTAAGTGCAAACATTTTATTGATTGCTTTATATTTTCTGTACTCCCTTTGAAGTTTATTGCATGTATATTTCTTGGAATATGCATGCAGCTTGGCTAGAAATCACTGTTTCAGACCACGGTTGGGATAGGCTTTCTTGAGTTGAGTCATATTGTTTTGGGCATTGGTGAGATTTTTGGCTCACTCCATAGAATCGAATTCATTGTTCAATCTTCAAAGGTGAACTGTATCATTCTTTCCCTCCCTTATTCTCTTCCTCAATCTTCATCTCTTTCTTACTCTATATGTATATAAAATTATAAATACATGTGTGTTCCTTGAATAACTGCTTATTACTGGGAATATCAGCTTATTTTTTATTAAATAATAATAATCCAGTTATATGAATATGAAATGCACATTTTATTTTTTGGAATTCTTTGTTCTTGTGAGGTTTTGGTTAGGGAGAGAGGAAGATATACTCGAATTGTAGTGATGTTTTCCTAAATTACGGCAATATTTGAATGTCTATTGCGCAGCATCTAGTTTGTTTTTTTAGCCTATTCGATTCAACATGGTTTATTTTGTTTCATTTGGAATATCAGCATCTAGTATGTCTATTGCCCTTTTCTTGACTTTTGTGTTATACTTGAAAACGAATTGAAAATCATTAAATTCTTTGTACCCTTTTCTTGACTTCAAATGTAATTGGAGTGCTTGTGTATGTTACAAAATGATATCCTAGTTAATGGACCTAGTTTGGCTGTGGTAACCCCCAAAACTGTAATAATCCATGAAGTATGAATTAACTGAGAAAATAATGTTATATTCTTCCTAGATTTCAAGAATCCCATGCATTAAAAAAATAACTAAAAAAGAGGATAATAGATGAGCAGAATTTTTTTAATGTGAACTCATAAAATGTCAAATTACTGGTGCATACAAATGAGATCAAGTGATAAATAGATACAAAATAGGTCAAGACTTTTGAGGGAAATTAGTGAAATTACCGATAAGATTACAGATGATATAGCTGACTACGGAGATTGTACTTTTTTGTTGTTATGGTTGTTGCAACTGAATTCTCCCCAACTTCCTCTGGAAGTATGTAGTCAAGGTCTTCAAGATTGTCTAGATCTTAGGTAACTTCGATGTCAACCCAAGAAGACCAGTTCATTTCACTATCCATGTCCACATCCCACAACTCCTATTTATTTCTTTGCTTGCCATAAAAGCGCTTTCGATGAGATTAGTTTTAGTAGCATCTGGTAGTTTAACAGTTCATAATCCCTTCATAATATTCAAGCCATAATTATAGAAATTAAGATCTGTGAATGCATTCTTTATACAGCTAGACTTTCCTGTTGATCTTCTTTTCATTATTGTGGCAGCTATTGAATTTTTACGGAATGTACCTGAAGGAAAGTATGATGCAATTATTGTTGATTCATCAGACCCTGTTGGTATGTTTGTAATTCAAACTTTCTACCTATTTTCCTTTTTGCCTATTTATTTGCTTTTGTTACAGTGCTTTTCAGATTGTTACTTAACAAATGCTTCATGATCTCAAACTATGCAAAGAAAAAAAATTTGATTGACAATTGTCTTAGTTATTCTTTTATATTTCTAGTCCTTGAAATTTAGGACCATATGTATTCACAATATGGAAGGTTATCTAAATTTTCTCTTGATTTTTCTGCTATTTGGAATATAGGCACATGATTATGCATATGAGTAGATGTTATATATTTCTGAACGCCATGACTTTAGGGTCCAATTTAACCTTGGGAGACACGAGGGCTGTAGCTGAAGCTCTTGCCAGGTCAAAACAGGGTTAGCATAGTTCACTTTTTCTTGTGTAATTCAGTTTGATATAGTGCTTTGTCTTCCCCCCAACTCTTTCGTTTTTTATTCTTTCCGTTTGAACACTAAATCGTTGAGTTTCTATGCAGTTGAGTTAGCTAATGAAGCATCTGATGGGAATGCAAACCAGGAAAGCTTAGGTAGGATTTCTCAGTTAACTGAGATTGAGGATCTTTAGCCAAGTTTGATATATGGGAATGCAAATCGTTGAGTTTCTTTTTTATTATTATTTCAAGCTAAACTAACACATTAAAGTGCATTAAATTTTCAAGTCAAGTTTGATATATGTTTTTGCAGATTTTGTTGAGGGAATAGTTGATATGATCGAGCGGTTAATGTTGGGAGCCAAAGATTATGTTGCTCTTTTTTTCTTTTTCTTTTTTTTTTTTAACAAAGATTATGTTGCTTTGTTTTTGTTTTTGTTTTTGTTTTTTTTTTTGAAGACTTGAATTTTTTAGTACAGTTTATTTAAGGATGGTTAATGGATAATGTCTGTTATAAATTTAATTAATTTGTTAATTTTGTTATTTTTCATTTACAAAAAATTGTTTGATACTTGTAATTGATTTTTTTTGTTGTAGCAAATCTATATATGATTTTTTTTAATAAATAATTATTTGCGACGGTAAAACAATGGTCGCTAGAAGTGTTTTATTTTTTTATTTTTTTTGCGATTGCAAAATTACTGTCGCAAAAAGTAGTTTA
Source organism: Camellia lanceoleosa (assembly GCA_025200525.1). Lineage (NCBI taxonomy): Eukaryota > Viridiplantae > Streptophyta > Magnoliopsida > Ericales > Theaceae > Camellia > Camellia lanceoleosa. The sequence continues at coordinate 130,263,993 of CM045765.1, forward strand.
GGCAGTCACAAATAATTTGCGACCGTTGTTTTGCCGTCGTAAAAAGTATTTGCCACCCTCACATTTGCGTCCCCCATATGCGATCGCATAGGCCGTCGCAAAAAGTCTTTTGCAACTGTATTTTTATTATTTGCGACGGCATGTGACGGTCGCAAAAAATATTTTTTTTAGTAGTGTAGAGTATCTTTATTAGACCTCCCAATCATTTTATTTAATTATTGAATAAGTAATGAAATGCAAACACATGAGCTGTTACCTGCTTTAATAATATGTTAAAAATTATTCCATGCATGCAATCTAAAATTAATTAAGAATTGGTAGAAAGACTTCTAGAATATATTACCAAAGTTTAAGTTACTCGGAGAATTGATATGGGTTGGGGTCGATGATTTTTTTAAGAAAAAATTATTAGTTTGAATTTTAAGAAATTTTTCAATGATTAAAAATTTTATTTCTTACTTTATTTTCGATTGCTCGAAGAACTTAAACTCAACAATTAACTGGTATATATAGAATGAAGGAAATACCAATATTTGGAAGAATTAGGGTGGAAATATTGCAATATATAAGGGTTTTAGAGATTTATTTATTTATTTATTTTATTCCTTTTTGTCTCAAATGAAGAAATTTTGTTGTAAAGAAATTAAGAGATCAATTCCTATCATCGCTAAAATTTTAAAAATATCATTAATAAATGCCCTCTTAGGGATAAAGTAGTTTTCGTGCTAAAAATGTTTATTTATTAGACAAAAAAATGATCCCAAAATTTTGATGACTAAAATATTTAGGTAGCATTTGGTAGAATTTTAAAATTATGATTTGAGTGTGGAGTTGTATTTTGAGTTTGTGAGTGTTTAAATTATGATTTGAGAATAGAAGATTTGTTTGGTTATAAGTTTTGAATTGAGTGTTAAACTTTTGATATGACATATGAAATGAGAAAATTTGTTTAGTCATGAATGTTGAAAAGAGCTTTCAAAACTTAATTCAAAAAGTTATTACTCATAATCAAACACACAACTCAAAACTCTATCGAAAATTCTGTTCAAAACTCATAATCAAACTCTTTTTAAAATTCAATTAAAAAAATTAATTATTGGAAAAAATAACATAAAATTTTTTTAATTGAAAATATTACAACAAAATTTTTTTTTTTTCAAAATAAATATGAAATTGGTGCTTTAAAATGACTTTTGATTGTATATTTAGTTGGAATTATTTTTTTAAAACATTTTTCTGTTAAAATGTTTTTACATTTTTAATAATTACTGTCGCAAATCAATTACTATTTATTGTATTATTATTTTCAAATAAATGGCTAAAGAATTTGTCATTTATTATATATATATGGGCAATTCAAAAATATTTACAATGTACACAAAATATACAATGAAATAAAATGAAACATGAACTGAATTTGTCAGCCATTATATATATATGGCAATCCAAATGTACACAAAATACACAATGAATAAAATGAAATATGAACTGAGTCGAAATTGGACCGCCGGTCGTCCCCCAACGCCATGTGTGAATTGGCTCCGCCGGCACCTGCTTTATGTTCTATTCTGCTATGCCTGTTTTTAGCTTCAATTTGACTAAAAAGAATTTTCACAAAATCATTTCCAGCTTAGTATTAATTTATGAGTTCTTAATTAATTATCAACTCACAAAATAAATCAAACAAAAAATTAGATTATCATCCAAAAATATTTCTAACAATCTCTCCATCATGCTGTTTTTTATGTGTTTTGCATGAAAAAAAACTCCCCTCAATTTTTAATCCCCTAAATGTTTGCTTAGCCTATATTCACCGTTACCGCACGTAATGAAACCGTGATTAAAAAAAATTGATGATGAAGAGTAAATCAACTACTATCAATTCTCATGTCTGTAAAAAAAAAATAAAAAAAAATAAAAATCACGAGCAAAATAAAACAACACAAAAGAGGAAAAAAATCAAAAAGAGAAAAATAAATGTACAAAAAAAAACGTGAAATCAGTAGTGTCACTGCGACATTATCAAAATCACGAGGATCATTGCTCAGGATCAGGTGGTGGCGGAGGATAGTGGTATTGATGTATGGCATTCTCGTGTGTGTAACAATTCAGATTTTTAATTATGTTATAAAATTTATACTAATATTATTTAATCTCAGTTAAGAAGATATATAATTTAGAGAAATGTTTTTTAGCACTAAAAATTTTAGCACTAATGCCCCTAAATTTCCAATTTTGGTAATTCTGTTTTTTTTTTTTTCGCCTTGTGTTTTTTTTTTTTGTTGCCTTTTTTGGATTTTCGGGGCATTAGTGCCCCCAAATTCGGGGCACCAATCAAGACTGTATAATTTATTATATATTATTATGTGAAATTTTATAAAAAAATATAATTATTAAAAGTTTAGGGGTCAAAATATAAATAATAATAATTAGATAATATAAATAATAATAATAATGGGTGTGACATTAAAATAAATAATTAATTTTATGTTGGTATACAATAAAATGTATTTTATTTAAAAATTAAATTATTTATATAATTATATTAAAATATTAAGTCAAATAATAATTATCTTAAATATCTATTAAGAATAAAAATGAATCTTTATAATTATTATTGAAATTTGCCACGTATCAACTCTATCCGTATAAAAAAGGAAGGTGGCGTCCGCGGTAAGAGGAGAAAAAGAGAAACAGGAAGGAAAGAAGAGAAAGAAAAGAAAGAAAAGAGAAAACAAAGAAAAGAATAATGGAAGATGAAAGGATTTTTGGTAGTGAAAAAGAAGAGCAAGGTATTAAAGTTAAGGTGAGTTATATTATACCTTGAGTTACCAAAATATATTTTACTTATATTTTAACTTACCAAAATCTATTTTATACAATTGATGATTTATAAACTATTATATTTTATAAAGGTTTCAGCTATGTGATTTTATTTCTGAACCCTATTTGCTTAAAAGGAAACCCATGGATATGTTTGTTTTACTTTTAAAGAATATTTGATTATGACCTTATATGAAAATATATTTTGTGAATACCACCACGGGAGTCTCATGCCTTAAGAGACTTAAATAACCATTGGCTTAGTGATGTCCCATGCCTTGGGAGACTTAAATAACGCTTAGTGATTGACCACTCTGTGGTCCAGTGATTGTCGTGGATCCATTGATCAGTGTAGTGCTTGGCACTTAGTGATGTACCGTGGTTATGGTTGTATAATGATTTTCGTATTATATGTTAAATGCGTATTATATGTATTAAATGACTTGAGGTACATGGCAAATGATTTGTGTATTATATGTATCAAACTCTTTTGGCCTAACTAATGATCCATGGTGAATTTTATGACGTATACTCTTAGTATAATATTTCTCACTCTGCCATGAGCTTATAATTTTTTTACCACTTTCAGGTGGCATGTCAAGACCAGCGTGTGGGATAGGCACAGAGCACTTTTATTGATGTATTTTTTATATGTAAATATTGACCTTTTTGGTCAATATATTTTGTTATAAAAATAAAAGTTCCGATGATTATTTTAGTACCCTTATTTAAATATTTCTTCCGCTTGCGTTTATTGATCTGTTTAAAGATTTGGCCGGAGATAATCTCGGTTACTAGCCATCACGATACCTAACCCTTGGGTACGGGGAGCGAGTCGTGACAGTGTGTCTCAATGTGGTCAACACAGGTATTGAGCGCACCAAATTGTTCCGAAATGGCATTCATTTGAGTGGCCATTTATTGTTTCCATTGAATGCTTTGATTATAGCGTTCTTGCTCCATTGCCAAAAAGTCTATCCAATAGGCAAGCGGCTGTTGCTGTGGTTATGACATTGCAACTTCAGAATGATGTTGAGGATCATCTATGGGAACATCAGGAGCAACCATGCTCGCAAGCAAAAAATCACCTCCTCCAGCTTGGTTTATTGTGTACTCACTAATGTCAGAGGTAATATGAGTTTCGGGCTCATTGTCAAATCTAACTTTGAAGTGTTTCGGGATTTTGGTGAACATGAAATTAACTTATGTAATTAATTGGTTGGCCTTAGTCATTTATTGAAGTAAATTGAAATATGCAGTCAATGTACATAGGTTAATATTTATTCATCTTCTTTGACATGATGAGCCTTCAATTTGCAAATTATATGTAGTGTATAAAATGGAAAAATGAATGGAAAATAGGAAAAGGGACATGAATCAAAGAAGAAGAAAAAGAAAATAACATAAATAGAAACTGGGCAGAAAGAAATGGGACATGAATCATTATATACAGTGTATTTATGTCACAAGAGGATCATAGAAATAGAAAACATAAACATACAAAGAAGGAAAAAAAAAAAAGAAGCATGAATCAAAGAAGAAAAAAAAGTTGAACTCATAAAAGCATGTTTTACAACCACAGAAAAAACCACAAACTCCACCAAAGACGCAGCTTCACAATTGACTACAAAGCTAGGATCATTGTTAGGCGCATATGCGCAGGAGTGCACATAAAAAACCTCTGCCAATCTTTATCTTTAAATAGTGTCAATGTCTTAACATACTGCATCGGTGGTATGTCCCCAAGCTGAAGCAAGGCATCTTGACATGCGTTAAGAGAATAGTTATAACCACCTACGTTTATAGCCTTCGTGTCTATTGATCGTGCACGGGACTGTTCCGTTTTTGCCTATGTGTAGGCAGTGAAAGCTGCACAAACATCATCAAAGCCATTTGACCATGACTTTTTGGAATGACCACTATCACTCTGGCTATGGCCCTTCTTGCGACTTTTGTCCTCAGATGTTTCCATGTATTCATCTATAAATGAGTCAATAGGAATGGCATCAGCTGCATTGCTACCTCCAGCTCCAGGCGACCAAAAGTTGTTAAGCATATCGTCATCTTCATCGAAGTCAGGGACCCCTTGTGTGGATGCATGGGCCAAGGCCTTTATGCCACATCAGTATTCTATAATTTCGGCCATTTTGTGAAAATACTCAAATGCTTTAGTCCTGAATTTCTTTACATTTTTGTTGCCTACCTCTAATTGCAAAATATGAACATAAGCGTATGGTACGTGTGACAAATTTTACATATAAATCACAAAAAAAGGGTACAGGTTAATGCAATACCTTATCCCAAAAGTCATTTGGTGCAATAACTATTTCTACAATCGAAACCCATCCAAGACTAGTCTGTGCCTGAAACCGCTTGAAAGTTAAATAATCATCTTTGAGTAGTTGATATTTTTGTCTCACCTGTTTTGGTGTGTGGAACCCATACGCATTTTGCAACTCAATTGCAAAATAGGTCCAATGCCTAGGTGTAATAACCCCGACCTCTGATTAATGTTAATCCGTATTTAATTATGCCTAATTTGTAATTAAGTTGAAATTCTGAATTAATTTACATGTGTGTTGCATTATTTTTGTGTCTCTACTTGTTCGGTGTAGAAAGATCTATTCATGTTTTAGTTTCGATTTGCAAATTGAAAGCCTTATCGGCATCCGAATCAGGAATTGACTTGATTTATGTGTTAATTAGGATTTATAGAATTTTATGGTAGGTCTAATTAAAATTCGGTTCGGAACGATTAAATTTGATTAAAATAATACCATTTGTTTATTTTTGAGCAATTACCACTTATTAGGCTAATTGAACCACACTCATCTCTTTTATTCCTTTTTGATCACATTTGAGCTTTGAGAGGAACAAAATGTGAGAGAGAGTGAGAGAAGGGAGAATTGGTGTAGAGCTTGAAGATTGAATTCACAATGAGGGAAATTGCTAGGAAAACTTGGAAGATCACTCAAGACCATCTCTAGCATAAGAAATTGAGATCCGTAGGTAAGAATGTTAATCTCTAGCCTTGAAGTTTAGTTGATTAGAACATGAAATTAATAGTGTTAGGGGATTGACATGGGAATTGAGCTACAAGAGTGGAATTAAAGGTGAACTCATGCATGCATGTGCATTTCTTTACATTTTAAAGCATAATTTCAAAAGTTTCTTTCATGCATATATTAACCTCACTTACATTTTGGTCATTCATCATGTTTTCCTTTAAATTTCCAAGTTTGATCGCGTTTTGAGGAGGATGAATACAAGAGAGTTCATGCATATTATGTTCATAAAATGATTTTTGAGTTTAAAGTTGATTTTTGCACTCACAATTGGTATCTTTTGGGCCATGATTTCTTGAAATGATGCTTTAAACATGTTGTTTTATGAGTCTTTAAGTGTTTTCCAAAGTTTGAGGCCCAAAAATTTGAGTTTGATGCATTTGAGGTCGAATTTGAGCTTGGTGATCTGTAACAACCCTCGTACTGATTACCGTTAAACCACTGAATTACCTACTGATCATTGCTAAACTGAACTGCTAATGACTGATAAGTGAACTGGATGAACTACTGAACAAACTGAATGAAACTGAAACTGAAACTGAATGAGTTTGTCTATTTAATTACATATTGCATCTGTTGACTTATGTGATTATCTGTTTGATTCATATGTTTAAATTGCTAATTGAAGGCCTTATCGGCGGCCGATTTAGAAACCGTTTGATGTTTTGTAATCAGCATAATATTTGTGATTTAATGATATTTTTATCTGAAAATTGATTAGGAATGATTAAAGTAGATTGAATTGAGCTAATTGAGAACTTAGGCTTATTTACTAAATTGCCCTTGAGTGGAGCTCTTGTTTATTAATTGTTTATTAATTGTAATGAGCCTTACCTTAGACTCTTGCTCAGCCATTTCTTTCTTCCTAGCCGACCAAAACTTAGAGAGAGTGAGAGCTAGAGAGAGTTGAACTCATCTTGGTGAATTGGCTTGGATTGCTTGGAATTAAAGTGTAAATTGGCATATCTAGCTTCCACACCTTGAATTAACACTCTAGGTAAGGAATCATCTTCTTATTGTTGTCCTTGAGCTAAGTTTTGCATGATTCATGCATCATTGTAGAGCTAAGACATGATATTGTTCATATATGTTGGATTGAAGTCAAATTCATGCATGCATGTTTATATTGGTGAGTTTGAAGTTGAGTTCATGGCAATTTGTCACATGCATGTTCATGGTATTATTATAGTCCATGTTTTCAACTGGCTTTTCAAAGAATTGAGCTCATTTGAGCATGATTGGAAGCTTAGAATTGGTTTAAAGATCATGCATGTCATGTTTTGAAAGTGTTCTTGAAAATGGTTTGAAATTGAGTTTAATTGAAACACCCTTGGGCCTTGATTTCTTAAATTGAGTTTTAAAACTTGTTATTCTATGTGTTTGAAGGAGTTTTCCAGAAAATGGGCCCAAGAGGATCGAATTTGGAGCATCAAAACTTGGTTTGAAACTTCGAAGTCGAATCTGGATTTTCATTTTGGACGTCACTTCGAAGCGAAGTGTCGCTTCGGCGGGAATGCATGCTCCAGTATTTTCTCGCATTGTTTCTGATCCGCTCGGCGGATTTTAACGCCGGCGGAAAATCGCGCATCGGCATTTTGCACCTTTCATCATCGCTCGGCGGCGGAATGTACGCTTCGGCGTGGGCCTTTATGCTTGTCCGCTCGGCGGAAAACTAACGCTCAGCGGAGGCCTGTTCATTGAAAATTCGAATTTCTTCCTTAGTGCATTTTGCATCCTCATCGCATCCTAGGCATTCTTAGGCCTAGTTTAGAGCATCTTAATGAGGATATAGACATAGAACCACACCGAGGAATTTAGGGATTTAATTATCATCCTTTCCAAGCTGTAAACTTAGTGTGTGTTCTATTTGATTATTTGTTTAGGGTTGACTCTCGAGTGGCGCTCTAGCTCTTGATAGCCCAATCCTTTGTGAGTAACAGTTGTGTAAAGATATGTTCAAATGGTTTTATTTTGAATACCGAATCGGCGCTTATTGAGTGATATTGTTTATTGAATGAGCGTATGTCCTGTATTTGAATCGTATTGTGGCATCCTTAGCACCTTGTTATTGGTATTCTGAGCTCTGTCGGTTTCCTTGTGGAACCATCTTGATTGATGGCCATCATTATTGTTGGATGCATTAAGGCCGGTCCTTTTGGACCCTCTTGTTTATAGGCTAATGGATGTACCACATATGGTGATTGATTGAAATCTTGATTGGTAATCTTGAAAGATTGAAATCTTGTATAATGAATTGATTTCATTCTTTGTAGGACATTCATTCATAACCTCTTTACCTTTGTATGTTATTCCTTTGGGCTTTAGCTCCTTTGTTTATATATATATGTAGGTGCTCGGCCACCGGTAGGAGCTAGGGCGTGGGATTGGTCCCCGATTTGTCGGACCTTTGTGCCTCCTTTGTGAGGTTCGAGACGCCATGCCATGGCTTGGGGTGTTTTGTGTTCCCATAGGTCTCCTTCTTTGTTTTGTATAGACCGTTCTTTGTTATCTTATCTTTGTGTTATCGAGGATTAAGTCCCGTCTTGAATGTCTGTAATGATTATGTATCTTGTCTTGGTAATGAATGCAAAATGTATGAAAAATGTTTTTGGCATCTGATTAACAGCTCTATGGACACTAGTTTTTCTTGTTTTGGCTTCATGAACTTGAACTCTGTATTCTGATTCTTGATTGGCGGGCCTTGGTAATCTCGGATTCTTGGCGATTCTGATGCTAAACCCATAGGGCGGGTTTGGGTCGTGTGACAGTGGTATCGAGCGATACTTAACCATGAGTTATACTTTTACGTGTCCAAATGAGCTATAGGGTGTCCTAGAAAAGCAAATAGGGCATCTCATGAATTTGAAAAGTGTGTGCTTATAGTATCGATTATATGTTAAAGTGTTAAAGCTGTTTAATTGTACAAGCTATTTATAATGATAATCGTATAATCGCTATAGTGAAATGGATAATGCAAATGAAACTGAAGCATCATCCTCTGAGGCCAGAATGGCCAGACTTGAACAAATGATGGGACTGATAATGGAAAGACTCGAACAACAACCGAACCAACAGCCCCCACCTCCTCCTCCTCCGGTGCAACCGGAACAGAATGTACAGAATGTGAATGTTAATGAGGTGGACATTATTGCATTGACTCAGAAATTCAGCAAAATGAAACCGCCGTCCTTTCAGGGAGGCCTAGAACCGTTAAAGGCTGAAGCTTGGGTTCTTGAGACCGAAAAGTTGTTTGAGATGTTTCCGTGCTCCGAGGCAAACAAAGTATTGTTGGCAACCTTCACCCTTCAGGAAGAAGCCAGAAGGTGGTGGATGTTGACCCGTGATGCAAATACCATTCTGACTTGGGCTCAGTTCAAGGAGTCCTTCTTTGAAAAGTATTTCCCCCAGTGCATTAGAGACAGAAAAGTGACTGAGTTTGAACAGCTGAGACAGGGCAAAACATCTGTTGCCGAATATGAGAAGAACTTTACCGAACTTGCTAGGTATGCACCACATATGGTGGATACCGATTATAAGAAGGCCAGAAGGTTTGAAGGCGGCCTTAGTGTTGCTATCCAGGACCGGATAAATGTTTTGAAAATGCCAACTTATGTAGGTGTTCTCGACCGGGCATTGATGGCCGAGACAAATATTGCAGCAGTGAAACAATCTGAAACACCGACAAGTGAGTGGCAAGGTAAAACGAGGGTTTTAATTTAAGAAGGGTAAGCATAACCCGGTGAATAAGAAAGCGAATCACGGGGTCGACTACTAGCTGACCAAGGGGTGGGTTTACTCACCTGCTTTGTATGTGGCAACAAGCACAAAGGGTTTGCTACTAGATTTCGGAGCTTGTTTGGTGTGGCAAGGTGGGCCTGAGAATCAAAGATCGCCTACGCTCACTTGACTAGTAGTAAATTGCACTGCGCAAAGAAGATCGAATGTAGCACCAAACCGAACCCCAAAGCTAGGAAAGAGCCTATGAGGCGGGGCAGTGTTTGCCCTAATCTTGGAGGCGTGCAAAATCTTGAGACCGTTGTGTCGGTATTCTCTCTCTCGAGAATGCTTATGTATTGATTGATTAAGGTCTACACATTCTTATGTCGCATGCTTTTTCGCGTAAATTGAATAGACCCTTAGAACCCATGAACTATTTGTTAGTGTATCATCACTGTTGGGGATCCATGACATGTGCATATATGTATCACCTTGTGAGATTATTGTTGGGGATATGCATCATTTATTGATTTACTGCCATTGAACATAGACCATTTTGATGTAATATTGGGGATGGATTGGCTACAAAAATATCATGCCACTATAGACTGTGTAACAAAACAAGTAGTGTTCCGTCCACCGGGTTTGCCCGAATTTGTGTTTAATGGGAGTGGAGTAGTACCTCCTCCATATCTGATTTCTTCTGTAAAGGCTGTCAAATTGATTAGAAAGGGGTGTAAAGGATATCTGTGTTTTGTATTGACTGTACCTGCTAATGATAATGTTAAAACTGATGTGAATTGTATTCCTATAGTCGAGAGAGTTCCCGGATGTGTTTCGGATGAATTGCGAGGATTTGATTGTGAAATTGAATTTATTGTGGATGTGGTTAGGGTACCCGTAGACATCTAAAGCCCCTATAGAATGGCTCCAAGCTGAAAAGAATTGAAGGTACAATTGCGAGCTGTTAGACAAGAAATTTATCGGACCGATTACTTCACCATGGGGTGCACTGTCTTATTTGTAAAGAAGAAAAGCGGCTCACCGAGGCGTGCATTGATTACCGTGAATGAACAAGGTAGCGTAAAGAATAAATATCCATTACCGTATTGATGATTTATTTGACGATTCTGGTGCACAAGTGTTTTCCAAGATTGATCTTAGATCGGGTATCACCAATTGAAAGTCAAACCGGAAGACATTGATAAGCGCTTTCGAGCGAGGTATGGCCACTTTGAATTTTTAGTTATGCCGTTGAGTTACGAATGCCCTGCTTGCATTTATGGACCTCATGAGCGAATTTTTAAACCATACCTTGACGATTTTATTGTGGTATTTATTGATGACATATTGATCTATTCTAAGCGTAGAAAAACATGAACACCATCGAGACTTGCCACCGCAAACCTTAAGAAAACGAAGCGTATGCTAAAGCTGTCTAAATGTGAATTTTGGCTTGATCATATAATGTTTTGGGGCATGTTGTTAGCAAAGATGGAATTCTGTTGACCCATGAAAATCGAAGCTGTAGTGGACTGGCCTAGACCAACGAATGTAACCGAAGTCCGAAGCTTTTTGGGATTGGCTGGATATTACAGAAGGTTTGTCAAAGATTTTTCCAAAATCGCCTTACCGCTGACTCAATTGACACAGAAAGGGGTATCATTTGACTGGACTGACCAGAGGGAATCAGCATTTCAAGAATTGAAGACCAGACTTGTGACTGCACCGATTTTGACTCTACCTTCAGGTACGGATGATTATACTGTTTTTAGTGATGCTTCTCATAAGGGTTTGGGGTGTGTTTTAATGCAGAATGGGAGAGTTATTGCTTATGCTTCCCGACAGTTGAGACCACACGAAAAGAACTACCCGACCCATGACCTAGAACTTCTTTGATAGTGTTTGCCTTTGAAAATTTGGCGTCACTATTTGTATGGAGCAACCTGTGAAGTGTATACTGACCACAAGAGCCTGAAATACTTTTTCACTCAGAAAGAACTGAATATGAGACAGCGGAGATGGCTTGAACTGATAAAAGACTATGACCTACAGATTTTGTACCATCCGGGAAAAGCCAATACCGTCGCCGATGCTTTGAGCCGAAAATCGATTGGGAACTTAGCCTGTTTGTTGACTGGACAGAAAGAGTTGCTTCTTGATCTGGAAAGGTCTGAAATTGAAATTGTTTTGAAAGAACGAGGTGGAACCTTAGCTGCTATTTCTGCTCAACCCGCATTGATTGAAGAGATTAAGGAGAAACAACAACTTGATGATTTCTTGAAAAAGGTTATTGAAGAAGGAGATTCAAAACCGAGACCGGGGTTCAAATTTGACAACAATGTTCTGAAATTTCAAGACAGACTGTGTGTACCAAATGACATTGAATTAAAAAGAAGAGTTCTGCAAGAAGGCCACAGTTCGAAGTTTTCGATTCACCCAGGGAATACGAAAATGTATCAAGATCTGAAACAGAATTTCTGGTGGCCAGGAATGAAGAAGGAAATTGCCGACTTTGTGTCCAAATGCCTTCATTGCCAGCAAGTCAAGGTTTGAACATCAACGACACCTGGCCAAACTTCGCAACCCTTGCCCATACGAGTGGAAATGGGAGCATATCACGATGGATTTTATCGTCGGATTACCTCGCTCCGGAAAGGTATGGATTCCATTTGGGTTATTGTTGATAGATGACTAAATCGCACACTTCCTACTGTCAAGACAATCTATAATGCGATAAATTGGTATTATTTATATTGATGAAATTGTTAGATTGCACGGAGTGTCTATTGTTTCGAGGATTGAAGTTTACATCGAGGTTACGCGAGCCTCTGATTGCATTAGTCTTGAATTGAAATTTGAGTAGTGCCTATCATCCTCAGACAGATGGACAGTCAGAAAGGACCATTCAGACTCTGGAGGATTTATTGAGAATGTGTGTACTGGACTTTCAGGGGAATTGGGAGAGCCATCTGCCATTGGCTGAATTCACCTACAACAACAGCTACCATTCGAGTATCGGTATGGCGCCTTTCGAGGCATTGTATGGCAGAAAATGTAGATCTCCAATCTGCTGGGCAGAAGTTGGAGATGGGCCGTTGCTTGGGCCCGAGATTGTATATGAGACGGCCGAAAGTGAAATTGATACAACAGATTGAAAAGCGCATGAGTGAGCGAAGAGTTATGCAGATGTCGAAGGCGGGATAGAGAGTATGAAGTGGGTGATCACGTTTTTGTAAAAGTGACACCAATGAAAGGCGGACTTCGTTTGGAGTCAAAGGCAAGTTAGCGCCGAGGTATGTCGGACCAGTCGGGTTATTGAGAAAATCAATCCGGTGGCGTATCAAGTTGCGCTCCCTCCTGAAATGGAGCATATGCATAACGTCTTCCACATTTCGATGTTGAGAGATTATCTTCGAGATCCGTTTCATGTGATTGAGCCTACCCGTATCGTGTTGAGTGATGACTACACTTACGAGGAACGACCTATACAAATTGTAAACCGACGGATCAAGAAACTGAGGAACAAAGAGATCCCGCTAGTGAAAGTCGATTGGCAGAATCATGGTGGTGTATATGCCACTTGGGAAAGGGAAGATGACATGATGAGGAGATATCCTGATTTGTTTCCACTGGATCCTATTTTCTTCCAGACTGAAGGTAACTCGAGTTTAGAGGACTAAACTCCTTATAAGGAGGAAGGCGTAACAACCTCGTCTTGATTCCGTTAAACCCAATTACCTCTTGATCATTGCTAAACTGAGCGCTAATGGTGATAAGTGAACTGGATGAACTACTGAACAAACTGAATGAAACTGAAACTGAAACTGAATGAGTTTGTCTATTTAATTACATATTGCATCTGTTGACTTATGTGATTATCTGTTTGATTCATATGTTTAAATTGCTAATTGAAGGCCTTATCGGCGGCCGATTTAGAAACCGTTTGATGTTTTGTAATCAGCATAATATTTGTGATTTAATGATATTTTTATCTGAAAATTGATTAGGAATGATTAAAGTAGATTGAATTGAGCTAATTGAGAACTTAGGCTTATTTACTAAATTGCCCTTGAGTGGAGCTCTTGTTTATTAATTGTTTATTAATTGTAATGAGCCTTACCTTAGACTCTTGCTCAGCCATTTCTTTCTTCCTAGCCGACCAAAACTTAGAGAGTGAGAGCTAGAGAGAGTTGAACTCATCTTGGTGAATTGGCTTGGATTGCTTGGAATTAAAGTGTAAATTGGCATATCTAGCTTCCACACCTTGAATTAACACTCTAGGTAAGGAATCATCTTCTTATTGTTGTCCTTGAGCTAAGTTTTGCATGATTCATGCATCATTGTAGAGCTAAGACATGATATTGTTCATATATGTTGGATTGAAGTCAAATTCATGCATGCATGTTTATATTGGTGAGTTTGAAGTTGAGTTCATGGCAATTTGTCACATGCATGTTCATGGTATTATTATAGTCCATGTTTTCAACTGGCTTTTCAAAGAATTGAGCTCATTTGAGCATGATTGGAAGCTTAGAATTGGTTTAAAGATCATGCATGTCATGTTTTGAAAGTGTTCTTGAAAATGGTTTGAAATTGAGTTTAATTGAAACACCCTTGGGCCTTGATTTCTTAAATTGAGTTTTAAAACTTGTTATTCTATGTGTTTGAAGGAGTTTTCCAGAAAATGGGCCCAAGAGGATCGAATTTGGAGCATCAAAACTTGGTTTGAAACTCAGAAGTCGAATCTGGATTTTCCAGATTTTGGACGTCCGCTTGAGCGGGGAAAGTGTCGCTCGAGCGGGGAATGCATGCTCCCAGTATTTTCTCGCATTGTTTCTGATCCGCTCGGCGAAGATTTTAACGCCGGCGGAAAATCGCGCATCCAGCATTTTTGCACCTTTCATCATCGCTCGGCGGAATGTGCGCACGAGCGTGGGCCTTTGTCTGCTAGTCCGCTCGAAAGGAAAACTCAAGGCTCAAGCGGAGGCCCTGTTCACTGAAAATTCCGGAATTTCTTCCTTAGTGCATTTTTGCATCCTCATCGCATCCTAGGCATTCTTAGGCCTAGTTTAGAGCATCTTAATGAGGATATAGACATAGAACCACACCGAGGAATTTAGGGATTTAATTATCATCCTTTCCAACTGTAAACTTAGTGTGTGTTCTATTTGATTATTTGTTTAGGGTTGACTCTCGGGGGCCGCTCTAGCTCTTGATAGCCCAATCACTTTGAGTAGCAGTTGTGTAAAGATATGTTCAAATGGTTTTATTTTGAATAATTTACCGAATCGCTTATTGAACTGATATTGTTTATTGAATGAACGTATGTCTGTATTTCGACTGTATTGTGGCATCCTTAGCACCTTGTTATTATTTATTCTGAGCTCTGTCGGTTTCCTTGTGGAACCATCTTGATTGATGGCCATCATTATTGTTGGGTCTGTTAAGGCCGGTCCTTTTGGACCCTCTTGTTTATAGGCTAATGGATGTACCACATATGGTGATTGATTGAAATCTTGATTGGTGAAATCTTGAAAGATTGAAATCTTGTATAATGAATTGATTTCATTCTTGTAAGGACATTCATTCATAACCTCTTTACCTTGTATGTTATTCCTTTGGGCTTTAGCTCACTGCTTATATATATATGTAGGTGCTCGGCCACGGGCCGGAGCTAGGAGCGTGGGATTGGTCCCCAGTTTTGTCAGCCAGCCTTTGTGCCTCACTGTGAGGTTCCGAGACGCCATGCCATGGCTTGGGGTGTTTTTGTGTTCCCATAGGTCTCCTTACTGTTTTGTATAGACCGTTTCTTGTTATCTTGTCTTTGTTATCGAGGATTAAGTCCGTCTTGAATGTCCGTAATGATTATGATATCTTGTCTTGGTAATGAATGCAAAATGTATGAAAAATGTTTTTTTGGCATACAGATTAACACAGCTCTATGGACACTAGTTTTTACTGTTTTGGCTTCCGAACCCGAACTCTGTATTTCAAGATTCTTGATTGGCGGGGCCTTGGTAATCTCGGATTCTTGGCGATTCTGATGCTAAACCCATAGGGCCGGGTTTGGGTCGTGACATGATCAAATATGGAAATTCCAGAAGTTTGATCCACGCTCAAGCGTGGGACTTTACGCTCAAGCGTGCACTCTGAGTACATGCACTCCACTTGAGCGTCGATATTTACGCTCAAGCGTGAAATACATATACCCAGAAGTTTGTGTGTTTTGCAGTTTGCTTGAGCGGGGGAATCCACACTCGAACAAGGGTTTGAGTCTTACGCTCGAGCGTAGGTCGAGCGCCCGTCGAGCGTGAAAAACTTGCATCCAGTACTTTTGTCGAGGTTTACAGTCCGCTCGAGCGTGGAAGTCCATGCTGGAGCAGAGCTTCATTGTCTGCATGTCCACTCGAGTGGCGAAAGCCACGCTCGAGCGTGGACCTTATTTTCAGCAAGTTTTAAGAAATGTTTTCTAATGCATTCTTACATCCTCATTTCATCCTAGGCATTCCTAGGCCATGTTTAAGATTTCATAATAAGGATTAAAGGTTAGAAACACACTAAGAGCCATCGAAGTAAGTTACATACATTTAGAATGTGTGTTTCAAGTGTGTATCTGTTATGTGTTATGTAGGTCACGTGCCGTGTACCGTTTGACCAATCTGTTCCGTCTATCTGTCTCAGGGCTAGCTGTGAGTAATAATATAGTAAAATTATGTTCAACTGTATTTATTTTCTGTGTTATAAATAAGATCTGTTTTTTGAAGTGCTATGTTCTGTACAATGAATGGCTGTCCAATTTCTGATATGTATTCATGACATCCTTGGCATCATGTGATATCTATTGGCTGTTACCCGGTATCGGAGGTTCCTTTATGGAACTTAATTTGTCTGCACTCTGTTACCCGTACCGGAGGCCCCGTCATGGGGGCTCAGCGTATTTATTCTCTGTTACCCGGATCCGGAGGTTCCTTTATGGAACTGGTTATTCGTAACCTTCACGTGTCTGCCTCTGTTCTGTATATGTTCTGTTAATGCTAATGGATGTATCACGTAAACTTAAGCACATCTTATGATTTCTGTATATGATCTGCACAAATTATGATTTTGATATGAAACTGAATTTTGATTTCTGAATCTGTATAGACTCATTCATTGAAAACCCTTTACTTTGTTATTGTTCACTGAGCTTTCGCTCACAGTTTATATTATGTATGTAGGTGAGCCGGCGCGTGATTAAGGCCAGAGTTGACGGCCTTCACTTCTGTTTTTGTCAGCCAACCGTTGTGCCTCCCGAGGAGGTTCCGATCGAAGTCTAGCTACATGGCTATTTTTGTGTTCATGTTAGTCTTGGTCTGTTTTGTACAGTTGAGTCCTGGATATTACACTTATGTAAATGTTTTGTAAATATGGATGTCTTTCGACCGACATGTTTATGTATATATATATAAGTTTTGAAATCTTCTGTCCCATGTATGTTATCACAGCTCATTGGACCATGCCTATTTTGTATAATTGCTTCCGTAGCCCTTTATTATGTGCTTATCTGTTATGAGGCCTTTGGTAATCCACGGATTACTGGCCGGTTACGATACTAAACCTATAGGGGCGGGTTTGGGTCGTGACACTAGGTGTCCAGGCAGTACTACGGTCTCTTGATTGGTTTTTTTACACCTCTTCTCTTAACATGTTAATAAGCCTTAATTCAATTCTAGAGTTCCACATTTTTGTGTCTTGATTATCATCTGAATTGTTTATATCTATCTAACACACAATTTATATGTGAACTAAGCTTAAGTGGAAATTGAAAAATAAGAGGACCTTGTACAACTTGTGCATGAGTCCTAAGAAACTTTTCTCCAGAGAACCTCATGTTCCAGTAAAAATGCAACAAAATCATATGAATGAATTCTGTGTCAATTCAAGTATGATAAATGAAGATTAATCACAACAAAACTTAAGGAATGTTGCGAAATTGAAGTTTAAACAATCTTATAAGACACAGAAAAAGAGCAAAAGAAGAAACAGAATGTAGAAGAAGAAATAGAGGGTCAAATTAGCAAGGTCCAGTCAACCGGCCAGAAGTTCGAGTGGACGACCGACCAGATGTCTTGATGGACGACTAGCTCAGCCACTTTTGCCCAGATCAGAGATAACCCATTCCACTTCTCAGATATTTCATACCAAATCAATTGAATGAAATACATACTAGAGGAGCAAGAATTGAATAGTTGTTACCGGTAACGGAGTGGGCACAATGGCTGGATGTGCGTTGCTTCGGACGCCTTTTGATTCAAGAAAAGGCTTAACAAATTTGACCTAGGACAAAAATTTTGGGAATTAAGCACAAAATCAATCAATTGCATACAGAACCCATATACATATTTGGATAGAAATTGATGAAAATTGTACCTCTTTGTTGTTGCTGCTTCGTTACCCGAAGGATGAATCGACCACAACGCACAAACTGAAAGTCAGTTGATTTGTGGGAGCTCATTGATGCCAATTTTTGGATTGGAATGAATCGGTTCACAGGCATGGTTTGGATTTGAAGGTTAGAGTATTGTTCAAAGAGATGAAGAAGTAATTGAAGAGCTGCAGGTCACCTGTGAAGTATTTTCAACTTTGATCTTCTTTGGCATGTGAACCTTTTCAGAATAAAGAATACAAAAGAGAGGGTATGTACAAAAAGGTGAAAACTTTGGCTTGGAAGGAGCTCTGCCAAACGTGAAACAGAATTGTGTTTTGAAATGTGTGATGGAATCAATATTTGAAAATTCCATCCAAACAGAGGCTTCACATAAAGGGGTGGAATTATGATTAGAGCGACTAACCAAAATATTGATAACTAAAATATTTAGTGAAGGACAGAATTGAATCCCAGAATTTTGACGACTAAAATATTTAGTTTTTAAAAAGTAATTTCACTTTTAAATTTTTATTTCTAAAATCTTAATTTGTTGTAGTAAAACTCAGACCGTATCATTCCTTAAAAAAAAAATTAGGATAAATTACAAATACATCTCCTGAGGTTTTATTAAAATACGAATCGCTCCTGTGGTTTTGAAAATTACATTCCATTTCCTGAGGTTTCTAATTTCATAACGAATTGCTACTTTTATTAATAAATCATTAAGTCAATTAATAATTTTTAATGATGTTAAAAATATGTTTCAATTAATAATTTAAGTAATTTTATTATTGTATAAAAGAACAATTATGAATTTTATTTTTTCAATTAATTCTGTCATATAAAATTTTTTAATAAGAGGATATTTGTAATTTTTTAAACTATAAAGATTAATTTATATTTTAAATAAATCTCAGTAGGTGTATTTGTAATTTAAAAAAAAAAAAAAAACTATAGAACTTGATTAGCCGCATAATTAAGGGATGGCGTGCTACTTTATACTATCATCTAGGTTAGGATAATGATAAGGATTGCGTTGGGATCCTCTAGGGTGAATTCCTAGAGTGATCTGGTAGAGTGGATTTATGAGAGTGTGACACCTGTCCCACTAATCGAATTAAGGGTTGAGATTAATCCATTCCAAAACGACGTCGTTCCACTCCTCCTCTTCCACTCTTCTTCTCCTTCGTCTCTGAATCTGACTGAAATGTGAGAAAATCAACCTAAAACAAAGAAGATCAACCTAAAATCAACCCAAAAATTTACAAAGAACCTAAAACAACAAGAAAATCAACTTGTTGCTGAACCAACTGATTTCAAAACGATGAAGCTTCATTGAAACGATTTTTCAGATTCAACAGATTTTTAGCTCGTTTGGGTTGTTGGGTTGTTGGGTTGTTGGGTTGTGATGATGATGATGATGAACAATGAAAAAAAGAGCGTTTTCGATCATCCCAGCAATAACTCTCTGATTTCATCATGGAGACGTAGAGAGAGAATCTGATTTCAAAACGATGAAGCTTCATTGAAACGATTTTTCAGATTCAACTCGGCTTCAAAAAATCTGATTCAACTCGGCTTTCAAAAAATCTGATTTTTTTCAGATTCAATGAAATCAAAACGAACAATGAACAAGAAAAACGACTTCGTTTTCAATGAAATCAGATTCAACGAAAAAAATCCTATTAATTTTACAAGCGGGAGCCGAGTTGAATCTGAGTTGAATGAAATCAAAAAATCGATTTTTTCAGATTTCAAAATCGATTTTTCATTAAGGGAGCCGAGTTGAATCGATTTCATTGAAAAAAAGCTTCATCGTTTTGATGAACAATGAACAAGAAGAGCGGAGTTGACTGGGTTGTGTTGTGAAGATGATGATGAATGGAAGCCATTAACAGAGCTTCAAAAATCTGAATTTTTTTTTTTTTTTGTTTTTTGTTTTGAAAATCCTCACCAAAACGACGTCGTTTTGGTGAGGCCTAACCACAGCCGTCGGATCATCCACTCTAGAGGATCACTCTAGAGAGTTACTCTAGAGGATCCGGACGCATAAGGATTGGTTTGAAAACTTATTAATTAGCACACATGATGTTTTGTACATCACCTTCTAGAAGAACCTTTTACTGTCAAGTGCATGGTCAACATCATGGGTTGTCAGTACCATCAACGTCAACAAACTTAGGACTAGTTTAATATGTATTAAATAAATTAAAAAGTCAAAAAATCACTATCTTATTTAAGTCACATCATCTTATTTAAATTACATTACCTTTCTAACACATCACATCAAACCCAACCCAAACCCACTAATAAATCAAAAAATATACTTTTTTTTAAGACATCACAAACCAACCCTTAATTTTAACACCTAAAAAGTTCTTATTAATTTAATTTTAATTTAAACTAATAATATATCCTTTTCAAATAACCACATTCTACTACTTTCAAATCCCCAAATATCCCAAAATATATGTAAGTCTCCGTTTGTTTTTAGAGATGGAATGGAATAGATTTATAATGAGAGAATTAAGTAAAATTATATTTGTTTTGATGATAATTACTAGTGTAGGAATTGTTAAATTATTTTTATATAAAATAATAAAACAAATAAAAAAATACAAAAAATTAAACATTAATATTCAAAAAAAATTCCTAATATGTAAAAAAGAAAAAATATTCTAATCCCCTCACTATTTTTTTAATACCACATCTATCTCCTCCATCCCAATCCCCCTTCTAACCTTCATCTTAATCTACTCCTCAACTCTACAAACAAACACAATACTAAATAGCCACACTTCCATCCTAATCTCATTCCTTCCATTACACCTCAAAAAAAAAACGAGGCCTAAGGGTAAATTACACTCTACTCCACTAAGATTTGATAAAAATATACTTTGCCCTACATTTTTATATAATTATAGTTTTTATTGAAGTTTTAATTCATATAATAGTTATATTCTTTTTTTATTAATAATTTGTTAGTCATATGAACGGAAAATATATATATATATATATATTATCATATATTTTCTATTGAAATATATATTTATTTATGTTTATTTCAACGTTTACATTTAATTTGTATTAATTTTGATCACTTTAGCCTTACTATCTAGCAATGGGATCTTAATGTAATTATGAAAAAAATATAGAAATTCAGTGTAAGTTTGAAAAAAAACATAATCACTCTGTTTGGTTTTAGTTTTCAGAATTCACTTTTCAAAAAATTTTACTTTTTCATTTTTTGTATATTTTTGTTTTCACTGAATTTTTTTAATATTTTAAACAATATTTTCAATTTTTAGACACACCTAACATAAATACACTTAAAAAGTATAATATTTGTGAAAAAAAATCTTTAAAAAAATCACTAAATACCAAAAATATAAAAAAATAAAAATTCAATACATTTTTCATATTTTTGTATATTTATTAATTTTTTAAAATATTTTTTTCACAAATATTTTACTATTTAAATACATCTAAATAAGGTGCATCTTTAAAATTAAAAAAATATTCACTAAAAAAAACAAGAAAAACAAAAAACTCAATTTTTAAAAAAATGAATTCAAAAAATTGAAATTAAATAATTTCTAATCATTAATAAATTTTACAAATTATAATAGTAATTAATTTTTTTCATAAATTTATAATTATTTGGAAAAAATACCACTTATTTAATGATTTTTTTTTTTTAGTTTTTAAAAAAAGATATGAAAAGAATAAAAAAAATAATATGATAACTTATAACAAATTAACAAATAAATTACTTTGCCAAACCAGTAAACATCCCAATTCATTACACTTGTCTTCATCATGGTTGCTTACTCTTAGCCAGAAAAGCAAGAGCTCATTACCTCAATGTGAACAAAGGAGAGAAGAGAAGAGAAGAGATAGAGTTCACTTTACCTTATCTTCTATTTTCCACTTCTCAATCAGTCCAATCAGATCAGACTGTATGGGTGGTTAATGCCTAATCATGCTAAAGAAATCAAATACTCCAATTTATATCTATAGTATCTCTTAATCTATGATTTAAATTGATTTTAAATGAAATTTAATTAAATTGATCGCGACTAGTTGGAATAGTTTGATATTTATACTGTTAGAAAAAATAAATAAATTTGATGAATTGAGATTGAGCCAGATTTAAAAAAATTAATAAATTTCAAAATATATTTAGATTTAATTTATTTATATAAAGAATGAATTTAAAACAAGATTTAATAACATTTTCTGCCTTGTTTGGAACAAGTTGTTTTAGCAACTTTTTAATTTTTTTAATTAAAATATGAGATATGAGGTAAAAAAAAATTAATATGTTTGGGATAATTTTTTAATATTTTACAAAAAGATGTGTAAAAAATATAAAGAAAATAAAATCTTTTGATTTTTTTGTTTAGTTTGTTAATTTTTTGACTTTTTTTTGATAATTTTTTTAACTTTTAAACTAAAATCAAGAGTTGTCAAAGGAGAAGTTAATTCATTTACTGCATAATCATCGTGATGTTATAAGAGAAGGGATCACTGCTAACACAACAATGATTACCGTGCGCTTGGTGGAGTTCGTTTTGGATTTTATTTTGATAATTTAAATTATTCATTTTTTAGAGAATATCGAGTAGAATATACTTGTAAAAAATTAAATTGATCGGACATCAATAACATCTTCATCAAATTACATTGGTAGATAAAAAATAAATTGTAAATAAGATATTAAAGTATAAAAGAGAAAACAAATGTAATTTGATGAAGGTGTTATTGATGTACGATCAGTTTAATTTTTATAAATATATTCTACTTAATATTTTTTTAAAAATAAACAATTTAAATAATTAAAATAGAAGTTAAAAGGCCCCCACTAGACGCACATCAGTTATTGTTATGTCCAATGCACAGGACGGACCCTCCTCTGATGTTATATGTGCATGCATGAAATGGCATTGTGTCTAGATTGGGTATTTATTCAAGTAACTTTAGAGTATTACTCTACATGATGCTCTAAATTAACCTTCGTTTGGCAACTTTGGTTAGGTTAGGTTTGAAGTTATTTTAATAATAAAAAGATAAAATAGACTTTTTAACTACATTCAATCTTTAATCATTATATTAGTTCTTTCACAAAAGTTAAAAAATTTATCTAAAACGAGATTTTTTAGCCCAGACTAAAATAATTAAAAAATCACAAAATGAACCTACTTTCCAAACGAACTCTTAATAAGGCAAAAGAAAAATAATTTACGAGTGAACCAATTCTAACTTACCCTTATTACTTAGTTGGAATACAATGAAAACCGCCTAAAAAAAACTCCTATATTTATTATTAAGTCACACCCATATATGTAATACTCACACATTCATATATGAGTACATAATATAAGGAAAAAGATTGAGGCCTCGAATTTGAGGCCTCCAATGTGGTTTGAATTGGCTCTTTTTGTTTTTGTTTTTTTTTTTTTTTTTGTTTTTTTTTTGTTTTTTTGAAACTATATTGATTTAGTTGTTTTTATTATTTTTTTACTTTTTTATTTGTTAGGTTGTGTTAGTTTGGTTGTTTTTATTTATTTATTTATTTGTTGGGCTGTTGTAATTTATTTATTTATTATTGTTATTATTATTTTTTTAAAGGATGGTTATGTATAGGAGTGGATTTATAGTTTAGAATTTAAGATTTAAGTTTTTATTTCTTCTGATTCTTTCTGATTTGAAATAAAAATATAGTAAAGACTCGTATAAAACTATGTGGAATTAACAAATTTTAACCAGCAGTCTAACTGATCAGTCAATTTTATCACCCAATCAGTCTAACCCAACTCACTCATTTTATCAAACCACATAGGCTAAATTGTTATTGTTGTTGTTATTTTATTATTATTTTTTAATTTGTTGGGCTATGTTGGTTTGTTTTTATTTTATTTTATTTTATTTGTTGGGTTGTGTTGGTTTGATTTTTTTTTTTTTTTTTATTAGGATTTAGGTTTTAGGGTATACATAAAAACCTTTGAAAAAAAAAAATCAAAACCAAAACCAAACCAACATAGCCAAAAAAAAAATAAATAAATAAAAATTTCAAGGCAAGTTCGCGCCTCTCTTTTCGAGGCCTTTAGCACGGTTGATAATATAATTGCAATTTGATTTGGGTTGGTTTAGCACAAAGAATGGATTCGGGTTATTTTGAGTATGGTTTATATGTTGTCATTTTTATTTATTATGAAAACACATAAAAAAATATAAAAGTGATAGGATTTTTGTTTTTTGGGGCAGAGAATTGAATCTGATGCAAGCCTAAAGAACAAAAGGAGAAGAAATAAATTTGCAGAAAACAGAGCGTGAAAAGGCTCTCTGTTTCTGTTCTTTCTATTCACAACTTAACCTACTCTAAGTAAAAGTTGCATTTAGAGTGAGTGAAATATAATTACATTTAATAAGTGAAATATGAATAAAATATAATTATATTTCATCAACTTAATTATTTATTTTTAATTATTATTAAAATTCATGATCTAAATACAATATATATCTTAAAGTTGTGTTTGTTTGGAGGCTTTGATAAGAGAAATGAAAAGGAGAAAGGAAATGTAATGTCACTTTTTGTTTGGTTATAATAGAAAAGAGGAAATAAAGTGAGTAGGAATGTAATCGGTTCGGTATGGTTGGTATTTAGGTAAAAAATTTTACCGTCAGTTTTATCATTTTGAACACTAATACAGATCGCTTTTCCCATCAAAACACATCGAATCGAATCGATTGAAATTGTTCGGTGCGGTGCTGTTTAATCGGTTCGATTCGTTGCGATTTAATCGATTTAGAACCTTTCGAACTTGAGCCACTTTTAAATATAATCACTAATCTATATAAAAAAAAACATTAAGGGCAAATTACACTGACACCTCCTGAGGTTTGAATTTAATATAAATTACCCCCTAGACTTTTGGAAAATTACATCTCCACCCCTGTGGGTAATAGTCTCATTTCACAAACTTCCTACTTATATAAAAAACAAGAACTCCTGGTACAAAAATAGAGGAAATTACATTGGAAAAAACAAATATAAAGCAAAGGGGAAAAAAAAAATAGAAGCAGTAAAGCAAAGTAAAAAAAAAGAAGAGAGAGAGTACATGAATTCAAGGTCTTTTTAATATCAACGTTAATTCCATCTAAATAATAATAATGACAGGGGGTCAGTGTAACTTTTCAAATGTTAGGAGGTGATATGTGTTAAACCCAAACCTCAAGGGGTGTAAGCGTAATTTACCCAAATATTCTACAATTTCGAACATATCCAATCTATCCATTTAATAAATACTTTTAAATTTCTAGATTAACAAAAATTAAAAATTAAAAATTAAAAATGCTAAAACTTCAAGAATAATGAGTTAAAGTTAAAGATTATATTTATGACACAAATTTAGGTTATAAAGATGATACGATTAATTAATTAAGGTTAATAATTTATTATACTTATTAATTTTTTTTGATCGGTAAATGTTAATTATTATTTGTTAGATTAGTACCTATGAGAGAAAATCTCATCATCCAAAACACCTAAGTGCTTGCACACCCTTAATTCAACCTCCTAAGGGGAATTGAACTCATGACCTTCTTGGGATTAAACCCTAAGAAAGGCATGGTAGCCAACTAGGCTAGGCCTAGTTGGTTTTATTGTACTCATTAATATTATTATATTATTAGATTATATATATTATAAATACAATATATGTTGAAACGGTTAGTTTTAATTTAACTCGGTGCACAAGGTGCTTGAACCGGTACCAAACCAAAAATTGAAAAAGATTAAATTTAAAAACTACACAGACTGATTCTTATTATAAAAAAAAAAGACCAAATATAATCGGTTTGGTCCAATTCAATCCGTTTGATCGACTTTTTCTATTTTTCTTACATCCCTAAAAGTGAGAGAGAAATGTAATATCACTACGTGTTTTGAATTCACTTAACATCAATATCAAACTAGTTAAAATTTTGTTAGCATATTTTAACTTAAAATTACTTTTTATATATTAATTTTACATCTTTTTAAATACATTATCTAACAAATTCTCTATTATTTCTCTGTACTCTTTAAATATTATTTTATTCATTTTAATTTGAAATTATTTTTTAACTCAACACAATTAATTTCAAAATATAAAAAGTAATATTTTTTTAATATTTGACTAGGCTAAACTACTAGCTACTTGAGTCGAAACCATCAAAACTAAAACGGCGAACTTAATAACTAGTTTGATAGAGATGAAATTTAGTGATTTACTAACTAGTTTAGCTAAAAAATGAAAATAACTAATTTGATGTAGATACATAAAGTATCTCCACCTGATACTTTAAGTCCAATGTAACACTTTAACAATCATATTTTGACATTAAATATCAACTCCACCTAATGTGCCAAAAATTAATGTGACTTTTAGCATCATCTGTTCATATCAATTTTGACGCGAAGACCTTTTTTTTGTTTGCTTTTCATTTAAAGCATCCAACAAATTGTGCTAATCAATCAGCCCACATTATGTCATCGGCTTTTTTTTTTTTTTTTTTTCATTTTTTTTATACCAATAGTTATATTCTTTGAAAATGGTAATGATTTTTTTATTTTAATTAAAAAAATGCAACCTGTACGTCTTTATTTCCGTTGTAAAAAAATAAAAATAAATAAAATATAAAAAAATTGCTTGTTTGGTTATAATTTTCAAAAAATAATTTTCAAAAAATTTTACTTTTTATTTTTTATATTTTAATGTTTTCAATGAAATTTTTTAATATTTTAAGCAATTATTTTTAATTTTTAGACACACCTAACATAAATATACTTAAAAAGTATAATATTTGTGAAAAAAATCTTTAAAAAAGACACTAAATACCAAAAAATACATTAAAAAAAATAAAAAAATAAAAAAATAAAAAAATTCAGTTTATATTTTTCTTTTTTTATGTATTTATTAATTTTTTAAAATATTTTTTCACAAATATTTTACTTTTTAGATACATCTAAGTAAAGTGCATCTAATTTTTTTTAAAAAAAAATGCTTAAAATTTAAAAAATATTCATTAAAAAAAAAAAAAACGAAAAACAAAAAAATCAGTTTTCAAAAAATTGAATTCAGAAAATTGAAAACAAACACACAATAATTTTATTTTTTATAAATATAAAATACTATTTAAGTGGCATTAAACCTCTTTTGAAAATAAATTTATTTTAGTTAGTAAAATAAAAGAATTCAAATTTTAAAAATAATATAATAATATATTTAACATATCAAGTGGAAAGTTTTCATGTCAAATTAGCATATTTCTACCAATTTGCCACCCAAGCCTCTAAAAAAATTTGGCATATCAAATTTTGAAAGTTTTGATAAAAATACTCTTAGATTCTTTTCTTTATTTATTTTTTAATTTAAACAAACATAATTTAAAATTTGAATCCTATTAATTATCTTTTTTATTATTTTACTTTTCCTTCTTATTTCTCTCCCCAAATTTTTCAATCAAAAACAGACTTGAGAGAAACATGGGAAGAAAAGCAAGATCAGTTTGCATGATAAAAAAATTGTAACTACATTTTCAAAATTGTCAATCATTCCATCAATTAAATTGCTTTATAACGGTCTGAATCAACCATTCCCTCCTTCGGCAAAGTTTTGATTGGGCTACATTAAAAAACAACAGTTATTTACGTAGTGTTTGGTTAAGAGATTTAAAAAAAAAAATTGAAAAGAAAAAATATATAGATGAAATGTAAATAAAATGTACCTATACACTTCATCTAATTTCACATACATTTTTCTTTTCTTTTTTCAAATCTCTTCTCAAATCTCCTAACTAAATACAACGCTATCCTTTTATTTTTTTTAGTCACATCACCTCCATAATTTTTTACACAACTTTTTGTAAAAAGTTAAAAAATATATTTATTTAGATCATCTCAAACAACTCCAGTCTCCATATATTTATTTTGGACCAATCCTCAAGAAGGTAAAGACCTCTGAGTTTTTTTTTTTTCAATTGTCAAAAAAAAAAAAAATTTAGAAAATTGACTCACTTTTTAAATTATTTAAGAAATTAACCTATTTTTTGAAATCTCACTTTAAAAATGCGATTTTAAATTGAAATCGCATTTTCAATATGAAATTTCAATTTGAAATCGCATGTTGAAAATATAATTTTATGATGACATAGACCGTTATCGTAGCAAATTGAAATTGCATTTTTAACATGCGATTTCAAATGAAATTACATCTTCAACATGCGATTTCACCTGCCATGCAATTTTAATTGTTAGCTACCCGTGACTTGTGTTTGCAATTGTTAGTTACAACATAGCTACTTCAAATTGCTATAAATATATACTAGTATGTGAAAACTAACTCAGTTGTATCCACAAATTGTTATAAAATTATATATAATAATTCACTATGAGATACACTAACAATGACTTATATACTGCAATGGGTCGCCGTTGGATTTCAAATGATGATTTTAAATATCCATTAAACCTTAATCTTCGTTACACAATGGCCACCATGAATATCATGAGAGCAGGGTGGCAATATCGGTCTACCTAGACGAATATTCTTCAAGAGTTGTGTGAAGAAAAAGAATATTCGAATTCCTCGAAGGAGATTGAAAAACATGTCCATCGATACCCCGCAATTGCTGCAAAAGGCGGTACATCGCATTCGTGAAAGTTAAACAAATGTTGATGCGTTTAAATCAATATCACTTTCGTCAACTCGCAACTAAGCACGCCATAGATTAATGCATGAAGCAGAATTTTACTTGAATGCAAGTAGGAAGGAACAAGTATTATCCAATGTTGAGATGTCGTATGAGGAATAGAAATAATAAAATTCCTTCTAATAATCCTATAGTTTGTTTTTGAAAATCTCTGTATGTATAGATGTTTGTGTTGGAAAATTGGTTTATATAAGGTTTATTTTGGGTCAACTTTGAGGCCAAAATTGAGTGGGCCCCAAACGTCTTTTGGGGTGGGTCCGAAGAGGTGATGTGTTCCTTGCCGCATGGCAAGTCACACGGTAAAGACATTTCGTCAAAACCATTTATAAGTGGATAAGAATATGACGTCGTTTTCGGTTTAACATTAATTTTTAAGACAAAGTTCTTTTGAATTTTTTCAATAAAAATTATTGTGGGAATATAATTTAAATATAAATTTGGTTTTGGTTTCCTTAATTTAATTTAATTAAACTATTCAAATAGTTTAATTATAGTATTCCAACAGTTGTAATTGTTCCACTAACGGCACCTTTTTCAAATTGTTTGGAAATTTGTTCTTAGCAAACGGACAAATCAAGTTGCACATGTTCAATTTTATTGTACACCTTTTGCCTTCAATTTGATACCTTTTCGAGTCTAATTTTTTGCCTATAAATATAGATACATTTCCAGCTGTCTGAACTATTAAAGAAAAACAGTCTGAAATTTTGTTTCATTGCTGTCCAAAATATTCTACTTTTGCATTATTCTTCATTTTAGATTTAGAATAAATTAAAGAGAGTATTAGAACACAAGGTTTGGTTCGCCGTACAAATTTGTTTCATGTGCTACAACAATTTTGTGAAGATCATTGTATCCTGGGAGATAGACGCCACTCAACCGTAAGCACCGTAGTGGGGCGAATCTGTCTTAAGGACAGAGTGTCACACACTCGACTTGGTCTTTTGAATTTTTAATTCGGTTCGATAAATAAATTCAGTATGTTATTTATTTATTTTGTTTGATTTAGTTTCAATTTATTTTATTTACACAGAAGATTGTTCCAACAATCTTAAGACATAATTTTAATTTATTCTGTTTACAAAATTTTTTCGTTTGTTTCCTTTTCTCTTTCTTCTTTTAAGAAAATTATTTTCTGTAAATTTACAAAATAATATTCTGGTTGGAAAAACAAATAGTGATTATATGTTATTTGACAGATAGTAGTAATATACTGTCTATTTTCTTTCACAACTAGTAGTATGATATTGGTGTCATTAACAATTCAGAATATATTTTTGTGGAATTTTTTCAGAAATTAATTTTGGGTTTTAGAAATTATTTTCTGAGTTTTCATTACTTAAAAGTCTGTTTTAGTTTTTTAATTATTGAAGTGTTACAGAAATTAATTTTCTGTGTGGAATTAATTTGGTTGAATAATTTTATTTTATTTCCAAATTAATTGAAAAATAAAAGTTATATTCTTATTTCTTTTATTTTACAGAATTTAATTTCCTGTGTGGAATTAATTTGGTTGAATAAAATTTTATTTTATTTCCAAATTAATTGAAAAATAAAAGTTATATTCTTATTTCTTTTATTTTACAGAATTTAATTTCTTGTGTGGAATTAATTTAGTTGAATAAAATTTTATTTTATTTCCAAATTAATTGGAAAATAAAAGTTACATTCTTGTTTCTTTTATTTTTTACAGAATTTAATTCTATGAATTTGGTTTAATTTTCTGTGTAGTGTAAATTCTAATTATAATTTTGTTTTATAAATTAGAATTGATGGCTACTGAAACAAATGCCCAAACAAGTACTACTGTGGTGGCTGCAATTGCACCAATCCCCTCTCCTGTGGTGACAATACCAATAAATTATGCAGAGAAGCCAGAGAAGTTATAGCGACCCCGGTCTTTTCCCAGTTAAATTAATGTATTCGAACCTATGTTTCGTAGATTTCCGTTGTCTTATTGTTGTCGCTGTTGTCCTTTGATTACTTGTTCTTTGGTTATAGGATGCTTTGGGCAGGTTGATTGCAGATTGGTTGGGTTTAGAAACAAATCCTTGATGTTCGGTTTTTGGCTTGGTCGCTCGAGCGAGCTTCTCTTCGCTCGAGCGAGGTCCTCCTTTTGGTTAAATCGCCGGCGAGCCTTTCTTGGCTCGGCGAGGTTGCGTCGATGCTAGACCCGATAGCGATGCTTGTTGGCTCGGCGGGCTTTCTTCGCCGAGCGAAGTTGCTTTGCTCTTGGCTCGGCGAGCATTTCGCCGCCGAGCGAGATTGTCTTTGTGTGCAGTCGCCGGCGAAGCAGATCTTCGCCGAGCGAGCTTTGTCGATATTTAAACGCAGCAAGCAGCTTTAAAACGTCCTTTTCACAATTTTTGATCCAGAAACCCTAGTTCCAAGTTTCTTCTCTCTCAACTCATCTTTTCTTTGGGTTTGATCTATCTAGAGGGCGTTTCTAACCTAGTTCCTTCATTAAAAAGGTAGAGGAGAGTGAGGGCTTTCATTTAATCGGAGCAATTGTTGATTTGGAGCACTTTGGGGTTTTGAGCATCATCTTCGTCTTCTTCCTTTGGATTCTTCGCTTTAAGGTAGGGATTTCCTACTCCATTTATACGCTTTAATCATAAGTGTTGGTATTTTGGTATATGGGGTGGATGGGTAATTTTGGGAGAAACCCTAGGTTTTGACTTAGATTAATTTGTGTAATTTGTTTAGGGGAGGTTTGTGGAATTGAGTTTAATTCATGAATTTGGGGGATTATGAGATCAATTGATGTAGTTGGTTATTTAATCACTCATCTGTAAACTGATATTATATATATTGTGATATTTATTTCTAATTAGACATAATTGTTTTGGACTATCGGTGGAGGATAGCCATTGATTGTTGTAGACCTTGCATGTGGCTTAGGTTTAACTGGAATTGAGTCATTTATTTGTTGTTGAATTATCTGTAACATTACATGTATTGATTATGTGTTGTATATTGCAAGTATTGATTATGTTGCATATACATTTGGTTTTGGAGGAGATAGGGGATGGACTCCCGGTTTAGGGGAAGAAAGGGGATGGACTTCTAAACCGAATTTGTTGGGGGTTTAGGGGAAGAAAGGGGATGGACCTCTAAACCAGATTTGTTGGGAGGAGAAAGGGGATGGACTCCACTAGCATCACATATATGTGTGCTATTTGTTAATAGAAGTATTTCTATTTATTGTTGATATGATACATCACCACTAGGTGTATCAGTTGGGAAGTATGGAAGTAAATGTGGTTGTGATTGATTCAATACCAGCATGTGTATTTGTTATGTTATAGAGAGGTTTAACTTAATTTGTTATCCCTGTTAAATCATTGAGAGATGAGATTCCCGTTGAGTTTTTGGCTAGGTTTTGAGCCATAGATGGAAGGTAAGATGTGCCATAGACAATGTGTCATAGGCAATATAGATATTCGTGTCATAAAAATTGTAATTGGAATATAGTGTGTTAACCATGTATCAGATGCTAATGCTTTAGTTAATTCTTATACTTGGTTTAGTATTTCTCTCTTGGGTTGGCTCACCCTATATAGAACTTCATTTTTCAGTGCAGATGGTTCACTACCTCCAAGGACTTAGCTTGTGAGGAATTGGAACTCGAAGATTTGTTTTTAGTTTATTTGCTTTTATATGTAAACACTCAAGCCTAGGGCTTTATTTGTTTTTGAGTTAGAACTCATGGATTTGTGTCCAAGTATTGGCTTGGCAAGATGTAAGCCCGTAGGGCATTTATTTTAATGTTTTATTTCTTAAGACTCTGATGAATGGAATTATATTTCTTGTTTTAATATATTGGAGCATGTTAATATTATTTATTATGGGTTAATTTTGAGGGCGTTACAGAAGTTCTCAGGAATTGACTTTAAAAGATGGCAACAGAAAATACTGTTCTATCTTACAACTCTGAACCTGGCTCGTTTCCTCCGTGAAGATGCTCCTATCCTGAAAGAGGATGAAACTGACCGGCAAGTGGTTGCTGTGGTTGATGCTTGGAAACATGCCAATTTTCTTTGCCGGAATTACATCTTGAATGGACTTGATAACACATTACACAACGTCTACAGTCCAATCAAGACAGTAAAGGAACTTTGGGAATCGTTGGAGAAAAAGTACAAAACGGAAGATGCCGACTCAAAGAAATTTGTGGTTGGTAGATTCTTGGATTTTGTAATGGTTGATTCAAAAACTGTGATCAGCCAAGCTCAAGATTTCTAACTCATTTTGCATGACATTCACGTAGAAGGCATGTCTCTCAGTGAATCCTTCCAAGTTGCAGCCTTAATTGAAAAATTACTAAAAGGCTGTAAGGAATTCAAGAACTACCTCAAATACAAGCACAAAGAAATTTCTATGGACGAGTTAATTGTGCGTTTAAGGATTGAGGAGGACAATCGCAATTCTGAAAAGTGGGCTGGTAAGCATCCTATGGAGTCTAAGGCAAATGTGGTGGAACATGCTTCAAAAACTAAGAAACAAAAGTCTTCTGGAGAAAGTTCATCACAAGGCTCTAAAGGGGGGGAAAATAAAAAGTACAAGTTTAATGGCAAATGTTACATCTGTGATAAAGAGGGACATCGGGCCAAAGATTACTGTAGCAAAGGGAAAAGCAAAAGAAGAACAAGCAAGAAGCCTGCTCAAACCCATATGACCAAAGTGGACAAAATTTTCAATGGTGTAGATGACATCAATCTTTCTGCTGTTGTTTCCGTGGCAAATCTTGTCGGAAATCCTAAAGCATGGTGGGTGGACATTGGTGTTACTCGTTATATTTGTGCCGACAAAAAGATGTTCACATCTTATTCTACAATGGACAATGGTGAAGACTTTTTATGGGCAACTCCTCAACTTCCAAAGTTGAAGGACAAGGAAAGATTGTTCTCAAGATGACATTAAGAAAGGAACTCACTCTTAACAATGTGCTGCATGTGCCAGATATTCACAAGAATCTTGTTTCCGGATCTTTGTTGAGTAAGAATGGGTTTAGGCTAGTATTTGAGAGTGATAAATTTGTATTTACAAAGAATGGGATGTATGTTGGAAAAGGTTGCATGTCTGATGGCCTTTTCAAATTAAGTGTAATGACCGTTGTACCCTTAGTTATTAATAATGCTACATCTTCTTCTTACTTGCTTGAGTCTTCAAATTTATGGCATGGTAGATTAGGACATGTTAATTATGGATCTTTGTGTAGATTAATTGATACGGAATGTTTATCTAAATTTGACATTAATTCAAATCATAAATGTGAAATTTGTGTTGAGGCAAAATTATCTAAAACTCCTTTTCACTCAATTGAAAGATGTCAAGCCCCGAAATATTGCAATAAAGATAACTCATATGCGGAATAAATATAAGAAACAACATAAATTCATATATCAGAGTTCACTGTTTAGCAAGCAATTAAATGCCATATAGGATTTCATCTTTCCAAGACATTACTTGGTTACACAAATAGAGCCTCGCTCATTACACATTAAGCCCTTGGGTTTACAAATAACACTCATGCACAAATAAAGCATAACTAGGAAACTCTTGCTTCCCGAAAGTCCATCCATGCTATTGCCTTGGAGGTAACATCTCACCTGCACCTGAAAATGATATTCCCGTATAGGGTGAGCTAATAGCCCAATAGAAATACACTAAACCAGCTATGAACAATGACTAAAAGATTAGTAGTTGATAGATGGTCAACACTGATACATCCACTTATATCACATTACAGTTTTATGACATACAAGTCCATATTACTTTTCATTTTCCATTTCTTATTCATTTCTCAATTCATAATCATGGCTCAGAACCTGGCCAAGCAACTTATGTGAGATAGTAACTCATATTAGACATTTTTCCATTTCACATTAGATAAGCATATTAGCTATATCAACACATCAACAGATAAGCACAAGCGCTATATCACACTTCCAAAGATAAGCATATGAGTTGTATCAACATATCAATAGATAAGCATATGAGCTGTATCTACGGAGTCCATCCCCTATCTTCTCCCAAACAACATCCAGTTTAAAGGTCCACCCCTTATCTTCCCCTAAACCGTGGAGTACATCCCCTATCTTCTCCAACACAACACATTGCATATAAACAATTATTATACACATCATCAATCAATACATGAAGTTAATGTATTCTTTCAACCGTTATACTCAATGACACATTCCATTGATTAGTTTTCATTTGCCTAATTATCATGCATTGTCTACAACAATCAAGACTATCCTCCACCGATAGCCCAAAGCAGTTATTTTTAAACAGAAAATAAATGCACCAGATGGATATAAAATCAACATTTCAACTAGGTGAGCGGTAAATTGTCCCACTACACCCTTTAGCCCCATACACCCCCAATTCCAACAATTTCAATTTCCTTTCTCATTTCTCAAATTAATTTAACAATGTGATTAAGGCATTATTCCCATAAATTACATAACAACCCTAACGTTCTATTTTTCATCAATGTTTCAACATTAATCCCATTTCTCCAAGCCAAACATGCATATAGGTTTTATATATTTAAAGCCCTAACTTTTGTAAAATTACACAAAGGCCCAAACTTTCTGAAAATTACACAACAACTTCCAACATATCAAAATACCAAAATTTAAAAACAAAGCTCATAAGGAGGAGTAGGATATCCCTACCTCAAATTCGGAGCTCAAATGGAGAAGATGAAAAGAGTTGAAACCCCAAAATCACCGACGATGAAACTCGATCTCCACTACACATAACAAAGCCCTCGAGAAATTACACAACTTTGGCGAAGGAACTATGGCCAAAATCCCAATGGAACTATGGCCAAAATCTAGCTCGGCACAACTAAAATTTATATAACTCGAGCTCAGCTCGTAATGGCTCATTAAACTAAGAAAGAACTATAGAAGCTGATAAGCTAACCCTCTGCACTTGCACTTATATAGAAGTTTGTCCACCTTAAAATGTATTTTGTAATCGATGTGGGACTTCCAACAAACGCACCAAACGACGTCGTTTGGCATAACATTTTCGTCCACTTTTTGAGTCCCACATCGCTGAGAGAGGAAACATTTTGTGTCCAAATGCTTATAAAGTGGTGAATTGCGGACATAGGTCAAGTAACTTCGAATGCATTTTGAATTTTTGTTTTGAGGGGCGCTGCCCCTCAACCCCGCCAGGGCGCTGCCCTTGGAACCCGCGAGCTGACCGGGCAGCTCGACCCCCGCCAGGGCGCTGCCCTTGGACCCGCCAAGGGGCGCTGCCCCCTGGACCCCCGCGAAGGGGCGTTGCCCCCTCGACCCCCGCGAAGGGGCGCTGCCCCCTCGACCCCCGACCGGCCCAGTCGAAGTAGCAAATCAAAAAAGAAGGATTGAAACAGGGATTGCTACAAAAGAAGTACGGAACCACTAGAATTAATTCATAGTAACATTTGTGATTTTAAATCAATTCAAACCAGAGGTGGGAAAAAATATTTTATCACCTTTATAGATGACTATACTAGATACAGTTATGTTTATTTAATTCGAACCAAGGATGAAGCTTTGGAAACTTTCATTGAATATAAGAATGAAGTTGAAAATCAACTTGGTAAGAAAATTAGAAGTGATAGAGGTGGTGAATATGAATCACCTTTTGGTGAGTTTTGTAAAGAACATGGAATAATTCATCAAACTATTGCTCCTTACTCACTTTAGCAAAATAGAATTGCTGAAAGGAAAAATAGGACTTTAAAAGAAATGATGAATGCCATGTTAATAAGTTCTGGATTACCTCAGAACATGTGGGGGGAAGCAATACTTTCTGCTAATTATATTTTAAATAAAGTACCCCGAAAGAAAATAAATCAAACACCTTATGAATTGTGGTATGGAAGAGTACCATCCTACAAATACTTAAAAGTGTGGGGGTGTTTGGCTAAAATGGCTATTCCTAGTCCTAAAAAGACTAAGATAGGTCCTAAGACCATTGATTGCATTTTCATTGGTTATGCTAAAAGTAGTAGTGCATATCGGTTTTTGATTCATAAATCAGAACATACCGAAATGCATGTAAATATTGTTATTGAGTCTCAAAATGCATCATTCTTTGAACATGTATTTCCAAATAAGACTGGACAAGAGATTAGTAACAATAAAAGATCTCATGA
The DNA here is from genome assembly GCA_025200525.1 of Camellia lanceoleosa. NCBI lineage: Eukaryota > Viridiplantae > Streptophyta > Magnoliopsida > Ericales > Theaceae > Camellia > Camellia lanceoleosa. Next base: position 130,300,927 of record CM045765.1, read on the forward strand.
TGCTATTACTAGTCAGGATCAAGAACATGATCAAGAACAAGAGTTAGATCAAAATAAGGAAAAGGAACCTGGGCGTAGTAAACGTGCTAGAACCTCAAAATCTTTTGGTCCAGATTTCCTAACTTTTTTGTTAGAGAATGAGCCTTTAGCTTTTAAAGAGGCTATGTCCAGTCCTGAAGCTCCTTTATGGAAAGAAGCTATCAATAGTGAAGTTGAATCCATCTTGCAAAATCACACTTGGGAATTAGTGGACTTGCCACCAGGTTGTAAACCTCTTGGGTACAAGTGGATTTTCAAAAGGAAAATGAGAGCGGATGGATCAATTGACAAGTACAAGGCAAGACTTGTGGTCAAAAGATTTAGACAAAAAGAAGGTCTTGATTATTTTGACACATACTCACCGGTTACTAGAATAACATCCATTAGAATGCTAATTGCCATTGCATCTCTATACAATTTAGAAATTCATCAAATGGATGTTAAAACCGCTTTCTTAAATGGTGAGTTAGAGGAAGAAATTTACATGGAACAATCAGAAGGGTTCTCTGTTCCAGTGAAAGAAAAGAAAGTGTGTAAATTGGTTAAATCATTATATGGTTTAAAACAAGCGCCAAAGCAATGGCATGAGAAATTTGACAAGGCAATGATGTCAAATGGATTTAAAATTAATGAGTGTGACAAATGTGTTTATATTAAAAACACAGACAAAGGTTATGTCATTGTATGTCTTTATGTAGATAATATGCTCATCATAGGTAGTAATAATGATATGATTAAAACTACCAAAAAAATGTTGAATAAACATTTTGACATGAAGGACATGGGCATTGCTGATGTAATTCTTGGTACGAAAATTACCAAAACATCAGAAGGATATGCTTTGTCACAATCTCATTACATTGAGAAAATACTTGACAAATTCAGCAAAGATGATGATCATCTTGCTAGAACACCTGCAGATGTTAATTTGTATCTTTCTAAGAATGTACATGAAAGTATTTCTCAATTAGAGTATGTGTTTTCGCTCGGGATCAAGATATTGTGAAAACCGGACAACAAACCCTACTAACACAGGAGGAGCAAGAAAAGAGGTGGAATTCTGAGAGAATCCGGAAAGCCAAGAACCATGAAGAGGTTGAAAGTGCTGCGAGCACAAGAGCAAGACATGCTGTGAGCATGTGGGATGAAAGTACCGAGAGTACAAACTTGCCAGAACTAGATAGGTATCTGTTGAATGCTAGCGGGATGTAGTGGGAAGACGATGACTTATGTCTTGCCCACACAGATGAAGATTGGGCAGATACTCAACCAGATGATACTTGGTACCTCGATGAGGTGGACCACATGACCAGGAGTGGGCGGTATTTCAAGCCCCCACACCTTGACCAACCCGAGACGTCTGGAAAAGATAAAGAGGCAGAGAAACAGAGAGAGAAGCAAGTTGAAGAAGAAGTTGTACTGAAACAGTTAAAGAAAATACAGGCAGACATCTCCATCTGGGGACTGCTTATGGCTTCAAGGGTGCACAGACAGGCTGTCCTATCTGCTATGGATAAGGCCAAACTCTCCATCGAAACTACGCCAGGAAGCATTTGGTTGAAATTTGGTTTTTCGGGAGGAGGTTCCCCGGCATTAACCTTTTCAGACAAGGAATTGCCGCCTGAGGGCGTGAACCATAACAAACCTCTCTACATCTCCGTGGAATGTAGAGATAAGTGGATACCGGTGGTACTTGTTGATACCGGTGGTACTTGTTGATACCGGGTCCGCTATCAATGTCTGCCCAACCAGAACAGCATATGCAATCGGGTTGAAACCCGCGGACTTCATACCAACCACTCAGGTGATCAGAGCTTATGATAATACCAGTAGGGAAGTGATAGGGACTGTCAAGGTTCAGACCCAGGTTGGTCCAGGACAACACAACATTGAATTTCATGTCTTGGATGTTCCCGCAACCTTCAACTTGCTCTTGGGGCGGCCGTGGTTGTACCAAGTGAAAGCAGTCTCTTCCACTCTACACCAGATGTTGAAATACCCTCACGGGAAGGGGGTTGCAATTGTTTTCGGAAATTCATCCATCCATCCGCCGCCAGAGGTGTCTACGCCAATTTTGGAGATCGAGCACGACACGGAAGATGTGTTCTTATCGGGGTTCACTTTGGCGGAGGCCCGGGTAGTGCAGAATATTATGGCTGTGAATGAAGGTGTGTACGTTAGTGCTCAATCCGTCTACCTCATGAACAAGTTACAACATATTCCCGGGATGGGATTAGGAAGAAGCGGCAGGAAAGGAGTCGTGACATTGGCGAAGTGCCACACAACCCGCATACCTTTGGGTGGGTTATCGCCCACCAAAGAAGATGGGTGAGAAAGGAAAGGAAATGGTCGGGCGAGCGAGCGAAAGCGGTGGAAGCCTTTTGACTTAATGCAGGCCCATCCAGTACCTGAACGGACGCTTCGTCAGGAGGGAGGACTTTCCATTTTGCGGCTTCCCAGAGCCATGGTTAAACGCGGAGAAAAGCGCGTGCAGGTTTGAAATCTTTTCGACGCAACTATCCGGGGATAGCGTTGCCCGCGAGCAGACCCAACAACTGAGGTTGAGCAGAATAAAGCAGCGGATCCTGAGGGCACAGAATTGGAAATGGGGGTAGCACTGGCATGTCTCATCTCTGATTCTCCGATCGACCAAGAATGCTTGGGGGATAACTTCGCGGTTTCCATGATTGGGGATGAAACGGCTGCGAGCCGACCAGCAGCTATCTTGGATGCATCAATCGCACCCTCTTTCACTTGGCAGTACGAGAAGGGATTTTTGTCCAGCAGCACCGGGTTAGGTAGTGAGCCGGAATCTGATTCCACCGAGTCCTGTGAGTCGGAATCAGGTTCCAGCTCGACTGAGTCTGAGTCTGGTACTCTTGGGGATGTCAACCCGGATGCCACAGTCCTGTCCAGGTCGTCTTTTTCCTTTTCATTTGAGTATGTTGTAACCAATGAATTGGACGATTTGGATGTGCCTAATGAGATTGAACTATCTGTGGTTTCCGAGTACTTTTCTGTGCCCCTAATTTATTGCATTAATTCAGACTTTCAAAATTTTGATCAAAAGCAGCGAGGCGAAGTTCCTCCGGTTTTACAACGTTTAATTGAGCAAGAGCAAGAGAGATCTGTTAAACCATTAATGGATGAAATCATTACCGTGAACATTGGTACTGAGGAGGACCTGCGGCTAGTCCAGATCGGGTCCACGTTGTCTTCGGAGGAGTGCGAGCGCTTAGTCGCTTTATTAAAAGATTTCAAAGATGTTTTCGCGTGGTCCTACGAAGACATGCCCGAATCGATCTGAGATTGTCTGAGATCGGATCCCCCTTGACCCCGAGGCCCGACCTGTCAAGTAGAAACTCAGAAGGATCCGCCCGGATTGGGCTCTTAAGATTAAGGAAGAGGTCACCAAGCAAATCGACACAGGCTTCCTGCTGGTATCTGAATATCGGACTTGGTTGGCCAACATTGTTCCGGTGCCGAAGAAAGATGGCAGGATCCGAGTGTGTGTAGACTTCAGGGATTTGAACAGAGCTAGTCCGAAGGACGACTTTCCCTTACCGCACATCGATGAGTTGGTAGATTTCACAGCAGGGCATGCATTGCTCTCATTCATGGATGGCTTCTTAGGATACAACCAGATAGTGATGGCACCAGAAGACAGAGAAAGGACTGCATTTACCACCCCGTGGGGATCATACTGCTACCGGGTAATGCCGTTTGGGTTGAAGAACGCTAGAGCTACTTATCAACGGGCCGCAACCACAATACTACATGATATGATCCACAAAGAGGTTGAGGTATATGTGGACGACATGATTGTCAAGTCCAAGGAAAGAGAGGGCCACTACACCGCCTTGCACAAGTTTTTTCAAAGGATCAGGGAATTCCGGTTGCGGCTAAACCCTCAGAAATGTACGTTTGGTGTTACAGCGGGGAAAATGCTAGGGTTTCTGATTACACAAAGGGGCATCGAGGTCGACCCTTCCAAGATGAAGGCCATCTTAGAAATGCCACCACCAAGGACTGAAAAGGAGGTGCGAGGCTTTCTGGGTAAAGTGCAATTCATAAGACGATTTATTTCAAAATTAACCTTGACTTGTGAACCACTTTTTGGCCTTCTCAAGAAAGGAAAAAAGTTCCAATGGGATGGCCGATGTCAAGCTGCATTTGAACAGATTAAAGAATATCTACAGAACCCATCCATTTTATCGCCACCAGAACCAGGGAAACCGTTGATTTTGTATCTGTCAGTGACTGAAACCACAATGGGCTGCATGCTTGCACAAGAATCAGAAGACAAGGTAGAAAAAGCTATCTATTATTTGAGCAAAAAGATGCTGGAGTATGAGACCCGATATACACCGCTGGAAAAGGCTTGTTTGGCTCTGGTATGGGCTACCAGGAAGCTGCGGCACTACCTGTTAGCTCACTCTGTAATGTTGGTTTCGCGACTTGATCCCATCAAATATCTCTTCGAGAAACCGGTAACTACGGGTAGCTAGCTCGTTGGTTGCTTTTGCTCTCGAATTTGATCTCACGTCGTGACACGCAAGTCGATGAAAGGAAGAAGCGATGGCGAGTTCCTCGCCGACCACCCGGTTGAGGGATGAAGCGATCGAGTACCTATTCCGGATGAATCAATTTTGCATATCGACGATGAAACCTGGACGATGTACTTTGACGGAGCGTCAAATCAACATGGGTATGGGATAGGAGTGTTGCTGATAGCACCCGATGATTCCCGTATGCCTCTAGCCTTCAAACTTCGATTCAAAGTCTCAAACAATGAAGCGAGAATACGAGGTGCATTCTTTGGTTTAGAAGCGACCACGGAACTAGGGGCAAGGCAATTTGGGCGTCATTGGGGATTCGAACCTTGTTGTGTCTCAAGCTAAAGGAGATGGAAAGTAAAGAGGAAAAAGATGATGATGTATCACCAAACCTTGGATTTCTTGATTCCTCGGTTTGAGAAACTAAGTTTTACTCATCTACTAAGAGAGAACAACAGTTCATGATTCTCTAGCAACTCTATCTTCTATGATAGACATCCGTGTGGAGTCGAATCGTCCGGTCATTATTGACCGAAATTTGCACCGCTATGAGTCGATTGCGACCATAGATGAAGTTCAGGACGAACACCCCTGGTATTACGACATCTGGAACTTCATGGAGAAAGAAGCATACCCACCAGGGGTAAATGCCAAAGACAAGAGGGCAATCAGAAGAATGGCAGTTCAGTTCATCATCTGCGGGGGTAAACTGTATAAGCGGGGTCATCTGGGAATGCATAAACTGTACGTTGATGCCGAAGAGTCAAAGCGTCTGATGGAAGCTATCCACGGGGGTGAATGTGGTGCATACATGAATGGGGTAATGTTGGCACGGAAGATCCTTAGACAAGGTTATTACTGGTCCACCATGAAGGAGGATTGTATTGGCTTCGTCCGGCGATGTCACAAGTGTCAAATTCATGCAAATCGCATGAACATCCCGCCGTCAAAGCTGTACAACATGACTTCGCCATGGCCGTTTTCTGTCTGGGGAATTGATGTAATTGGAGCTGTTATGCCAAAGGGGTCGAATGGGCATGAGTTCATCTTAGTAGCGATAGATTATTTCATAAAGTGGGTTGAGGCCCAATCTTATGCGGTGTTGAAGGCTTCGCATGTAGCAAAATTTATCAGAAACAACATTATCTGTCGCTACGGAGTCCCAAATGAAATCGTTTCAGACAATGGTTCCCACTTCAAAAAGGAGGTGATCGATTTGTTGGAGAAATACAATGTGGCTTTTCATAAGTCGTCTACTTACCGGCCGCAAACCAACGGAGCAGTTGAGACCGCCAACAAGAACATCAAGCGCATACTACAGAAGATGGTGGAAACCTATCGGGACTGGCCAGACAAGCTGCCGTGTGCTCTATGGGGCTACAGGACTTCAATCAGAACTTCTACTGGGGCGACTCCGTACTCATTGGTTTATGGGATGGAAGCCGTTCTGCCTATTGAGATTGAGGTCCCGTCATTACGAGTATTGGCCGAGTGCCAGATAGCCGAAGCAGATTGGCAGCAAAATAGATTTGAGGAACTCATGCTTTTCGATGAAAGGAGGCTGAAAACACTGTACCACATCCAAGGTTATCAACGCAGAATCGCCCGGACTTTTAACAAGATGCATCCCAGTGGATTTCTGCGCAAAGCAACTCAACATGCATCATTTCATTATCCGGAGCGGAGTCAAGGCAGCCTCTGGCTTGCATGCCAGTTTATAATTTTTTCTTCCTTAATTTGTTAATTAATTAGGAATTTGTATATTTCGGACTGTATTATTCTTTTATTCGGACTGTATTATTATTTATTCGGACCCTCTGCGTGAGGGCATAATTGTAATAAGTATGGGTGAGTGTGATGTATGTCTTCCAACCCCACGTATTTCTCCCTTTTATTTACCTGCTTACGATGGTTAGATATAAGGCATATTTCAATTAGCATACAGTATGACAGCATGTTTGCATCATTCATCTGTTTTGCACGCACCGGGCTCGGCGCATCATACAAACTGCATTTGTATTTCAATTCTAAATTGAATACGTGTTAGTTGTAGCATTCCATATGCCATGTTTAGGACAGCCGAGCCTGCTATAGTTTGCATCTTTGTATGTGTTGGATTAGACATTTCAGCATATTTAGGATCATGCATGATTTGTAATGAGTTTCTGTTTTGGCTTGGAGTTCTCGGTAAGTTTTATGCTTTAGCATCCTTGCATGCGTGCGAGTGTTGCCATGAATAGCATGCTTACCATGAGGCTAAATGCTTATGTGATATAACTGCCTTGAATGCCTGTGGGTGGAGGTTGAGTAATTTGAATTGGGACAATTCATCAAGTGTTTGTTTTAAGCCCACTAGATAGTGGCAAAATCATGTTTTCTAAACCCACCCGAGGGTGGCAAATTCATGTCTTAGCCTACCTGCGGGTAGCACCATCAAACCGTTTTTTCAAACAAACAAATATGAAATGTTTTGTTCCAATTAGTGACTCGATCTATACTTGTATCTTTGTCATCACATAATAACCTAGGCTAATAACTTAAATAAGAACGCACAATGTCTTCAAAATCGAGATATCATGGTTAGTAGAGGCGGTCTTTGGCCGGGCGGCGAAATGCTCACAGTGACCTTCCCCAATCGTACCCAAGTTCCCGAGCCAAGGCAACTTTGGTGATGACGGACACGTGGCCTTTGGCACCGAGTCAGGGTTTCCTAAATTTCCCATTTTAAAATATTTAGGTGGCGACTCTGTATCTGGCGAAGCAGTCCATGTTTGGCACTTCTTTCAAAAAAATCTGTTTTCTCAAAATGATTTGTCGGATTTGGACTCTTTGGTTCAAGATTAAGAACCGTGACATTCGAGTCCTTCGAACTGGAGTGACCCAATATCGAACCAGAACGGGGGGGACTCGCACTCCCTTCCCCCGGGATGTGTTCGGGGACGTCTACAGTATGTCCAAATTATTGAAAGCTTAATGTACTTAATGAACTGCACTCGGCCAGATATAGTCTATGCAGTAAGTAAATTAAGTAGATGTACGAGTAATCCGGGAGTAGAACACTGGAAATCAATTATAAGGGTTCTTAGATATCTCCGATTTACTCGTAACATTGGGCTTAATTATACTAGATATCCAGCAGTACTTGAAGGATACTGTGATGCAAATTGGATATCGGATACTAGAGACTCAAAGTCTACCAGTGGGTATGTATTTACTCTTGGTAGAGCGGCTGTATCTTGGAAATCTTCCAAACAGACTTGCATTGCTAAGTCTACTATGGAATCTGAATTCATAGCTTAAGACAAAGCTGGGGAAGAGGCAAAATGGCTTCGCTACTTCCTTGATGATATTCCAATATAGCCAAAACCGGTGCCTGCTATATGCATACATTGCGATAGTCAATCAGTTATAGGTAGAGCACGGAGTCATATGTACAACAGTAAGTCACGACACATTCGTCGCCGACATAACACCATGAGACAACTACTCTCTAGTGGAATTATTTCTATAGATTATGTTAAGTCTAAAGATAACATAGCGGATCCACTAACCAAAGGGTTAGCAAGAGAGTTAGTTGAGAATTCATCGACGGGAATGGGACTTAAGCCTGTTAAATAAGAGTTATCACAACGGCAACCCAACCTAGTTGACTGGAGATCCGAAGATCTAGGTTCAAAGGGACAATTGAGTTGTGAATAACTCAGAAGGATCACTAGGGAGTCTAATTCCTACCCATTTCTTTGATGAAAAAGTGATGTTTGCAACGTTTGAGGTTAAGTAAAATTTTAATAATTCCTATATCTAGGTAAACCTAGTGGAGTATAGCAGTATACTCTTCATAAGAATCACCTATGTGAGTGTGAAATGGGCCGGTTCTATGAGATTTGTGAAGGGTTACAATTCTCTAGAGCACTCATGAAAGACCAAGTTGTTCAGGGCCAAAATGAACACAATAGTGAGAACTAAACTGTGTCTGGAGATATACTGTGTGAGTTCTATTGTCTTGGTTTACACAAACGGCTGAACAGTTCAAGACATCATGTTCACTGGTTAGCTAGTAAATTCGATAGTGTCTCACAAGGAAAGGTTCAAAGCCAAAAGCTACCTATCCTTTGCAGAATATTTCCAATTTCTGTACTCTCTATATTAGATCATGTTGTTGCATTTTCTCTCTGTTAAATTCCATTCATGTGGGAGATTGTTGGAAAATTGGTTTATATAAGGCTTATTTTGGGCCAACTTTGAGGCCAAAATTGAGTGGGCCCCAAACGTCTTTTGGGGTGGGTCTGAAGAGATAATGTGTTCCTTGCCGCATGGCAAGTCACGCGGTAAAGACGGTTCGTCAAAACCATTTATGAGTGAATGGAAACATGACGTCGTTTTCGGGTTTAACATTAATTTTTAAGACAAAGTTTTTTTGAATTTTTTCAATAAAAATTATTGTGGGAATATAATTTAAATATAAATTTGGTTTTGGTTTCCTTAAGTGGTTTCCTTAATTTAATTTAATTAAACAATTCAATTAGTTTAATTATAGTATTCCAACAGTTGTAACTGTTCCACCAATGGCACATTTTCAAATTGTTTGAAAATTTGTTCTTAGCAAACGGACAAATCAAGGTGCACCTGTTCAATTTTATTGTACACATTTTGCCTTCAATTTGATACCTTTTCGGGTCTAATTTTTTGCCTATAAATATAGATACATTTCCAGCAGTCTGAACTATTAAAAAAAAAAAACAGTCTGAAATTTTGTTTCATTGCTGTCCAAAATATTCTACTTTTGCATTATTCTTCATTTTAGATTTAGAATAAATTAAAGAGAGTATTAGAACACAAGGTTTGGTTCGCCGTACAAATTTGTTTGGTGTGCTACAACAATTTTGTGAAGATCATTGTATCTTGGGAGATAGACGCCACTCAACCGTAAGCACCGTAGCGGGGCGAATCTGTCTTAAGGACAGAGTGTCACAAACTCGATTTGGTCTTTTAAATTTTTAATTCGGTTCGAAAATAAATTCGGTATGTTATTTATTTATTTTGTTTGATTTAGTTTCAATTTATTTTATTTACACAGAAGATTGTTCCAACAGTTTGTATCTCCATATAAAAGACGGAGTACTTGTGATGGAGGGTGTTGTTTGGCCCATTTGCCAACAACTAAAACTTTTGGAACTAGTGGTGATATAACACAGTTTTGAATTCTTGCATCCAGGCCTTGATCCATATTCTTTGGTTAGATATGTTATTCTCCACGCTAAACTGCTCTTTAATGGTTCTACTCTAGTCCCAAAGATGACAAATCAGCTTATTACCATTCATTGGATTCATTTAAAGTCCTGGAACAACGTTTAAATTGTTTTTTCAATGCTTAATATTGTTTTCTAGTGTTTGATTGCTAGCTGGTGAGGAGATCCATATTTCTTTCTTCAGGGCTCACATTTGCTGATGAGTGGAGAACAGCTAATAAACCTCTGAATTTTAATTTTAAATGTCATTTTCATACTAGGTTTTGTAATTACGCAACTTAAAATCGCATTTTCAAAATGCGAGTTTATGTTGAAATTGCATGTTGAAAATACAATTTCAACTTGCCATGTCAATGCAACAAAAGCCCTGTCAACTTAAAATTACCTTTTTGACATACGATTTTAATTTGCCACATTAGTGCGTTGTTGTACATGTTAACTTGAAATTGCATTTTGAACATGAAATTTTAAATTGAAATTGCATGTTCAAAATGCGATTTCAAAAATGGATTAATTTTTCAAATAATTTGAAAAATAAGTCAATTCTCTAAAATTTTTTTTTTTTTTGTTTTTCAGAGTATTAAAAAAAAAAAAAAAAAAAAAACAAACAAACAAACAAACAAAACAACTCAGGCTCCTTTTGGGAAGTGGGTGTAGACGTCCCCGAACGCATCCCGAGGGAAGGGAGTGCGAGTCCCCCCTGTTCTAGTTCGATATTGGGTCACTACAGTTTGAAGGACTCGAATGTCACGGTTCTTAATCTTGAACCAAAGATTCCAAATCCGGCAAATCGTTTTGAGAAAACAGATTTTTTTTGAAAGAAGTGCCAAACATGGACTGCTTCGCCAGATATAGAGTCGCCACCTAAATATTTTAAAATGAGAAATTTAGGAAACCCTGACTCGGTGCCAAAGGCCACGTGTCCGTCATCACCAAAGTTGCCTCGGCTCGGGAACTTGGGTACGATTGGGGAAGGTCACTTGAGCACCCCGCCGCCGATCCAAAGACCGGCCTCTACTAACCATGATATCTGATTTTGAAGACATTGTGCGTTCTTATTCCGGTTATTAGCCTAGGTTACTATGTGATGCGCACAGCATACAAGTATAGACTGAGCCGCCTGAATTGGAACAAAACATTTCATGTTTGTTTGTTTGAAAAAACGGTTTGATGGTGCTACCCGCAGGTAGGCTAAGACGTGAATTTGCCACCCTCGGGTGGGCTTAGAAAACATGATTTTGCCACTATCTAGTGGGCTTAAAACAAACACTTGATGAATTGTCCCAATTCAAATAATTCAACCTCCACCCACAGGCATTCAAGGCAGTTATATCACATAAGCATTTAGCCTCATGGTAAGCATGCTATTCATGGCAACACTCGCACGCATGCAAGGATGCTAAAGCATAAAACTTACCGAGTACTCCAAGCCAAAACAGAAACTCATTAGAAATCATGCATGATCCTAAATATGCTGAAATGCCTAATGCAACACATGCAAAAATGCAACTATAGCAGGCTTAGCTATTCTAAACATGGCATGTGAAATGCTACAACTGTCACGTATTTAATTTGGAATTGAAATACAAATGCAGTTTGTATGATGCGCCGAGCCCGGTGCGTGCAAAACAGATGAATGATGCAAACATGCTGTCATACTGTATGCTAATTGAAATATGTCTTATATCTAACCATTGTAAGCAGGTAAATAAAAGGGAGAAAGACGTAGGGTTAGAAGACATACATCACACTCACCCACACTTATTACAATTATGCCCTCACGCAGAGGGTCCGAATAAATAATAATACAGTCCGAATAAAAGAATAATACAGTCCGAAATATACAAATTCCTAATTAATTAACAAATTCTTGGCATCGCATCGCATCATTTTGCACAAAATGGAATTGAATGAAAATGTGCCTTGTGTATTTACCGGGTCAGGTAATGAACCGACGCAACAAATCAAACAACTCAACTCACTAAGAAATAACAGAATCTTAGCAAGTTTACAACTCAATAAGCAAAGTACAACAATGTTAACGACTCAATAAACAAGACTCAACAAAATCGCATAAACAAAAAGGTAAACAAAAGGTAATAACTCAAAACACAAAATGCGACAGCTCGACAAAACTTTACAACTCGATAAACAAAACAACAACTCGATAAGCAAAAGTACAACAACGCGTACTTTGGACGGACGATATGGATGATGGAACGTATCCGAAACTGAGAGAAATGGAGGCCTTCGACGTTCCCGATGCCTAGAAATGCCTCAAACTTCCTTCCGGAGGGCAAAACAGGACCAATGCGTGGCCGAACACATTTTGCATCTGGAGACTAGAGAGTGGCCGGCCTACTAGAATAGATGGCCGGCCGGCCACCTCTTCCGCAACCCCCAGAATTTTGACACGTGTCCTTTGAATAGTGTTTTACCCCCCTATAAAAGCCCCAACCTTGGAACTTATTCATTTCATCACCGTTTCTCACAAAAATGGAGGCATTTCTCACAGAAAATCTCACATCTTGGATCTCATCTCTAGACGGCTCGGAAAAGTTAAACTTCCGGGGTTTCGGCTTAAATGCACTATTCACGCTGGGCCGGACTCCGTTACATCTTCCTTTCCTCTATGCTGCGGCAAGGTTTTGGAACTCGGTGACGCATGTCTTTAGTTTCGGCGGGCAAGAGGTATGTCATACTTTTGAAGATTTTCAAGTCTTGATAGAATCTGAGTGAGGTGAGGAAATCTTGCCCCAACTCAATTTTGGCTATGCCCAAACTTTAGGGCGGATGTGCGGACTCAATGCACATGATGCTCGATCCTTGATTGGTAACGGAATGTTGGATATCCCAAGCTTGATTTACCGATTCTCCGATGCTGGTGACCGCAGCGACCATCATTGGCAAGGCTTCCGACGACATGCTCTCTGTTTGTGCCTGTTATCTCATTTTCTGTTTGCCTCAAGCTTCGGAGGGTCTGGCGCCCGTCTGATTGAAGTTGCTCAAGGCTTGAAAGAGGGAAAGAGTTGCATTGCCATGACTCTGGCCGAGACACTGATGGGCTTGGATGCTTTCCACTGCCGGGAGACAACCAGGTTCGCAGGGAGTCCACTACTGCTGCAGGTAATGTTTCCCACCCAAGCTCACATGTGTATTTTGCTCACATCACTCGGCCCTCGGGCTCGGTTTTTCTCACAAAACCCTTGTCTTACTTTTCTCTCATCGCACATCTCTCTATTCTTTATTCTCTCATTTTTCATCCCTCCCCAGATATGGTTGATGGATAAATTGCAAGTTGTGGACTCTTGCCCTGCTTACTCAGCCCGCGGTTACTTCTTTCGACAACGTCTAGTCGATGCCCCTGATGAGGGATGGTGGTTTGAATGGATGTGCAACTTGTCGGCAGATCGCATTGCGTGGCGCTGCCCTTGGCTCAATCTCCCGGTAATGAGCTACAGCATGTCCCGGCAGGTCGGGATTCGATTGATCGGCTTGACTCACTGTGTATTCTATTTCCGATTTTGTATTCTGCGCCAGTTCGGCCATGATCAGACTTGCCCACCAGAGGGGATAGAGTATCCGGCTACATTTCCAGTTCGAGGCGCACAGTTGGCTCGGCAAGCCGCGTCGTGGAGAGTTAGAGAGCTTCTGGCCCCCGCCCTTACTTTTAGTTGCACTTTGTCTGATGAATGCTGGGATTGGCTTATTGAAGAAGCACAGGTTGGGCCTAGGTTGGCATCGGAGGCTTCAACCAGCTCTGGGAGGGGGCGCAGGGACACCTGACTTGACTATGCCCCAGATTTATTGCTTTATTAGTACTTTCAAGTTTTCGTTATGAGTGTAATAAAAAGCAACTTCAATTGTATGTAAGAGCAAGAGAACTCTGTTTTGAAATCAAAGAAATTGAAGGTTGTGGTACTGAAAATTCTCCATTTTTTGGTCCAAAAATGGTCTTAGTTGTGAAAAGATTAATTTGAACAAAGTCGATTTTTATTAAAACTTTTCAAAACTATTTTCGATATGGATCAGAACTGGACACGCTTGAGATCTGTCATTGAGATGCACAACCCCGGATCCTAGCAACTGGAAAGTTGCCCCTAGTTTGAAAAGTGCCCCGGCGATTTATAGCAACGGAAAGTTGCCCTAATGCAGATGGTCTTTGCCGGGAGATCACGATAAATGCTGATGAATAGAGATGACTGAGATGATCAAATGGACAAAGTTGATCGGGGAAAAGATTGGGGCTGAACTTCAGGATGAAGCTGCCTACGTATCCCATAGATGGGAATCAAGCCTACGTATCCCCTAGTCTGGATGGTGCTATACCGGAGATCACGATAAATGCTGATGAATAGAGATGACTGAGATGATCAAATGGACAAAGTTGATCGGGGAAAAGATTGGGGTTGAACTTCAGGATGAAGCTGCCTACATATCCCATAAATGGGAATCAAGCCTTACGTAGTTCAGGCTTGGGTTCGCTCGGGTATTTTTACTCTCCTTTTGCGCTCTAACTTTTGCCAAGGCCGCCCTTTGCGGGTTTTCAACCTTCTTGAGCTCGGTTTTATAATTTTCAAATTTTCTATGCTCGAATTTTGCCTAGGTCGCCCTTCGGGTTTTCGGCCTAGCGAGCCTCCCGAGGTAATATTTCTTCAACTTGTCCATGTTGATCGGTTGAAAACTCTAAGCCATCTAGATCCATCGAACCACAGCTCCACGACGAGTTGACTTGATAATATAGGGACGGTCAATTGGGTGCGAACTTGCTTGGGTCGTGGATGGGAGCTCGGTTGTCTTTGAGTACCAAATCTCCTTTTTTTCAAATTCCTGGACTTAACCTTCTTGTTAAAAGCCCGGGCGATTCTGCGTTGATAACCTTGGATGTGGTACAGTGCTTTTAGCCTCCTTTCATCGAAAAGCATGAGTTCCTCAAATCTATTTTCTTTGCTTGACTATCTGGCACTCGGCCAATACTCGTAATGACGGGACCTCAATCTCAATAGGCAGAACGGCTTCCATCCCATAAACCAATGAGTATGGAGTCGCCCCAGTAGAAGTTCTGATCGAAGTCCTGTAGCCCCACAGAGCGAAAGGTAGCTTATCTGGCCAGTCTCGATAGGTTTCCACCATCTTCTGTAGTATGCGCTTGATGTTCTTGTTGGCGGCCTCAACTGCTCCGTTGGTTTGCGGCCGGTAAGTAGACGACTTATGAAAAGCCACATTGTATTTCTCCAACAAATCGATCACCTCCTTTTTGAAGTGGGAACCATTGTCTGAAACGATTTCATTTGGGACTCCGTAGCGACAGATAATGTTATTTCTGATAAATTTTGCTACATGCGAAGCCTTCAACACCACATAAGATTGGGCCTCAACCCACTTTGTGAAATAATCTATCGCTACCAAGATGAACTCATGCCCATTCGACCCCTTTGGCGTAAACTCGATTACATCAATTCCCCGGATAAGCGACCATGGCGAAGTCATGTTGTACAACTTTGTGGTGGGATGTTCATGCGATTTGCATGAATTTGACACTGTGACATCATGGGACAGAAGCCAATACAATCTTCCTCCATGGTGGACCAGTAATAGCCTTGTCTAAGGATCTTCTGTGCCAACATTACCCCATTCATGTGTGCACCACATTCACCCCCGTGGATGGCTTCCATCAGACGCTTTGACTCTTTGGTATCAACGCACAGTTTATGCATTCCCAAATGACCCCGTTTATCTGATTTACCCTGAGATGATGGTGAGCGCCATTCTTCTGATTGCCCTCTTGTCTTTGGCATTTACCCCTGGCGGGTATGCTTCTTTCTCCATGAAGTTCCAGATGTCATAATACCAGGGGTGTTCGTCCTGAACTTCATCTATGGCTGCAATCGACTCATAAGCAGGTGCAAATTTCTGGTCAATAATGACTGGACGCATTCGGACTCCACACGGGATGTCTATCATAGAAGATAGAGTTGCTAGAGAATCTGCGAACCTGTTGTTCTCTCTTAGTAGATGAGTAAAACTTAGTTTCTCAAACCGAGGAATCAGCAAATCCAAGGTTTGGTGATACATCATCATCTTTTCCTCTTTTACTTTCCAGTCTCCTTTAGCTTGAGACACAACAAGGTTCGAATCCCCAATGACGTCCAGCCATCTTGCCCCTAGTTCCAGGGCTGCTTCTAAACCAGCAATGCACGCCTCGTATTCTGCTTTATTGTTTGAGACTTTGAATCGGAGTTTGAAGGCTAGAGGGATACGGGAATCATCGGGTGCTATCAGCAACACTCCTATCCCATACCCATGTTGATTTGACGCTCCGTGAAAGTACATCGTCCAGGTTTCATCGTCGATATGCAAAATTGATTCATCCGGGAATAGGTACTCGATCGCTTCATCCCCCTCAACCGGGTGGTCAGCAAGGAACTCTGCCACTGCTCTTCCTTTCACTGACTTGCGTGTCACGTACGTGAGATCAAATTCGGAGAGCAAAAGCAACCAACGAGCTAGCCTACCCGTAAGTGCTGGTTTCTCGAAGAGATATTTGATGGGATCAAGTTGTGAAACCAACATTACAGAGTGAGCTAACAGGTAGTGCCGCGACTTCACGGTAGCCCATACCAGAGCCAAGCAAGCCTTTTCCAGCGGTGTATATCGGGTCTCATACTCCAGCATTTTTTTGCTCAAATAATAGATGGCTTTTTCCACCTTGTCTTCTGATTCTTGTGCAAGCATGCAGCCCATTGTGGTTTCAGTCACTGACAGATACAAAATCAACGGTTTCCCTGGTTCTGGTGGCGATAAAACGGGTGGGTTCTATAGATATTCTTTAATCTGTTCAAATGCAGCTTGACATCGGCCGTCCCATTGGAACTTCTTTCCTTTCTTGAGAAGGCCAAAAAGTGGTTCACAAGTCAAGGTTAATTTTGAAATAAACCGTCTTATGAATTGCACTTTACCTAGAAAGCCTCGCACCTCCTTTTCAGTCCTTGGTGGTGGCATTTCTAAGATGGCCTTGATTTTGGAAGAATTACCTCGATGCCCTTGTGTAATCAGAGACCCCAGCATTTCCCCCGCTGTAACACCAAACGTACATTTCTGAGGGTTTAGCAGCAACCGGAATTCCCTGATCCTTTGAAAAAACTTGTGCAAGGCGGTGTAGTGGCCCTCTCTTTCCTTGGACTTGACAATCATGTCGTCCACATATACCTCAACCTCTTTGTGGATCATATCATGTAGTATTGTGGTTGCGGCCCGTTGATAAGTAGCTCCAGCGTACTTCAACCCAAACGGCATTACCGATAGCGATATGTTCCCCAGGGGTGGTGAATGCGATCTTTTCTCGTCTTACGGTGCCATCACTATCTGGTTGTATCCTGAGAAGCCATCCATGAATGAGAGCAATGCATGCCCTGCTGTGAAATCTACCAACTCATCGATGTGCGGTAAGGGAAAGTCGTCCTTCGGACTAGCTCTGTTCAAATCCCTGAAGTCTACACACACCCGGATCCTGCCATCTTTCTTCGGCACCGGAACAATGTTGGCCAACCAAGTCTGATATTCAGATACCAGTAGGAAGCCTGCGTCGATTTGCTTGGTGACCTCTTCCTTAATCTTAAGAGCCCAATCTGGGCGGATCCTTCTGAGTTTCTGCTTGACAGGTCGGGCCTCGGGGTCAAGGGGGATCCGATGCTGTACAATCTCAGGATCGATTCCAGGCATGTCTTCGTAGGACCACGCGAAAACATCTTTGAAATCTTTTAATAAAATGACTAAGCGCT
Source organism: Camellia lanceoleosa (assembly GCA_025200525.1). Classification (NCBI taxonomy): domain Eukaryota; kingdom Viridiplantae; phylum Streptophyta; class Magnoliopsida; order Ericales; family Theaceae; genus Camellia; species Camellia lanceoleosa. Next base: position 130,318,552 of record CM045765.1, read on the forward strand.
CGCGTTCCTCCGAAGACAACGTGGTCCCGATCTGGACCAGCCGCGGGTCCTCCTCAGTACCAATGTTCACGGCAATGATTTCATCCATTAATGGTTTAACAAATCTCTCTTGCTCTTACTCAATTAAACGTTGTAAAACTGGAGGCACTTCGTCCTCGTCGTTTTGATCAAAATTTTGAAAGTTTGAATTAATGGAATAAATTAGGGGCACAGAAAAGTACTCGGAAACCACAGATAGTTCATTCTCATTAGGCACATCCAAATCATCCGATTCATTGGTTACAACAGACTCAAATGAAAAGGAAAAAGACGACACAGACGGATGTGGCATCCGGGTTAACATCCCAAGAGTACCAGTCGGACTCGGTCGGTTTGGAACTTGATTCGACTCACGGACTCGGTGGAATCGATTCGGCTCACTACTGACCAGTCTTTGGGACAAAAATCCTCCTCGTCTTGCCAAGTGAGAGTGCGATTGATGCATCCAAGATAGGCTATTTGGTCGACTCATGACCGTTTCATCCCCAATCATGGAAACCGAAGTTATCCCCAAGCACTCTTGGTCGATCGGAGAATCGAGAGAGACATGCGATGCTACCCCATTTCCAATTCTGTGCCCTCGGGATCTGCCGCTTTAATTCGCTCAACCTCGGTTGTTGGGTTTATGCGCTCTGTGCAGCGTCATCCCGGATAGTTGCGGGTCGAAAAGATTTGAAACTGATGCACGCGCTTCTTCTCGCGTTTAACCATGGCTCTGGGAAGCCGCAAAATGGAAAAGTCCTCCCCTCCGGACGAAGCGTCCGTTCAGGTTACTGGATGGGCACATGCATTAAGTCAAAAGGCTTCCCGCTTCGCTTCGCTCGCGGCCATTTCCTTTCCTTTCCTCACCCAGTCTTCTTTGGTGGGCAGATAACCCAGCCCAAAGGTATGCGGGTTGTGTGGCACTTCGGCCAATGCTGCGACTCCTTTCCTGCCGCTTCTTCCTAATCCCATCCCGGGAATATGTTGTAACTTGTTCATGAGGTAGACGGATTGAGCACTAACGTACACACCTTCATTCACAGCCATAATATTCTGCACTACCCGGGCCTCCGCCAAAGTGAACCCCGATAAGAACACATCCTCCGTGCCGTGCTCGATCTCCAAAACTGGCGTAGACACCTCTGGCGGCGGATGGATGGATGAATTTCCGAAAACAATTGCAACTCCCTTCCCGTGAGGGTATTTCAACATCTGGTGTAGAGTGGAAGAGACTGCTTTCACTTGGTGCAACCACGGCCGCCCCAAGAGCAAGTTGAAGGTTGCGGGAACGTCCAAGACATGAAATTCAATGTTGTGTTGTCCTGGACCAACTTGGGTCTGAGCCTTGACAGTCCCCATCACTTCCTTACTAGTATTATCATATGCTCTGATCACCTGAGTGGTTGGTATGAAGTCCGCGGGTTTCAACCCGATTGCATATCTTTGTTACTGGCGGAACATTGATAGCGAACCGATATCAACAAGTACCACGGTATCCACTTATCTCTACACTCCACGGAGATGTAGAGGGTTTGTTATGATTCACGCCCTCGGCGGCAATTCCTTGTCGAAAAAGGTTAATCTTGGGGAACCTCCTCCGGAAAAACCATAACCATTTGCTCTGGCATAGTTTTGATGGAGAGCTTGGCCTTGTCCATAGCAGATAGGACAGCCTGTCTGTGCACCCTTGAAGCCATAAGCAGTCCCCAGATGGAGATGTCTGCCTGTATTTTCTTTAACTGTTTCAGTACAGCTTCTTTTTCAACTTGCTTCTCTCTCTGTTTCTCTGCCTCTTTATCTTTTCCAGACGTCTCGGGTTGGTCAAGGTGTGGGGGCTTGTAATACCGCCCACTCCTGGTCATGTGGTCCACCTCATCGAGGTACCAAGTATCACCTGGTTGAGTATCTGCCCAATCTTCGTCTGTGTGGGCAAGACATAAGTCATCGTCTTCCCACCACATCCCGCTAGCATTCAATAGACACCTATCTGGTTCTGGCAAGTTTGTACTCTCGGTACTTTCATCCCACATGCTCACAGCATGTCCTGCTCTTGTGCTCGCAGCACTTTCAACCTCTTCATGGTTCTTGGCTTTCCGGATTCTCTCAGAATTCCACCTCTTTTCTTGCTCCTCCTATGTTAGTAGGGTTTGTTGTCCGGTTTTCACAATATCTTGATCCCGAGCGAAATTCTTTGTACCGGCGCTCTCCGGCAATTCATTCTGACTCTCGGCCTTTCCGGCCGTCGTTGATACCCCTGCCTCTGCCGGGCCTTGCTCTGGCTGAATTTCCACAACATCTGGCTGGTCATCTAACCACCCGGTAATTTCTGCCGACTCCCCATATTCAAACCAATTGATTGTTGCATCCCCTGCTTCTTGGTCGTTGAAGAACTGGAGGTTAGCAAAATCTTCTTCCACCGTTGTCAGATCATCTGCCCCTTGTTCTAGTCCGTCCCCCCGAATCATGCACAATTGACTTTTACAGCGACCTCACACTTCGGCCGGCTCAGCGATAAGATATATCCGCTTGGATCATAAGCTCTTCGGCTAATTCGCTGTCCCATCGAACTCACCAATTCTATTCTCTTGAAACACCGTTCCATCTTGGAGGTCACCACATCTGGCTCAGTTGGGTTGTGAAGGTGTCCAACATGCACAAGTCGGTGCAATCGGAAGGATCACCTCGGCTTAGGTAGGTGAGAGTAATATAGATACTAGGATCGTGAAGCGACCCGGTTTGGATGAGGTTGACTCTTTTGGGTGGTGGATCTTGGTTATGTCTTGAGTGGATTAGTTGTGACGTTGGGTCTTTCGGAGAACGCGATGATATTCTTGTCAATGAGGTCTTGAATCTCGTGGCCTTGACGGAAACTGATGATCTGTCATGGCCATCTTCTTGGTGATACCTGATGCCATTTGGGTTGTGGGAAGGGGAGTGGATTGGTAGTGGCCTCGGTTCTAGGGGCGTCAGATGCTTCTTCCTGATTAACACCCCCAGAGCCTTGGACAGGGGCATATATAGTGGAGTGAAGGTTCTTTGGCCTCTGGATTGATATCTCGGGGCTTGGTTACTGCACCCGGAGGTACTGGAAAAGGGTGTGGCCGCTGCGGGCCTTAGTTGAGAAGGGGGAGTGGTGGTGACCATGCTGACCTTCGAAGTCCTTGTGTTGGCAGTGCCGCTCGGGCCTGCGGTGTTATTACGATTGAATGTCCTTCGGGGCTGCTCTCGGTCCTGGTCGATTAAACCTTGCTTCATCACATCCTCGATCTGTACCCCCATCTCGTGTAAATCTGAGAAGGTGGGGAAAGGGAGTACGATCATTTTCTGCATTAACTTGGGTTGGAGATTGCGTACAATCATCCGCATTTGATCTTTATCTGTTGGCCTCAAGGTCATCATCGATGCCTTTGCTCTCCACCGAGTTACAAAATCAGAGAAAGTCTCTTTTTGTTCCTGCCTCGTTGTTTCGAGATCACGTGTTGTAATCTCGATCTGCGTATTATAGGAGTACTGTGCAACGAAGGCCTCAGCCAGCTCATCCCAATTTCTCTTCACATCATCCTCTAATTTTGCGTACCAGATGGCCGCCACCCCCGACAAAGTTCTGCCAAATAAAGAAAGCTTTTATGGTCGGGTTAGGCCCATTGGCCTCAAGATGTTTGAAAATAGTCGGAAATGGACCATAGGATCCCCTGACCCATCAAAACGATCAATCTGTGGCATCTTGAATCTGTCCGGCAGTGTCACGACCACGTCAGTGTAGCCATCTTCAATGTTTGGGATGGCCTTCACCCCCTGCGATTTCTTGAAAAGCTTTTCCAGCTTGCTCAGCTTCAGAGCTGTATGATCTACCTCGAACTCAAATGGAGAGTCCGGGTGGTTGGGTGTAAGATTCTTGGGCGATTCTTGGCGAAGTGGGGGCGAGTCGGCCAGATTAGAAGACCTATGTCCTCTTGAGTGTTAGGACATCGGTAAGGTAATGCAGGTGTTGGGAGGATATTACGAGGATTTGGCGGGTATTGACGGTGGATACTGCTTTCGGGTAGTGGAGCCGCTAGTCGAGGAGAGCTGATGTGAAGCGGTAGCTGCGTTCTGGCATTGCGACCTAATGTCGGCTACTTTCTTTGGGCCATGGCTATGACTTGTTGTTTGGAAAATTCCGCTTGGCGGATGGCATCATCTTGCATCTGTTTCATGCTTTCGTGCATCTGGCGCATCATTGCCTCCATCCCTGATATATTCTGCGGTTCCATCTGAATGGCCGGTAAATGTACCTCTACGGCAGACACAGAAAACTCAACCTGATTGTTTACTGTCAAAGTAGCCCTCTGTCTCGGTAATCCCTGTTCCGACACACTGCGCCTTCTCGGCTTTCTTCTGATAACTGGGGGTAGAGAGTGGAACACTGGATGTCCGTCAACGAGATCCTCGGATCGGTTGAGTCGGCGACCTCGTGTCCAAAGTGCTTGGGGGGTATCTACTGGTTCGGAAGTAATCGTGCTAAAAACTGCCCTAGCAAAAGGATAATAAAGCGAAAAGGAAATAAATAACCAAAAAGCGGGCGTATGACTTAAATTAAATACACACAACACACATCGGGCATACAACACGCAGTTGATAAAATTTGAAAATACTGCATCCTCAATCACGGATCCATTCTGTATCCTTTGTTCCCCAAAAGCTGAATCGGATATCCAAACAAGCGATTCTCGAATCTTGTTGATGCCTTGAACTGATGCCCAAACTCAATGATACATGCATTCCTGTAGAGGCACACTCTAACAAGCACATAGCGAGATAAGTGAGAGAAAACACACCTATGTTGGGGTAGGGTTTCCTGTCCTATTTTGTCGAGAGCTAGGGTTTCACTTTGCGCCTTGGCGGCTTCAAACAACCTATAAGCGGGTAAGCAAAGCTGTCCTAGTTTGGAATGGTCACTATGGACGAATATGCACTAGGTCGAATGGTCAAAAGGGTGCCCGGTAAAACCGGGGTTTGTGTTCCATCTTTGTCGAGCCGAGCCGTCGGCCTTACGGACATGACTTGACAAGACAAGCCTCCGGCAAATCGTTCGAGGAATGGCATATGGCAAACCACGGTGTCCTAGGCGCACCAATGCAAATGCAATGCAAAGAAACACACAAATGTAGTCAAAACCGGATATCACGAGTTCGAGTCAAGTTCTCTAACTCCCCAGCGAGTTGCGAAGCGTAGAAGCGTCCCGAGCATCCGGGAGAAGGGCTGCGAGTCCCTCCGTTACGGTTCGATATTGGGTCACTACAGTTCGAAGGACTCGAATGTCACGGTTCTTAATCTTGAACCAAAGAGTCCAAATCAAACCGTCGTTTTGAAAGCGATTTTTTGAAAGAAGTGCCAAACATGGTGCCGCGGAATCTGAGTCACCACCTAAATATTTTAAAATGGGAAATTTAGGAAACCCTGACTCGGTGCCAAAGGCCACGTGTCCGTCATCACCAAAGTTGCCTCGGCTCGGGAACTTGGGCACGATTGGGGAAGGTCACTTCGTGAGCACCCCCGCTCGCCCGGTCAAAGACCGGCCTCTACTAACCATGATATTTGATTTTGAAGACATTGTGCGTTCTTATTTCGGTTATTAGCCTAGGTTACTATGTGATGCGCACAGCATACAAGTATAGACTGAGCCGCCTGAATTGGAACAAAACATTTCATGTTTGTTTGTTTGAAAAAACGGTTTGATGGTGCTACCCACAGGTAGGCTAAGACGTGAATTTGCCACCCTCGGGTGGGCTTAGAAAACATGATTTTGCCACTATCTAGTGGGCTTAAAACAAACACTTGATGAATTGTCCCAATTCAAATAACTCAACCTCCACCCACAGGCATTCAAGGCAGTTATATCACATAAGCATTTAGCCTCATGGTAAGCATGCTATTCATGGCAACACTCGCACGCATGCAAGGATACTAAAGCATAAAACTTACCGAGTACTCCAAGCCAAAACAGAAACTCATTAGAAATCATGCATGATCCTAAATATGCTGAAATACCTAATGCAACACATGCAAAAATGCAACTATAGTAGGCTCGGCTATTCTAAACATGGCATGTGAAATGCTACAACTGTCACGTATTCAATTTGGAATTGAAATACAAATGCAGTTTGTATAATGCGCCGAGCCCGGTGCGTGCAAAACAAATGAATGATGCAAACATGCTGTCATACTGTATGCTAATTGAAATATGCCTTATATCTAACCATCGTAAGCAGGTAAATAAAAGGGAGAAAGACGTGGGGTTGGAAGACATACATCACACTCACCCACACTTATTACAATTATGCCCTCACGCAGAGGGTCCGAATAAATATACAGTCCGAAATGAAAGAATTATACAGTCCAAAATATACAGTCCGAATAATATACAAATTCCTAATTAATTAACAAATTAAGTAGGAAAAACTGTAAACTGGCATGCAAGCCAGGGGCTGCCTTGACTCCGCTTCGGATAATGAAATGATGCATGTTGAGTTGCTTTGCGCGGAAATCCACTGGGATGCCCCAATTAGCCTCTGTTTGTAATGTTTGTCGAAATACGTGCCAGACTCTGAAAAGTTACTAATCCCTCATTTTGCTGCAATAGAGAGCAGGAAAGGGGTATAGCAATGTATTTCACAAATATATGCATGCCTCGATCCTCGTGCCACCAATCACGCATTTCGATACATGATGGCCGAGGAGTCGGATTGCACAACTCAATATGGGATGAATGCATATGAATGCTACAACAAAACCTAACTCCTTCATGGGTAATCCGGAGTGTCGATGACTTGGGAATTGAGACCCGTTTCGTCACTCGGAGTACGGAACGTGCCTCGTTTCCCGTGCCCGGGCTAACTCCTATCTCGAACACGATGCAATATGCATGACTTGCATGAAATGTAACTAAGATACAATTCTAACATACACAATGCTATGAAAATAAGACGCCTCGAAATGCGTGCACGCGAGCACTTAAACCGAGGAAATGGCATAAAGGCATGAAACAGACTGAAATATGATATACAATGAGACTAAAATGAGATGTCTCGAAATGCATGCCCACGGGCACGCAAACCGAGAAAATGGCATACGGAATGCAATAGGACTAAAAATGACATACAGAATGCAAAATGGACTTATACTAACATGAGTGAGCCTCAGCCACACTCATGTAAAAGGCCGATGGATGAAAATGAAGTGCCTTGAAATGCGTGCACACGGGCACGCAAACCGAAGCAATGGCACTAAAGCATGAAATGGCACTCCAAATGCAAATTGGACTTATACTAACATGAGAGAGCCTCAGCCATACTCACATAAGAGGTCATCAGATGAAAATGAGATGCCTCGAAATACGTGCACGTGGGCACGCAAACCGAGGCAATGGCCCTAAGGCATGAAATGGCATGGAAATGATATGCAAACATGCAAATGAATTTTGGCACTGAAATGTGGGGGAAAACAGCCCCGAAATGAGGCGAAAGTACACCCGATGCATGAAATGGTCCTGAAACATGAATTTAGGCACCCGAAATGGCCTATAGCTATACCAAACATGCACAATATAGACATGGAATGAAAACACAGTAGCAAGGCAGCCCCAAGACAAGCATTTTTCAGTCATAAAAAAGGGCTAAACAGCAAGCACACATAGGATTAAGCAAGAATGCAAAAATGGCTCCGGAAGAGGGGTATTGAGGCAAGTGATACATGCGATGCCCAAATGGAAAAATACCCTTCTAAAACACTGATGAGGGACTAAAAATATGCACATTTACAGTAGATGGCATCCCCCAAATCAGTATGAAAATATGCTAAAAATGCCATGCAAGATTGAGGCCACAAGGGGATATAACATGAGGTACCCCAAAAATTCATCAAACCAGAAAAGACCCTTAATGAAATATGTCAAGAAGATCAAAATATGACTCTTTCTAGTTCTGATGATGGCCAAAAATAGAAGCTAGATAAGCTTAAAAAAGCATGCAAAAATGGGGGTCAAAGAGGGGTATAATGACAAGTATAACATGAGGACCCCCAACAAGGTTGATACCTTCTACAATGTTGTAGAGGAACACAAAATAAGCCTACTCACAGTTCATGACATGCTCCAAAACAGACTACATGTAGGTCAAGCAAATCATGCAAATTTACGGTAAATATGAGAGATTATGAAGCAAGTGTATGATAGAGAGGCCAAACAGGGTTGATCCCTTCTTCAATGTTTAAGAGGGGCTCAAAATAGGCCCACTTACAGTTTACATTGCGCTCGGAAAAAGATCACTCATAGGCCAAATATGGCATGCAATATTGTGACATAGAAGATGATATTGAAGCAAGTGCAAGTTAGGGATCTCAAACAGGGTTGAGCCCTTCAACAAAGATGAAAATGAGCTCAAAATAGGACCACTTTAAGTATTGGTCGGAGCTCAAAATAGTGTAGAAATAGGGCCAAGAAATGAACCAAAAATGAGCTAGAAAAGAGGGGTGGAGTACTTACCCTTGTAGACAAGTCTTGGCTGCCCTTTTGCTTGAAGAATGGATGCCTCCTAGCTGATGGAAAGCTCTCCTTGCTACTGGAATGGAGTAGAAGTGGTGGTGCTTGAAGATGATGAAGAAATGGCACCAAAATTTGAAGGAAATGGAGTTGTATGTATGTATATGCTCCAACCAAAGCTTGTGATCTCTTCTCTTGAGTTGGGAGGACACCAATGTAGACAAGAGAGGGAGAGAGGAATCCTTGGCCAAAATGGAGGGAAATGAGCTCTTATTTCCCTCCAAAAGGTTCCCTCGGATCAGATATTTTTTGGGAAAAAACCAAGACACAGCTGGAATGGACTCACCCTGATGAAGCAGGCCGGCTAGGCACTTTTGCTGCAGGTGGCCGGCCGGCCACCCCCCATGGCCGGCCGGCTAGGGGCAAAATGGTCATTTGAGAATTTCTGGCCGGCCACCAAAGATTGGTGTCCTCCCATGTGTGTACAACAAGACCCTATGGTTGGAAATTGGCAACTCTGAAACAAGAGAAACAACATGCCACTTTTAGAAGAGGTTCAAAAGTGAAAAAAAAGAATTACTGGCCGGCCATGTGTTTTTAGGGTCCTCCCATGTGTGTACAACACAAATATGTGGTTTTGGCTCGAAGAAAATGGCCCTAGGGTGTTCAACATTAGCCCGGAAGTGAGAAAAACGGGCGCCGGAGGAGCATAACTGGTTGTTGAGACCATTGCTGGCCTCCCACCCTCCAGTGATCTTCCTGGTGATAAAACAGAGGTACCTGCCAAAAATGAACAAAAACTGATGCAAAACGAATGCTCGGGGGCCAAAACGCGCAGTTCGGGGTCCCGAAAATCGGCCGTTAAGCACCGAAAGTGGTGTTTGGCCACGAAGTGGGTATCTAAGACCCCAGTGTCCCTCGAAAGGGAGTAAATGAGATGCATGCCAAAAACCGGAGGAATCGGAGATGGTTGGGTGGTCCCGAACCGAGGCACACGGCCTGACGGCTCCGAAAACCGGGAACCGGGCTCCGAAATGGGCAAAATGGCCTACGGCCACGAAATGTAGCCCACGGCCACTGAGAGATGGTCTACGGGACCTCTCCCTCCCCTCAGGAAAGAAAACAGAGAAAACCGAGTCTGGTTCGCAAACCGAGGCAAGGCACAGAAGAGAGTTCGGAAGTCCGGAGGCAGGGCGCGCGGCCGCGACTCTGAGACTTCTGAACGAGCACAACATACAACATCACCGAGCGCTCAATCGGTGACGTCTGAGTCTTAAGGTCGGTCAAAAATGGGGTGTCTACAGTGGGTTATAATCCACTTCCCGGATTATAACCCACTTCATCTCTCACAAAAAGTTGCTTATAAGCAGCTTATAACCAAAAAGCTGATTATAACTATCTTTTTAAAATAGCCCTCAATGATCTCTCGGGTATATTTGTTTTTTTATTATTAAATAATTGACTTTGACCAAAAGAATTTCATTAAAGAAACATCCTTGAGTTGAATTTGGGGTGATTGTTGTGCAGTGAAATCAACTCATTTTGATAATTCGAACTGTTCATATTTTATAATACATCAAGTAGGATATGTTTGCAAAAAATCAAGTTAATCGGATATCGTTTACCTATTCATCCACTCATATTTGTGTCTATAAAAATAAATAAATAATAATTGTGATTTAAAGTATTAAAATGAATACAAATGTAAGTGGATGAATGGATACGACATCCGATTAACTTATTTTTTGCAGGCATGTTTTACTTGATGTTTTCTAAAATGTGAACGGTTCGGATTATCGAAATGGACCCCGAAATGGGCCCATTTCCTTTGCTAATGAAAGGATCATGTTGAACTTGTAGACGTCCCCGAACGCCTCGGGAGGGTGAGTCCCGATCTGTTCTTTTTGAGATTACTACAGTTCAGGACTCAAATGTCACGGTTCTTAATCTGAACCAAAGAGTCCAAATCCGGCAAATCGTTTTGAGAAAAACAGATTTTTTTAGAAAGAAGTGCCAAACATGGATCGCCGCCAGAATCTAGTCGCCACCTAAATATTTTATTTTTGGGAAATTTAGGAAATCCTGACTCGTTGCCTAAGGCCACGTGTCCGTCATCACTAAAGTTGCCTCGGCTCGGGAACTTGGGTACAATTGGGGAAGGTCAGCTATGAGCACCCCCTCTCGCCCGATCAAAGATCGGCCTCTACTAACCATGATATCAAGTTTTGAAAACATTGTGTGTTCTTATTCTGGTTATTAGCCTAGATTTACTATGTGATGCGCACAGCATACAAGTATAGACTGGATCGCCTGAATTGGAACAAAACATTTCATGTTTGTTTTTTAAAGATGGTTTGCTACTCGCAAGTAGGCTTAAAATACAGATTTTGCCACCCTCGGGTGGGCTTAGAAAACATGGTTTTGCCACTATCTAGTGTACTTAAAACTCACAGTCAATGCATTACTCCAATTCAAATAACCTAACCTTCACCCACAGGCATTCAGGCAGTTATATCACATAAGCAAATAGCCTCATGGTAAGCATGCTATCATGGCAGTCACTCACACACATACAAGGATGCTAAAGCATAAAAATTTACCAAGTACTCCAAGCCAAAACAAAAGCTGATTAGAAATCCATGCGTGATCCTAACTATACAGAAATGCCTAATGCAACACATGCAAAAATGCAACTATAGCAGGCTCGGCTATTCTAAACATGGCATATGAAATGCTACAGATAACAAGTATTCAACTTGAAATTGAAATACAAATGCAGTTAGTATGATGCACCGAGCCCGGTGCATGCAAAACAGATGAATGAATGCAAACATGCTATCATACTGTATGCTAATTGAAACATACCCTAATCTAACCATCGTAAGCTGGTAAATAAAAAGGAGAAAGACGTGAGGTTGGAAGACATACATCACACTCACGCACGCTTATTACAACATTGCCCTCGCTCGAAGGGTTCGAATAAATAGTATAGTCCCAAATAAGTAATACAGTCTGAATAAATACAAAATCCTAATTAATTAACAAATTAACTAGGAAAGCTATAAACTAGCATGCAAGCTAGGGACTGCCTCGACTCTGTTCCGGATGATGGATGATGCATGTTTGGGTTGCCTTGGCGTGGAAATCCACTACGACGCCCCGATTAGCCTCTGTTTGCAATTGTTCTTGGAAAGCGCGCCAAGCTCCTAAGGTCACGATTCTTGATTTCTTTGAACAGAGAGCAGGAAAGGGACATGGCAATGTATTTTCACATATGTATGCATGCCTCGATCCTCGTGCCACTAATCACGCATATCGATGCATGATGGCCGAGGAGTCAATTTGCACAACTCGATATGAAACGAATGCACATGAAAATATAACAATACCTAAACTCCATCATGGATAATCCGGAGTGTCGGTGACTGGGAATTGAGACACGTTCCGTCACTTGGAGTACGAAACGCCCCTTGTTTCCCGTGCTCAGGCTAACTCCTACCCCCAAACACAATGCAAGATGCATGACATGCATGAATACAACTAAGATATAACCTAACATGCACAATGCTATGAAATGGCATACACAATGCACGAGGTAACATGGCATACACAATGCGCTAAGATACAACCTAGTATACACAATGCTATGAAATGAAATGGCATACACAATGCATAATGGACTTACACCAACACGAGTGGACCTTAGCCACACTAACATAAGTGGCCATTAGATGAAAATGAGACACTCGAAATGCGTGCACGCAAACCGAGGACCGAACCTAAGGTACGAATGCCACTCTACCAAAGCATGGTAAGGCATGAAACATGGTATGCAAATTTCAGCACTGAAATATGATGCTAAACAGCCCCGAATCATGAAACCATGGCACCCGATGCATGAGGTGAGACCCGAAACTCAAAACTAGGCATATGGAATGACTTACAGCTATACAAAGCATGCATTATTTGAACATGAAGCATAAAGACAGAGTCAAGGAAGTCCTAAAACATGAACTTTTCCAGTTTAAAGTAAGGCCAAAAAGTGCTAGCAAGATGGACTAAAGTAGCATGCGATTTTGATAACATGGTTTACATGGCAAGTGTATAATGCACATGGAATTTCACCAAACCGTCGAAAATCAATGAATAAAACATGTGAAAATAGGCCCAAATAACCACTGATATGCAACCATGGTATGCAAAAATAATGAGCTCCTTTAGATGGCCATACAAGGAGTTATTAAGCACATACAAGATAGACAAGTGACATGGTATATAAAATTGTGAAAATCAAATATGATAGTACCAAAACTCACCAAATTGGCCCCAAAATCAGTCAATAAAGCATGCAAGATAGGGCCTCTTTGGAAGGCCAAAATGACTACCAAACAAGTCAAGGAGAGAGGGGGTCACCCCCCTCTGATTTGGAAGCTCAAAACAATGGCCAAGCCACTGAAAATTCACTGGATTTCAGTGGCTAAAAGGCCAAACAAAGCATGCAACAAGGGCTAGGATATAAGGCTCAAAATGGGAGGCAACCATGCATACAAGATAGCATGTGATCTTAAACAAAAATGAAATATTAATAAAATATGAAGATGATTTCAAAACAAGCCTCTTTCCAGTTTACAACATGCCTCAAAAATGAATACAAATAGGGCTAATCTATTATGCAAAAATGGCCCTAAAAGTGAGAATAGAGACAATGGACAGAAGCTGGCCCCTAATGGTGAATAGCCCTTCAATAAAGTTTAAGAGGGGCTCAAAATAAGACACTTTACAGTTTACATCAAGCCATGAAAATAAACACAAGTAAGGTTAAACTAGCTTGCAAGAAATGGGCCTAAAAGAGGGGTAAAGAGACAAGTGGTAGCTGCTGTTCTCAAACAGAGAAGAGCCCTTCAACAAAGTTGAAGAGGGACTCAAAAAAAGCCTCTTTCAAGTTTATGTACAAATCCAAAAAAGCTCACAAATAAGCTTAAAATACTATGCAAAAAAAAAAGCCTAAAAGAGAGTTAAAGAGGCAAGTGATAGAAGGAAGCCTCAAACAGAGAAAGACCCTTGATCAAACATGAAAATAGGGTCAAAATATGATCATTTTTAGTTTGGGTCGGAGCCCAAAAATGCATGAAAGCAAAGCTTACAAATGAAGCAAGAAAAGACTAGTTTAGGGGAAAAGTGTGCTTACCCTTGAAGAACAATCTTTCCAGCAGCTTTTGGTCCAAAAATCTGAGCTTCCAACCTCTGAGAGACAGCCTCAAGGTGTTTGAATGAGTGATGGAGGTCTTGTGCTATGAGGTATAGTGCAAAAATGCAAAGAAATCCAACTTCTAAGCTCTAACCACAAGCAATTTAGAGAGAGAGAAAGCTTTTTGCCCTTTAAAAACTCAAAACCCTCTGAAATGAAGGAGCCCCTTGCTTATATAGAGGAATGCAAAGCTAAAGCTTCTTGAACAAGCTTGGCAAGAGCTTCATCCCTCCATACACGTGTATGGAGGGCAGATATGAGGAATCCAGCTAATACAAAAGATCTTCCCGGAAACCAATTTGAAATAGGTGGTGACCATCAAGAATGGCAGCGATTGATACACCGATGGCGGCAGGTGTTCACAAGTAGCCGGCAGGGGCCAAGCCATGGCTGGCAGTGCACCACAGGGGCCACCCTGAAAGGACCAGGTCATGGGTCCAAAAATGAGACAAAAAGGATACAAGGTTCGAAACCCGACGTGATGGCTCATGTGATGATCGAATCTTTGGGCGAGCAATCGAACCAGCCGTTGGGTGTACCTACAAGCATAACCAAGTCTTGAGGACGGTCGAAAATGGGGTATCTACAAGACTGCACAGTAACCACCCCAAATCCCCTTGAGATCTCAATTCTCAAAATCTAAGCCGAGAAAGAACCATTCAAAAGAAATCTCTCTCTCTCTCTCTCTCTCTCTGTCTATACAAAGAGATTCCAGAAATATGTTGGGAGTTTTCCTAGAAAATCAATAACATTGTTCCAAAGAATCACAGGAAAATATGATTTGGTGATTTCGTCCCTACCATAGCTTTATCTGTAATTTATTCCGTGTTTCTTTTTTATAAATTATTTACACCAAGACTCTTTTAGTAAGTATTATATTTATTCCCTCATTTATAAGCCCATATGAGGGTAGGATTCTCTCCAGTTCAAAATCAGAATTGTAAGGGGTTATTTGGGCCTGTGAGGCTCATTACAGGCCATATTTCAATAATCCGAATCATTTATTTTGTTGAACACTCTGTGTATTTCATCTACGAAAAAAATTAAAGTCGATCTGATAGCTGTAACTTGTTCAATTTATTACTTTTGTCATTAAAAAAAATATATGGTTTATTTTTTAAAACATAATTGTCGTCCATTTTTTTATTGAAAAACACGATAAATTAAATAAGCTACGATTATCGGATCGATTTAATTTTTGTGTGAATGCAATACACGAAATACCTAACAAAATGAACGATTTAAATTATCAAAACAGGGCCCGTGGTGAGCCCCATGGATCCAATCAGTCCCTTCCAGTCTAAATTTTGGACTAAAGGAAATACTCTTCCGTTTTAATTCTCTCTCAACTATGAAAATATATCACTTTCACTCTTTACTAACCCCTTTTGATCGCATCCAAAAGTAGTTTGTTTGTATGATTTTTATAATTGAGAGAGTCAATATGTATGAGTTCATGATAAGAATAAAACAATATTCACTAATAGTTGAAGAGTATTTATGTAATTAATTTATTATTATTATTATGTTTCCATAGTGTATCGGTGTTGGGGATGGTAATTTGAGCCCGACCTGATGGGGACCAGGGCCCTCGACCTTAATTAGAACAGTTTTTCCCCAAAAAATACCCCCGACGAGTAGGGAATGGTATTCGAAAATGAATCCTCGACAATTTTCGGGCTGTGAACGGTAATAGGTTCCCCCGCCTTGGCCCCATCCCTATTTTCGTCCCAAACTGAAATTACTATTATAACCCTACATGTGTATGTGTGCGCGTGTGTGTGTGTGTGTGTTTCTTTACGAATTTTTTGACTCATTGTAGGGTTTAGGTTCATAGAATCATCGCATTCTCTTCTTTCTTCTCTCGATTGTGTTTGCGTCAGTTGCCTCACCACCGACGTCGCTCCTCCCTCACCGGCGTCTCCCTTTTTCCTCACTGGCTTCTTCCGTCTCTTTCATTGGCTCTCCATCTCTCTTACGGTTCTGGCAGCTCGGGTTTCTCTCGCGACTACTGTTATTGTTGGTCCTCATTTCTGCCTCACCGGCTCTCCCTCTCTCTTACTTCGCATCACCTCTCTCTCACATAGAGAATCTTATCTTAATCTCTATCTATCCACGCGTCTTTTTGTGACTTTCTTCGAGGGTTCTCAAATCTTTACGAATTTCGATTCAGGTACTCTCTCTATCGTTAAGTTTTGTGGAAATAACATCAAGAATTAGGGATTGTATTTTATTCTTGATTCTGTTTGTAAAAATCGATAAATTTTTGAAATTTTGTTTTAGAGTTGTTGATTTTGTCATATGATCCAAAAATCTAGCAATTTGGTGAGTGTTTTGATATTTTGATTGTTTTATTTTTTACATATTTATTTTTTTGTTACTTAGTGTTAAATTTGTTGAGATTTATTTGATTATCTAGTGTTAGGTTTGAATATCATCTGCACTTTGTTGATTGTATAGGAAACGAATTACTATTTGAGGTTTCTTATGTTGTTTTTGTTTTGGAAAGAGAAATAATGCAACTTGACTCAAACTTATTTGGTTGTAAAGATTAGAATCCTTTCGTTTATTATATTTTGTTAACAACTAGATAGAGGAGGGTTACAGGGACAATCCTAATGCTGCCGCCGTTTATTCATTTCATGTTATTTTTATAAAGGTCAAAAATGTCAGATGTTAACTCTCAAGTACTAGTTGAGAGCGAGACTTCACAACAATCATCGCTAGCTACCAACTCATCGTCTCCCCTCTCTAATCAAAATGTTATTGATTTAGAAGAAGAGTCTAATACTTATAGAGGAACTAGAAGAAAACCTAGTGTTGTGTGGCAACACTTTAAGAAACAATAAGTCAATGGGGTATGGAAGACAATATGTAATTATTGTAATCAGCATCTTAGAGGTGATTCAAAAATGGAACTAGGCATTTGTATGATCACTACAAGAGTTATACTAGGAAAAAATTGATGGACATGAGGCAAAAAGTTTTAACTAACAACTTTAATAAAGAGAGTTCAAAAATGTATTCTTATATTTTTTTTTTATCAAGATTTTGCTAGGAAAGAATTGTCACATGCCATAATATTACATGAATATCCCCCCTCTATCGTAGATTAGGTTGGTTTTAAACGATATTCAGCGGCACTCCAACCATTGTTTAAAGGGTCCAGCTTGTCTTATGTTTGAGATCAAGACTAGACCATCCAGTCTGGCCCATGGGCCCATTTTTGGGCCTTCTTAGATAATTCGAATCGTTCAATGTGTAGAACTTGTCGAGTACTATATCCCTGTAGAAAATCACGTTGATTGGATATCGATAGCTATTTGATTGGATTAGATTTGTATTAAAAAAAAATGGATGGTAAAAAAATAAATAGTTGACAAAAATCTGATCCGATCAAATAGTTATCGATATTCGATCAATGTGATTTTTAACAATGATATAGTACTCGGCGAGTTCTATACATTGAATGGTTTGAATTATCGAAACGGGGCCCAAAAATGGGCCCATGGGCTCGACTGAACGAACCAATCTTAATCTCAAACATGAGACAAGCTGAAGTACCTTCTCGAAATACAATAAAGAATGATATTTTAAAGATTTATGATGTTGAGATGGTGAAGACATTGAGTTTGGTGGAGAATAGTAAAAGTAGGGTGGCAATCACAACTGATATGTAGATTGCCAGTAATCAAAAGAAAGAATTCGTGGCTGTCACAACATACTTTATTGATGATTCATGGAGATTGCAAAGTCGCATTTTGAGTCATATATTTGTAAATTTGAAAATCATTTAAAAGTTCTATCTTATTCAATTCAATTTGCATGTTATTAATAATTGTTTATGAATATTGTATTTTAGGTTTATTTATGTTCCATGTCAACACACAAAAGATGTAACGCCCTCAAAAAAAGTACATAAAACCCATCACTTAAGACATGCATTGATATAAAAGAAATCAACCATTTCTGTTCACTAGAGTAGTTCTTACAAAAGTATTACATGTTAACAACAAAAGCAGATGACCTATGGGCTTACAGCTTTCCAAGTTAACACTTGGTTACACAAAAGAAGAGTACTAACTCTAAACAAAATAAGCCCTTGGCTTGATGTACATGTAATACAAACAAAATAAACAGGAGAGTCTTCAACTCTCATCATCATTCAAGCTATGTCCTTGGTGGTGGCATGCTACCTGTACCTGAAAATAGTGTCCCATATAGGGTGAGCCAACGCCCAGTAGAGATATGCTAAACATAGTATGATTAATGACTAAGACATTAGAAATTGATAAATGTTCAATTCCCATAAATCAATTCATAACCCATTTCTTATCAACTTCACAACTTACATCAACGGCTTAGAACCTGGCCAACCACTTACATAAGACAGTGACTCATATTAAACATTTTCCATTTTGCAATAGATAAACATAATAGTTGTATTAACATCTCAACAGATAAGCATATTAGCTATATCAACACTTCCAATGATAAACATATGAGTTGTATCAACACTTCCTTAGATAAGCATATTAGCTATATCAACACATTAATTGACAAGCATATAAGCTGTATCAGTGGAGTCCATCCCCTATCTGCTCCCCATCAACAACTGGTTTATAGGTCCATCCCCTATCTTCCCTTAAACCGTGGAGTACATCCCCTATCTCCTCCCCCATACACACAATGTATATACATATAAGTCATACACAACCAATCAATACATATCGTTAATGTATTCTATCAACCGTCATACTCTATGACACGTCCAATTGATTAGTTTGAGTTTGCCTAATCATCATGCATTGTCTACAACAATTAAACTACCCTCCACCGGTAGCCCAAGCAATTATTTCTAAACGGATAATAAAAGCTCCAACAGATAAAATGACAATGTTATCCAAAAGTGAGCGATTAATAAATCCAACTCCACCATTTCACAATATAATGAATCAATTTCATTAATTCCAATTCGATTTCATAAACCCATAGCTTTCCAAATTAATTATACCAATTAATTTATATAGAAGTTAGGATTTTCTTCTCCAACCCTCAATATTAACCCATAGGTTCAAATATCAACAACCAACATCCAAATCATCATTTTGAGACCCAAAATACAAGTTTAAGAATCAAAATGACAAACCCTCTATTATAACATTTTGAAACCCTAAGCCCCAAAATCAACCAACTTCAACACTTTACCAAAACAACCAAAAATCTATGTCAAAGACCATAATAGTGAGTAGAAATCCCTACCTCAAAAGATGACACCCAATGGAGAAGATGACGAAAAGGAAGTTGCTCCAAATCACAAGGTTCTTGGATCAACGGATAGCCCACGACGATCAACAACCTTTTTCTAAAGGCCAAAGGTTTGGAAAACACTCTAGCTAGATCAATACTTAGAGAGAAGTGAAGAATGTACAGAGAGAAGCTCTCAAATGGTGTTTTTGAAAAGTAAGAGAGAGAGTGTGTATGTAAAAAAGTGATTTTAAAAGCCTAACTGTCGACTGATATACGACATTTTCGCTCCAGCGGAAAACACAACGCTCAAGCGTCAAAAACAAAAATCTGGGTACGCTCGAGTGTAAGAATACCCGCTCGAGCGCCAAGACACATGAATAAAGTACATCCGCTCGAGCGCGAAAACCAGTCCGCTCGAGCGGAGATTTCCCCCTCCCAGAATTGACACCAACAATGTACTACCCGCTCGAGCGCCAACAAGCCCGCTCGAGCGCAACCCGCTCGAGCGCAGGAAGTTCGCTTGAGCGTAGAAATTACATTTGCAGAAGTTTTGTAGAAAACAAAATACTGTGAGTGTGTAAATTCTCGCCGAAGAAGAAGTCCCGCCGGCGAAAACCAAAACCAAACCGCCGAGTGCGGACAACCCACTCGAGCGTAACACCAAAAACCTGGATGATTAGATTTGAGACTCAAGCTCAACCAACCTGTAACACACCTGCCCAAAACATCCCAAAACTCACACAAATGCAATTAAAGGACGACAACAGGATAGACACAACTACTAACTCCACGGAACCGAGTCCGGAGTACAATTGAACAGTAAAGGGAATACCAGGATCGCTATAAAAGAAGTTCTTTGTGATACTTTGCTTGAGTGTATAATGGACTGGAATATTAACAGAAAATCTCTATTGTTACTGTTAATAATTGCTCTACAAATGATGACATGATTACTATGTTTATGGATAAGTTGAGTAATACATCGCTTTTGTTGTGTGGTACTTTGTTTCATATGCGTTGTGCACATATTTAAATTTGATTGCCAAAGATGGACTAGATGTCATACGAGTGGGTGTAAAGAAAATTTGGGAGAGTGTAGCTTATTGGACAGCAACACCTAAAAGATAAGAAAAATTTGAAAAAACAGTCAATCAATTGTGCAATCCACATACTAAGAAATTAGGACTTGATTGTGCAACTAGGTGGAATTCAACATACTTGATGCTTCAAACTGCCTTATTATATAAGAATGTCTTTTCTCGGTTGAAAAATAGAGAGTCCCAATATAAGACCGCGCAAAGTAAGGAAGAATAATAGTTTACTAGAGAGATCAGTGGGAGGTTCAAGATATTTTTTTCTATCACAGAGTTATTTTCTAGTACTAAGTATCCACATCCAATGTTGGTTTCCCAGCTTTATGTGAGATAAGGATGACACTGTTTCAATGGCTCTCTTGTGAAATTGAAGTGGGTAGAACAATATCATAAAAAATGGTGGAGAATTTTGATAAATATTGGTTAGTGATACCTGGTGTTGTTGGAGTTATTGTTGTACTTGATCCTAGGTATAAGATGAATGTATTGGAGTTTTATTTTGAAAAATTTTATGGAGACAAAGCTGAAGAGGAAATTGATAGGGTTTGTCAGATTTGTTATGATTTGTTGCAAGAGTATTAGAACCGAGTTGGTATAGAGACTGATGTTGTTAGTGAATCTTCTATCCATCCAGAAATTGTTACAGAGACCCTTTCAGAGTATGATTTGTTTATTAGTAGAAAGAGAAGTAAAAAAATGAAGAATGTAATATCAGAGTTGGATCATTATCTAGAAGATGATATTTTGCTAAGAACTTTAGGTTTTGATATTTGAACTGATGGAAAGCCA
Organism: Camellia lanceoleosa; assembly: GCA_025200525.1. Lineage (NCBI taxonomy): Eukaryota > Viridiplantae > Streptophyta > Magnoliopsida > Ericales > Theaceae > Camellia > Camellia lanceoleosa. The sequence goes on from CM045765.1 coordinate 130,339,472, forward strand.
ATGGACCAAAATATCCGACCTTACAGGTAGTAACTAGGGATATTTTAGTTATTCCTGTATCCATTGTTACTTCTGAGTCAACATTTAGCACTAGTGGAAGGTTGGTGCGTCCACATCGTAGTAGACTTCATCCAAACACATTAGAAGTATTAATACGTGCACAAAGTTGGTTGTGAACTGCAGAGATGAAATGTAGTCAAGTAAATTTACATATTATTATTTCAATTTTATATTACCATGGAATAATTTTAATACTTAATTTATATTTTTTACTTTTTAAGAAATTCAACATTGGAATTGGTGGGCTATGAGATTAATTTAGATGAGTCATGTGGCACTTTTGTGTTAGTTGCCATCTTTTTTGTTTTAATTATTAAAATTTTTTATATCTTATTATTAGTATTGATTTATATATATATATATATTTTCCTTTTGTTATTTAACAGGAATTCAACTTGAAGACGATGAAAGTTGTTGGTTATATCAGATTTTTGGGGAAACAATATTGTTTTATTGTTGTAATATTGATGTTATATATTTTATTTGAACAACTATTTTTCCATGTTGTAATGAACTAATGGTACTTTTTTTTTTTGGTTAGACATTTGAGAATCGAGATATTATGTTGCATGGATTATTTTGAGGGGATGAACCTATAGAATATCTTTGAGAGATGCCTATTGATTTTAGAAGTTAACTTAGCTAATAGTGTTGGTTGTGCATGCTACTTTACAAAATTAACAAGTGGTGTTTTTTTTTTTTTAAAAAAAAAAAAAGCAAAAAATAGGTGTTGTTGTTATTGTTGTTGTTGTTTTGTATGGGTATTGTTTTTTATGTGGGTATTGTTTTGTATCTTGCTACCTATAGAATATATATATATATATTGTGTGGGTATTGTTTTGTATCTTGTTTGTTATGTTGTTGTTTTTTGAATGTTTATGTTTGGACATTGCTAGATTATGCTTTTATATATATTATTTTTATTTGCCTCAAAAAAAATAAAAAATAAAATGGGATATGCAAAATTCAAAACAAAAAAAAGGGTCAGAGATTTTTCAAGGTTGGAGAAATTCAATCCCTATTAGGGGGCGGGGGCAGGGGGTGATGGGTGAGAAATTTTATACCTTTAGAAATTAGGGACAGGGAGTGTAATCCCTGTCCCTGCCCCTGTCCTGACTCGTTGCCATTCCTAACTAGTGTTGCTGTGTAGTCCAATGTTGCACCAAGTTCAATGGCTTGACAGCCTACTACAGTAAATCAAAGTTTTAGAAATTTTTGGGACAAAATTATTTTAGTTGTCAAAAGAGTTAATGTTTTGTTTTTAGTGACAATTTTTGAAATTTAATAATAAATTATTATCTTTTTTTTAATCAAAATTTTCATTTCAAAATGGAAATATTTTTTATACGAAATTATTTTTTGTCCCTAAAATACGTTTATCAACAATATTTTTAAAATTTTAGCACTAAAAATCAATTTTTAAATAGTTTTTAGAACAATTTTTTTTTGGGAATAAATCATTATGTATTAAAGTTAAAATTTTGAGTCAGGCAATAAACCTGTCATTTATGTTCTTTCCCAAAAATGCTCAACTCGCCCTTTACTTCTGCCATTTATATATATATATATATATTATCAGCAAAATAAAAGATTTATTGATGAAAAAAGTAAATTACATGCAAAAATACATCAACAAATCAGGAAAGTGTACTGAGAAGATACATGTGCACAAGTGTAACATCCTTCACAAAAGATGACAACAAATCAAGGACTTTTTACGATTTTCGTGGATAATCTATCGGGTGCAATGAACGCTTAGTCATTGTTCAAACTCTTTACAAAGTTTGGCATTGTGAAGAATGTCTTTATACCTCTTAAAAGAAGAATAGTGACAAAATCGTAAGATTTGATTGCCCTGCTGTAGTAGACATTGCCATCCAAAAAGCGAATGGTCTGTTAGTGGATGACATGGTGCTAGAAGTCAAGAATGCTATATATGCCAGCAGTAACAAAGATTAACAAAGCAGAAGACTACCACAGAACACCAGAAGATTCTTCATGACAACCAGCATCAGGAGTAAAGCTGCATATGCAGATCAAAGATCCTTTGCAGAGGTATTAAAGGGGAACCACCCACTACAGCTGGTAATGTTAGCATGACCATAAAAGTTGATGAAGTTTGTCATGGATGGCTATATGACAGTGTAATAATCAGACTCAATACTAAGTATTTCACTCATGATATTGGTAAAGCTCTGAAGGCAAATGGTCTGGACTAGGTTCTAGCTAGACAAGGGGGAGGCTGTGATGTAGTTTTAACTTTCAAATCTCCAGAGGAGCTAAAGTCTAATATCCGTAATATTAAAGAATGGTTCAAGGATTGGAGCCAGTTTGTGGTGGAATGGATACCAGATTTCCACTATGAACAAGAGAGATGCATGTGGTTGAGGTGTTATGGCATACCCTTAAATTTCTGGAATGGAAACACACTTAACAACATTGGAAGTATTTGGGGGCTCTATTCTAAGTTTGGATGGGGATATCTGTCAACCAAAATCTTTCTCCTATGCCAAAGTCAAAGAGGTTACATCATGTATGGAGCCTATCAGCAAAACTATTTTCCTGGAGTGTAAGGGTAAAGTCCACTTCATCCTTGTGTGTGAAGATCATATTGCAGATCTTAGCATCGTAATGCATAATGGTATGGAAGATTGTAGTTCCAATGATATTTGTTCCAGTAAAGAGGTAGAAACTTTCTTAGAGAAGGGCTGTAGGGAGGAGGAAGATGATGATGAGGTGGCAGCAGGGTGTGACAAGCTTGCTACTGAGTTGGTATGCACCAATGAGGTAGTACCAAGAAATGAGCCTACAGCAAGTCACAGTAGAAAGAGGGCAAGCACTGTAGTTGAGGAGACAAAGTTGGATGCATGAAGCAGCAGTAAGGAGGGAGCGTGTATAGAGGTAATGATGCTGGAAGAGACTGTGCACAACCCTAAAAATAATGATGGCAATCAGAGGTGTGTTGAGCAAGTCTTTGCATAGGGTTTATAAAAAGTTTAAGTGGGTCTAGAGAGGGTCTCTAGCCTAGCATTAATCTGGAAGTGGATCTGGCCCAATCAATATGCAACAACCAAGATAGTGGTCCATCCTCCAAGCCTATTGAGCCTTGTGATATTAGACCTGGTAGTAATGGGCTTTTGGCTTTGAGTCTAAATCATTTAGGCCACATTAGGCAATCAGCTGCTATCTCAAAACCTCTTCGGAATGTGAAGAAAATGGAGAAACAAAAGGCCCAGCTAAAGGGATTTACTACCTTCTCCAGACTCCATGGGTACAAAGCTGTCAACAAACCCATCTCAAAATCTATCATATACAGACTACTAGCGTGACAATTGCAGCTTGGATCTGTCTGAGGCTGAAACAACTCTGAACAATTACCTTCTTCAAGAAGCCATAGCCACCATCCAATTGGGGAAAACTCTTGGTATTAACTTCAATGGGCAAGAGGATGTGGCCTTAAACAAGATCATGGACCTAGAGCGAAAGGACAAAGAGAGAATCATCAAAGAAGGGAAGGTCAAACAGTAAGTTGCTGTACATGGGAGATTTTGAAATATTAGGGGGCTAGGAATAGGAAAGCCTAAGAAGAAAGGCAAGAAGCTATTAAAGGATAGACACATTGATGTTGTTTTTTTTCAAGCAACTAAGAAAGCTGTGGTCTCTGTTAATGTTTTCCATCTTTATGCTTGCAGCTGTACCAACAGGTTCATTTTACTTTCAGGTTTATTAGATAATTCTTTTGATTGTGTTTTGGTCAATATTTATGTTCCCAATGATGTTAACATTAGATCCATGCTTTGGGAAAGTCTGTTAAAGCTCAAGCTGGGATGCAGAATGGTGGTAATCAGCTCTTTTTTGATTGTTATTGGCTGCTATGTTTATGCTCAGCATTACAATCTGGGGATAATCAGCTCATTTTGATTGTTTGGGTACAATCTGATTGTTAAAGGTTTGCTCAGCATTAATCTGCTTGCTGTTTTGAAGATTATTTTGTTTAGCTTTAATTTTGGCTGTTTTGTTCTCTCCAATGGCTGCAACTAGATTGTTTTGTTCACTGCAATGGCTGCAGCTCAGCATCTTAGAGTGGTGGTAATCAGCTCATTGGCTACGCCTAGTTTGTTTTGTTCACTGTAGTTAGAATCAGCTGTTGTTAGGTGGATCATTCATGCTATTGTTTTTGTTTTGCTTTGTGTGTTGGTTTCTCACCAGCTTGGTGCTTGGAATTTGAACTAGTTCAAAACTCCTCTTTATTGATGTATTCTATCATACTTTATATGTTTCTCATTAATAAAGATTTATTTTATCAACCAAAAAAGTGTACTGAGCATCATTGTCATTTATATATTTACCCTGTAGTATAGTACATTTTATAACTTTTAGATGATAGTGATGTCCATGTGAAACTTATCTTAGTACATTTTATAACTTTTAGATGATAGTGATGTCCATGTGAGACTTATCTTATTAATAGTAGCTGAGTATGTCATATCAAATAATAAATATAAGGAATGGTCAAATTTATGATAAGCATAACATTGTTCGTTCTACAATCGTCTAAAATCTTGATTATTATGTGAATCGGCGTGTAAGAAAGTGGGTAAGTAATAATAGGACAGATCAAATGATACATAGGTTGGTTTGGGATATTTTAAAAAAATATATTTTTTGATTTATTAATTTATATGGGTTGAGTTTGGATTGGATTTGATGTGATGTGTTAGAGAGGTGATGTGATTTAAATAAGATGATGTGACTTAAATATGATAGTGACTTTTTGATTTTTTTTATTATTTAGTAAATGCCAAACTTGACCTTAGTTTGAAGCTCTATAAAATTTGGTAAATTGACTAAAAACGCAATGTAAGGTGAGATCGATTGCTTTTTCTTTCTTTTTTTTTAATTGATCAGTAAATTTTTTTATTTTTTATTTTTTTTTATTGATGATCACCAAAGAAGCATTACATAGGCCCTGTTTGGTAGGACTTATTTCCAGCTTATTTCAGCTTTTAGTTTAATTTAAGCTATTTTGATGTGTTTAGTTTAGCTTAACAATATAGCGTATATTTTTTTGTAAGTCAAAAATCAACTTATTCTTTGAGTGGGGGAGGAGAAACTTAATTTATAAGTCAAAAATCAGCTTATGTTTACAGTTATAAGCTGTTAAGGTATAACTTATAATCACTTTCCCACAACTCTACCAAACGGGACCATAATTAAGAATTATTAGATTTATTGAGATGTATCACTTTGCCATGAACTTGTTAGATTTTAGGCAAAATCTCTGGTTAAAGACGTCAATTTGCTATTTTGTCATTTTTAAAAAAGTTTTAATTAAAATTAAAATTTTTGATTTTGTCCATTTTGCCATGGTGTTAGAAATCCATACATGTTTCATTTGAATATTTCAATTTTTGAATTTTCGTTATTTTTTTTAATTTGGTAATGCTCGTATCTAGTTAAACTGTTTTCTAGTTGGACTAGGGATTTTTTCATTATAAGTAAGGTTGTCGGCCTAAGGTTAATATTTAATAAATTTTAAGTTATTGTACTTGTCCTTTAGTTTTGGATATTCTGTGTATTAATCATAGTTTATGTATTAATTTCTTATATTCTTCTCCAACCATTGATTTAGGAAATTATTTTGTCTTTAATATTTATTTTTGAATCAACGAATTCAGAAGTGTGCTTGATACACAGAGAGAGAGAGAGAGAGAGAGAGAGAGAGAGAGAGAGAGAGAGAGAGAGAGAGAGAGAGAGAGAGAGAGTTTTTATTGAATCATTAACACATGCATTTCATGCCTATTTTGAGCTTAACAAAGTCTTCTCGCTTTAAGTACTGTCATGGATCATTCTTCAACAATATTTAGCATACATCTGCTTCTGCCATACTCGATCTCCTTCAACCTCTAGCATGTTCATCATCACCGCATGCGAAGCATTCCTTACAAGCTCAGACCAATCCCTACATAAATCAAACAACAATCGATTAGAGGTGTTCAACGGTTAAAGCAAAAATATGTGGTGAAGTACATTCTTGATCTCCGAAGTACGTACGTTGTATTATTTTAGTTTTTGATATTTTAATTATGTCAATTTAATTCACAACATACTTATATTATAAAAAATTAAAGTTTTAGAGATTAAAATTTAGGGACAAATTATTTTTTAGAGACCAAATATTTTTATTGCGAAAAGTGTTGTAATTATATTTTTAGCAATGATAATTGGACATTAATGATGAATTATTATCCTTTTGGAACGAAATTTTTGTCTAAAAAAATAAACCATTTTGAAAGCATATTATTTTGTTCCTAAAAGTGTATTTATTAGTGACATTTTCAAAATGTTATTGTTAAAAGTCTTATTTTCTACTTTTGAGGACGATCTTTTAGCGACTATCCTCCCGACTATAGAAATTGTTCCTTAAATGTCTTTTGCAACAAAATTTTCACTTTTAGAGACTAAAAACTTTGGTCTCTAAAACTCATATATGTTGTAGTAATAAATAGGGTACTTACGTGTAGGTCCTAATAAGTTGACTTATTGTCTAATAGGTCCTATAAAAAAAATTTTCATAAAAAAAGTCATTAATTATAAGTTTTAGCAGCAATTTATAAAAATCATAACTAAAAAAAGTCATTAATTGTCAATTTTTAGCAACATATATAAAAAATTGTCACAAAAAAATTATTTTTAGCGACAATTTTACCAAGACTTATTTCTAATAGGACTTGATGGGAATTAAATCCAACCATTAGGATATTGATAATTTACCCAATAAATATAGGTCAAATATAGTGTTAGTCACCAAAATATGTATTCTATCATTTCTATGTCATGTTTTATCATGATATTTCAATTTGATCGCCAAATTATTCAATTAATTATGTTTAAATGGTTCCCCATTTTTGTCCAAATTGTCATTTAGAATTACCTAATTTGGACAAAAATACACAAAAACGGAACTGGGGCATTTAAACACGAATTAAATAAGATGGCTACTAAAATGATATAATTGAAATATCAGGTACTAAAATAAAATATAAAGCATATGTTAAAAACTAACAATCTATTCAATTAATCCTGCATATATAAATAATTTTATCATATAGATACATGTAACAGTAAAAAAGAGCAATATGATCGCTACAAAGAGAAGGTTGTGCTTACCCATTCGATGAATCAAATGTTAATCCAACAGTGTGCTTGGCCTCCTCAACCGCCTCCTTAAACCGAACCAGTTCCTTGGCAGGACAGCTTCCATTGTTGATGACCCGAAGCTCGGAAGGTTTTACATCAACAAAAATAGGTATAACCTTCTTCCTACACTCCATGATCATACTCAACTCATGCAAACAAAAATATGACTGACAATAATGTGGCGAAAACACCGCGATCCCAACCTTACAATCACGAATCGCCACATTGATCTTCTCAAACAACTTGTCCCCTGGCTTCATGCTCTTGCTGTCCAAAAATGGCCTCAGCTTCAGCCTAACCAACTCATCATATATCAACCCTGAAACATTTTTGTTCGTATCGATCCGCCTGTGGTTGATGAAGACATCGCAGCAGCTAGGTTTAACGGTTCGGATATGATTCTGATGACGGAGAATTTGTCGGCACACAGCCTTGGATGCTGAACTTTGCATGGCTCGTTAGAGTAGGGGTGTTTGGAAATTGATTTTTTCAATAATTTTTTATAAAAAAATGTATAAACAAGTAAAGAGAATTATGTTATAATTTGTAATATTTTTTGGCTTTTTAATTAAAAACCAAGATTTCCAAACAATGCCTTAATATAATAAATGAATAAATACAATTTCTTTAATATTTTGTACAATATTTGTAATTTGGTATGTGTATATATATGATGTTTATTGTAGTTGGAGAATGTGGGTTTAAGCGGGTATTTATAGTCTGAGATGATTTGATTAATGACTGGAATGCAAATTGATTTTCCAGGAAAATGGAATTCAAATTGATTTTCCAGGAAAAGGGAATTCAAGTGATCAGATTCAGATTGGACTTTGAGAAAATTATACACTTTGGTATTTGAATTGAAAAGACAAGACGAAAAGAGTTAAAAACTTTGAATATTTTGACTCTCTAGGCGTTGTATGTGTTTAATCCTTCAATCACGCATCTTTTATTTTTATTTTTTATTATATCTGTTTGTTTTGAAATTTTCAAAAACAGTTTTTTTAATTTTTATTAGGTAGTATATTTTTAGCATTTTAATCAATTTTTTTAGTATTTTTTAAATCCATTTTTAATCTAAGAAACACCTATAAAATTTATAAAAACGTCATTAAAAAATTCATTAAATAGAACAAAGTATGAAAATATACTAAATTTTTGTAATTTTTATATTCAATAAAATTTTGAATTTTTTTTACATAAATTTCATACTTTTTAAGTATATTTAAATTAAATAAATCTAAAAATTAAAAGAATAACTAAAAATAAAATAAAAAAATCGGATTGAAAACTCAAAAATTATTTTTAAAAACTCCAAACCAGGTAATTTCCCATACATATATATCATTTAAAATAAAAATTACATACACATTGTACAATTAGTGATATGTATTAGATCATAGAAATTTACGACTTGATTTACAAGCGGTATAATAAATTCACAATAAATACGACTCATTCAATTGAGAGTAATATCCATACTTGAAAAAACTCATAATGGAAAAAAATATTTAATATTTTCCTTTCACAATGATTTATCGCTTGTATCTCAATTGAAAGCTTTTTTTGATAACTTGGTATCCGATCCTATGGGCTAACTAATTCGAGGGATCAAACGCATTGTCTACTAACACGAGGCCCATTTAAAATCTGAACAGAAACCCATGTGAACTGACCGTAAGAAATTGTTAAGAGGTTTTGATTCTAACACCATGAAAAGAGCATACCCTAGGGTTTAAGATTTAAGATCTAAGATTTAGGGCTTAAACCACTAAACCAATCCTGAAGGTTCAATTGAAAGTATATATATGAGTGACCAAAGCATAATTTTCAATCAATCAAGTGGTGGCAAATTATATAGTAGCAAAATCTCATTTTTCTAGTAGTGACCACACCACTAGAAAAAGAGTTTCAACACCCGACACCAAACATGTTAAACATCCACTCAGCAGACATTACCAAAGTGACCCCCCCAATGCCCCAAAAAATATCCCAGCACATAATATTTCCATTCTCATCCCACAAACGATTCACTTTCGAAAACAAAAATGACTAATTGGTTCGGAAGAAAATATTTAGCACTAAATGAATCAATATTCCGTCAAATGGGATTTATGGATAAATTTAATTCACATATTTTAAATTTTAAAAACTTTCTAAATATTTTTCCAAGCAACCGGGAATGAAATTCATATACAATTGCCTATCGTTTTCAACAACAAACATGTGGTTAATATTCTGTTTCCTTGTTTCACATAAGATCACATACTTGTTTGGCTATTAGGAAAATTAAAACTAGTAGACAACTCAAAAACCATATCTCTTGATTGCAACGAAATTTACATGTAGGGAGTGTTTCTTTTCATTTTGAGAAGTCTGAAGGGCTCAAGTAAGAATAATTCTACAGACACTCTCTCATTAAAAAATTTATAAGAGGTCAAATTTGATTAATTATAAAAAAAGATCAATAATATTTCGACATCTAATAACGTTTGAACACATGTTTTTAGTAAGATTTTTAATAAGAATTGTGTAATATTGTTCCTCAAACAATAATGAGCCGCCTGGAATTACATGCATCATGCATTGCCTCAAGGACACTTTAGTCATGTTGTAATTTTTTCTGTATTAAAGGTTGTTTAATTAGTGGGGTTAATTCTATCTCCGATTATGGTGGATTAAATCGATTTCATTTGCTCTGTATAACTATTGATTTTATTGGTTGCGAAGCGCTATATCGACGTGTTAACTTAATTAAGCCTATTGTCTCAAGTCTAAAAGTGAGAAAATTATATAAGATAATGTATAGTATTATTTTTGGTTAAAAAAAAAATAGAAAAATTGAATGTAGATAGCCCACTGCATGAGACATTTGTGTCACTTAAAATTTAAGAATGGCCAGATGTACAACTATCAAGATAATTATATCAGATTAAACAATCAATTACATAAGAAAGCCTAACATCACATACTCGGAAGTCTAAGACCAACAACAACTATATCCATACTTGAAAAAACACATAATGGAAAAAAAATATTTAATATTTTCCTTTGACAATGATTTATCGCTTGTATCTCAATTGAAAGCTTTTTTTGATAACTTGGTATCCGATCATATGGACTAACTAATTCGAGGGATCAAACGCATTGTATACTAATGCGAGGCCCATTTAAAATCTAAACAGAAACCCATGTGAACTGACCTTAAGAAATTGTTAAGAGGTTTTGATTCTAACACCATGAAAAGAGCATACCCTAGGGTTTAAGATTTAAGATCTAAGATTTAGGGCTTAAACCACTAAACCAACCCTGAAGGTTAAATTGAAAGTAAATATATGAGTGACCAAAGCATAATTTTCAATCAATCAAGTGGTCGCAAATTACATAGTAGCAAAATCTCATTTTTCTAGTAGTGACCACACCAGCAGAAAAAGAGTTTCAACACCCGACACCAAACATGTTAAACATCCACTCAGCAGATATTACCAAAGTGACCCTCCCAATACCCCAAAAAATATCCCAGCATATAATATTTCCATTCTCATCCCACAAACGATTCATTTTCGAAAACAAAAATGAGTAATTGGTTCGGAAGAAAATATTTAGCACTAAATGGATCAATATTCTGTCAAATGGGATTTATGGATAAATTTAATTCACATATTTTAAATTTTAAAAACTTTCTAAATATTTTACCAAGCAACCGGGAATGAAATTCATATACAATTGCCTATCGTTTTCAACAACAAACATGTGGTTAATATTCTGTTTCCTTGTTTCACATAAGATCACATACTTGTTTGGCTATTAGGAAAATTAAAAACTAGTAGACAACTCAAAAGCCATATCTCTTGATTGCAATGAAATTTACATGTAGGGAGTATTTCTTTTCATTTTGAGAAGTCTGAAGGGCTCAAGTAAGAATAATTCTACAGACACTCTCTCATTAAAAAATTTATAAGAGGTCAAATATGATTAATTATAAAAAACATCAATTATATTTCGACATCTAATAACGTTTGAACACATGTTTTTAGTAAGATTTTTAATAAGAATTGTGTAATATTGTTCCTCAAACAATAATGAGCCGCCTGGAATTACATGCATCATGCATTGCCTCAAGGACACTTTAGTCATGTTGTAATTTTTTCTGTATTAAAGGTTGTTTAATTAGTGGTGTTAAATCTATCTCCGATTATGGTGGATTAAATCGATTTCATTTGCTCTATATAACTATTGATTTTATTGGTTGGGAAACACTATATCGACGTGTTAACTTAATTAAGCCTATTGTCTCATGTCTAAAAGTGAGAAAATTATATAAGATAATGTATAGTGTTATTTTTGGATAAAAAAAAAAAAAATAGAAAAATTGAATGTAGATAGCCCACTGCATGAGACTTTTGTGTCACTTAAAATTTAAGAATGGCCAGATGTACAACTATCAAGATAATTATATCAGATTAAACAATCAATTACATAAGAAAGCCTAACATCACATACTCGGAAGTCTAAGACCAACAACAACTACATCCATACTTGAAAAAACACATAATGGAAAAAAAATATTTAATATTTTCCTTTGACAATGATTTATCGCTTGTATCTCAATTGAAAGTTTTTTTTGATAACTTGGTATCCGATCCTATGGACTAACTAATTCGAGGGATCAAACGCATTGTCTACTAACGCGAGGCCCATTTAAAATCTGAACAGAAACCCATGTGAACTGACCGTAAGAAATTGTTAAGAGGTTTTGATTCTAACACCATGAAAAGAGCATACCCTAGGGTTTAAGATTTAAGATCTAAGATTTAGGGCTTAAACCACTAAACCAACCCTGAAGGTTAAATTGAAAGTAAATATATGAGTGACAAAAGCATAATTTTCAATCAATCAAGTGGTCGCAAATTACATATTAGCAAAATCTCATTTTTCTAGTAGTGACCACACCACCAGAAAAAGAGTTTCAACACCCGACACCAAACATGTTAAACATCCACTCAACAGACATTACCAAAGTGACCCCCCCAATGCCCCAAAAAATATCCCAGCACATAATATTTCCATTCTCATCCCACAAACGATTCATTTTCGAAAACAAAAATGACTAATTGGTTCGGAAGAAAATATTTAGCACTAAATGAATCAATATTCCGTCAAATGGGATTTATGGATAAATTTAATTCACATATTTTAAATTTTAAAAACTTTCTAAATATTTTTCCAAGCAACCGGGAATGAAATTCATATACAATTGCCTATCGTTTTCAACAACAAACATGTGGTTAATATTCTGTTTCCTTGTTTCACATAAGATCACATACTTGTTTGGCTATTAGGAAAATTAAAAACTAGTAGACAACTCAAAAACCATATCTCTTGATTGCAACGAAATTTACATGTAGGGAGTGTTTCTTTTCATTTTGAGAAGTCTGAAGGGCTCAAGTAAGAATAATTCTACAGACACTCTCTCATTAAAAAATTTATAAGAGGTCAAATTTGATTAATTATAAAAAAACATCAATAATATTTCGACATCTAATAACGTTTGAACACATGTTTTTAGTAAGATTTTTAATAAGAATTGTGTAATATTGTTCCTCAAACAATAATGAGCCGCCTGGAATTACATGCATCATGCATTGCCTCAAGGATACTTTAGTCATGTTGTAATTTTTTCTGTATTAAAGGTTGTTTAATTAGTGGTGTTAATTCTATCTCCGATTATGGTGGATTAAATCGATTTCATTTGCTCTATATAACTATTGATTTTATTGGTTGGGAAACACTATATCGACGTGTTAACTTAATTAAGCCTATTGTCTCATGTCTAAAAGTGAGAAAATTATATAAGATAATGTATAGTATTATTTTTGGTTGAAAAAAAAAAAAAAGAAAAATTGAATGTAGATAGCCCACTGCATGAGACTTTTGTGTCACTTAAAATTTAAGAATGGCCAGATGTACAACTATCAAGATAATTATATCAGATTAAACAATCAATTACATAAGAAAGCCTAACATCACATACTCGGAAGTCTAAGACCATCAAAAACTATATCCATACTTGAAAAAACTCATAATGGAAAAAAAATATTTAATATTTTCCTTTGACAATGATTTATCGCTTGTATCTCAATTGAAAGCTTTTTTTGATAACTTGGTATCCGATCCTATGGACTAACTAATTCGAGGGATCAAACGCATTGTCTACTAACGCGAGGCCCATTTAAAATCTGAACAGAAACCCATGTGAACTAACCTTAAGAAATTGTTAAGAGGTTTTGATTCTAACACCATGAAAAGAGCATACCCTAGGGTTTAAGATTTAAGATCTAAGATTTAGGGCTTAAACCACTAAACCAACCCTGAAGGTTCGATTGAAAGTATATATATGAGTGACCAAAGCATAATTTTCAATCAATCAAGTGGTCGCGAATTATATAGTAGCAAAATCTCATTTTTCTAGTAGTGACCACACCACCAGAAAAAGAGTTTCAACACCCGACACCAAACATGTTAAACATCCACTCAGCAGACATTACCAAAGTGACCCCCCCAATGCCCCAAAAAATATCCCAGCACATAATATTTCCATTCTCATCCCACAAACGATTCATTTTCGAAAACAAAAATGACTAATTGGTTCGGAAGAAAATATTTAGCACTAAATGGATCAATATTCCGTCAAATGGGATTTATGGATAAATTTAATTCACATATTTTAAATTTTAAAAACTTTCTAAATATTTTTCCAAGCAACCGAGAATGAAATTCATATACAATTTCCTATCGTTTTCAACAACAAACATGTGGTTAATATTCTGTTTCCTTGTTTCACATAAGATCACATACTTGTTTGGCTATTAGGAAAATTAAAAACTAGTAGACAACTCAAAAACCTTATCTCTTGATTGCAACGAAATTTACATGTGGGGAGTGTTTCTTTTCATTTTGAGAAGTGTGAAGGGCTCAAGTAAGAATAATTCTACAGACACTCTCTCATTAAAAAATTTATAAGAGGTCAAATATGATTAATTATAAAAAAACATCAATAATATTTCGACATCTAATAAAGTTTGAACAGATGTTTTTAGTAAGATTTTTAATAAGAATTGTGTAATATTGTTCCTCAAACAATAATGAGCCGCCTGGAATTACATGCATCATGCATTGCCTCAAGGACACTTTAGTGATGTTGTAATTTTTTTTGTATTAAAGGTTGTTTAATTAGTGGTGTTAATTCTATCTCCGATTTTGGTGGATTAAATCGATTTCATTTGCTCTGTATAACTATTGATTTTATTGGTTGGGAAACACTATATCAACGTGTTAACTTAATTAAGCCTATTGTCTCATGTCTAAAAGTGAGAAAATTATATAAGATAATGTATAGTATTATTTTTGGTTGAAAAAAAAAAATAGAAAAATTGAATGTAGACAGCCCACTGCATGAGACTTTTGTGTCACTTAAAATTTAAGAATGGCCAGATGTACAACTATCAAGATAATTATATCAAATTAAACAATCAATTACATAAGAAAGCCTAACATCACATACTCGGAAGTCTAAGACCATCGACAACTATATCCATACTTGAAAAAACTCATCATGGAAAAAAAATATTTAATATTTTCCTTTCACATTGATTTATCGCTTGTATCTCAATTGAAAGCTTTTTTTGATAACTTGGTATCCGATCCTATGGACTAACTAATTTGAGGGATCAAACGCATTGTCTACTAACGCGAGGCCCATTTAAAATTTGAACAGAAACCCATGTGAACTGACCTTAAGAAATTGTTAAGAGGTTTTGATTCTAACACCATGAAAAGAGCATACCCTAGGGTTTAAGATTTAAGATCTAAGATTTAGGGCTTAAACCACTAAACCAACCCTGAAGGTTAAATTGAAAGTAAATATATGAGTGACCAAAGCATAATTTTCAATCAATCAAGTGGTCGCAAATTACATAGTAGCAAAATCTCATTTTTCTAGTAGTGACCACACCACCAGAAAAAGAGTTTCAACACCTGACACCAAACATGTTAAACATCCACTTTCGAGACATTACCAAAGTGACCCCCAATGCCCCAAAAATATCCCAAACATAATATTTCCATTCTCATCCCACAAACGATTCATTTTCAAAACAAAATGACTAATTGGTTCGGAAGAAAATATTTAGCACTAAATGGATCAATATTCCGTCAAATGGGATTTATGGATAAATTTAATTCACATATTTTAAATTTTAAAAACTTTCTAAATATTTTTCCAAGCAACCGGGAATGAAATTCATATACAATTGCCTATCGTTTTCAACAACAAACATGTGGTTAATATTCTGTTTCCTTGTTTCACATAAGATCACATACTTGTTTGGATATTAGGAAAATTAAAACTAGTAGACAACTCAAAAACCATATCTCTTGATTGCAACGAAATTTACATGTAGGGAGTGTTTCTTTTCATTTTGAGAAGTGTGAAGGGCTCAAGTAAGAATAATTCTACAGACACTCTCTCATTAAAAAATTTATAAGAGGTCAAATATGATTAATTATAAAAAAGCATCAATAATATTTCGACATCTAATAACGTTTGAACACATGTTTTTAGTAAGATTTTTAATAAGAATTGTGTAATATTGTTCCTCAAACAATAATGAGCCGCCTGGAATTACATGCATCATGCATTGCCTCAAGGACACTTTAGTCATGTTGTAATTTTTTCTGTATTAAAGGTTGTTTAATTAGTGGTGTTAATTCTATCTCCGATTATGGTGGATTAAATCAATTTCATTTGCTCTATATAACTATTGATTTTATTGGTTGGGAAACACTATATCGACGTGTTAACTTAATTAAGCCTATTGTCTCATGTCTAAAAGTGAGAAAATTATATAAGATAATGTATAGTATTATTTTTGGTTAAAAAAAGAAAAAGAAAAATTGAATGTAGATAGCCTACTGCATGAGACTTTTGTGTCACTTAAAATTTAAGAATGGCCAGATGTACAACTATCAAGATAATTATATCAGATTAAACAGTCAAGTACATAAGAAAGCCTAACATCACATACTCGGAAGTCTAAGACCAACAACAACTATATCCATACTTGAAAAAACTCATAATGGAAAAAAAATATTTAATATTTTCCTTTGACAATGATTTATCGCTTGTATCTCAATTGAAAGCTTTTTTTGATAACTTGGTATCCGATCCTATGGACTAACTAATTCGAGGGATCAAACGCATTGTCTACTAACGCGAGGCCCATTTAAAATCTGAACAGAAACCCATGTGAACTGACCTTAAGAAATTGTTAAGAGGTTTTGATTCTAACACCATGAAAAGAGCATACCCTAGGGTTTAAGATTTAAGATCTAAGATTTAGGACTTAAACCACTAAACCAACCCTGAAGATTCAATTGAAAGTATATATATGAGTGACCAAAGCATAATTTTCAATCAATCATTTGCCTAGAAATTGATTAAACTGAGTTTATGATTGAAACTCTCATTTGGTTTAGGTTTAGAATCATAATTTGAGTTTGGAGTTGTGTTTTAAGTTACAAGTTTGAGTTGAGTTTTAAAAATAAAAAATTTATTTGATTATGAGTTTTGAAAAGAGTTTTAAATTATATTTTGAGTTTTGAGTTTTCAGTTATATTTTGAAATTTTTTAGATTTTTTTTAATATTTAAAAATTTTCTTAATTTTATTTTTTTAGGATAAATATATATATTTTTAATGTGCATTGTATTTATTCCATGTGTGCGCTGCATTTTGTAAAATATTTAAAAATGTAAAATGAGTTGTATTTTTTATTTTAAATATTTTTATTTTATTTTTTTAATATTTTTAATATTTGTTTAATACTTTTTACTTTCTTTTAAATATTTTTTTTAATTTTAAAATTTTTTGAATCGCTCATATATATCTAAATCATAACAAATTATTTGGTCAATTCTTAAAAAAATAAAATAAAATAATATATTTCCAAAAAAACTTAAAAAACAGATTTTGACATTTATATTTCTTCAAAAAAATATAAAATAAAAAATAATTTTAAAGAACAAAATAAAAATAAAAAATCAAATAAAGTTTTGAAAAGAGTTTTTGAATTAAGTTTTGAATGGTGTGTTTGATTATGAGTTTTGAAAATAATTTTAAGTTGTGTGTTTAATTATAAATTTTGAAATTTTTTTTAAAAATTTTTTTTGATTGAAATCAAGATTTCAAAACTAAATCAAACACTCCTATTTAGTAACCATTTTATTTTCAGTTTTCAGTTTATATTTATAAAAATTTTAAAAACTATCATAAGAAATTTTTTGATAATTTTTTTTAGTTTATAAATTGTTATCTTAGTTTATAAATTTGAGAAAAAAATGTAAACTTAAAAAATGAGTTTACATTGGTTTTTAAATAGAAATTTAAAAATTTGACTAACTAATTTTTTTTTCAACTAATTTTTTTAATTAATAATTTTTTTTTCAAATATATTGTGTATGATCCCATTGCCATAAAAATAAAAAATAAATATAAATATTTCAAGTCTGAACAAACATATTTTTTAATTTATATTTTTAAATTTTTTAAAATATTTTATTCAAATTAAACATGTTTGTAGTTTATATTTCTTTTAAAATGAAAAAAAATAATTTATAAAAATTTTATAAATATAAATTAAAAACATAAATATTACCCAACGCTATCTAAACATTTTCGAGGATGCAAAGTGCAAATTTCTTCCCTCTCTCCTAGATATTTCGATGAAACTTGAAAAATCAAAGTCATGTCCTTTTGGTACGGGTAGCTCAATAAAAGTCAAACATGTGCCGAAGACTCGGTTGTGCACTGTTTATACTTACACTTTTTGAAGTTTGAATTTAATACATATCATCTTTTGTTGTTTAAAAAATTATATTAACTCTCTTGTCATTATAATTATTTAGACGGAATGAAAACATTGAACTCATGCAATCTTTTTTTTTTTACTTTGCTTTACTTTCTCTTTTTTTTTTTTTTTTCTTACTTTTTTTAAATATAATTTCTTCTGTTTTTTTACTAAAATTTTTTACCTTTTATATAAGCAGGGGCTTGTGAAATGAGACTATTAATCATAGGGATAGAAATGTAATTTTTAAAACGTCAAGGAATGAGTAGTAATTAGACCAAACCTCAACGAGTGTCAATGCAATTTACCCCTAAAAAAAAACCTTTCGCGTTGTAATATATCTTATTATAGATAAATTGATCGTTTTACATTATAAAATAAAATAAAAAATTTATGATAAATTATTTAAGAAAATTCAAAATTTGATTCTTATAACAAAATAAATTATGAGTTTTTAATTTTGTCAATTTAAATTCTAAATATTTTATTTATCTTCAATTTAAACTATTTCTTTATTTTCGTTAAGTAAAATTAATGAAAAAATTATATTTTAATCATTAAACTCAACTAAAAAGAGTATGTAAAACATTTTATGTATACTTACATTGAGTTTAATGACTAAAATATTATTTTTTTCGCCAATTATATTTAATAAAAATAGACTAATGATTTAAATTGAAAATAAATAAAAAATTAGAATTTAAATTTAAAAAATTAAAAACTTAAAGTTTGTTTTGTTATACCAAACATGTTTTCACTAAAACATATTATAGAAGTAAAAAAAGTCACAAATGAGCCAAACTATAACATGATTTCCTTTTTGGGGCATTTTAAGCGAAGGTCATGCCAAACTCAGCCAAAGGATACGAAATCAGTCAAAACTACCTCATATATAGCGTGTTTACATACCCTTGAATTTATATCTATGAACAAAGACCTTGAAAGTTTTTCATTCAACAAATACAATGAGCTTTCACTTCCATTGATCTCCTTAAACTTAAAAGTATGTTTTGGTAGTAAAACCCAGAAATAATAAATGTCCACTTTAAGGTTGCTTCAAAGATTTCAATGTTTGAATATTAATTATTAAGAGCATGGAAGATCATTATGCTTGAATTAAATAAATAAATTGAATAATGTTCAAGGGTAAAAAAATGTAATTTTAGTTTGGAATTACTTTAAATTTTGAAGTCTAATTAGAAATGGTTCAAGGTTTACCAGAGCCGAACAAAATTTGTCATTTGAACTTGTTGGCTTATTTTTTCCTCGAAAGAAAATATCATAAATACGAGCATATCAGCAAAAATTTTAAAAATTTACAGATTAAATTTAATCCAATTATCAAGCGATTGCATTGACAGTTCTTTTGACTCACGAAGAGGACTTCAAAATTGTCAAGTGTAAAAAATAAAATAAAAAAATTAGAAGAAGAAAAGAGGGAGACAGAGGAAGATGATTGAGTGAACAATTGGTGTAATTGCGTGAACAATCAAAATAACCATTAATTCACTTCTACTTCTATACTTCAAAAAGGAAGTCATAAAATAAAGAGAGATTTACGTGTAGGTCCTAATAGATCGACTTATTGTCCAATAGATTAATAGCGTTTTTCATCAAACATTATTAAAAAAGTCACTAATTGTAAATTTTCAGCGACAGTTTAAAAATTTTATCACAGAAAATGTCATTAATTATAAGTTTTAGCGGCAATTTTAAAAAATATCGCAAAAAAGTCACTAATTTTCAACTTTCAATGACAATTCAAAAAATTCGTTACAAAAAAAGTCACTAATTGTAAGTTTTAATGACAATTTATAAAAATCATAACAAAAAAAGGTCACTAATTATCAATTTTTAGAGGCATATGTAAATAGGACTGGATGAGAATTAAGTCTAACTATTATGAACTATTGATAGTTTACCCTAAAATAAAGTGCAGGAAATATAAATGATAAGAAAAATTAGAAATCAATTTTTTTTTATTTGAGTTAGATGAATTGTAGCCATAAATGGCTATTTATATGCAAACATTTGTAGAAAAAAAAAAACTACCTAATAACTATCATATTCTTCCATCTTCATTCTTATCTTGCCATGCGTCCCTCCATGATAACTCCTCCACTTTATACTCCATGTTCTTCCACTTTTCCATCATCTTTTCCACATCATTTTGTAACTTCTTGTAATCTCCCAATGAGTAGAAAAGTGTCATGTGTCTTGCAATAAATAATAATAACAATTACAGATTTATAGTGCCAACCTTATCCTTAATAGCCCTTAAAAATGATGTTTACTTGAATTTTTGAATGACCGAACTAAGTACAGGATTAATCTGAGCAATAAAGTGTTTTGAATAACATCAACTGAAGTGTTTCAATAATCTATAGCACCTATAAAGTGCTTTGAATTAGCATTAAATTATGCTACATGTCTCGAATTCTATATATATTCATTGAAGTGATATTATATATGTGTTTCAAGTCAGTATCAATTCTTCGAAGGAAGTAAAACAATTGTGTTTTACTTGTATTTTAAACACTTAGAAAACTTGGAACCTTTTGAAGTTGGTTGATGTTGCTTTCACTTAAAATCATTCAAAAACTCATATTTTCATGACAAAGCCAATATCCAAACATGTGTCACCTTATCAAGTTGTTACACATGCTAACTATTAACATTACGGACACATAACAAGCTTCAAAAGTGTTACAGAGGATCAAAATCACCATTTTGTGGTCAAAGTGTTTATAAATGACAAATTTATCATTCGAAAGTCTCGTATCACGCAACATAGTTTAGAACCTGGAAAAGATTCATAAACATACTTGTTACATACTTGGAAAGCTATGATAAAGCTTCGAAGGTGTAAACCTACATAGACATTTGTAAATAGGACCTAGCACCATCGTTTACATATTCATATACCACCAAGTCTTTCAAATTCATATAATTTATTCTTACAAGACCAATAACATAAACCACATTCTTCATACAATGTAATCATGAGTTCAGCTTCGAAATGGTCCCTTTGACTACATAAAGACATAGGCTTTATTCAATGTTTGGCTTTAAGACCTTTGAAACATGGCATGGTGGCTTTGACATAGTCCCAATATTATGACCTACTTCGAGATATAGCATACTTGAAACTTCTTTTACTCTGTGGTATACTTCAAAACCAGTAAATAGCCAACCCTGGAAACACTTCTCGAGACTTCAAAGGCGAGTAACCAACCTTCAAGGCAATTATCAAAGCTTCAAAGGCAAGTAGCCAACCTTCAAAACAATTCCTGAAAGCTTCGAAGGCTAATAACCAACCTTCAAGAAAATTCTTGAAGCTTTGAAAACAAGTAGCCAACTTTTAGATCAATTCCCGAAGCTTCGAAAGTGAGTAACCAATCTTCGAAACAATTCTCAAAGCTTCGAATACAAGTAGCCAACTTTCAAAACAATTCCCTAAGCTACAAAAGCGTACAATCACGTTCAACCATCGATTGTTTAAAACCCAAAACTGTTGTTCATGCAACAGACAGTCCTTCGAAGCTTTCGAAGTCTCAATAAAAAGGACTTTCGCACATGTTTTGATTCATATCAAATAATAATAATAATAATAATAATTGATATAATTACTTCAAAGACATCTTGGAGCCATCTCCAATATATGCAAAGACTAAATTTTGGTCTTGCCTTAAAGGAAATTAACCAATGCCTCCCCAAGTCTAAACAAATTTAAGAATAGATTCATAGATAAAATCCAAAATTAAATCACTCCATAAAATTAATTAAAGTGTTATGTGGTTGTCCATAAAACTTGGAAATTTTAGATATTAAAATAAAATAAAATAAAATAAAGTTAAGTGGCTATTCTTAGTCAAGTTCTACCTTTCAAACGGCTAAGTTGTCTTTAGTGCATCAAAATCATCATAACAATGCTTAAAGATGATTGTTTTATTAGTCATTTCATCAAAATTAAATTTTGATGTGAACCACAAATCCATAAATGATTTTGAACACCAAGAACCATGGGACAAGATGGCCTTAAAAATTCAAATAACTTAACTTTTTGAACAGTTTCAAAAAATTCATATTCATAAATATTAGATTGTTCATCATTCTTAGCCATGTTTGGCTAGAGAACTTGTTCTTCGGCTACTTGAATTTCATCATTTCTTAGCCTAATGGGTTGTTTTTCTATTTTAGCCATTAATCACTTATGAAAATTCCCCATAGTCATATGGGTTTCATCATTTCTTGGCCTAATGAGTTGTTTTTCTATTTTAACCATTAATGGCTTATGAAAATTCTCCATATTGTTTACATAGTTTGACTATCTAAGAATGGGCTTTTCAACCCCCCCCCCCCTCCGAGCCCTATATCGAACATCATTTTTTTATCATGTTTGGCTCAACAACATACTTTTTAGTCATGTTATTTTTATAAGTTGGCTCTTTAAAAATATATTTTCGACCTCCCGAGCCATTGATGAGATCAACTCTTTACTTTTGCCATTTTCAACTATGAAAAAATTCTGAAGAAATTCACCAATTGCGGCTATTAAAGCCTCAGTTAAAGACTTAGTATTGAGAATTGATAAATCATCATTCCATTGGCGAATTTTCATATCAAATTGACAAATTTCTCCAATTAAATTGTATCTTTTTTTTTTCCCACAAAATAATATTGTAATGGGTAAAAGTTTGTTTCATCAAGAATATAGATCTCTTCTTGAATATCTAAAAAAATTTGTTTACACCAAATTATTTCATCTAAGCTTTTTGGAATGGAGAAATCCAATTCATTTTTTATTTCTTACACCTGACGTCTCACTGGGCATGCCAAAAAACGGTTGGCTTATTTTTCTTATGAAGGAAAATATCATAAATGCAAGCGTGCCAGGTTGGATTGAAAAATCTTTATAGATTAAATTCAAACCAGTTATCAAGCGATTGCGTTGACGGTTCTTTTGCCTCAACGAAGAGAACTTCAAAATTGTCAAGCGTAAAGAAAATAAAAATTAAAAGAAGGAGAGAGGGACGAAGAAGATGATTGAGTGAACAATCAAAATAGCCATTAATTTATGTTTACTCCTATGCTTCGAAAATGAAGTGCATAAAATAAAGTGCATGAAATATAAATGACAAGAAAAATAGAAATCAATTGTCTTTGATTTGAGTTTGATGGATTACAATGTAGCCATGAATAGCTATTTATAGGAAAACATTTGTAGGAAAAAACTGTTGGAATGTGTTCTACATCACCTGAAATTGCCCCGTCTGTGCTGTTTATAAGGCTTCAGTTTTACTCTCCTTAATACCTGAGTTTTAAGGATAAGTGTGGACTGGACTTTTCAATTTGGTATCAAAGATTGGTTAGACGTGTGATTGGTGTGCCGTTTGTCTGGCTACTATATGTTGTGGTCTAGGATGGTGTGTTGGAATGTATCTCACATTGTCTGGAATTGCCCCATCTATGTTAATTATAAGGCTCCAGTTTCTTTTTGGGTAAATACAAGACTCCAATTTCGTTCTCCTAAATATCTAGGTTTTAAGGATAAGTGTGGGCTGGGCTTTTCAATTTAATAGCTACCCTATTCTTCTATTTTTATTCTTGTCTTCTCATGTGTCCCTCTATGATCTCTCAACTCCTCCACTTCATATTTCATGTTCTTCCACTTTTTCATTATCTTTTTCATATCATTTTGTAACTTCTTATAATCTCCAATTAAATAGAAGAGTGTCATGTGTTTTGCAATAAATAATAATACAAATTATAGATATACGGTGCCAACAGAATTTTTGAATTTACAAAACCAAAGAATTGAATTAGTAGATAGAGCACTCCCTTACCAAGAGTGATGATTGTGTTCGAACTTTATCGCTACAAGTGCAACATTTCTTGTTTGTAAAAAATAAATAAGTAAACTTTGGGATTGTGTTTGTGTCTTTTATAGAAATTTTCTTTTATTAATATGTTTATTTTGAAATATATTTTTTCAGTACTATTTGTTTTAATACTTTTCTTAAACTTTTTAGTATTTAATTTTGGATTGAGCTCAATTTCATATTTTTTATTTTTTTATTTTTGTTAATTATTTTGTACTCTACAACAATAATAATTAGTCTATTGTATATATGTATATATATAATCCTCTATGGAAGGCAATTTGGTCCTACTATTATTTTAGAATTTTCATTTTTTTTTTTATGAATTCAAGGTTTTGTCTCCCGGATTCAAGAAAAAAGAATCGGATAAATACATGTATCATTTTTCAAATTTTAATTTTATTAATTTGTCTTTAAAACTTTCAATCTGACTTAAGTTGGCCTAATTTCAAGTGGTAGTCAAAAGTCATTAATGAAATAACAATAAAATTAATCTATAATATTTAGTCAAAAATCATTTCACTTACTTTTTCTCATTCCTTATCAAAGTCCTATTCAAAATCATAATCCAAACACATTATAAAAGTATATTTTTTTTATATCTTTAGTCCTCAAATTTTCAATTTATTTATTTGATAGTACAAAGCTCTATTTAATATCTTCCTAAATGTGTAGGAACCAAAATCATGGTGTACTTTATTTTTATTTCGTTAATAATTTAGACAATTCATTTGAAATGTGTTCAATTTGATTCAAATTAATGATAAATTTTTTTTTTGGATCAGCCAAAAAGAGATTTATTGATGATAAAAGCAAAAACATGCAAACAGAGCAACAACACCAATCAAGAGCAACTAAAACCAAAAAAATAGAACAACAACACCAAAGATACAACAAAGAAGTCAAATCGCAGAGCAAAGATACACCAAAGAAGACGCAACATGAATCCGCCAGCAAAACTGCAGACCAAATTCCAACTCCAACAGCCCACCAAGACCTTCAAAACCAGCCACAGCTCATGGGCTCCTCACTTGATGCAATTCCTAACTTGATGTAGATTTGTTACAAACTAATGAATAGAATAATCACTGTTACAAAAATTAATACCAAACTATATGGAAAATATAATTTAAAAATTATGCAAACGCTTTTTGGGCAAAACCAAAAATTGAAATAAATCAACATAATAACGTGATAAAACTAACAATACATAAATAGATAAAACCTGATCGAGTCGAGTGTGTGATACTCTTTCTTTAAGACAGATTCATCCTCCTACCGGTGCTTAGGATTCAATGGACGTCTATCTCCCAGGATACAACAATCAATGTCTTGCACTAGCAGCACTACTATTGCAAGCCTAGCGAACTTCGCTGTGCATATACTCTCTTAATAGGAAAATTAGACTCAGGAAATATGAAGAATAAATGCAAAGTGAAGAAGAAAATGACAATTCACTATCCAAAATGAAGTGAGGGATATGGAATATATAGACTTCTATGAGACTCTTTAGAAAGGTTGTGACCCTTCAAAAGGACACACTTTCCAACTCAAAAGACACAACTATTGGAGTAAATTTTAATTCAAATTTTCCAACAATCCCCCACATGAATGAAATTTATGGGAAGGACATGCAACAACATACAAACAAAGAGAGAGTACATTAAGGAAATACCCGACATCGGGATAGGTAGCTTTCGGCTTTGAACCTTCCCTAGTGAAAGTGTATCGGACTTACTAGTTAATCAGTGGACGTGATGCCTTGAACTGTTCAGCCGTTTGTATAAGCCAAGACAATAGAATTCCCACAGAATATCTCCAAACACAGCTTAGTTCTCATAGTTGTGCCCGTTTTGGCCTTGGGCATGTCCTGGTATTTCATGAGTGCTTTAGATAATTTTGCCTTATCAATTCTCATAGAAGCGGCCCCTTCACACTCATATAGGTGATCCTTATTTTGAGTCTCTTAAATACTCCTCTTGAAAGATATTCGTCTAGGGTTTTCAAAATATAAGTGAACATTAAAAGCATAGCTTACCCTAAGTTCCCTTTATACAACACATGTTGCAGATATCACTCTCATCATAGGAATGGATAGGAGTTAGACTCCTTTAGTAATTTCTAGCGAGCCACACATAACTTAATTGTCCCTTTGAACCTAGTTCTTGGGACCTCCAGTCATCTAAATAGGGTTACCATTATGATGACTCTGATGTAATAGGCTTTAATCACATTCCCCTCGATGAACTTTCCCTTATTTGCTTCTTGGTCAAACTTTTGTTTAGCAGCCGCTATTTTTTCGTTTGACCTTCTCAGTTATATATCATTGAGTAATTCGTGGATCCACTATATTATCCTTAGACAATATGCATAACTGAAAGCAAATGTCTTACGGTATTAAGTCTTTGATTACTTCGAGACTTACCGTTACTCTATATCACTCATATTTTCGAATTTAAATAATAAACATAGAGGTGTTCCTTAAGAGTTAATGAAACCATATTTGCTTCTACTCCAACTTTGTCCTGTAGAAAGAATTGAGATTCTTTGTGAACCTATTATTAGAATCGTTACTTTGGTAAAATCCTCCAAGCACTTCCATATTTTAAGTATTCTAAGGAAACTTAATTTCTCTTGCTGGTGTATAATTACACAAACATAATAATGCACCCCCATAATTCTGAGATAAATCAGAATATATCATTAATTGGTGTGCTTGAACAAAAATAACAAGATGTAAATTGCTTTGTGAATATAATCACAATACTAATTTGTCTAAAATACAATTAGACTTCATAACTTTCTTTTGCAGTATAAACGAAAAATGGCTAATACCGGTTGTAGCCACAACACTTTGTCAACTAACATTTCTTTAGCCATGCATTATTTCTTTTTGTTTACTGCAACCTTTAATTCCAATCTCAACATGGAATATAAATATCATTATATAATTATATTTACATCTTATTTGTCTTATCTCGTATAGGGGACTACGACAACAATTACTAAAGCATCTTTCACCTATGAAATATTTTAACTCATATAATATTTCATTACGGAGTTATCGGTCAGCACACCAATTTTACAGTCATTATTCCAAAGAATAATTACATATGTTCACATTTTTATCAACACTTTGATAAATAATTGACATCCATTTACACCACATATCAAATCGATATATCAAATGACATCAAATTACATTCAAAAAAATTTTCCAAGTATATAACATATACTCTATATTTTCTCAAGTTTCAAGAATTCACAAACTAAAAATCATACATAATTTTTATAATTAAAATCACAATTTAATTTTAAAATACATTCTTGAAACTTCCACAAAATATATTCTAATACTTGTGGTTTTCCTTAAACTGATTAACTAACATAGCCCGAGCAACCCAAATAACTAAAAATTCATTACATTGGGCCCCCAAGATGCCCATTGTGATGGGTCCTTCTCATAGGCCCATTTCAGTAAACAAATCAAATTTATACCACATGGAATCTGGGAATGGATCTTGTGGGCATTGAACCAATAATAATAATAATTAAATATAAAGAAAAAAAAAAAAACCTAAGGCCAAACAAACTAAACACCAAAGTTGGTCAAATAACTAACATACCTGACTGTTTAGAATCGAACCATCACGCGGATAACTACTCCGGCGATACAGAGCGTTACTGACATGTTCAAATGGATTGTTATTTTTGCATGAAGTACAGTAACCCACATAAAAATTACTACAAATCCTTTGACAATGCCAAAAAATTTACTAGATTCGGAATACTATTTGGACCTGCAAGCTTTGGAAAATAATATACTAGAATTTGTCAAAGGAGTTGCACGAAGTGGAAGTTCAGGCTATAGTGAAGAGTGAGGGTGCACCAGAAAGCAAAATTGTAATGGAAGTCTTTCCAGAAACTCTAAATATTCCACCAAGAAACCCTAAATTTTTGACCCCAACTCTCTGCCGAAGTCCACCAACGAATCACCCAACTTTAAGTTCCAAACAGTTTGGGTCGAACCATTATTTAAATGACACGTCACCTTTGTACGAAACATTATCATGCCAATTGGTTTCTTTGTTTCTAACAACAGATTCAAAGGCATTAACACATCACTAGCCAAACAACGCATTGCTTTCATTAAGTACATTGACCCGCCATAAACAAAAACTGAACCAATTATAGCATGCAAAATGTAATGAAGAGAGACAAAAAAGCGGTGGACTCAATCTCTGAGTCGACATTTCCAAACTCGTAGTTAGACCTCCGTCGAGTCCGAGTGAATACATCGGCCTCTCATCTACCATGAACAACCCAGAAAATTAATTGATGAAAAACTTCACCTTTCTTATTCTGATGTGAATCTGATTATTCAAGTTACTTCATTATGGGTTATATCACTCTTCTTGACAACCCACACTACACATTTTGCCCACAAAGCCATCATTCCAAGATATCTGAAACCTTCAATGTCCCAATCATACTTTCAACATTTGGGTTATGGAAATTCACCATAACCATAAAACGGTTGACTGGAAACGTACAAATCAGAATTTTCAGCAAAACCACTTTCCTACCGTGAAAGTAAAAACTACTATAGGGAAACTGCTCTACTTATAATTATGAGAGATAATTGGAGAAATCTGACGACCAACTATCCTAAGATATGAATCAGGTTCACCTTCATATACTGTCCATGCCCTAGGATACAAAGCATGATATGTAGAATTATGCCCCTTTAGGTTCCAGTCCCAAGATCAAATCCCAGATGCAGAACTTTCATTGTTCATTTAAATGTCTTTTGATGAGGTTTCCTTTTCTTTTATCACATAAAAATTTCCATATCCAATAATCCAACTAAGATTAATGACTTTCAATAATCAACCAAAAACCAAAATGATGTATTATTTATATACAACACATGCCAAAGAAGAAATAAAAATCATATCGATGTAATGGGGCGGCAAAATCATAGTTACTATAGAGAAACTGTTATTTTTCGAAAGATAATAATAGAATAGCAAACAAAGGCTCTAATAAACAATCTACAACGCTCAAATAACTTACAAACACCAGTTGAGCATTAGTCAGAGAGGCTTATGAATGCATACCAATTATATTTTACCAAAAACCCTAAACAGGAAAAAATCTGTCTTAAGATTGTTAGAAAAATTAATACCAAACTATATGGAAAATATAATTTAAAAAATATGCAAACGCTTTTTGGGCAAAACCAAAAACTAAAATAAATCAACATAATAACGTGATAAAGCTTACAGTACATAAATAGATAAAACTTGATCGAGTCGAGTATGTGACTGTAGACACCCCATTTTTGACCGTCCTCAAGACTTGGTTGTGCTTGTAGGTACACCCAACAACTGGTTCGATTGCTCACCCAGCATTCGACTGTCGCGGCGGAACGGCACCGGTTCAAGTTTCCCGGACCTTGTATCATTTCTGCCTCATTTTTGGACCCTATTTTGGTGCTGTTAGAGTGGCCCTCATAGTGCACTACCGGCCATGGCATGGCACTGCCGGCCATGGCTTTTCCCCTGCCGGCCACTGATGAAGCCCTGCCGGCCATTACTGATGGCCAGCACCCCCCCTATCTCAGCTGGTTTTCAGGCAGATCTTTTGAGCCAGCTGGATTTTCATTTGCTCTCCTCCATACACGTGTATGGAGGGATAGAAGCCTTGGAAAGCTTGTTCAAGAAGCTTTGGCTTTGTATTGCTCTATATAAGCAAGAGGCCTTCCTCTTTGACAGAGGTTCTGAGTTTTGGAGAGGAAAAAAAGCTGTCTCTCTCTATATTGTATGTATTTTGTGCCTTAGAGTTGGATTTCTTTGCACTTTTGCACTACAACACCTAGATATACACCTCCATCCTCCATTCCAGCACCTTGGAGGCCATTTGAGGAGGTTGGAAGCTCAGAATTTTGGACCAAAACCTGCTGGTTTATTGCTCTTCTAGGGTAAATCTCTATTTCTCCTAAACTTGCACTTTCTTTGTTCATTGGCCATCCTCACTTGCAAGCATTTTTGGACTTTGTCATGAACTGAAAAAGGTCATATTTTGAGCTCCTCTATATGTTTGATCAAGGATTCTTTGCTGTTTGAGGTCTCCTCCCCCCTTGCATGCTTTATCCCTCTTTGTAGGCCTTTTTTTACATGATGTATTAGCCTCATTTGTGAGCACTTCTGGGCTCCAAGAAAAACTACAAAGTGCATTATTTTGAGCCCCTCTTCAACTTTGTTGAAGGGCTCTCCTCTATTTGAGGCCATCTACTATCCCCTGTGCCTTATCTCTCCTTTTTGGGCCATTTTTGCATGATAGATTAGCCCTACTTGTGATTATTTTTGAGATTTGATATAAACTGGAAAAAGTTTTGTTTTGACCTCCTCTTTGAGATTTATTAGGTCTCCTTGATTTTTGGGGTCATCTTCCCCCATGCATGCTTTGTCTCTTCATGTTTAGAGCCATACATGTGAGTATTTGCATTGGCCTTGTTTTGGCTTATTAGCCACTGAAATCCAATGGATTTTCAGTGGCCTTGTTGTGTTCTTGAAGGCCAAAATTAGAGGGGGATGATCCCCTCTCTCCTTGTCTTGTTTGGTGGTCTTTTGGGCCTTCCAAAGAGACTACATTTTGCATGCTTCAAGGCCTTGTTCCAGGCCCTTTTCAGTGGGTTTTGGGACCCTCTTGAGTCATTTCCAAAATTGGTTTGGCCTTGTTAAATGTCCATCTTGCATGTGCCTAATAATCCCTTGTGTGGCCCTCCAAAGAGGCCCCTCATTTTGGTATGCATTGGCTGCATTTCTATGATTATTTGGGGGTATTTTCACATATTTAGTTCACTGATTTTGGCTGATTTGATGAGTTCTTACCTGCTTCATACACTTGCCATGTAAATCATGTTTGTTGGCCAATCTTGTATGCTATGTTAGTTCATCATGCTAGCACCTTTTGGCCATGCTTTGAACTAGAAATGTTCATGTTTTGGGGCTGCCTTGCCTCTGTATTTATGCTTCTTAGTCAAATAATGCATGCTTTGTATAGCTGTAGTGTAATTGACCTTGCAAGCTTTGTGTTTCGGTGATGCATGCATGCTATCTTTGAGATATTTAGATGATTTGGCATAATTTAATGCTTCATTTCAGAGCATGTACCATTGTCACATTCTCACTTCACTCATGCTTCAAGTGCCTTTGAATGTCGCACATTATTGCCTAGTTTAAGGCTTACCTTGTATGCTTGCATGTCTAGGTATTTGAGCCTTTATTCCAGCATGTTTAAGTCCTTGTTTGGGCTTAATTAAACTCTGTCCATGCTTAGTTCATGTATTCGTGCCATGTATTGCATGCCTCCTTTGTATTGCTCTTTGCTAGCTTTCATGACCTAGGACCTTCGCATGCTTTACTTGTGTTGTTTAAATGATTTGGCATCATTTATCATCTCATTTCAGTGTATATAGTGTTGTTACACTCACACATTTGTCACTTCTTAGGCACTTTTGAGAGTTGCCCTTTTAGGCCCCTTTGATGAACCTTTCGCATTTTGCATGCTTAAGTGTTTTGTGTGGCTTAATTCATTGCCCTTAGCTACTTATTTGGACCTCGTTGAGAGTTGTCCATCTTTGGTGTAAGCCCATTTTTCCATGTTGTCACATGCTCGTTACATGTAGTATGTTGTTGCATACTTGCTTAACTTTACATGCCTTACATGTTCATATGTTCATATTGTATTTTGTCATAGGTTGTTGCCTCACATTATGTTCATATGCTTGTTGCATGTTCGGTTTAGTTGCATGTTTGCATACTTAGGTCATGTTGCATGTTTGTCGTGCTTATGTGTTGCATTGCTTGGATTAAGTATTAATCCGAGCACGAGGAACGAGGGGCGTTTCATACTTCAAACGGTGGAACGCGTCTCAATTCTCGGTCGCCGAAGCTCTTGATGATTCATGATAGAGTTCTAGGCTTTATTTGTTGTATTTGTGCATTCATTTTCATATTGATTTGCACAAGTTGGATCTTTGGCCATCATGCATCGGGATGCGTGATTGATGGTCGTGGATCCGGCTTGGCCTCTCCCTTGATGCTTTGAGGTGATTTGGAGTGCCATGGTGCGTACATGTCCTAGGGAAACCCTCATTTTCCTCTATTTTGTGCTTTGTTGCAGTTTGGTGTCACAGCACACCAGTGGCCGGCAGCCTGCCATTGATGGCCGGCAGTGTGCCACCTTTGGCCGGCAGTGGGCCATCTCTGGTCGTGACTTTCCTTTCTGGCGGCGAGCCTTTGGGAACTTCCCAGGCGGTGTTTTGGTAAGTTTGACTTTTCAGGCGGAGGACACCCTGCAAACAAAGCCTCCAAAGAGCAAATGGAAGGCATTCCAAGGCGAGGAACCGAAGCGAGCATTTGCATCCCTCGTGTCCCGAGGTTTCTAATTATGTAATAACTTAGATTAATTAGCTTCAGTAGCTAGCTAGATGCATGCTCAATTGAAGTTTGTTAATTGGCTCGTTTGTTTTGTAATATTTAATTAGCTTAGATAGTTGATTAAATTAGTTTGTAATGTAATAAGTAATTAGCTTAGATTAGTTAGTTGTTTATTTTTGCTTTGAACTGTACCTATTTTGGACATTCGGACTCTTTTATTCGGACCCTCCAAGAGAGGGCATAATGTTGTAATAAGAGTGCGTGCGTGTGTGCATGTCTTCCAATCCCCTTTCTTTCTCCCTTTTATTTAACCGCCTACAATGGTTAGATTTAGGGCATACCTCAATTAGCATTCTTATGCTTCGCATGTTTGGGTTCATTCATTTGTATTACATGCCTGGGCTCGGTAGCATCATGCTAACTGCATTGTATTTCAAATTCAATTTGAATACGTGTATCAATTGTCACATTCCACATGCCATCTTAGATTAGTCGAGCCTACTCTAGATTGCATTTTGTATGCGATGTATTAGCCACTTAACATGGACTAGGGTTATGCATGTTTTGCTAACTAGCTTCATTGTTTTGGCATGGAGTACACTGTAAGTATTTTATGCTTTAGCATCTCACATGAGTGTGAATGTCAACATGACAGCATGCTTACCATGTGGCTATATGCTTATTTGATTAACTGCCTGAATGACTGTGGGTGAAGGTTGGATTACTTGAATTGGGATGATTCATTGGAATCCGTATTTTAGCCTACTTGCGAGTAGCCAATTTCAACCCTTTTCCAAACAAACGGATATGCAATGCTTTGTTCCAAATTAGGCGATCTAGTCTATACTTGTTTGCTGCGCGCATAACATAGTAATTCTAGCTAATTAATCGGAATAAGAACACATAACGTTTTCAAAATCGGATATCATGGTTAGTAGAGGCCGATCTTCGGATCAGGTGAGAGGGGGTGCTCATAGCTGACCTTTCCTCGATCGTACCCAAGTTCTCGAGCCGAGGCAACTTTGGTGATGACGGACACGTGGCGTTTGGCACCGAGTCAGGGTTTCCTAAATTCTCCCATTAAAAAAATATTTAGGTGGTGACTCTGTATCTGGCAAAGCAGTCCATATTTGACACTTCTTTTCTAAAAATCTATTTTTTTCAAAAAGATTTGTCGGATTTGGACTCTTTGGTTCAGATTTAGAACTGTGACAAATCCAGTCCAAACTGTAGCATGAGGCCCAAGGGCACGTCTACAGTTTTTGGTGACTCTGCTGGGGAAGTTTAGAGAGCTTGACTCGAACTTGTGATATCCTGTTTTGATTCCATTTATGTGTCTCTTTGCATTGCATGTGCATTGGTGCGCCTAGGACACCGTGTTTGCCATCTGCCATTCCTGAACGGTTTGCCGAAGGCTTGTCTTGTCAAGGCATGACCATAAGGCTAATCGGTTATGGACTCTGACAGTATGGGAACACAAACCCCGGTTTTACCGAGGCACCTTTTTGACCATTCGACCTAGTGCATATTGAGATCTATAGTGACCATTCCAAACTAGGACAGGTTGCTTACCCAATGATAGGTTGTTTGAAACCGCTGCGTGCGTAGTGAAACCCTAGCTCCTAACAAAATAGGACAGGGAAATCCTACCCCAACATAGGGGTGTTTTGGCTCTTTTTACTTGCTATGTACTTTTAGAGTGTATCTCTACAGGGAACACACATATCAATTTGTAAAATTTGGGCATCAGGCCTGAGGGCACCAGTATCAGCGTCTTGAGGATCAGTTATATCTGCGGGCATCCGATTCAGTGTTTTAGGCGATGATTTTGGGGAACGATGTGATCGATAGTAGAAATGCAGTTGTTCGGCTACACCTGTGTTTGATCTATTTGGGCTGAAATGCTACTTGTTTTTTTTCCTTTCAAAGGTTCAGAGAGTTGATACCGAATAGTCAGTGTTCCCCCTTTGTTGAGGGAAGACAGATATTTGATCAGTCATCGTTCAGCATAGCGGACCAATCATGACGCAGAATTCAGAAGAGATCGTGGTTATGGCAGCCGCGTTAGATCAAGGAATCACTCTGCAAAGTGAGACCGACATTGATGTACCGCATCCACCTGTGCTTGGCGCTACCGATCTGGATCCCCCAGTTGTACCAGGCTCGTGAGCCCACCACATTCGAGTTGATGGGGATGATAGGTGACCTCCAGAGGTCCGTGGCAGATCTCGCTTATGGAATGTCAACTTTGCCACCAGCCGCACCATATGCTGAAAGTTTTGTACCACAGGAACCCCCGCTATTGGGACGGATTGTGATTGAGCTTAGCCAACCGGAGATGGCCTCCAACAATGACGTATCATCACCAACCCAAACCCTTGATCAGGCTGAGGCCAAAGGTAAGAACAAAATGAAGGCAGACACCGATCCCATTGAACAACTGCTGTGGGCAGTCGAGGCTTTGAAAGCCGGGAGGATGAGTAAACAACAGGTGCTCGTGGTCACAACCAAGATCGTGGATGATGTTTTCCCCACTCTAGCCACAGGCAGTTCAAGCCAGGCAGAAAACCGGGATAGGCCCCGTCATGCCAGAATAGTTCATCCCACTCCCAACTCCGCACCTACAAGAGATCAGAAATCCAAGGCCGCACTTGCCGACCCTTTCGCTAGTACGTCTAGCGAGAATCCACAGGCTTCAAAGTATCTGCCTCGGGGGCACAGAGTCTTTCATCCCCTCTACATGCCTTTGTCTAGGGCACTTCTAATTTTGGCTAAAAACGGGCACCTTACACCCCTTGAGCTGCGGCCTCTCCCGAATCCTCTTCCAGCTAAACACGATGCTACTTTGTACTGCGCGTACCACCAACAAACAGGTCATGCTACCGATAATTGTTTCCGCCTCCGTCGTGAGGTGCAAGATTTGATCGACAACGAGGTTATCCTCCCGCCTACCTTAGCCAAGTCCGTCACTACTTAGCTACTGGATTTTGAGGATATCGATACTGCGAGTATGTAAATCAGAAAATGAACCACCTGCGGGCGACGCTTGGTATATTTTTGGATTCGGCGTCTGGCACGCATTTTTGAGCATCTGCGACTGCTAGTTTTGTAAATTTTGGCTTGGGTGTCGAGTCAGTCTTTTGTTTTGTTTTGAGTCTGTCTCATTGTCGTGAGTCAGTCCTTTTTGCTTAAGGGTCTGTCTTGTTGTAACGAGTCAGTCCCCTTGTATAGAATACCAGGTGATTCCGGGGTTGTCGCCTCGAACATCGTTTTGTTTTGTAATTACTCATTTTGCTTTCTTTTTGAGTCTGTCTTTGCTGTGGAGCCAGTCGCAACCAGAAAATTTGAACGAAACAGCTGCGGCTATCATGTTCCCGTGCTTATTGCTATTTTGGGCTCGTTGTGCCAGAGGATTTAGATTGAATGGCCGTGCATTCCACCTGGCTCTCTCGTACCCTGAAAATCATTGTAATGACCTTTAGTTTTTCAAAACTGTTTTTGAACACTGTGGTGATGAAAACGAAGAGGAAGGAATTCCTCGGGTTTTGCAAACCTTTGATGAATTTGAGAGAAAGATAGGCATGCTAAGATGAATGAAATCGTGCTTGTTAGCGTGAGTACTGAGAAGGACCCCGGCTTGACTTAGACCGGTTTTACACTATCTTCAGCGCGAGCGATTTGTCGTTTTCTTAAAAACTTTTAAAAACAAAATGTTTTGTGTGGTCCTGTGAAGACCTGTGTGGAATCGCTCTTGAAATTGTGTAGCCTAGGATTTTTCTCAGCCTCAAAGCTCAATCCGTTTGTTTTCGACCCCGAACCCTAGATTCGAAGCAGAATGTTCAACAGTCAACCGCCACGTAAAGCCCGTGTGGCCAGATTTGAAGCAGCCCTCGAGCAAGAGGCACTAAAATCAGATCAAGAAGGTCGGATCTCACCGCAAGAAGCTCGTGAAGCAAACGTGATGGATCCTTCTGCAGATTAGTACAACAGCCACCCTCCTGGATACAGAGGGCTCCAATCTCAAAACCATTTGGCATGGACTTGTTACACTTTTACCCTTTAAGAGGCTCGCTGGGCCGAAAACTCGGAAGGGCGACCCAGGCAAAAGTTAGAGCAAAGAAAAAAATGCAAAAGAAAAAGCGAAAAATACAAAATAAAAAAAATGCAAAAGAAAAAATGCACAAGAAAAAAAAAGAAGAGAAAATGAAAAGAAAAAAAAGAAGAAAAAGAAGCTCGCAAGGTCGAAAACCCGCATTGGACGCCTTGGCAAAAGTTAGAGCCTAAAAGAGTGAAGGTTAAAATACCCGAGTGTACCTTAACCGGAACTACGTAAGGCTTGATTCCCATGTTTGGGATACGTAGGCAACTTCATCTTGAAGTCCAGCTCCCAACGCTCTCATAGCGTCTCAGTCCATGTCATGGTTTTGATCACCTTTGCCTCCTCTGAATCTGATAGTTTGGTTGTGACAACCGGAACTACGTAAGGCTTGATTCCCATGTTTGGGATACGTAGGCAACTTCATCCTGAAGTCCAACCCCCAACGCTCTCATAGCGTCTCAGTCCATGTCATGGTTTTGATCACCTTTGCCTCCTCTGAATCTGATAGTTTGGTTGTGACAACCGGAACCACGTAGGCAACTTCCCCTTGAAGTCCAGCCACCAATGCTCTCACAATGACTGTGTCCATATATTGGTCCAGACCATCTTCATTTTCTCCGTGTCTAAGAATTCGTTCGCAATCATCACCTATGAGGACTGGTTTTGAGCATGCTACGGCATCATCCAAACAAGGGGCAACTTTCCGTTGCCATGAGTTGCCACGAGTCGCCATTCAAACCAGGGCCAACTTTCCGTTGCCATGCATCCCTTTCAAGCAAGGGGCAATTTTCCATTGCCTCCGATCTGAGATTGCGCATCTCGAGGGTAGGTTCCGTGCTCGTTGAGCATCGACCGTTTGTAAAAATAGTTTTTGAAAATTTTTACTAAGGTTGACTATTTTCTCGAAAACTATTTCATTTTCCAAAACTAGACTATTTCTGAGACCCAGACGGAAAAATTTTCAGTGCTCATAGTCTAACTTGCATGATTTTCAAATCAAAAATCGAACAAGCACGTTAATTTAACTCTCATTTTGGTCAAAACTGTTTTAGTAGCAAACTAAAAAATGGTCAAGATGATGAACTAGGGGCACAGTCGAGTCAGGTGTTCTGTCTTTCCCCGTCATCAACGTACTTGCCAGAAGGGCATTTTATTCGCCAGAAAAAAGGCTGAAATTGTCGCCAAGAAGGTGAAAGCTCTCAACATACTCCAAACAACGAGGTATGAAGCCAAGTGCGAAGCACAAATCAGAACAGATCTAGATACACCATCTCCTGTCTGGAACATCGACTAGACGTCACCGGAAGAAATAGCCACGAGCCAATAATATTGGGCGTGAACCCACAACTTCCTATTCACCCATTAACCACCCAGGAGAGGAATACAAAAATGAGAGATTGAAGAATAGAGAAATGTGCGCTGAGAGAAAAAGCGAGAAAAGGGTTTTGAGAGAAAAAAGAGCCTGAGGGCCGAGTGATGTGAGAATCATAAATGAGAAAAAAGTGGGAAATATTACCCGGAGAAACTAGCTCCTCGCAAACTGAGAGGTCTCTCGCCATTGAAACACGTCTGTGTGTCGTGTCAGTCATTTTGTTTGTCTCGATTCTTGTTTTGAGTCGTTTCGGGTGTCTGTGGATGTGTTTAGGTTGTCTTACCTTGTCTTTCTCTTTGTTGTTGAGTCGTGGTGTGCTATGTTTAGTCGTAGGCTCAATACCCAGTTGAGAACTTATTCTTACTCTCAATTTCAAAAAATTGTTTTGTGCTCAGAGTGCCGTGCCGTTCTCCACATTTGTGCAAAACAAGATTTTGTTCTTTCAAAAACCGCAGGGTTCAACCCGAGTCATGTGAGAATAGTAAAACCAGGACCTATCTGAAGCTATATAGGTTCCAGACTTCGAAGCAAAAGAAAATAAAGGGAAAAATGTCGGGCATCTGAGTTTGTTTCAACTTCAGGAGTTCTCATCGCCATCTGTATGTTCAGAATGAGCTGTGTGTTCAAAATTAAAAGAATACTGTGTTATGAGCCGCGTGTTCAGATTGAGCAGTTTCGTGTCATGAGCTGCGTGCAAATGAAAATATATGAGCTGCATGTTCAGGATTGAAATATGTGAGCTGCGTGTTCAAAATGAAATGAATGAGCTGTGTGTTCAGAAATGAAAATATGTGAGCTGCGTGTTCAAAATAAAGTGAATGAGCTGTGTGTTCAGAAATGAAAATTTATGAGCTGTGTGTTCAGAATTAAGAATGAGCTGCGCGCAAATGAAAATGTATGAGCTGCGTGTTCAGAATCGAATACATGAGCTACGTGCAAATAAAATGAATGAGCTGTGAGTTCAAAAGTGAAATGTAAGAACTGTGTGTTCAATGTGCGTTGCGTGCAAATAAAATTGTGGGCTGTGTGTTCACTCAAAAGTTTGGGCTGCGTGTTCAACTTTCAAAAACTGTGGGCTATGTGTTCACCATCAAAAGTTTGGGTTGCGTGTTCAACTTTCAAAAACTGTGGGCTGTGTGTTCACCATCAAAAGTTTGGGCTGCGTGTTCAACTTTGAAAAACTGTGGGCTGTGTGTTCACCATCAAAAGTTTGGGCTGCGTGTTCAACTTTCAAAACTGTGGGCTGTGTGTTCACTCTCAAGAGTTTAGGCTGCGTGTTCAACTTTCAAATAAAACTGTGGGCTGTGTGTTCACCATCAAAAGTTTGGGCTGCGTGTTCAACTTTCAAAAACTGTGGGCTGTGTGTTCACTATCAAAAGTTTGGGCTGTGTGTTCAACTTTCAAAAACTGTGAGCTGTGTGTTCACTCTCAAGAGTTTGGGCTACGTGTTCAACTTTCAAAAACTGTGGGCTGTGTGTTCACCATAAAAAATTTGGGCTGCGTGTTCAACATTCAAAAACTGTGGGCTGTGTGTTCACCTCAAAAGTTTGGGCTGCGTGTTCAACTTTCAACAAGTGTGTGCTGTGTGTTCACAATAAAAAAATGGGCTGCGTATTCAAAAATTCAAAAGTTTGGGCTGAGTGTTCAACTTTCAAAACAGTGGGCTGTGTGTTCACCATCAAGAGTTTGGGCTGCGTGTTCAACCTTCAAAACTGTGGGCTGTGTGTTCACATTCGAAAATGAGCTGCGTGTTCAGAAATTCAAAAGTTTGGGCTGCGTGTTCGACCTTCAAACAAGTGTGTGCTGTGTGTTCACAATCAAAATGAGCTGCGTGTTCAGAAATTCAAAAGTTTGGGCTGCGTGTTCAACCATTAAACAAGTGTGCACTGCGTGTTCACAATAAAAAAATGAGCTGCGTGCTCAAAAATTCAAAAGTTTGGGCTGCGTGTTCAACCTTCAACAAATGTGTGCTGCGTGTTCACATTCAAAATGGGCTGTGTGTTCAGAAGTTCAAGAGTTTGGGCTGCGTGTTCAACTTTCAACAAGTGTGTTCTGCGTGTGCACAATCAAAATTTGAGCTGTGTGTTCAGAAAGTCAAGTGTTTGAGCTGTGTGTTCAGGCTTCAAAAAAAAAAAAAAAAAAAAAACTATAGGCTGTGTGTTCATCTCAAAGTTCGAGCTGTGTGTTCAACATCAAGTGTTTAGGCTGTGTGTTCAGACTTCAAAAGCGATGTTGTGTGTTCAACTCTCAACCAGTATCTGTGTGCTCACCTCAAAATTTGAAATGAGTGTTCAGATTCAACAGTTTGAAATGTGTTCAACTCTCAACTAGTGTATGCTGTGTGTTCACCTCAAAATTTGGGCTGCGTGTTCAGACTTCAAAGACAGTGGGCTGCGTGTTCAACTTTCAACAAGTGTGTGCTGCGTGTTCATAATAAAAAATGGGCTGCGTGTTCAGAAATTCAAAAGTTTGAGCTGCGTGTTCAACTTTAAAAAACTGTGGGCTGTGTGTTCACGACAACAAGTTTGAGCTGTGTGCTCAGATTTCAAGAAAATGTGGGCCGCGTGTTCACCACAAGAGTTTGAGTTGTGTGTTCAGATTTCAAGAAATTGTGAGGTGCATGTTCGCGACAAAAGTTTGAGTTGTGTGTTCAGATTTCAAAAATGTGGGCTGCGTGTTCACGCCAAAAGTTTGAGCTGCGTGTTCAGAAATTCAAGTGCTTGAGCTGTGTGTTCGAAATGCAAACCAAATGCTGTGTTATGGGCTGAGTGTTGATTGATTGAGCGGTGTTATGAGCGCAGTGTGCGAAATGAGTTGTGTGCGAATGAAATTTGTGTGCCCCGATAAACAGAGTGCTATGTTTCGAGCTGCATGCTGAAAGAACAGAATTTTGTGTTGTGAGCCGCGTGCCAAACGAACAAAGTGTTGTGTTGTGAGCTGTGTGCCAAATGAATGGAATGCTATGTCGTAAGTTGTGTACCAAGTCCTGCACTTGTTAGTGCATTGCCTCGCGCTATCTTGCACACCTTACCTGCACTTGTTAGTGTATTGCATCGCGCTGTCTTGCGCACCTTACCTGATTGCATTTTGCATGCATTTATTGTTCGCGCTATCTTGCGCATCGCGTTGTTTTGCGCACCCTACCTGATTGCATTTTGCATGCATTCATTGTTCGCGTTATCTTGCGCATCGCGCTGTCTTGCGCACCTTACCTGATTGCATTTTGCATGCATTCATTGTTCGCGCTATCTTGCGCATCGCGCTGTTTTGCGCACCCTACCTGATTGCATTTTGCATGCATTCATTGTTCACGCTATCTTGCGCATCGCATCGTCATGCGCACCTTACATGCATTGTCATGTATTTGCTCTACCATGCAATTGTCTTGCATTTTCTTGTCACACATTGCTATACACTTCTTTATCATAAGTTGCCCTAATGTCAATTCTTGCTGTACACATTGCTTGTGTTACTGCATGCTTTACTTACATGTGTATAATGTATCTTCTAGGTGGTTACACATTGTGCACGTTTCGGCGTGTGCTTTACTGACATGTGTTCATACCTTTGTTTGCTTTACACATTGCATGCGTTTCTGCATGTGCTTTACTTACATGTGTTTATGCATCATACAGGAGGTTACACATTGCTTGCGTTAATCGCGCTTGCTTTACTTACATGTGTTCATTCCTGCCATATACATTGCTTGCGTTACTGCATGCTTTACTTACATGTGTATAATGTATCTTCTAGGTGGTTACACATTGTGCACGTTTCGGCATGTGCTTTACTGACATGTGTTCATACTTTTGTTTGTTTTACATATTGCATGTGTTTCTACGTGTGCTTTACTTACATGTGTTTATGCATCTTACAGGAGGTTACACATTGCTTGCGTTAATCGCGCTTGCTTTACTTACATGTGTTCATTCCTGCTATACACATTGCTTGCATTACTGCATGCTTTACTTACATGTGTATAATGTATCTTCTAGGTGGTTACACATTGTGCACATTTCGGCGTGTGCTTTATTGACATGTGTTCATACCTTTGTTTGCTTTACACATTGCATGCGTTTCTACGTGTGCTTTACTTACATGTGTTTATGCATCTTACAGGAGGTTACACATTGCTTGCGTTAATCGCGCTTGCTTTACTTACATGTGTTCATTCCTGCCATACACATTGCTTGCGTTACTGCATGCTTTACTTACATGTGTATAATGTATTTTCCAGGTGGTTACACATTGTGCACGTTTCGGCATGTACTTTACTGACATGTGTTCATACCTTTGTTTGCATTACACATTGCAAGCGTTTTTGCGTGTGCTTTACTTACATGTGCTTATGCATTTTACAGGAGGTTACACATTGCTTGCGTTAATCGTGCTTGCTTTACTGACATGTGTTCATTCCTGCCATACACATCGCTTGCGTTACTGCATGCTTTACTTACATGTGTATAATGTATTTTCCAGGTGGTTACACATTGTGCACGTTTCGGCGTGTGCTTTACTGACATGTGTTCATACCTTTGTTTGCTTTACACATTGCATGCGTTTTTGCGTGTGCTTTACTTACATGTGTTTATGTATTTTACAGGAGGTTACAAATTGCTTGCGTTAATCGCGCTTGCTTTACTAACATGTGTTCATTCCTGCCATACACATTGCTTACGTTACTGCATGCTTTACTTACATGTGTATATGTATCTTTCAGATGGTTACACATTGTGCACGTTTCGGCGTGTGCTTTACTGACATGTGTTCATACCTTTGCTTGCTTTACACATTGCATGCGTTGTCACGCACGCTTTACTTATATGTGTTAATGCACACTTCGCATGCGTTGTCACGCACCTTTCAAATGCATTGTTATGCATCTTCCTAACGATATTGTACCTGGTAAGTTCATTTTTTTTCAGGCACGATATTGTATGTACGGTTCATTTAAAACTGGTGCAACCAGACGAGCCGCACAGGTATTGTATACGCTCTGCGTGAAACGTGGTAAGAACTGCATAATTTTCTTACATCCTTCCTATCGGAATATGTAAGACTGTTGTTCACCTGCTTAAAACTGTCGCATGTTTGCTTCATTACAGCATTCTTGGCATGATAATTAGTCATGTTCTCAAATCTTGCATCTTGCATACTGTTTGCATTTTGCCCCAGCCTTCGGGCGCATCTCTGCATGATTATACTAATTGTTTGTCTGAGTGTTCAGCCTTGTCAAAAATGGGTCGTCTCTGGACTTTGACATTCACTCCCGTCACTTTGTGACTTCTGAGTTCTGTCAAAGAGGGGCAACTGTAGACACCCCATTTTTGACCGTCCTCAAGACTTGGTTGTGCTTGTAGGTACACCCAACAACTGGTTCGATTGCTCGCCCAGCATTCGACTGTCGCGGCGGAACGACACCGGTTCGAGTTTCCCGGACCTTGTATCCTTTCTGCCTCATTTTTGGACCCTGTTTTGGTCCTGTTAGAGTGGCCCTCATAGTGCACTACCGGCCATGGCATGGCACTGCCGGCCAATGCTTTTTCCATTGCCGGCGATGAAGCCTCACGGCCATTATCATTAACCGCCGACCATCTTGATGGCCGACACCCCCCTATCTCAGCTGGTTTTCAGGCAGATCTTTTGAGCCAGCTGGATTTTCATTTGCTCCCCTCCATACACGTGTATGGAGGGATAGAAGCCTTGGAAAGCTTGTTCAAGAAGCTTTGGCTTTGCATTGCTCTATGTAAGCAAGAGGCCTTCCTCTTTGACAGAGGTTCTGAGTTTTGGAGAGGAAAAAAAGCTGTCTCTCTCTATATTGTATGTATTTTGTGCCTTAGAGTTGGATTTCTTTGCACTTTTGCACTACAACACCTAGATATACACCTTCATCCTCCATTCCAGCACCTTGGAGGCCATTTGAGGAGGTTGGAAGCTTAGAATTCTGGACCAAAACCTGCTGGTTTACTGCTCTTCTAGAATAAATCTCTATTTCCCCTAAACTTGCACTTTCTTTGTTCATTGGCCATCCTCACTTGAAAGCATTTTTTGGACTTTGTCATGAACTGAAAAAGGTCATATTTTGAGCTCCTCTATATGTTTGATCAAGGACTCTTTGCTGTTTGAGGTCTCCTCCGCCCTTGCATGCTTTATCCCTCTTTGTAGGCCTTTTTTTGCATGATGTATTAGCCTCATTTGTGAGCACTTCTAGGCTCCAAGACAAACTATAAAGTGCATTATTTTGAGCCCCTCTTCAACTTTGTTGAAGGGCTCTCCTCTGTTTGAGGCCATCTACTGTCCCTTGTGCCTTATCTCTCCTTTTAGGGCCATTTTTGCATGATAGATTAGCCCTACTTGTGATTATTTTCGAGATTTGATATAAACTGGAAAAAGTTTTGTTTTGACCTCCTCTTTGAGATTGATTAGGTCTCCTTGCTTTTTGGGGTCATCTTCCCCCATGCATGCTTTATCTCTTCATGTTTAGAGCCATACATGTGAGTATTTGCATTGGCCTTGTTTTGGCTTATTAGCCACTGAAATCCAGTGGATTTTCAGTGGCCTTGTTATGTTCTTGAAGGCCAAAATTGGAGGGAGGTGACCCCCTCTCTCCTTGTCTTGTTTGGTGGTCTTTTGGGCCTTCCAAACAGACTACATTTTGTATGCTTCTAGGCCTTGTTCTAGGCCCTTTTCAGTGGGTTTTGGGACCCTCTTGAGCCATTTCCAGAATTGGTTTGGCCTTGTTGAATATCCATCTTGCATGTGCCTAATAATCCCTTGTGTG
Organism: Camellia lanceoleosa; assembly: GCA_025200525.1. NCBI lineage: Eukaryota > Viridiplantae > Streptophyta > Magnoliopsida > Ericales > Theaceae > Camellia > Camellia lanceoleosa. The sequence goes on from CM045765.1 coordinate 130,384,219, forward strand.
GCCCTCCAAAGAGGCCCCTCATTTTGGTATGCATTGGCTGCATTTCTATGATTATTTGGGGGTATTTTCACATGTTTAGTTCACTGATTTTGGTTGGTTTGATGAGTTCTTACCTGCTTCATACACTTGCCATGTAAATCATGTTTGTTGGCCAATCTTGTATGCTATGTTAGTTCATCATGCTAGCACCTTTTGGCCATGCTTTGAACTAGAAATGTTCATGTTTTGGGGCTGCCTTGCCTCTGTATTTATGCTTCTTAGTCAAATAATGCATGCTTTGTATAGCTATAGTGTAATTGACCTTGCAAGCTTTGTGTTTCGGTGATACATGCATACTATCTTTGAGATATTTAGATGATTTGGCATCATTTAATGCTTCATCTCAGAGCATGTACCATTGTCACATTCTCACTTCACTCATGCTTCAAGCGCCTTTGAATGTCACGCATTATTGCCTAGTTTAAGGCTTAGCTTATATGCTTGCATGTCTAGGTATTTGAGCCTTCATTCCAGCATGTTTAAGTCCTTTCTTAGGCTTAATTAAACTCTGTCCATGCTTAGTTCATGTGTTCGTGCCATGTATTGCATGCCTCCTTTGTATTGCTCTTTGCTAGCTTTCATGACCTAGGACCTTCGCATGCTTTACTTGTGTTGTTTAAATGATTTGGCATCATTTATCATCTCATTTCAGTGTATATAGTGTTGTTACACTCGCACATTTGTCACTTCTTAGGCACTTTTGAGAGTTGCCCTTTTAGGCCCCTTTGATGAACCTTTCGCATTTTGCATGCTTAAGTGTTTTGTGTGGCTTAATTCATTGCCTTTGGCTACTAATTTGGACCTAGTTGAGAGTTGTCCATCTTTGGTGTAAGCCCATTTTGCCATGTTGTCGCATGCTCGTTACATGTAGTATGTTGTTGCATACTTGCTTAGCTTTACATTCCTTACACGTTCATATGTTCATATTGTTTTTTGTCATAGGTTATTGCCTCACATTATGTTCATATGCTTGTTGCATGTTCGGTTTAGTTGCATGTTTGTATACTCAGGTCATGTTGCATGTTTGTCGTGCTTATGTGTTGCATTGCTTGGATTAAGTATTAATCCGAGCACGAGGAACGAGGGGCATTTCATACTTCAAGTGATAGAACACGTATCAATTCTCGGTCGTCGAAGATCTTGATGATTCATGATAGAGTTCTAGGCTTTATTTGTTGTATTTGTGTATTCATTTTCATATTGATTTGCACAAGTTGGATCTTTGGCCATCATGCATCGGGATGCGTGATTGATGGTCGTGGATCCGACTTGGCCTCTCCCTTGATGCTTTGAGGTGATTTGGAGTGCCATGGTGCGTACATGTCCTAGGGAAACCCTCATTTTCCTCTATTTTGTGCTTTGTTGCAGTTTGGTGTCCTGACACACGATGGCGGCGACACGCCATTGATGGCCGGCAATGTGCCACCTTTGGCGGCGATGGGCCATCTCGCGGCGACTTTCCTTCTGGCGGCGAGCCGAGGCTTCCAAGCGGTGTTTTGGTAAGTTTCGACACCATCGGAGGACACCCTGCAAATAGAGCCTCCAAAGAGCAAATGGAAGGCATTCCAAGGCGAGGAACCGAAGCGAACATGTGTGTAGACGTCCCCGAATACCCCGGGAGGGATGAAGTCCCGTTCCGTTCGCTTATGGGTTTACTACAATTCAGGACTCAAATGTCACGGTTCTTAATCTGAACCAAAGAGTCTAAATCCGGCAAATCGTTTTTTAAAATAGATTTTTTTGAAGGAAGTGCCAAACGTGAACCGCTTTGTCAGATACAGAGTCGCCACCTAAATATTTTATTTTGTGAAATTTAGGAAACCCTGACTCGTTGCCTAAGGCCACGTGTCCGTCATCACCAAAGTTGCCTCGGCTCGGGAACTTGGGTACGATTGGGGAAGGTCACTTCGTGAGCACCCCCGCTCGCCCGATCAAAGATCGGCCTCTACTAACCATGATATCGAGTTTTGAAAACATTATGTGTTCTTATTCCGATTATTAGCCTAGATTTACTATGTGATGCGCACAGCATACAAGTATAGACTGGATCGCCTGAATTGGAACAAAACATTTCATGTTTGTTTATTTGAAAATGGTTTGATAGTGCTACTCGCAAGTAGGCTAAGACGTGGATTTGCCACCCTCGGGTGGGCTTAGAAAACATGATTTTGCCACTATCTAGTGGGCTTAAAACACACATTTTAACGAATTGTTCCAATCCAAATAACCCAACCTTCACCCACAGGCATTCAGGTAGTTATATCACATAAGCATTTAGCCTCATGGCAAACATGCTATCATGGCAGTCACTCACACGCATACAAGGATGCTAAAGCATAAAAACTTACCGAGTACTCCAAGCCAAAAGAGAAGCTAATTAGAAATCCATACATGATCCTAATTATACAGAAATGCCTAATGCAACACATGCAAAAAAATGTAACTATAGCAGGCTCGGCTATTGTAAAGATGGCATATGATGATGCTACAGCTAACATGTATTCATCTTGGAATTGAAATACAAATGCAGTTAGTATGATGCGCCGAGCCTGGTGCATGCAAGACAAATGAATGAATGTAAACATGCTATCATACTGTATGCTAATTGAAACATGCTCTAATCTAACCATCATAAGGTGGTAAATAAAAGGGAGAAAGACGTGGGGTTGGAAGACATACATCACACGCACGCACACTTATTACAGTTGTGCCCTCGCTCGGAGGGTCCGAAAGAATAATGTACAGTCCCACATAAATACAGTCTGAATAAGTACAAAACCCTAATTAATTAACAGATTAATCTAGGAAAGCTATAAATTGGCATGCAAGCCAGGGACTGCCTCGACTCTGCTCCAGATGATGGATGATGCATGTTCGGGTTGCCTTGCGCTGAAATCCATGGCGATGCCCCAATTAGCCTCTGTTTTCAATTATTATTGGAATGCGTGCCAAGCTTCGGAAGGCTGCTGATTCTTGATTTGCTGCAACAGAGAGCAACAGAGGGGCATGGCAAAGTATTTTCACACATGTATGCATGCCTCGATCCTCGTGCCACCAATCACGCATCTCAATGCATGATGGCCGAGGAGTCGAATTGCACAACTCAATATGGAATGAATGCACATGAAAATACAACTAAGACCTAACTCCATCATGGACAATCCGGAGTGTCGGTGACTGGGGAATTGAGATACGTTCCGTAACTCAGAGTACGAAACGTACCTCGTTTCCCGTGCTCGGGCTAACTCTTATCCCAAACACAATGCAATATGCATGACATGCATGAATGCAACTAAGATACAACCTAACATGCATAATGCTATAAAATGGCATACACAATGCACGAGGTAACATGGCATACACAATGCGTTAACATACAACCTAGCATACACAATGTTACAGAATGGAATGGCATACATAATGCATAATGGGCTTACACCAACACAAGTGGACCTCGGCCACACTCACATAGGAGGCCATTAGATGAAAATGAGACACTCGAGATGCGTGCACACGTGCACACAAACCGAGGACCGACCCTAAGACACCAAATGCCACTCTAACAAAGCATGGCAAGGCATGGAATATGGCATACTAGCATGCAAATTTCAGCGCTAAAATATGATGCAAAACAGCCCCGAAACATGGAAACATGGCACCCGATGCATGAAATGAGACTCGAAACTCGAAACTAGGCGTATGGAATGACTTATGGCTATACAAAGCATGCATTATTTGAACATGAAGTATGAAGACAGAATCAAGACAGTCCAAAAAAAAGCATATCACCAATTTTAAGCAAGGCCAAAAGGTGAACACAAGTAGGGCTAAGCTAATATGCAAAAATGGCCTCGAAAGAGAGATAAAGAAGCAAGTAACAGCTGCTGGCCCTAAATGTCAAAGATCCCTTCAACAAAGTTGAAGAGGGGCTCAAAATGAAGCACTTTACAGTTTACATCAAGCCACGAAAATAAACACAAGAAGGCCTAAAACATTATGCAAGAAAAAGGCCAAAAGAGGGACAAAGAAGCAAGTGATGGCTTCTGGCATCAAAAAAAGGAGGGCCTTTCAACAATGTTGAAGAGGAGTTCAAAACATGATATTTTACAGTTTATGACCAAGCTCAAAACACTGCACAAGCAAGCTTAAAATACTATGCAAAAATAGGCCTAAAAGAAGGTTTAAACACAAAGAGTAAAAAAGGAGCCTCAAACAGTGAAAGACCCTTAATCAAACATGAAGAGAGGGTCAAAATATGATTATTTACAGTTCGGACCAGAGCCCAAAAATACAAGCACAAGGAGCTAAAAAAAGCATGCAAAAATAGGGCCAAAAGAGAGATAAAGAGGCAAGTGATAGATGGAAGCCTCAAATAGTGAAGAGCTCTTCAACAATGTTGAAGAAGGGCTCAAAAAAATCCTCTTTTCAGTTTATGACCAAGCTCAAAACAGTTTAAAAATAGGCCTAAAATACTATGCAAGAAAGAGACATAAATGAGAGCTAAAGAGGCAAGTGGTAGTATGAAGCCTCAAACAGGGAAGAACCCTTAATAAAACATGAAAAAGACCTCAAAACATGACTATTTTCAGTTAGGGTCGGAGCCCAAAAATATAAGAAAGTATGGCTTAGATATAGAACAAAATAAAGCACAAAAGAGGGAGAATAGGGACTCACCCTTGTAGACCAATGAACCAGTAACTCTTGGCCTGAGAAGTAGTGCTCCTAGCCTCTAGAAAGATCCTCCAAGCTTCTGGAATGGAGTGTGGGTTGGTTGGCTTGGAGATGGAGTAGAATGGGTGTAGGATTTGAGAGGTTTTGAGGGTTGGAGTGTAGAGAGAGAGAGAGATACAATGTAGGAGACTTAAACCAAACTTTCTAACCCTCCAAAAGGGAGCTGGAGGGCCTGGTTATATAGGCACAAGAGTGGAAAAGGGGGGGGGGAGATTCAAATTTAAGTTTCCCCCCCAAAAATTTCCCCCCTCGGATACAGAATCTGGGGGGGAAAGGAGGTCACAGCTGGAAGGAATAGGATGCAAGGATCATGGCCGGCCAGTTATAAAGGTTGCAGGTGGCCGGCCAGCCCTCCCCATGGCCAGCCGGCCAAGGGTCAAAAGGGTTAGGACTGATTGTTGGCCAGCCACCTCATATTGGTGGCCTCTCATGTGTGCTCAACACAACCATGTGGTCAAAAACTGGAGAAGGTGAACCAGGAGAGAGAAAAGCCCATTTTTTGGAGAGGTTCAAAAGGGTCAAAGACAATTACTGGCTGGCCATATGATATTGATGGCCTCCCAGGTGTCTACAACACAAATATGTGGTTTAGGGCAAGAAAAAGTGGCCTTAGGGTGGTCAACATTGGCTTTCTAGTGAGAAAAACGGGCGACGGAGGGCGATGAAGAAATAAAACTGGTCCTCAGAACAATTATTGGCCTCCCACCCTTCTACAACCTTCCTAATAGTGAAAATAAGGCCTCCACCAAAAATGAGCCCAAACCGATGCAAAATGAAGGTTCGGGGGCCGAAACGCGCAGCTCGGGGCCCCGAAAACTGACTATTAGGCACCGGAAGTGGTGTTCGACCACAAAGTCGGTCTCTCGGACCACAGTGTCCCTCAAAAGGGAGGAAATAAGGTATGTGCCAAAAACCGGAGCAAACGGAGGTGGTTAAGCGGTCCCGAACCAAGGCACACGACTAACGGCTCCGAAAAATCAGAAACCGGGCTCCAAACGGGCAAAATGGCCTACGACCACGAAACGTAGCCTACGGCCACTGAGAGATGATCTATGAGACCTCTCCCTCCCTTCAGGAAGAGAAAACAGAGCCTGGTTCGCAAACCGAGACAAAGCATGAAAGAGTCCGGAAGTCCGGAGGCAAGGCTCACAGCCGAGACTCTGAAACCTCTGAACGAGCACGATATGCAACATCACCAAGTGCTCAATCGGTGACGTCTGAGTCTTAAGGTCGGTCAAAAATGAAGTGTCTACAATGTGCATCCCTCGTGTCCCAAGGTTTCTAATTATGTAATAACTTAGATTAATTAGCTTCAGTAGCTAGCTAGATGCATGCTCAATTGAAGTTTGTTAATTGGCTCGTTTGTTTTGTAATATTTAATTAGCTTAGATAGTTGATTAAATTAGTTTGTAATGTAATAAGTAATTAGCTTAGATTAGTTAGTTGTTTATTTTTGCTTTGGACTGTACCTATTTTGGACATTCGGACTCTTTTATTCGGACCCTCCAAGAGAGGGCATAATGTTGTAATAAGAGTGCGTGCGTGTGTGCATGTCTTCCAATCCCCTTTCTTTCTCCCTTTTATTTAACCGCCTACAATGGTTAGATTTAGGGCATACCTCAATTAGCATTCTTATGCTTCGCATGTTTGGGTTCATTCATTTGTATTACATGCACCGGGCTCAGCGCATCATGCTAACTGCATTGTATTTCAAATTCAATTTGAATACGTGTATCAATTGTCACATTCCACATGCCATCTTAGATTAGTCGAGCCTACTCTAGATTGCATTTTGTATGCGATGCATTAGCCACTTAACATGGACTAGGGTCATGCATGTTTTGCTAACTAGCTTCATTGTTTTGGCACGGAGTACACTGTAAGTATTTTATGCTTTAGCATCTCACATGAGTGTGAATGTTAACATAACAGCATGCTTACCCTGTGGCTATATGCTTATTTGATTAACTGCCTGAATGCCTATGGGTGAAGGTTGGATTACTTGAATTGGGATGATTCATTGGAATTCGTATTTTAGCCTACTTGCGAGTAGCCAATTTCAACCCTTTTCCAAACAAACGGATATGCAATGCTTTGTTCCAAATTAGGCGATCTAGTCTATACTTGTTTGCTGCGCGCATAACATAGTAATTCTAGCTAATTAATCGGAATAAGAACACATAACGTTTTCAAAATCAGATATCATGGTTAGTAGAGGCCGATCTTCGAATCGGGCGAGAGGGGGTGCTCATAGCTAACCTTCCCCGATCGTACCCAAGTTCCCGAGCCGAGGCAACTTTGGTGATGACGGACACGTGGCCTTTGGCACCGAGTTAGGGTTTCCTAAATTCCCCCATTAAAAAAATATTTAGGTGGCGACTCTGTATCTGGCAAAGCAGTCCATGTTTGGCACTTCTTTTCTAAAAATCTGTTTTTCTCAAAACGATTTGCCGGATTTGGACTCTTTGGTTCAGATTTAGAACCGTGACAAATCGAGTCCGAACTGTAGCATGAGGCCCAAGGGCGCGTCTACAGTGACACTCTTTCCTTAAGATAGATTCGTTCTCCCACCGGTGCTTAGGATTCAATGGACGTCTATCTCCCAGGATACAACAATCAATGTCTTGCACTAGCAGCACTACTATTGCAAGCCTAGCGAACTTCACTGTGCATATACTTTCTTAATAGGAAAATTAGATTAAGGAAATATGAAGAATAAATGCAAAGTGAAGAAGAAAATGACAATTCACTATCCAAAATGAAGTAAGGGAGATGGAATATATAGACTTCTATGAGACTCTTTGGAAATGTTGTGACCCTTCAAAAGGACATACTTTTCAACTCAAAAGACACAACCCTTGGAGTAAATTTTAATTCAAATTTTCCAACAATCACTTCCTACCCTACTAGACTTCATCCACATGGCCACTCTAACCTTGATGATGTCGCAGAGGACTTCAAAATTGGGTTGAACCTTGTTGAAAATAACTTCATTTCTGTGTTTCCAAACAGACCAAAAAATTGCTAAAAGTAATACTTTCCAAATCTGCTATACCTTTTTTTAAAACTTCCAACCATTCCACCACAGCAACAAGCTATCCACTAAGCCTAGAATAACCCACTGCATACCTCACCACTTGATGATGCTGGACTATATTCTCCAAACGAACGTACAGTGAAGCATTATGTGGTTAAGTGATTCCTCCCCAGAGTTATACAAAAGCACAAACAGCACCCATATTTGTAGTAACAACTCCAATTTTTTTTTCAAAAACTCAATTGTCTTAGTTCTCCCCGTCCACACCAACCAAGCAAAGAATTGAGACCTTGGAAGAGCTGCATTATTCCATATTAAAACAAATAAATTTTTCATTGATTCAACAGTCAACTCACACCAGTTAAACACTGACTTAACCTTGAAACAACCTAAACTTTTAGCTTTCCAGATGATACTGTCCAGACTCTCCAAACATATTACTAGCCTTGTTTCTCACTCCATTTTCAAGTTGCTCAGGTCCTCCTCTTCCCATACTAATAAATTCCTTCTAAAGTTGAAACACCACTTAACATCATTGACTTTATTAGCCAACATCTCTTTCAAAGTAACCTCTTTGTCATTTGAAACACTAAAAAGCCTCAAGAATTTCTCTTTAAGACAACCTCTGCCTAGCCAAGCATCCTCCCAAAACATAATCCTACTCCCATTACCAATTTTAATCTCAATATTTTCCATAAAAAAATGATGAAGTCTAGGATTTGAATGTGCTACTGATAATATATCACTCCATATCCTAGAGCTAGAACTATCAACCATGTGGAATGGAAACCATCTCCCACCAATATATCCATATCTACTGCAAATTAGCTTTTTCCAAAGTGCTTCATCTTCAAATCCAAGCCACCACCACCACTTGGCAAGAAGGCTATCATTTACAGCTTTCAATTCCCTTATGCCTAATCCCCCAAACTTTTTACCAGTTACAACCTCCTTCCACTTCACTAGATGGATCTTCCTCTTCAAATCAGAATCACCTCACAAAAAAGCTACTTGAATCTTCTCAAGCTCCTTTACTATTCCAGGAGGTATCCTGAAAATTGACATGTAATAAATTGATAAATTGGCTAGCACAGATTTAATGAGTGTCACCCTCACAGATTTAATGATAAAATTGATAAAACTAAAACTTAAACAACCAAAAATGTCACATTACGTAAAATATGTGGACTATAATTATGTTTTATCATTTCTCCCCCCCCCCCCCTCCCCCCCTCCCCCTATTTATGGACCTAAATATATAAAGGTCAGCTTTTAGGATTTTGGGAGATTGATGTCCATATACCTCTTTGTTTACCCGTGGACGATACTTATGTCAAGCCACATAAAAATTAGTGAAATAAAATTTATTTTATCATTTTATTTCAATTTTACATGTCTCTATGTAATAATGTCATATATATATATATACTAGCGAGCTGCATATGTAATATGTGTGCAATGGAAAAAAAGAAAGAAAAAAAGAACATAATAGTATAACAATAATAATAAAGAAAAATATACATATAGTGCTTGTTATTCAAGTAGCAAGAGCTCGCTTTGCTAAACTTTTTATCTTGGTTTCAAGTTTTGTTCTCTTCTTTTTTACATAAATATCAACTATAGGTGCATTTTCAGAAAACCCAAATTATGAGACGTAAATATGTCAACACCTCCCGGAGCTTTCACTTTATATATTAGAATAAATATGACTCACCACATTTAAAAAATAGGAATAATTACATTATAAAAATAATAATAATAAATAAAAAAACCCCAAGGTTTGAGTATTATAACAAAATAAATCCTGAATTTTTTATTTTGTCAATTTAAATTCTAATCTTTTCATTTCTTTTCTATTTAAATCATTTGTCTATTTTTTGTTAAATAAAATCGATGGAAAACGAATATTTTAATCATTAAACTTAATGTAGGTATTCATAAAATGTCTAAAATATATTTTTTTATTTAGTTTAATGAGTAAAATATCTATTTTTGATTGATTTTACTTAATAGAAATAGGTAAATGGTTTAAATTAAAAGTAAATCAAAAGTTTAAAATTTAAATTGACATAATTAAAAACTTAAGATATATTTTGTGGCAAAACTCAAACTCTGGATTTTTTTATAATTTCTCTTAGGGTGTGTTTGTTTGGACGGACTGGATAAAGGGGGATTGTAATCCATCGGACTGTTAGTCCCGGGATACATTGTCCCGGGACTATTTGATTGGATTAGATTTGTATCTTATGTTTGTTTAGTCATGGGATTGAATGTCTGGATTGGATTATTTTTAGTAAATCTAATGTTTGGTTAGACGGACTAGATAAGGATAAATGTTCAAAAGACTATTTTACCCTTATAATCTATAATTTATAATTTAACAACACTAAAAAAATTTAATTTATAAGGCCGCAATTTTTAATTTATTACTTTCAATTAAATTAAATTTATAATTTATAATGTATTTTTTTATTTAATATATAATTTTAAATAACGACAATAAAAAAATAATTTTATTTAATATATAAATTAATTTTTTTTATTAATTTATAAGGCCATAATTTATAATTTATTATTTTTAAATAAATTTAATTTATAATTTATAATTTTTATTTAATATATAATTTTAAATTAACAATACTAAAAAAAATCTATTTAATATGTAAATTTAATTTTTTAACAACACTAAAAAAATTTAATTTATAAGGCCATAATTTATAATTTATTATTTTTAATTAAATTAAATTTATAATTTATAATTTATAATTTAAATTTTTTATTTAATATATAGTTTTAAATTAACAACACCAAAAAATAATTTATAAATGTTCGAAAGACTATTTTACCCTTTTTTAATTGTTTACTAAGTAATAACATGGAGGGTAAAATGGACATTTCACAAAATAATCCCATAGTTTCTATCCCACACTCCCCATAAGATAGGATAGTCCGACATTTGTGGGACTAATAGTCCGGAGTAAAATTTTTCAAACAAACAATGGACTATTAGTCCAGTGGGACTAATAGTCCAATCCCATCCTCTTATCCCTCAAAACAAACATGCTCTTAGAAAATAACATGGCCCACCATGCCATATAGAAACCATTAAAAAAAATGTACGGTTTAAATAAAATATTTAAATGTTATATGGACTAAGGTGCTTGCGGATCAGTTTGGACATGTTGACTCGATCACTCATTTTGTAATGTATTGGTTTAAGATAATTTGACTTTCGAAAATTGACATAGACACTCATTAAAAATTATACTCGAGTCTCGTTTGGAAATAGATTTTTTTAATAATTTTTTAATTGAGTAAAATATGATATAAAAAAAATAATATGATTGAAATAATTTTTTAATTTTTTACGAAAAAATATGCAAAAAGTAGAGAAAAAATAGAATCTTTAACTTTTTAATATAAGTTATTGATTTTTTAAATTTTTTACTGACTTTTTAACTTTTAAATTAAAAAGTAATATTACCAAATGAGATTTCAGTAATTTGTTTTTGCATTTGCATCAATTTTCTATTCTGTATTTAGGCATGAAAATTAGATTCGTGACCCATGGGCTCAGGGCAGCCCAAATCCCTTCAAGTAGGGTCAAGGCAGGTATCTTTGAAACTGGCTCAAGGCCCGGCCCATCAGAGGAAACACTTACAAATTATATACAGATTTCTTGGATTATTTTTTTGAGAAATTTACGTGTAGATCTTTATAAATAAATTTATTATTTATTGGTTTTGTGAGAATTAATAGCACTTTTCATCAAACACTATTAAAAAAATATCACTGATTGTTAATTTTCAGCGACAGTTTAAAAATTGTCACAAAAAATGTCACTAATTATAAGTTTTAGTGACGGTATAAAAAATTCGTCACAAAAAAAATCACAAATTGTAAATATTAGTGAAAATTAATAAAAATCGTGACAACAAAAAGTCACTAATTATCAATTTTTAGCAACATATGTAAAAAATAGTCATAAAAAATTATTTTTAACTATGATTTTACAATAATTTATTTTCAATAAAACTTGATGGGAATTAAATCTAATTATTAGAATCTATTAGTAGTTTATCCTATTTTTTATTGACACTCCATTTGTTTCGGAACCAAAATCATTTTTTACAAATAATTTTTTTTAAAAAATATTTTCAGTAAAAAATATCTTCTTATGTTTGGTTGAAATCTTTAAAATTAAAGTGTTCATAATTGTAGTAGCATGACAACGAATGTCACGACGCTGGTGTTGGTGCTAGTGCTGAGAGTAGGAGTGGTGGTATTAATAAAATTTTAGTTTAGAAAATATTTTTTATTTTTTAAAAATAAAAATTATTTTTCATTCAAATAAATTTGTTTTTTATACTAATCAGAAAAAATATTTTAGTTCACTTTTATTTTTTATTATACAAAATACCATACTTTTTCAAAATCACCCAGACAAGCAGAGCGTCATAACATTTGGATGCGCCCTTGAATAATTTACAAATCAAAAATAAAAAAAATAAAAAAATAAAAAAATTGAATAAGTTGAATAAGTAGTTCCAATAAGTACAATGCCTCACTCATGTTTTGAGAATTAATTTTTTCAATAATTTTTAAATTTTTTATAAAAGATTGTTAAAAAATAATAATAATTTTTTAGAATATTTCTTTAACTTTTTAATGAAAATAGTAACTTTCCAAAATAGGCCTCATTGGGTGGCCGTTTATCCCAAAAGGCAACTAATCTAACTCATTTTGTTTGGATACGAATACTTATATTATGGGCCACGCTTCTTTCCCATCCGATGTCAAACTGGACCGTACTATTAGATTTGTGGAGGTTCATTACGGGTCTTGATCATGAGATTTTTATTTATGGTAAATATAATTTTTAAAATAAATTGTTAACAAAAATCTAATCCGATTAAGTAATTATCATGATCCGATCAACGTAATTTTTTACAAGAATAAAGTATTCGACGAGCTCTATATATTGAACAGTTCAAATTATTAACACAGAATCCGTGGTAGATGCCATAAGCTCAACAGCACCGTCTAATTCATAAAGTGAACTGAAAACAAGCTTGGCATTACCTTATATATTCTTTCTTGGTTGATGCCAAATCTAACTCAAAAACTTCAAGAAGTTACACTGCTTAGCCATAAATCAAGAATTTTCGGGCAATCAGTACCTACACGATACGTCATCCAAATATTAAAAGTAAGCTACACTTTTTCTCTCTCTAAAATGTCTTTTCCTTTAATCTTTTCTGGTTCGGAGTCTTCTTTACCAAATAACATATTTTGAGGACCTAAAGCAGCAGTGATGGATGGCCCCGTATTGCAGTTGCCAGATCACACTAAGCCATTTGAAGTAAACATGGATGCATCAGACTATACCATAGGCGGTGAGCTAGTTTAATAAGGTAAGCCTATCACATATGAGAGTCGAAAGCTCAATGAGACCATGAGACGCTGTCCAAGAAAGGAGATGACAGCAATAGTGCACTACTTGAGAATGTGGAGGTGGGTCACGATTCGCGATCAAGACAGATAATGTGGTGACAAGTGACTTCTTGCCCTAGAAGAAACTCACGCCAAAACAGGAACGATGGCAAGCAAGACAAACTTGCCAAGTTGATTGATATGGTGCTAGAGTATAAACTTGGATGGACTAACCAGGTCGCGGATGCCTACAGTAGGAAGGCAGAGCTGGTGGCATTTAAGTGTGAGGCAGTGGCAGCCACCAGCATCACGAGTACTCTATCGCATCATATTCGAGATGGACTTGAAAAAAGACCCGCGAGAAGCCTTTTGCACCAAGCTAAGGAATGCAAAACTCAGCTTGGATCAAGGATGGGCTCTTGGTGACAAAAAGGGAATCAATTTTTTTCTTCCAAAACCTTTCTTTTTTCACGTTTCATCATCCAAATCTCAATAATCAATTATCTCTTCCTTTGATGTTACAACCCTTACCAAACTTCTTATTATCGACTGCCCCATATAAACCACACAGATGCCCTCCACAATCTCATATCACGGCTGAAAAAGTCTAAAAACAACATGGACAATAATGTTAATGATAGAGAACTCTAAGTCGAAGAACAATGAAGATATGAAATCAACAACTATTAAAAAAAAAATATTTTATTTATGGATGAGATTAATTCAAAGAATTTTTCATTTTCAAACTCAATAAACCCACTTTTTAGTAAACTAAGCAAGACCCTTATCATTTTGTTGTGTGTCTTTATTTTTCACTATCATTTTGTTGTATTTTTGTGGATGGTGACTGGTGATGTTTGTGAATAATATTTTTTCTTTTAGAGAAATGTTAGGGATCATGAAAAATTTATGACCCTTAGATTACCTTGATTACTGTGTGATGCTTTATTCTAAGTGTAATTCAAAGGTCACAAATCTTTTATGATTATTTTCATGAAAGACTTTTCATGATACCTAGCATTGCTGTTTCTTTTAATTATTTGATGGTGGTATTTATCAATTGAAAGAATTTGCTTTGAGTTTATGTTAAAGGCGAATGGTAGTGTTTGTGATGGTGGGCAGGACTTGGGTGGGAGAGAATTTTGAGAACCAAATAGAAAGCGTTAATTTGAGGAGTTCGGTATCTTCTGTATGATTTTCTTGCAAGTGATCCTGTAGTGCAGGCAATATGATGTCGTTTTGCTACTTTTTTTTTTTTTTCCAGCTCCTTATCACAACCCCATTTTCATCTTCATCTTCATCTTCATCTTCATATTCGATGGAACAGGAAAAATTATACAATAGTCTCGGTATATAGTCATACTCTTTCACTAATTATTATTCATTATATCCGTTTATATTTCTCGATTACTTAACACAAATAATCAATACTTCACATTCTCTATCAATCATACTATTATGAAATATCATGTGACCATACTCACAAACTACTCAATAATTACCCAAAAGATAATATCTTACTATGGGCCACACTTTTTGCTTATGTGTCAAATACATATTGGTGGTCCATAAAAAACATTTCACGGCACAAGGCTTCCTTAGGAAACATATTATTTTAATAATTTTTTAATTTTTTAAGAAATGATATTAAAAAAAAAAATAGAAAGAGTAATAAGATAATTTATGGTGACTTTTTAATTTTTCAACTAAAATATTTAGTCCCCAAACAAAACCAATCCCTTCTTGTTTAGCCTAGTACTAGGCTAAACACTAACTAGTTAGTGTTTGGGAAATGACTCTTTTCCATATCCTTATTCTTCATATTTTATTTTATGAATTTTATTTTAGACTCACAATAATAATTTGAGCTACTTATCTTGTAGTTTTGATAATAAAAATAAATTATTTAAAAAATCAATTTCATCATATATTATTAGATACTATAATAAAAATATATTTTATTTTTTAAAAATATACGACAATTATAAATTTAAACATGGAAGAACATTTTATTCGACATCAACCAAGGAAAATTATTCAATAATTCCAGAACACCACGTGGTCATACGTCAAGCGAATCATCAATTACTTAGCCCCATGTTGTTCCCCATCCCTAACATAAATGGTGGGCCCTTACCCCTCTCTACCAATCAAAACCTTATGGTGTACCACATGTCCATACTCTGAGAATACTGAATAATCACCCATGAAGCAGTTGGGTGATCAAAATTTAAGTGTTCTTTAATGAATTTGTAATTCACCACCAAATTATATTGAAAAAATTATATATAAGTGAGATATTTACAAAATATTTATAGTGAAAAAGTTTAAGAATTTAATATTAAAGTTTATAAAATTTACTATTAATTTGATTTTTTTTTTAAAAAAAAAAGAAAGAAAGAAACTGAGTTGTAATTTTTCCAATTATATTTCAGTAATATTACAAAATCATAAATTTTACCTCAAATTTTACTCAAAAGTATCAATTTATTGCTCAAATTCATTCATGAATTTACTATACAAACATACCACCCAAAAATTTATTCCTCTGTTCAAATATACAAAAACACACATTAGGCCAATATACAAAAACATACCACCCAACTATACAATCATAAATTTATTCCTCTGTTCAAATATGATCATATTTGAACACACATTAGGCCAATTCAATCTTTACTATACAAACATACCACCCAAAAAAATCTGAGATGATATGGGACAATAGCATTTCTGATTATATTCTTGGTCTATTTTAATTTTTTTATAATAATAAAAAAAAAAATTATACAAAAACACATAGAACACTGTTATTCAAGAATTGATTTAAGAATCAAACTCAATCTTGACACCACCAATAGTCACAGCATCAGAACCATATCTAGGGACCAAAGTCACCAGCACGCTCTCATCATCTTCAGCTCCCAAGTCCTCCAACAGCTCAGTTATCCCCAACCTCAACCCAGTCCTTATCTTCTTCTCATGCTTATGTTTACGCGGCACATTCACAAAGCTTCCGGCAAACTCTGTCTTCTCCGGCCCACTCACCGCCTCGTCTTCGTCGTTAATAAACACATCAAACTTCACAAACACATCTCTCTCCACCTCTATCCCCTCCACTATCACCACCTCCTCCTCCTCTTCCTTCTCTCTCTTACTCCTCGACTTCGTCGGCCGCTTCACCACCACCTTCACCACCTCATCAAGCTTTCTTGGGAATACAATGGCAGCAGAATCCAGTGTCTCTGTCGCCATTGCTATCCCGGCCTTGTTCTGTATTTTTCGAAAAAAATTCGAAATACGAGGACTGGGTCGAGTGTTTAGCCATGGAATTTCCACGTCTTGGTAGACGTAGCCGAGTTTTCGATGATCCAAACTCTCTTTTACTTTTACAGTCACAAGCTGAGCATTTTCGTCGTAACAGGTGAACTCTGAATTCAACCAATCCGGATCCTTGAAATCGTTTCGTTTTCCTCCTAATGTCTTCCACACCGTCCAGATCCGATCGACGTTCGCGTGATGACCGTAGAAGATCGGATCTCGTCCCGCAGAGTAGAGGTTCCCCATGTCTTCTAGATTCGGCTGGGTGCGGTCCCCACACCATATGTGAACCGGACCATGCGGGATGTTCTTCAGGGACCCGGCACCTGGGTCCGGGTCATCTCCCGCACGGTACGAGCTTCCAAGGAAAAGCCGAGGCGTTTTCCCACCCGACACCACCTGTCGGTACATTATAGTTAGATTTCTCGACTTCTGCTTCTCCTCATCGACATTTTTTGGATCAGTCAAATTGTAGTCAAGGTCAATTAATGTCGGTGGCTGGTGTTTGGCGTCACGGAGACGGTTATAGAGCGGCGAATTTATGTCCGCATACATGGCGGGTATTTTCATGTCCGCCGGAGAATCCCAATTCCAAAATGGAATTGCGAACGCTGGATCATCGAGCAGCGTTCCCAAAATCTTTTTGAAGAAGTAGAGGTAGAATCTATGGAATGGAAAGAAGAGCCATGAGTTGTGAACTTGGAGTTCTGTGCTTGGAAAACCGACTTGGTGATAAGCGCCTTCGCAATAAGCGCAGTGAATATTGGATTGTTGCTTGAAGCTTCGTGGGTCGTCATCGGGGAGGGATTTCATGAGTTGGAGGGCTTTAGAAAACTTGGCTATGTATTTTTCGTCGGCTAAATGGGCCGCGGGTCGGACTCGTAAAATGTCGGAGGGAGGAGGGAGCTTGAATTCGATGATTTTGTTGGTTTTGGGGGGACAACAGTTGGTCGGTTTTACATCCGCGGGTAAGTCCGCCGCCCCGCATTTGGATAAATCCGAGGCGGTGACCGGAGCGGCCAAGGCTGGTGGGTCAGTGTCGGTGAGGCCGGCAGCTCCGTAGAGGCCTCCTAAGCCAATAAGCATGTTTCTCCTATCAAACTTCCCTAGGGAGGTTTGTGTATTTTGGGAGGTGGGAGTAGGGTTTGGGTCACTATCTTTGGCTTTGCATGACACTTTGAAGGAATGGTCATGCTTTCTAATTGTGGGAATTTTAGAGTTGTTCTTGAAAATGGGATAAGAAGAGAGGGTGGAGGAGGTGGTGGTAGTCTTGGTGGTGGTTGGAGGGAGAATGGAAGCCATAGCCTTGTTTGGGGTGTCACCATGAAGGCATGCTTGTTTATATAATGCTAGGGTTGGGGGATTTTCTCTGCATCACACCAATGGTTGTTCAAGTTGATAAGATTAAAAAACTACAATATCAACCTAGAAGGCTATGTTGGGCATGAAGGTTTGGGTTGAGTTGGGATTATTTTAGTTATAAAAAGGAAAAATAAATTTTTTAATTCAATAAAATAAAATGTCATATTCAAATCATAATTATTTTATTTTTTCACTCACAAAAATCAAAAAAATCAAAAAGTCTATCACAAACGAGACTTTTTAATCCTAGGTTAAAATAGTCAAAAAGTTAACACATATTCCAAACGAAGGCATAAATGAATCACACAATTACAAGGATAATAAGATTTTGCCCTTGTTTGGCATAAAAGTTTTTCAGACTACAAAATTAAAATAGTCATAAAAAGAAAAAATAAGTTAAAAAGTCAATAAGATAAAATGTCATATCCAAATCATAATTATTTTACTTTTTTTTCACAAAAGTCAAAAAACCTAACCCAAACAAATTTTTTTAGTCAAAAAGTCAAAAACAACAAAGCCATAAATTTTGTTTTGATAGTTTAATTTTAGAAAATCTAATTATTGAATATACATTTTAATTTTTGTAATCAAATTACAAACACCCTTCACTGCTTGAACTAAAACAAAAAATAGAAACACCGCGAGGTAGAAAATTTTTTGTATAATCAAATTTTAGATTTTTTTTTTTTTTTGGCATAATGATAAACACAAAATTTATAGAAAAAGTATATACAAAATAATTTGGCAAATTTATTTCAAATAAAATAAATAAATAACTCATTAAAGTAACTTCTTATGTTAAAAATGCCACTATTGCATCATTGAGTTCTATGCATATAATATTTTATAAATTTATTTTTCTCTTTTTTTTGTTTCTTAGGTAGGAGATTAAATACTTATACACATTTATGCAAAACTGCAACTATAGGCAAGACTCCCAACCATGATTTTAAGTAATGGAATCGAGATATATATTGGTATCGGAATATGTATCAGTATTGGTGATACGGTTATATGACTACCAATCGATATATTAATGAATTATATTATACAAAGTCTCTTATATATAATGGCCGATATGTAAAATCATACTCCCAACCCTACTCGGCTATGATTTGTGTTGGTGCAATAACTAAAAATAAATATATAATAGAGTCAAAAATAAATATTGGCTAAGAATCATCACCCTGAGAAGATATCACGATATAATGTCGAATATCATTTTTATGTAAATTTTTTGAATACTTTTCCTATTTATGTAGAATTACTCAAATTAATATATATTCCACAAGAGATAACTCTGTTTCAGAATTAAGTCTCTAGCATATATTACAAGTTCGACGAATTTCCCAAATTAGGCAACATAAAATCTTTGTTGACATATTGCTCAATCTTTTGGTGAATTATTAATACATGGGTTAGTTTTACCAAATCTTTGTTTTTTCTAGCCTTGATGATAAATAACATAAAGTTAACTTTATGTGTGAAATAAAATGATTTTATTATTCATCTTTGGGTCTAAGTACATACAAAATAATATTGTTGTGACGTTTCCATCAACCATCATCATATATATAATTGAGAAATGCAGAGTAGCTCGAAAGCAGTGGCGTAGCCAGGAATTTGATAGAGAGGGGGTACAAATTAATGATAACATCAGTGTGTTTGGTTTGAATTTTTTGAATTAAGTTTTTTAAAAATTGAGTTTTTTGGTTTTAGTGAATATTTTTAAAATTTTAAAAATATTTTTTTTTACTTTTTTATATGAATTTTACTTAGATGTATTTAAAAAATTTGTGAAAAAATATTTTAAAAAATTAATAAATACATAAAAATACAAATAATGTACAGAATTTTTATTTTTTATTTTTTTTTTTGTATTTTTGGTATTTAGTGAAATTTTAAAAGGTTTTTTTTACAAATTTTTTACTTTTTAGGTATATTTATGTTAGATAAATCTAAAAATTAAAAAAAATCAGTAAAAATAAATAAAAAAAACCCAAAAAACAAGAAAGTGGAATTTTTTTAAAAGTATTTTTGGAAAACTCTAACCAAGAATTTTTTTTTATTTATTTTTATAATAAACAACAATGAGATATTACTAAACTTAAATATTAAGAGTCCATTTGGATAAATTTGAATTTTAAATTATAGGATTTTAGATTAAATTTTATATAAATATTGGAGAGTAACTATTTATAGGTAGATTGAAAAATTAAAAAAGAAGATAAGTTGATATAGAAATAATATATTTTAGTAGAGAAATTCTATAAAACACACCAAAAAAAAAAGTGTCTATCATATGTCGTAATTATGATTTTTGTAGGCTTTAGTTATGACACAGTATAGTGTTAGATATAATTTAGTTATAACTTCTTGTGGTTCTTATTTTAGCTATTACTATATATCAAGTAATAGTTATTTATGACTCATTTTGATATTAGTTATGATCAATTGTAATTTTTTTACTTTTTTTTTATAATTGAAGATGTGTTACTTGATTATAATTTATATAGTGGTCATTTTAGTTATGAATGGAAAAAAACATATGGAGGACAAACTCTATATGTCAAATGTATTTAACAATCCAATAAATTTCATATATCTTCATTAAGGTTAATTATGTTTGCATGTCAATAATTATAGACATCACCATTATATTGAAATTTTTATAAATAATAATATAACTTATCATAGTCTCTTTACTTTCAATCAAAATAACCATTATTGTTCTCATAATTTCAAAAATATCATTGACATTTCATTTTAAATAATTTTTTTATTTAAAATATTTTCTTTATGTTTTAAAAAAAAAAAAATCCAAAATCCCAGGAGGGGCACATGACCTCCTGGGCCTTGAGTGCCTCTGTCCCTACTCGAAAGTAGAGCGGCTCAAATGCCCCGGGTGTCAAAATGACATCATTTTGGCACACTTTTTTTTTCTTTTTTTTTTTTTTCTTTCTTCTTCTTCCTTGAACTAGTTTGAGAGAAAGAGAGAGGCGAGAGAAATAGAGAATGAGGAAGAGAGAGACAAGAGAGAAACAGATAGGCGAGAGAAAGAGAGAAGAAGGAAGAGAGGAGAAGTCGAAGCTTGATCTTCGATTGAACCACAACCCAACCCACCGCCATGGACGGAGAGGCCGAAGCTTGATCTTCGGCTCAACTATTTTGATTTTGATTTTGATATCTTCGGCTCTAGTTGTTTTGATTTTGTTTCGATTTGTTTTGATTTTTTTTTTTTTGGGTGGGTTTTTGGGTTATTTTGCAAACTGTGCTGATTTTGATTTTGATGTTGCAAACTGTGCTATTTTTTGTGTGCTGATTTTGGCTGTGGATCTTCGGCTGAACCATTATTTTTTTATCTCTTCTTCTTCTTCCTTGGGTTTAAGAGAGAGAGAGAAAGACGGTTGTGTGGCTTTTTCAACAAACCCAAACACTAGATTTCAAAGAACTGAAAAAGAAAGGAGAAGGAAAAAGAGAGGGAAGGAAGAAGAGAAAGAATGAAGGAGAAGGAAAAAGAATAAATAAATAAATTCCGGCCATTCGAGCTCTGCGTTTTCGAGTTACGTAGCGAGGTCGTATATAATTAATCTATTACCTAGCTACCATTCTCCTCAATTTTTTACTTATTATCTATTCCTTTTTACAAAAACAACCTTGCATTTGTCGCATGTGTTCGGTATCGTATTTGTTTGTTGTTGTTTTTTTTCATTTTTCATTTTTGAGAAACACTAAAAAGTTGTTTGATGAATTATTTTCAAAAACAACTCACTTTGTAAGTGTACGTGGAGCAAATATTCAGGCGAGCCCGTACTCCTTTCTTCCAAGCTCCTATCTGTCTGATCGACCTGCGAGCACAACGGCGGTGAGCTACCCGGTGGTGTGTTGTCGGAAAACCACTCCGACGATCAAGTTAGAACACACACACAGGGGATAGATAGAGAGAAGGGAGAGTGTAGAGTGTTTATCTCACCAAATGTTCATCTGTCCTGCATGGAGGGGCGTAGACTCGCTTATATACCTTCTGTGCCCCAAATCTACTCCCATTAGTCTCTCGACATGTAGACTGCTATCCCATCTGTCAACACAAATCTTGCTGAACATCACCTAAGTGCCAGCCCACACCTCTGGGAGCTCGGCAATTTGGGGCTGCGGTATCTCGGTAATCCTTGATCGTCTTTGCAGCTAGCCAGAGCGCTCCGCTCGCCAAGCTCAATGACGACCGAGCTCGGTTGCATTCCGGCTTAACCGAGCTCGGGATAAGTCATGCTGGTAAGCCGTCGACCTTCCTGCCGAGCTAGCGCATGAACCGTGGAACCCTGTGAGGCAGCAGACATCTCGGCCGAACATTCACTAGACTAGCTTCGGTGCCAACAAGCCCAAGTAGCTCGGTTCCACAGCAACTATGCCATTACCGAGCAAAGATCCTTTTTGGAAGGGCTCAGGCTGCCACGGCCCAAATGTGTTCGGCCTACCATTTGCCCGACCATTGTCACAGCCCAATCCAAATCATAAATCTCCCCCTCAGTAAGAAACATCAAAAAAATGTTTTGAAATTCCTTTTTTTTATAAATAAAAAAATAATAAAATGGGAGGTCAAGTCTTTGCAAAAAAGTGAATGTTCCACTCTCACTAAGAAATCCTGTAATCAAACCTTATAACAATTTACAAATAGCAGTCTAAAAATTAAAAGCATCCACATCAGTCTCAACAAATTTTGAGTCAAATTATGACCCAAAATCTACTTTTGTTATTTTAGCTAGTTACCTTTTTAATATTCATTGTATCAAACTCTCTATTTTAACTCAATCTTATTAAAATATTAATTTATTATTGTATTTGTTATTCTTTATTTTTTTTATTAAATTGATGAGCTGCCATCCAAACAATTCCTAAAAAATACAAAAAAAAAGCACACACACACACACACAAAAAAAAAAAAAAAAAAGCCTTTGACCCGCCAGTTGACCAGTTTAACTAATTTTCGGCATTTTTTCTTCTTTTGCTATAGGCACTCACGGGACATCTAGTGGGATATCCAGAGGGACATCCGGTTTAAAGATTTTGGCCAGTTTTGCTCCAGAAAATATAATAAAAAATCATGTAGCTAATGAACAATGCCTCAACAAAGTTGTTGAGGTACTGTAGCAAATTTAACAAAAAGTTAATTTACAAAAAAATTATTGAGCCTGATAGAGGAACAATTTTGTGATTTACTATTTATATTTTACCTTTTTGTTATTTTGGCTATACTGATGTGGATACTCTAACAAAATGGTGTCCGTGGGTTGTTTCAATTTCTCCTCTGATAATTTTTTTTTTTTTTTTTTTTCTTCTGAAATCTTTCAATTCCATATCCACAATTTCAAATCCTTGATCTTAGTTAATTGAAATTCCAATCCAAGAACATAGTTGCAATTTATTTATATCATTTGTTGTGTCCTTGAATTAGTAAGATTTACTCATAAAATTTGTTAAAGAATCCAACACAACTGTTACAGATGAACCATATCTTTGGACATTTTTTTTTAAAAAATGATTTGTGACACTAATTTGTTGAGCACTGATGGCACTAATTTCCTATTTTGATAACTTTGTTTTTTTTTTTTTTCCCTGATATAGAAATTCAGGACATTAGTGCCCTTGAATTTAGTGCTACAAATCACAACTGTTTTTTTTATATTGTTAAGCATACTATTTAGAAAGTGTTAACTAACATTCTATAAGCCATCATCATTGACCAAAAACAGGCGAAAATAAAAATATTATACAAGTTATTAATAAGTTTACAATTTATTTTTTATTTTTATTTATTTACAGATGTAGCATGTCAGTGGGACTCATTAAAATAATTTAATAGGAACAATTTTGTGAGTAAGAAAAATTTTTACAATACAATATATTATTAGTTAAATTTGTATAATATTAATTTAAAAAATAAATCAAAATAAAATACTTTGATGACTAAGATCACAATTAGCAATTGGTTTACGTCAAGCTAAAGAGTCTTAAGAGTTGGTGAAACTTGAAAAACAATTTAATATGCCAACCGTCCACGTGCATTACTTTTATTTTGCAATAATTCAAAATCTTGAACATATTAAAACGTACTCATATTTTAAGTTCCCATCAATACTATATTTCAAAAAAAAAAAAAATTCTTTATCTTGGTGCAATTTCTTTTTTTTTTTTTGATTAGCAAAAAGAAACTATTGATGAAAAAAGCAAGAAACATACGAAAACTTACATCAATAAAGAAAGGAAGTGCAAATAGCATCATAACTAATCTTACCAATCCTAACTTGGTTGGCACCGATAAGGTAGCACAATCCTTTACTAACACTTAACCCATGAATGGTGAGGAACCAATCAAAAGAACCAAAAAAGAGAGAAAGGACAAAAACAACATAAGACCTCCACTCCATAAGACAGAACAGCAACAGATCAGCAACAGACCTTACTCCAACTCATCCTCTTCTCCATAGATCAGCAACAGACCTTACTCTACATAACCTACTCCTTCAACCTTCATATGTGATACAAAACTTTACCTAGAGTCACTTTATTCCACACAGCATAGAACAACTCCACTGCAGTTTGTATGGTTTAAATTGACCACAAAATCATTAGCAGCAGCTTAGTGCACTCAGCAGAGCATCTTTGCTACCTCCCAGATAATCACACAGAACACTCAACAAAGATAAGCACAGAATCAGAACCTGGTCTGGTTTAAAAGCAGCCTCAAAACAGCAACCTCAGATCATCTTCAACAGATGATGAACTTCAGAAACAAGCCCAGTAGCAAAAGCTCCAACTGCAACACCAACCATACAGCATTCAGAGGCAACATAACAAATCCAAAGGCAACATAACCGACTGTTCTTCCACCCACACAGAATCCTATATCATCATTACCAATCCAGAACCAGTATAACATCAGAACAAACTGCAAGAGAATCAACTCCACCATGTTCTCCAAAACCACCACAATCAAACCGAGGTCCAAACTCCATCTAACCAGACAAAAGCAGCCAAAACAAGAAAAACATAGCAACAATACATCCAAAGCAGCAGCAGCAGCAGCAACCCACATAGCATTAATGCACCCAACAATGCACCTAAACCTCAGCACTAATGCTCCTTGATCACCACACTTCAGGAAAAACAAAAACAGAAACCCCAGCCCACCATAACATCAGATCTTCAAACTGGCCCATATAGCTACAGCTACTGCTTAGCAGGTGACAGAATGCTGTAGAAATACAAAACATAGAATGCACCTTACCCACCCACCATGCTGCTGTTACTCTCCTGGGACTTTTGCTCCTACTCTCCATACATCTTCACACCCAATCAGCTTCTACGAGCTTTGTTTCACCACCTGAAAATTACTCACAATATCATTTACAGAATAAAGACACCCAGAATTATGTGATTTCCACCAAAGTGCTAACCTTACCTTAATTGTCTCACATAACTCCACTAAATCTGGATGCTTAGCAGCAAAAATACACTCATTTTTGCATTTCTAGACAGACCAAAGCACTGTTGAGGGAATAGATCTCCAAAACATCGTTTCTTTTTTATTAAAATTCCAACTCAACCACCATTGAATTAAACAGTCTATTGAATCTGGTGTTACCCACTCCATCCCCCACCACTCAATTATGCTTACCCACATCTTCCACACAAAAGGATAGAGCAATAGAATGTGATTAGAATATTCCAAATCAGAATTGCAGAACACACAATGTAAATCAATATTCCCCCTCAACCCTCCAATTCAGTGCAAAAAATCCTTCGTTTTAAGTCTACCCTTCCATGCCAACCAAGTAATGAATTTGGCTTTAGGTGGAGATAAATTGTTCCATATTAGTCCAGCAAAACTGAGTAGAGGTACAGAATCCATAACACACCAATTATATGCACTCCTAACCTTGAACCCACCTATTGGATCACCCTTTCATTTCACAAAATCCTCAATCTCCATTCCTATCCTAGGCCCTGTTCCCTATAGATCATTGAGTTTAACTAACTCATCTTCTTCCCAAGCATGTAGGTTTCTTCTAAAACTGAAGCAATTTTGGTATTTTAATATGACCAGCAAGTTTAGGAATTCAAAAAAATAAATTATTATAAGCATTAGTTTGATAAAAATAAATATTAAAATGAAACTTTTGAACATTTAAAAATTATTTTCACCCTCAAAAAATTTAACACTATATAAAAATGACGAGTGTTTTTAATTTATTATTTTTTTATTAAATTAATTTTCATTTTTATAATTTTAAAAATCAAATCAAATAGTCTTAGTATATGTGTTCCATATTAATTATAGCGATCCCGGTTTTCCTTTTCTTTCTTTATTGTATTCCGGACTTGGTTCCGTGAGTGTGTTGATGTCGTATTCTCATTTCCATTCTTTACTCTTTGTATTTGAGTCTTGGGTCGTGTTGGGCAGGTTTGAAATAGGCTGGTTGTGTTTAGAAACCAAAGGTTGATGCCTACACTACAAGAAAAAGCGCTTTTCGCGACTAAAACTTGAGTTTTCGTCGCTGAAACTCGTAGAAATGGCGACTAAAATCGAATTGGTCGCCAAAATTGATAACTTTTCCCGACTAAAACAGTTTAGTCGCCAAATGTAAGGGTTTTGGCGACTAAAAGATTGTTTAGTAGCCAAAAGTCATGATTTTATGACTAAAATTATTTAGTAGCCAAATGTGCCGGATTTGGCGACTAAATCTGAATTTCGTCGCCGATTCCAGGAGTTTTGCCGACTAAAAACTCTTTGGTCGCTGAAAGCGAAGTTTTTTGGCTACAAAAAAAAAAAATTAGTAGCTAAAAATCAAGAATTGGCGACTAAAATATAGTTTCGTCGCCCAAAGTTGAGGTTTTGGCGACTAAAATTTAGTTTAGTCGCCAAAGGTGCTATCCTTAGGCGGAATTGAATTCTTTTAGTGACAGAAAATAAATTAGTAGCCAAAAAATGAAGAACTGGCGACGAAAATTCACATTTAGTCGCCGAAAGTACTATCATATTTTTTTTAATAAATAATTTATTTTTAACACAAATAAATATTAAATAAAAATAATTGTTTTTATATATATAATTTTCTATTAATACTAGTAAAAAGTAGTATATAAATAATATATGTTGCAATAATAATCATGTGATATGGTAGT
Source organism: Camellia lanceoleosa (assembly GCA_025200525.1). Taxonomy (NCBI): domain Eukaryota; kingdom Viridiplantae; phylum Streptophyta; class Magnoliopsida; order Ericales; family Theaceae; genus Camellia; species Camellia lanceoleosa. The sequence continues at coordinate 130,411,325 of CM045765.1, forward strand.
GGCGTAGTGGAGGTCGAAGTGTTGAATTTGGGGCGTTGTGTTGGGAGTGGGACGTTGTGGGTTCAAACCTCGGGAGCAGAGGCAATTCTTTTTTTTTTTTTTGTTTGAAAAACGGTTTTGGCGACTAAACTCTTTAGTCGCCGAAAGGTATGCGTTTGGCGACGAAAGTTTAGTCGCGGAAAGGTGTCAATAATTTAAAAAAAAATACTATTGGCGACTAAAAGTTTAGTCGCCAAATGTAAAGTTTCCAAAAATGAAATTGCATTTGGGGACAAAAATTTTCGTCGCTGAAGACACAGCATTTGGCGACTAACAGTTTTTTAGTCGCCAAAGGCATCCGCGACCATGTTTTGGCGACAAGATGGGCGACTAAAACTTTTAGTCGGGGAAAGTCGAATTTTGACATTTGACGACTAAAATGGGACCTTTGGCGTCGCCAAAGGTGTTTTTTTTTGTAGTGCTAGTTTTTGGCCTTCACGCTTGAGCGGGAGTTTTGACGCTCGAGCGGGCCCTTTGTTGTTGCTTCTCCGCTCGAGCGGGAGTTTGGACGCTCGAGCGTGAATATCCATCTCCCAGTATTTTTCTCTGCAGGTCATCGGACGCTCGAGCGGGAGTTTTGACCCTCGAGCGAGCCCTTTTGCTTTTATTCCTCCGCTCGAGCGGAGAGTCGCAACTCAGCGGGGACCTTGGTCTCAGAAACTTCGAAGTGTGCATCCGCACTCGAGCGGAACGCTTAACGGCGTAAGTTCATGGTTCGACACTCGAATGGGGCATTCCGCCGACGAAAAAAAAGCAAGATATCGGTCCAAGTTCAACTTTTAGGATCACTTTTTCAACTCCTTTTCTCTCTCTTACTTTTCAAAACCTCCATTGGAGAGCACCTCACTCAAAAACTCCAACTTCTCTCTAGGGTTTGATCTAGTAGGAGTGATCATCTACCCTTGGGCCTTCGTAAAAAGTTTGGAGCTTGTTGAGGGCTACATTTTGATCCGAAAATATTGGGGTTTAGAGCACTTTCAAATCTCTTCATCTTTCCCTTTGAGCTCCGAATTTAAGGTAGGGATAACTACTCATTTTTATGGTCTTTGACATAAGCTATTTGTCATGACCCGAACCCGCCCCTATGGGTTAAGACCATAACCGGCCAACAACCATGAGATTACCTACGGCCTCAAACCAATAAAGACAAAACTCATCAGAGTAAAAGGGGCCAAACGAAAGCAAATTAAAAACTTTGTCCATAGAGCCGTGCTTATATGCACATCATAACATTCCAGACATATATATGTTAATAACTCACAACGGAAGGTATAGCAACATAAAATTCTGTACGGACAGGATCATTCAAAACTGAGTCAACCAAACAAAACTATATACAGACGTACTCAAAAACTTCGCCGACATGACAACATAGAACAGAATGACATAAAGGCGAAGACAAGTCTCGTGCGTGAGACGCAAGAGCTGACTCTCCAAAACTTAGGTTGTTCCACGAGCTTCTTTGAAATTTGCTCGGACCTCTCTTGGCTCACCTACAAATACATGAATGAGCGTGAGCGAAAGCCCAGTGAATAATATCATATAAAGAAAATACACAAACAATATGTAAAACAACATGCTTCAAACGGCCTTAGGCCCACTTTATATTTCCATTTATCATGTACATACGCAATTTAAGTCAAGTGACTATGGTTCCAAACATGCTGGCCCTTGGCCCTTTTTATCTTCCATTCGTGCCGGACTATCATTCATATCAGACTATCATCTATATCTTATCAGACTATCATCTATATCAAACTGACCTCTGGCCCATTCATTCATGTCAATCAGCCTCTGGCCCATTCATTCATGTCAATCAGCCTTCGGCCCAATCATTTATATCAATCGGCCTTCGACCCAATCATTTATCAATCGGCCTTCGGCCCAATCATTTATATCAATCAGGCATCAATCGGCTTTCGGCCCAATCATTTATATCAATCGGCCTTCGGCCCAATCATTCACATCGATCGGTCTTCGGCCCAATCATTTATATCAATCGGCCTTCAGCCCAATCATTCACATCGATCGGCCTTCGGCCTAATCATTTATATCAATCGGCCTTCGGCCAAATCATTTATCAATCGGCCTTCGGCCCAATCGTTTATATCAATCGGCCTTCGGCCTAATCATTTATCAATCGTTGTCCGTCATTCAAACTAATGAACTCACATAACTTACATATACAATAGAACAACAGCATATTTAAGATATCTTATGAAGATATTACTCACAGTGATCGGCTTGTGGATTCACCCTGGAGCTTGACCCTACACATTCCATGAACACAAAAGGGTCACTAACAATTCAATTCGTTCTAAATTCACATTTTCCTCTTTAGGCTTCATTCTTATCTCTTTAACTTATTTACAATGCTCAAAGTATGCCTAAGAGTGCTTACAAGTGAAAGAGAATGGAAAATAGAACACAGAATGCATTTTCAGAATTTCAGAAGGGTCCTGCCGGCGTGGACTTCGCCGAGCGGACCCTTAAGCACAAAAGTCTTTGGTTACCTCAAATTCGCCGGCGTGAACTCGGCCGAGCAGGCGCTTGTCTACATAGCTTCGCCGGCGTCAACTTCCCGCCGGCAGAACTATGTCTGTCAAAAATCTTTGGAAGACGATTTTCCGCTTCGGCGGCACTTCGCCGGCGGACACCAAAAATCTGGGTTTTCCAGATTGAGTTCTTGAGCTCCATTTTCGACATTCAACCCATTTTTCTTGCATGCTATGACACAAATCTCACATATACACATGCCAACATGATACTTATGAAAGATTACAACATTAGGAAACCCAATTTCACAATTTAACCATATGCATGCCCCAAAATTAACTCCAACTCATGCATTCAAGGTTCCCATTTTAAATAAACAACATGCATGCCCAATTTGACTTCCATCTCCACTTCTAATGATGCAATTAGTGCTTCTTCCCATGAAACTCGACAAAAGCATGCTTGCATGTGGGATTACACTTCTAATCTTTCAAAATTTACAATTCACATGCTAGATTTTGTGATTCCATAAGTGTTCTTTACATGCATGCACGTATCAAGCCTCAATTCCAACAAAACCAACTCAAATCATGCTCTTGATTGCAAACAACCTTGAACACACAAGATTACACATTAAATTCATGAATTCAAGAATCAATACTTACCTAAAAGCCCAATCTATGGTTAGTTCTTGAACTGGACTTTAAATTCCCAAGCTTGAGTCAAAAATCATGCAATTCTCTCTCTCTCTCTCTCTCTCTCTCTCTCTCTCTAACAGCCGGCCTCCCCTTTATTTTGAGTCCAAGGTCAGTCAAATGAAGCCAAGAAGAGAGATTTGGGAGTGTGGTGCCCTTTTACAATAATTTTCACTAGCCACAATATAATAATATAGGGTAATTGGGCACTAATTCATTAATTTAATCAGTTTAATTTGACCCGTATCAATTTTCAATTAAATTTCACCGTAGGCTCTAAAAATTATGCCAATCACAATGGCGCTATCAATTTTGGGTTCTGTGGCCGATAAGGCCCTCAATTTAATTCTCGAAGCGGTAAAATCAAACAGATATTCCTACGGTGGACAGATGGAAATTCAAAACCACATATATTCACATAATTGGCACACCAAATCATATCAAACATATAACCAAATTCATATTAAGGACCAATTAGCTAATTACGGAACAGGGGATCACACTATTGGTCATTTTGATGTAATGTTGAAGTTGGGTAATTTTGGGTGTTAGGGTTTCAAAATGAATAAAGAGGGGTTTTGTTATTTTGACTCAAATATGTGTGTCTTGGGTCTTAAAATGATGGTATTGATGTCGGTGGTGTTATATGGGACCTTTGGGTCATTGTTGAGAAAAAGGGAGAAGAAGCCCTAAATTGTTGTATGAATTAATTTATATAATTAATTTGAGAATGTTATGGAAATATGGAATTGAGCTGGAAATCAGGAAATTTGCTCATTATAAGAGGGAATGGTGGAGTTGAATTTATTAATCGCTCATTTATGAAATTGTTGTCAAATTATCTATTTATGCATTTATTATCTGTTTAGAAATAAATTGCTTTAGGCTATCGGTAGAGGATAGTCTTGAATGTTGTAGACCTTCCATGATGATTAGGTGGATTAAAACTAATCAATTGAATATGTCATTGAATATGACGGTTGGAATAATACATCAAATTTATGTATTGATTGATTATGTATATGATATGTGTTTATATACATTGTATTGTGTGGGAAGAGATAAGGGATGTACTCCACGGTTTAGGAGGAGATAGGGGATGGACTCTTAAACCGGATTTTATTTGGGAGGAGATAGGGGATGGACACCATCGATACAGCAATTATGTGTATCAATTCAGTATTGATACAGCGAATAACTGTATCTATTGTGAAGTATGAAAATATTGTTGATATGAGCTGTGGTCTCATAGGAATTGTTTGGCCAGGTTCAAAGTCATATTCATGAATTGAAAATCGGTTAAGTAAGGTAGAGAGGAATGAAACATAAACATATTTGTCATGTAATTGAAATGGGTTATGAATTGATTTATGTGAGTTAAACATTTATCAAATGCTAATGTTTTAGTTATTGCTAATATTATGTTTAGCATATCTCTACTGGGCGTTGGCTCACCCTATATGGGACATTATTTTCAGGTTCAGGTATCATGCCACCTCCAAGGACATAACTTGGGAGGCTTGAGGCTGTTAGACTTTTTTTTTTTTTTTTTTTTTTGTGTGTATTACATGTATATCAAGCCAAGGGCTTATTTTGTGTAGAGCTAGTACTCTCCTTTTTGTAACCAAGTGTTGACTTAGAAAGTTATAAGCCTATAGAGCATTTACTTTTGTTGTCAACATGTAATACCTTTTGTAAGAATACTCTGATGATTGTAATATGAAATCTCTTTTCTTTATCGTGATTGTATGATATTATGGGTTTATTTTGAGGGCGTTACATTAATTGCAAATGCCAAACCCACCGTATAATAAAATGACTCAAAATAACAATTTTGAGATGTTTTTATTTATAAAAATGATAGACTCTAAAAATTTTATCAAATGTCTCACATGGGTGTAGAATCTCACACTCATATTAGACATTTAGTAGAATTTTTTCACACCCATATGAGACATTTAATAAAAAATTTTAATGTCTCTATCATTACTCTTTTATTTAGTGTACATATTGAAAAATATTTTCCAAATAATTATGATATGCGTTTAATAAGAAGGTGGTGCGACATGCACCAATTATTATGTAAAACTGACATAACTAAGGCATTGGGAACTTCAAAGGAATCGGGGTTGTCCTAATTGAGTATCAAAAAGCTACAATTTGAAAAAAAAAAAAAAACAAAATGCTCAATAAAATGACTGAAAAATAAAAGGGTAAATTACAAATATATCCCTAAAATTTGATTAAAATATAAATCACCCCTTGTGGTTCTGGAAATTACATTCTACCTCCTAAAGTTTCTAATTTCATAACAAATCACCCATTTTATTAATAAATCATCAAGCCAATTAACAGTTTTTAATAATGTTATAAATATGTTTTAATTAATAATTTAGGTAATTTTATTATTGTATAGGAGAGCAATTATGATTTTTTTTTTTATAGTAAATTTTGTTAAATAAAAAAATTTAACAAGAAGATATTTGTAATTTTTCAAATTATAAAGAGGCAATTTGTACTTTAAGCAAACTTCAGAGATATATTTGTAATTTATCCAAAATGAAATGTATATATATGATGCAATTAAATTCAAATTTTGCATGGTATGACCTGCATTGAGAATAAACCAAATTCACATTTTTTTAATATTTTTTTGTGCACTCTTTTTGGTGTAAAATACTCAATCTAATATCAAATAAATAAATAAAACACAATTACATTATATCTGCAAAAATATTAGAGATTCTAAAAATTCTATCAAATGTCTCGTATGGATGTGAAATCTATATCATGTGAATCCGATGTGAATCCCACATATGTGAGACATTTAATAAAAATTTTAATAAAACTTTTAAAATTTTTAATATTACTCTTATATCTGGGTTTAGAGTTTCATATTCTCTACATCTTGCAGGCCGATCCAATTAAGTAAATCAGTGGGTCAAACAAACAATCTTTCAAAAAGACTCTTGAATTGATTAATAAAACTCTATTTTTTTACAAAATCTATTGAAAATATTATAAGAATGATGTCCCAATTTTTTTTTTTTTAAATAAAAATCATCAGTATGGATATTTTCAATTTAAAGTGAAAAATTGACATTATGCCTCTATTTGGCTATGGCTTTTTTCGGGGGGTATTGAAGCCAAATAATAATAATAATAATAATTAATAGTTTGACTATTTGTTGGTGTCACATTTAAATCATCTAATTTGAAGGTAACACATGGCTGGCAAAGGACACTCCACGAGATACAACAAGATATAGAAGAGTACTGTAAATAGATGAAAGCAAAAGAAAACTATAAATAAATGAAAGCAAAAACTAAGAAAACCCCGATCATATACAAACTCTACATCTTTATCAATTTCACTAGCGGCAACCCATGCTATGCATAGGAATATATAATTTAAATAATTTATTATACTCATTTTTGTATTATAAAATAATTTTTTTTTTATAAATTTAAAATATAATAGGGAGTTATAACTAACAAATATTTTGAATACGATAACTATCTAATACCTAAGTTCATACATTCATTTTTTCCATAAATTTGTCATTTGAAACATTGATTATAAAATTATCTTAGTCCAAGTAGGTCATTTAGCAGCACGAACTATATCTCTATTGGACATTATTCTAACTTTAAAAACAAATAATGTAAAAATGGATGCTATTACAAATAATATAAAAATGTAAAAATGAATATGACTACAAATAATGTAAAAATGTTCAAAGGCCCCTTTAAAGAAAACAACAAAAAAAATGCTCCCACTACATATACATATAGGTATACAGAGAGAATATCCTGATCCATTAAGTTTTCTAATCAACCCATGGAACAAAAATTGGGCCAATGACTTCCAAACCATACAGTTTTAGGGCACTAGGTGTGAAGACACCCCTACGGGCTTAATAACTCGAGTTGAAAAGGTTACGAATCCGAACAAGTCATTCTCTTTAAAGTATTCGGCCAATGACACCCAAACCAGACGGTGTAGACACCCCATTTTTTACTGACCTTAAGACTCAGACGTCACCAACTGAGCACTCGGTGATGATGCATATTGTGCTCGTTCTGAGGTTGCGGAGTCTCGGCTGAGAGCCTTGCCTCCGGACTTTGAGACTCTTTTGTGCTTTGCCTCGGTTTGCGAACCAGGTCCTGTTTTCTCTGTTTTCTCTTCCCGAAGGGAGGGAGATGTCTCGTAGACCATCTCTCAGTGGCCGTAGGCTACGTTTCGTGGTCATAGGCTATTTTTCCCGTTTGGAGACCAGTTTCCGATTTTTGGAGCCGTCGGTCGTACGCCTCGGTTCGGGACCGCTTAACTTTTTCTGTTTGCTCCGGTTTTTGGCACACACCATTTCCCTCTTCCTAGAGGGACACTGTGGCCCGGGAGACCACCTTTGTGGTCATACGCCACCTCCGGTGCCTAACAGCCTATTTTCGGAGCCGTTGGTCATGTGTCTCGGTTCAGGACCACTTAACTTTCTCCGTTTGCTCCGGTTTTTGGTACACCTTGTTCCCTCTCCCTAGAGGGACACTGTGGCCCGGGAGACCACCTTTGTGGTCATACGCCACCTTCGATGCCTAACAGCCTGTTTTCGGGGCCTCTGGCTACGCGTTTTGGCCCCCGAATCCTCGTTTTGCATCGGTGTGGGTTCATTTTTGGCATGGAGCCTAATTTCATTGTTAGGAAGGTGGTAGTAGGGTGGGAGACCACCTTTTCTTCTTGGAGACCACCTTTCCCCGGTTGGCCGATTTTTCTTGACAGGTAGGTGGTCTCCCTCACTTTTGAGCCACAATTTCAGGTCTCCCATACTACCATTGTGTTGCATTCATCTGGGAGACCACCAATCTGGTATGGCCGACCACCTTTTCTTCTTGAACCTTTTGACCCATTGGTCTCCCTCACTTTTGAGCCACAATTTCAGGTCTCCCATACCACCATTGTGTTGCATTCACCTGGGAGACCACCAATCTGGTATGGCCGACCACCTTTTTAACCTGACCCTTTTGACCCCTGGTCGGCCGACTAGGGGGAGTGGCCGGCCGACCACCTTAACTGGTTGGCCTACTTCCTGCTTTTTGGTCTCACTGAATGTGTTCCAGCTGTGCCAGCTGGGAGCCATTTGATGGATCATCTATACACGTATATGGAGGATGTTTATTCTTGGTTTGAAGCTTCCAAGAGAAGCTTTCGCCTCTCTTCTCTATAAAAGGAGGCCTCCTCCTCCATTGCAAGGGTTGAACATTTTTGTTAAAGCACACATACACTTCCCTCCATATCTCTCTCTTTCAAACTTCAAACTCCATTGTTCTTACACCCATTGCACTACACCTCCAAGCACAACACCTCCATTATCAACCTAAGCACCTTGGAGCTGATTTTAAGAGGTTGAAGAGTTCCTACCTTGGTCCAGAAGTTGCTGGAGGTCTTCTCTACAAGGGTAAGTCTCTATTTCCCTCTTTGTAGCATTATTTTGCTTCATATCTTAGCTCTATTTGCAAGCATTTTTGGACTTCGTCATAAAATAAAAAAAAGTCTTATTTTGAGCTCCTCTTAAAGTTTGATTAAGGTCATTTTTCTGTTGGGGGTCATCTACCCCCTTGCATGCTTCATTTCCTCTTGTTTTAAGCTATGCATTAGAGCATTTGTGTTGGCCTTGGTTTGGCCTTTTAGCCACTAAAATCCAGTGGATTTTCAATGGCTAAATGTTTTTAAGCCTCAAAATCATAGAGGGGTGACCCTCTCACCCTTTGTTCTCTTTACTAGCTTTCTTGACCTTCCAAAGGAGCCCTTATTTGCATGTTTTGAAGCCATGTTTTAGGCCATTATTTGTGAGTTTTGTGACCTGAATGAACTCTATCCAGAGCCCTTTTTGCCATATTAAGTGTCTATTATGCATGTGTAGAGTAACCCTATTCAAGGCCTTTCAAAGGGGCCTTTACTTGCATGCTTCCTAAACTAATTTCAGGACCTTTTTGGTGGGTTTTAGGACCCTCATAACCTCCGTCCAGAGGTTGTTTTACCATTTTGTGTGTCTGTCATATATGTGTAGAACAACCCCTTGCATGGCCCTCCAAAAGAGCACATCATTCTTGCATGCATTGACTGAGTTTCAGTGGATTTTTGGGCATATTTTGGCATAGAATACTTCTGTTTTTGGCTTTTTTGGTGAGCTCTCATGTGCTTCATATAGTTGTAGTGCAAATCATGGTTCACTAGCTTATTTTGCATGCTTTGTTGACCCTTGATTTTAGCATTTTTTGGCCTTGCCTTAAACTGATTTTGTGCATATTTTGGACTGCCCTAACTTTGTTTTTGGGTCTCATAGTCGAATGATGTTTGTTTTTCATGCTCGTAGTTCAATACACTTGCCTAGCTTTGAGGTTTGAGGTCTATTGCATGCATATACTGAGGTATTTTCATGCTTTTGGGTCATTTTGCATTATATTTAAGAGCTTATGTGAATTTCATATCCTCATGTTTTCTCCTCTTTAAGTGTGCTTGAGAGTTGTGCATGAATGCCTTGTTTTCGAACCATTGAATGAGTTTCATTTCTTTGCATTCTGAGCCATCATTTTAGGCCATTTTTCCACTGTTTCAGACCTGCCTAGGGTCTGTTTGGGGTTGGTTTTGCCACTGGTGCATTGCTTTGTGTACCTCTAGTGTGACGCACTTGACTAGTTTCGGTATTCGGGCCATCTAGCTTGCATTGTGTGACATACTTGCATGTTTCGAGACCATCTTTTTTGCCATTTCAAAGCTATATCATGTGCCATCCTATGCCATATTTCATTCCTTACCATGCCTTGTTAGAGTTGCATGTCGTGCGTTAGGATCGGTCCTTTGTATTCGTACATGTTTGCATGTATTTCGGTTGTCTCATTTTCATCACATGGCCACTGATGTGAGTGTGGTTGGGGTCCACTCATATTGGCGTAAGTCCATCTTGCATTTGTATATGCCATTTATTTCATGTGCGCATGATAGTCTTCGTAAATGCATTGTGTATGTCATGTTATGTCACGTGCAGTGTGTATGCCATTTTAGCCCATAGTATTGCGTATGCTAGGTTGCATGTTAGTCGCATTATGTATGCCATCTCATTGCATTGTGTTTGGGATAGGAGTTAGCCCAAACACAGGAAACGATGGACATTTCGTATTCAAAGTGACAAAACGTGTCTCAATTCTCAGTCGCCGACACTCCGGATTACCCATGATGGAGTTTAGGCATTGTTGTGCTTTCATGTGCATTCATTTCATATTGAGTCGTGCAATTCGACTCCTCGGCATCATGCATCGGGATGCGTGATTGGTGGCACGAGGATCGAGGTGTGCATACATATGTGAAAATACTTTGCCATGCCCCTTTCTTGCTCTCTGTTGCAGCAAACCAGAAATCAGCAGCCTTCTAGAGCTTTGCACAACATCCCGGGATTAATTGCAAACAGAGGAAAATCGGGACATCGCGAGGAATTTCCCGGCAAGGCGACTCGAGCATGCATGCATCTTTCATGATTCGGAACAGAGCTGAGGCAGTCCATTTGATAGCTTGCATGCTAATTTATTTGCTTTCCTAGTTAATTTGTTAATTAATTAGGGTTTTGTAATATTTAATTAGCTAGAATAGTTAATTGTTTATTCGGACTGTATTATTTATTCGGACCCTCCGAGCAAGGGCAATTGTGTAATAAGTGTGCGTATGTGTGATGTATGTCTTCCAACCCCACGTCTTTGTCCATTTTATTTATCAGCTTATGATGGTTAGATTAGGGTATGTTTCAATTAGCATACTTATGCTCGTATGTTTGCATCCGTTTATCTGTCATGCATGCACCGGGCTCGGCGCATCATACTGTAGACGTCCCCGAACGTCCCGGGAGGGAAATCCCGTTTTGTTCAATTGGGCTCACTACAGTTCAGGACTCAATGTCATGGTCCTGTATCTAATCTCGCAGAGTGCAATGCAAGACCGATGAATCATCAAAGAGTCCAAATCCGGCAAATCGTTTTTGAAAACAGATTTTTTTTTTTTTAAAGAAGTGCCAAACATGGATTGCTTTGCCAGATACAGAGTCGCCACCTAAATATTTTATTTTGGGGAATTTAGGAAACCCTGACTCATTGCCTAAGGCCACATGTCCGTCATCACCAAAGTTGTCTCGGCTCAGGAACTTGGGTACGATTGGGGAAGGTCACTTCATGAGCACCCCCACTCGCCTGATCAAAGATCGGCCTCTACTAACCATGATATCAAGTTTTGAAAACATTATGCGTTCTTATTCTGGTTATTAGCCTAGAATTACTTTGTGATGCGCACAGCATACAAATATAGACTGGATTGCCTGAATTGGAACAAAACATCTCATGTTTGTTTTTGAAAGACGGTTTGCTACTCGCAAGTAGGCTAAAATGTGGATTTGCAACCCTCAGGTGGGCTTAGAAAACAAGATGATTTGCCACTCTCAAGTGGGCTTAAAACTCACAGTCAATGCATTATTCCAATTCAGATAATCCAACCTTCACCCACAGGCATACAGGCAGGTATATCACATAAGCACATAGCCTCATGGTAAGTATGCTATCATGGCAGTCACTCACACGCATACAAGGATGCTAAAGCATAAATACTTACCGAGTACTCCAAGCCAAAACAGAAGCTATGTTAGAAATCCATGCATGATCCTAACTATACAGAAATGCCTAATGCAACACATGCAAAAATGCAATTATAATAGGCTCGGCTATTCAAAGATGGCATATGAGATGCTACAGCTAACACGTATTCAACTTGGAATTGAAATACAATGCAGTTAGTATGATGCGCCAAGCCCGGTGCATGCAATACAAATGAATGATGCAAACATGCAAGCATAAGTATGCTAATTGAAATATGCCCTAATCTAACCATCATAAGCAGGTAAATAAAAGGGAGAAAGACGTGGGGTTGGAAAACATACATCACACGCACGCACACTTATTACAGTTGTGCCCTCGCTCGGAGGGTCCGAATAAATAATACAGTCCAAATAAGTACAAAACCCTAATTAATTAACAAATTTAACTAGGAAAGCAGTAAACTAGCACGCAAATCTATGGACCGCCTCAGCTCTGTTCCAAATGATGAATGATGCATGCTTGAGTTGCCTTGCGCGGAAATCCATTGCGATACCCCAATTAGCCTCTGTTTACAATTACGCCTGGAATATTGCGCGAAGCTCCTGAAGGCTGTTGATTCTTGATTTACTGCAACAGAGAGCAAGAAAGGGGCATGCCAAAGTATTTTCACACATGTATGCATGTCTCGATTCTCGTGCCACCAATCACGCATCTCGATGCATGATGGCTGAGGGGTCGAATTGCATGACTCAATATGAAATGAATGCACATATAAACACAACAAGGCCAAGACTCCATCATGGGTAATCCGGAGTGTCGGCGACTGGGAATTAAGACGCGTTTCGTCACTTGGAGTACGAAACGTCCCTCGTTTCCCGCGTTTGGGCTAACTCCTATCCCAAACACAATGCAAATGAGATGGCATACACAATGCGACTAACATGGCATACACAATGCACGTGATGTAACATGGCATGCAGAATGCACTAACATGCAACCTAGCATACGCAATGCTATGGACTAAAATGGCATACACAATGCAAGGTGGACTTACACCAATATGAGTGGACCTTAGCCACACCCACATCAGCAGCCATAAGATGAAAATGAGACTACCGAAATACGTGCACACATGCACGCAAATTGAGGACTGAACCTAAGGCACAGCATGCAACTCTAACAAGGCATGGCAAGGATGAAGCATGGCATTCAGACATGTAAATTCCAGCACCGAAACATGATGCTAAAAGGTCCCGAAATATGAAAACATGGCACCCGATGCATGAGATGAGCCCCGAAACTCAGAACTAGGCACATGTATTGACTTATAGCCATACAAAGCATGCATTATTTGACTATGAAGCACAAAGACAAAGCCAAGGTGTAGACACCCCATTTTTGACCGACCTTAAGACTCATACGTCACCAACTCAGCGCTCAGTGATGTTGCATTTTGTGCTCGTTCGGAGGTCGCGGAGCCTAGGCTGCGGGCCTTGCCTCCGAACTTTCGGGCTCTTTTGTGTCTTGCCTCGGTTTACGAACCAGGTCCTGTTTTCTCTTTTTTATCTTCCCAAAGGGAGGGAGAGGTCTCGTAGACCATCTCTTAATGGCCATAGGCTTTGTTTCGTGGTCGTAGGCCATTTTTCTCGTTTTGGAGCCCGGTTCCCGGTTTTCGGAGCCGTTGGCCATGTGCCTCGGTTCGGGACCGCTTAATTACCTCCGTTTGCTCCGATTTTTGGCACACATCTTATTTACTCCCTTTTGAGGGACACTGTGGCTCGAGAGACCAACTTCGTGGTCAAACGCCACCTCGGTGCTTAACAGCTTGTTTTCGGGGCCCCAGGCTGCGTGTTTCGGCCCCTAAACCTTCAATTTGCATCGGTTTTGGTCCATTTTTGGTAGGGACCTTACTTTCATTATTCGGAAGCTTGTAGAAGGGTAGGAGGCCAGCAATTGTTCTAAAAAGCCAGCTTTATTCCTTCATCGCTCTCCGTCGCCCATTTTCCTCACTAGAAAGCTAGTGTTGACCACCCCCAGGCCACTTTTTTGGGCCATCAACCACATATTTGTGTTGTACACACCTGGGAGGCCACCAATATGTCATGGCCGGCCAGCAATTGTTCCTAACCCTTTTGAACCCGTCTGAAAAGTTGGATTTTCTCTCTCCTGGTTCACTTTTTCTGGGTTTTGATCACATGGTTGTGTTGTGCACACATGGGAGGCCACCAATATGGGTGACCGGCCAGCTTTCTTTGAGTGACCCTTTTGAACTTGGTCGGCCGAACCTGGCCGCCATGCTCCCTTTAGTTCCTTCAAATTGCCCCTCCTTCCCAGATCTTGTATCCGAGGGGGGGTCTTTTGGGGGGGAAATTTGAATTTCATTTTTCCCTCCTTTCCTCCACTCCTTTGCCTATATAACTAGCACCCCCAGCTGCATTTTAGAGGGTTACAAAATTGCTTTGAGCCTCTTGCATTAACTCTCCATCCCTTTCCACTTCAAGCCTCAAAACCCTAAGGTTCTTGTACCAATCCATAGCACCACACCCCCACACTCCATTCCAGTAACTTGGAGGCCATTTCCAAAGGTTAGGAGCACCATTTCTTCAACCAAAAGCTGCTGGAGCTTTGTGCTACAAGGGTGAGCCTCTTTATCCCTCTTTTAAGCTTATTCTTGCATGCTTTCTTAGCCATTGTTGCTTGCATTTTTGGGCTCCAACCCAAACTGAAAATAGTCATATTTTAAGCTCCTTTTCATGTTTGATCAAGGACCTCTTGCTGTTTGAGGTCTCCTACTATCACTTGCCTCTTTAACTCTTTTTTAGGCCTTTTTTTTGCATAGTATTTTAGGCTTATTTTTGAGCTGTTTTGGACTTGGTCATAAACTGAAAAATATCTTTTTTTGAGCACCTCTTCAACATTGTTGAAGGGCTCTCCTCTGTTTGAGACCTGCAGCTATCACTTGCCTCTTTATCCTTCTTTTAGGCCTTTTTCTTGCATGATAGTTTAGCCTCACTTGTGTTTATTTTCGTGGCTTGATGTAAACTGTAAAGTGCCTTGTTTTGAGCCCCTCTTCAACTTTGTTGAAGGGATCCTTGCCATTTTGGGCCAGCTTCTGTCCCTTATCTCTATTCTCTCATTTAGGGCCATTTTTGCATGATAGATTAGCCCTATTTGTGTTCATCTTTGAGACTTGTTATAAACTGGAAAAAGGCTTGTTTTAACATCATATTCATTTTTTATTAAGGGCATTTTCTTATTTGAGGTCACACACTTCCTTGAATGCTTGATTGTCCCTTGTTTTGGGCCTTACACCCTAGCCCTTGTTGCATGCCTTGTTTGGCCTTCAAGCCACTGGAATCCAGTGGATTTTCAGTGGCTTTGATGCTATTTTGAGCCTCCAAATCAGAGGGGGGTGACCCCCTCTCACCTTGACTTGTTTGATGGCCATTTTGGCCTTTCAAAGGGACCCCTCTTTACATGTTTTAAAGTCACATTTTAGGGTCAATTTGGTGAGTTTTGGGACTACCATATTTGATTTCTAGAGTTTTTTCGGTCATGTTTCATGTCTATCTTATATGTGCCTAATAATCCCTTTGTATGCCCTCTAAAGGAGCCCCTCATTTGTGCATGTTTTGGCTGCATTAACATGGTTATTTGGGCATATTTTGGTATGTTTTATTCACTGATTTTTTCTAGTTTGATGAGTTCTTACCTGCTCCATACACTTGCCATGTAACCCTTGTTTATTAGCCAAAATTGCATGCTAATTTAAGCCATCTTGCTAGCACTTTTTGGCCATACTCTAAACTGGAAAAGTTCATGTTTTGGGACTGCCTAGACTCTTTCTTCATGCTTCATGTTCAAATAATGCATCCTTTGTATAGCTATAAGTCATTCCATGTGCCCAGTTTCGAGTTTTGGGTCTCATCTCATGCATCGGGTGCCATATTGCCATGCTTCGGGGCTGTTTAGCATCATGTTTTAGTGCTGAAATTTGCTTGTTTTCATATCATGCTCCATGCCTTACCATGCTTTGGCAGAGTGGCATTCGTGCCTTAGGGTCGGTCCTCAGTTTGCATGTATGTGTGCACGCATCTCGAGAGTCTCATTTCCATCTAATGGCTTCCTATGTGAGTGTGGCTGAGGTCCACTTGTGTAGGTGTAAGTCCATTATGCATTGTGTATGCCATTTCATTTCATAGCATTGTGTATGCCATGTTACCTCGTGCATCGTGTATGCCATTTCATAGCATTGTGCATGTTAGGTTGTATCTTAGTTGCATTCATGCATGTCATGCATATTGCATCGTGTTTGGGATAGGAGTTAGCCCGAGCACGGGAAACGAGGTCGTTTCAGACTCGAGTGACCAACGTGTCTCAATTCCCGATCGTAACTCCGGATTACCCATGATGGAGTTTAGGTTTTGTTGTGTTTATGTGTGCATTCATTTCATATTAAGTCGTGCAATTCGACTCCTCAGCCATCATGCATCGAGATGCGTGATTGGTGGCACGAGGATCGAAGACTACACTCCCTGAAGAGTAGTCTAGCATACATATGTGAAAATACATTGCTATGCCCCTTTTCTGCTCTCTGTAGCTTTCAAAAGCCTTGCATAGCATTCCGAGCATAAACTGTAAACAGAGGCTAATTAGGCATCGTAGTGGATTTTCACGCAAGGCAACCCGAACATGCATCATTCATCACCTGGATCAGAGTTGAGGCAGTCCCTGGCTTGCATGCCAATTTATTGCTTTCCTAGATTAATTTGTTAATTAATTAGGGTTTTGTACTGTATTCGGATTGTATTATTTATTCGGGACTGTATTATTTATTTGGACCTTCCGAGTGAGGGCACAATGTTGTAATAAGTGTGTGTGTGTGTGTGTGATGTATGTCTTCCAACTCCACATCTTTCTCCCTTTTATTTACCAGCTTATAATGGTTAGATTAGGGCATGTTTCAATTAGCATACAGTATGATAGTATGTTTGCATTCATTCATCTGTCTTGCATGCACCGGGCTCGGCGCATCATAACTCACTGCATTGTATTTCAATTTCAAGTTGAATACGTGTTAGCTGTAGTATTCCATATGTCATGTTTAGAATAGCCGAGCTTGCTATAGTTGCATTATTGCATGTGTTGCATTAGGCATTCCTGTATAGTTAGGATCATGCATGATTTCTAATTAGCTTCTATTTTGGCTTGGAGTACTCGGTAAGTTTTTATACTTTAGCATCCTTGTATGCGTGTGAGTGACTGCCATAAATAGCATGCTTACCATGAGGCTATTTGCTTATGTGATATACCTACTTGAATGCCTGTGGGTGAAGGTTGGGTTACTTGGATTAGAACAATGCATTGACTGTGAGTTTTTTTAAGCCCACTAGATAGTGGCAAAACCATCTTTCCTAAGCCCACCTGAGGGTGGCAAAACCTGTAATTTAAGCCTACCTGCGGGTAGCAAACCATCTTTCAAAAACAAACATGAAATGTTTTGTTCCAATTCAGGCAATCCAGTCTATACTTGTATGCTGTGCGCATCACATAGTAAATCTAGGCTAATAACCGGAATAAGAATGCATAATGTCTTCAAAACCAGATATCATGGTTAGTAGAGGCCGATCTTTGATCGGGCGAGCGAGGGGTGCTCACGAAGTGACCTTCCCCAATTGTACCCAAGTTCCCGAGCCGAGACAACTTTGGTGATGACGGACACGTGGCCTTAGGCAACGAGTCAGGGTTTCCTAAATTTCCCAAAAATAAAATATTTAGGTGGCGACTCTGTATCTGGCAAAGCAGTCCATGTTTGGTACTTCTTTCAAAAAATCTGTTTTCTTAAAACGATTTGCCGGATTTGGACTCTTTGGTTCAGATTAAGAACCGTGACAATTTGAGTCCGAACTGTAGTGAGTCCAAAACGAACGGAACGGAGTTGGAGTCATTCCCTCCCGGGGCGTTCGGGGACGTCTATACAAGGCAATCTCAAAATATGAACATTTCTAGTTCAAAGCATGACCAAAAGATGTTAGCATGATGGACTAAAATAACATGCAACTTTGACTAGCAAACATGGTTTACATGGCATGTATATGAAGCGTATGAAAACTCATCAAACTAACAAAAATCAATGAATAAAACATGCCAAAATATGCCCAAATAATCACTGAATTGCAGCCAATGCATGCCAAAATGATGAGCTCTTTTAGGGGGTCATACAAGGGGTTATTAAGCACATACAAGATAGACACTTAGCAAGACCAAACCAACTCTGGAAATAGGTTATGACAGCCCTAAAACCCACCAAATAGGCCCTGGAATCAGTCTCGAAGACATGCAAGGAAAGGCCTCTTTGGAAGGCCTTGAATGGGACTTCTCTACACATGTGCCATAGACATTAAATATGGCCAAAAGGGCCTCAGACAGAGCCAAGGCGGACCTCAAAACTCTCAGAATAAAGCCTAAAATACGACTTCAATGTATGCAAAATAGGGTCCCTGTGGAAGGTCAAACATGCTAGTAAAGAGAATGAGGGGTGAGAGGGTCACCCCTCTATGATTTCAAGGCTCAAAATCTCATCAAAGCCACTAAAAATCTGCTAGATTTCAGTGGCTAAGAGGCCAAAACAAGGCTAATGCAAATGCTCAAATACATGGCTTAAAGCATGTGGGAATGAAGCATGCAAGGAAGGAGATGACTCCAAACAGAAAAGTGACCTCAATAAAAATTAAAGAGGAGGTCAAAACAAGACTTTTTCCAGTTTATAGCATATCTCAAAAATGTTCACAAGTAAGGCTAAAATATGATGCAAAAATAGCCCTAAAAGAGAGATAAAGGGTAAGGGGAAGTAGATGGCCTCAAACAGCAAAGAGCCCTTCAACAAAGTTGAAGAGGGACTCAAAATAAGATACTTTACAGTTTAGGTCGAATCCCAGAAATGCTCACAAATAAGGCTAATATATCATGAAAAATAAGCCTTAAAAGAGAGATAAAGCACAAAGGGGGAGTAGATGACTTCAAACAGCAAAGTTTTCTTAAAAAAAGTTGAAGAGGAGCTCAAAATAATATCTTTTCCAGTTTATCTCGGAGCCCAAAAATGCAAGCAAAAGGGGCTAAGATATGAAGCAAAATAAGGCTAGAAAAGGGGAAATGAGGACTTACCCTTGTAGAGCCGACCTCCAGCAGCTTCTGGACCAAGTTGGTGAGCTTTCAACCTCTGCAAATGACCTCCAAGGTGTTGGAATGGATGATGGAAGTGGTAGGCTATGAGTTGGTGTGTAAATGGTGCAAGGACAAGGGTGTTTTGAGGCTTGGATGAGAGAGATATAGAGGATTGTATGCAAATGCTCCAGCTAATTTTTCTAACCCTTGCAAATGGAGGTTGAGGGTTGTTTATATAGAGGGAAAGAGATGAGGCTTCTTGGAGAAACCAAGAGAGGGGGCTCAAAGCTTCTAAAGGAAGCTTCACCAAAGGAGTCAAGCTTCTTGGGGAAGCTAAACCAAAAGGGTAAAGCTTCTTCAAGAAGCTTGACCAAAGGGGCCAAACCACCTTGAAACCAAGCAAAGAGGGTAAAAACCACCTAAAATGGGCCAAAAACAAGGACAAACCCTCGAGCAGTGGATCTGGTGCAAAGCAATTTGTGCAATTTGGAATGCACTGAAGAGACAAACCCGGTCGGCCGACCAGGGGTCAAAAGGGTCAACAAGAATTGCTGGTCGGCCACCCCATAAAGGGGGCCTCCCATGTGAGTGCAACACAGCTGTATGGAGAAAAACCAGAAAATATGGTTCAGGAGAGAGAAAAACCAGCTTTTTAGAGGGATTCAAAAGGGTCAGAAAGAATTACTGGTCGGCCTACCCATATTGGTGGCCTCCCAGGTGTATAGATCACAATGGTCGTATGAAAAATCAGAAATTGCGGCTCAAAAGCAAGAAAGACCAGCTTTCTGTCAGAAAAATCGACTTTCGGAGAGAGAAAAAGGAGAAAGCTGGTTTTTCAGAAAAATTGCTGGTCTCCCACCCTCCTACAACGTTCCTAACAATGAAAATAAGGTCTCCGCCAAAAATGAACCAAGACGAATGCAAAACGGAGGTTCGGGGACCGAAACGTGCGGCCCGAGGCCCCGAAAACTGACTATTAAGCACCGGAGATGGCGTTCGACCACGAAATTGGTCTCTCGGGCCACAGTGTCCCTTAAAAGGGAGGAAATAAGGTGTGTGCCAAAAATCGGAGCAATCGGAGGTAGTTAAGCGGTCCCGAACCGAGGCACACGGCTGATGGCTCCGAAAACCGAGAACTGGGCTCCAAACAGGAAAAATGGCCTACGACCACGAAACGTAGCCTACGGCCACTCAGAGATGATCTACGAGACCTCTCCCTCCCTTCAGGAAGAGAAACCAAAGGAAACAGGGCCTGGTTCGCAAACCGAGGCAAAGTACAAAAAAGTCCGGAAGTCTGGAGGTAAGGCTTGCAGCCGAGACTCCGTAACCTCAGAACGAGCACAATATGCAGCATCACCGAGCGCTCAATCGGTGACGTCTGAGTCTTAAGGTCGGTCAAAAATGGGGTTTTGACCGACCTTAAGATTCGCCAGTCAGGCGTCGCCTCCCGACTTCCGAACTCTCTTCAGACCTTGCGGTTTGCGAACCCGGACTCGGTCTTTGTTTTCTTTCGAGGGGAGGAGAGGTCCCAGACCATCTCTCAACCATGGGATACATTTCATGGTCAGAGGCCATTTTGCCTATTTCGAGTCCATTGCTGGAGTCCAGCCGTGGTGCTCGGTTCGGGAGCACCCAACCATCTCCGATTCCTCCGGTTTTGGTATGCTCTCATTTACTCCTTCGAGGACAGGGGTCTTAGATACCACCGTGGCCAAACACCACTTTCGGTGCTTAACGGCCGGTTTTGGGACCGGCTGCGTGTTTTGGCCCCGAGCTTTCGTTTTGCATCGGTTTTTGTTCATTTTGGCGGTACCTCTTTTATCACTAGGAAGATCACTGGAGGGTGGGAGCCCAGCAATTGTCTCAGCAACTAGTTATGCTCCTCCGGCGCCCGTTTTTCTCACTTCCGGGCTAATGTTGAACACCCTGGGGTCATTTTCTTCGAGCCAAAACCACATATTTGTGTTGTACACACATGGGAGGATCCTACAAACACATGGCCAAGAACTCTAATTGACCCTTTTGAACCCCTTCTAAAAGTGGCTTGTTGTCTCTCTTGTTTGAGTTGCCAATTTCCAACCATAGGTCTTGTTGTACACACATGAGAGGACACCAATCTTTGGTGGCGGCCAGAAATTCTCATTGACCCTTTTGACCCCTTAGGCCCGGCCATAGGGTGGCCGCCACACCAAATAAAAAGTAGATGGCCGGCCTGCTTCCTCAGTGTAAGTCCATTCCAGCTGTGTCTTGGTTTTTTCCCAAAAATATCTCTATCCGGGGGAACCTTTTGGAGGGAAATAAGAGCTCATTTCCCTCCACTTTGGCAAGGACTCTTCTCTCCCTTTCTTGTCTATATTGCTGTCCTCCCAACTCAAGAAAGGGGGTTACAAGAATTGGTTTGAGGATATCTCTACATACCACTCCATTTCCTTCAAGTTTTGGGTCCATTTCTTCATCATCTTCAAGCTCTACCCTCATCACTCCATTCCAGCAGCAAAGGAAGGGATTCCAGCAGCTTAGAGTCATCAAATCTGGTCCAAGAAGCAACAAAAGTATTGGTCTTCAAGGGTAAGTAGACTTTCCCCCTTTTGTAGCTCATTTTTGCACCAACTTCTTAGCCTATTTTCTTATTGTTTTGGGCTCCGACCTTAACTGAAACTAGGTCTATTTTGAGCTATTATTCATGTTTTTTCAAGGGCTCAATCCTGTTTGAGCCCTCTATGGCACACTTGTTTCAATATCCTCTTGTATGACAATATTTTGCATGAAATTTTTAGCCTATGAGTGATCTGTTTTCGAGCATAATGTAAACTGTAAGTGGGCCTATTTTGAGCCCCTCTTCAACATTGAAGAAGGGATCAACCCTGTTTAGGCCCCCTATCTTGCACTTGCTTCACAATTCCTCCAATTTACCGTAAATTTGCATGATTTGTTTGGCCTACATGTAGTCTGTTTCGGAGCATGTCATGAATTGTGAGTAGGCTTATCTTGTGTCCCTATACAACATTGTAGAAGGGATAAACCTTTTTGGGGGTCTCCATGTTATACTTGTCATTATACCCCTCTTTGACCCCCATTTTTGCATGCTTTTTTAAGCTTATCTAGCTTCTGTTTTCGGCCATCATCAGAGCCAGGAAGAGTCATATTTTGATCTTCTTGACATATTTCATTAAGGGTCTTTGCTGGTTTGATGAATGTTTGGGGTACCTCATGTTATAGCCTTATGTATCCTTGTTCTTGCATGACATTTTTAGCATGTTTTCATACTGATTTGGGGGATGTCATCTACTGTAAATGTTCATATTTTTAGTCCCTCATCAGTGTTGTAGAAGGGTATTTTTCCATTTGGGCATCGCATGTATCACTTGCTTCAATACCCCTCTTGCCAAGCCATTTTTCCATACTTGCCTAATCCTATGTATGCTTGCTGTTTAGCCCTTTTTATGACTGAAAAATGCTTTTCTTGGGGCTGTCTTGCTACTGTATTTTCATTCCATGTCCATATTGTGCATGCATTGCATAGCTATAGGCCATTTCGGGCGCCTAATATCGCATTTCGGGATCATTCTATGCTTCGGGTGCACTTTGGCCATGTTTCGGGACTGTTTTCCCCCACATTTCAGTGCTGAAATTCTATTTGCATGTTTACATATCATATTCCATGCCATTTCATGCCTTAGGGCCATTGTCTCGGTTTGCGTGCCCATGTGCACGCATTTCGAGGCATCTCATTTTTATCACACGGCCTCTTATGTGAGTGTAGCTGAGGCTCTCTCATGTTAGTATAAGTCCAATTTGCATTTGGAGTGCCATTTCATGCTTTAGTACCATTGCCTCGGTTTGCGTGCCTATGTGCACGCATTTCGAGGCACTTCATTTTCATCCATCGGCCTCTTATGTGAGTGTGGCTGAGGCTCTCTCATGTTGGTGTAAGCCCATATTGCATCGCATATCTCATTTTAGTCCTGTTGCATTCCGTATGCCATTTTCTCGGTTTGCGTGCCCGTGGGCACGCATTTCGAGACATCTCATTTTAGTCTCATTGTATATCATATTTCAGGCCGTTTCATGCCTTTATGTCATTGCCTCGGTTTGCGTGCCTGTGTGCACGCATTTCGAGGCACTTCATTTTCATCTCATGGCCTCCTGTGTGAGTGTGGTTGAGGCTCTCTCATGTTGGTGTAAGCCCATTACTGCATTGCGTATGTCATTTCATCCGTAGCATTGTGTATGCTTGGTTGTGTGTTATCTCGTTTAGCGTGTATGCCATTCCATGACATTGTGTATGTTAGGATTGCATATTAGCTACATTTCATGCATATCATGCATATTGCATCGTGTTCAGGATAGGAGTTAGCACCGCACGGAAGCGAGGCACGCCTCAGACCGAGTGACGGAACGGGTCTCAATTCCCAAGTCACCGACACTCCAGATTACCCATGATGGAGTTAGGTTTTGTTGTAGCATTCATCTACATTCATCCTATATTGAGTTGTGCAATTCGACTCCTCGGCCATCATGCATCGAGATGCGTGATTGGTGGCACGAGGATCGAGGCATGCATATATTTGTGAAATACATTGCTATGCCCCTTTCCTGCTCTCTGTTGCAGCAAAATCAAGAATCGTGAGCCCGAGGCTTGGCACGCATTTCGAGGAACATTGCAAACAGAGGCTAATTGAGGCATCCCAGTGGATTTCCGAAAAGGCAGCCCAGCATACATCATTCAGCGGAAGTAAGGCAGCCCCTGGCTTGCATGCCAGTTTACAGTTTTTCTTAGTTAATCTGTTAATTAATTAGGAATTTGTATATTATTCGGACTGTATATTTCGGACTGTATTATTCTTTCATGTCGGACTGTATTATTTATTCGGACCCTCTATGCAAGGGCATAATTGTAATAAGTGTGGGTGAGTGTGATGTATGTCTTCCAACCCCCACTTCTTTCTCCCTTTTATTTACTTGCTTACGATGGTTAGATATAGGGCATATTTCAATTAGCATACAGTATGACAGCATGTTTGCATTATTCATCTGTTTTGCACGCACCGGGCTCGGCGCATCATACAAATTGCATTTGTATTTCAATTCCAAATTGAATACTTGATAGTTATAGCATTCCATATGTCATGTTTAGAATAGCCGAGTCTGCTATAGTTTGCATCTCTGCATGTGTTGCATTAGGCAATTCTGTATATTTAGGATCATGCATGATTTCTAATGAGCATCTGTTTTGGCTTGGAGTACTCGGTGAGTTTTATGCTTTAGCATCCTTGCATGCGTGTGAGTGACTGCCATGAGTAGCATTCTTACCATGAGGCTATGTGCTTATATGATATAACTGCCTTGAATGCCTGTGGGTGGAGGTTGAGTTACTTGGATTGGGACAATTCATCAAATGTTTGTTTTAAGCCCACTAGATAGTGGCAAAATCACGTTTTCTAAGCCCACCCGAGGGTGGCAAATCCACGTCTTAGCCTACCTGCGGGTAGCACCATCAAACCATTTTTCAAACAAACAAACATGAAATGTTTTGTTCCAATTCAGGGGATTCAGTCTATACTTATATGCTGTGCGCATCACATAGTAACCTAGGC
Organism: Camellia lanceoleosa; assembly: GCA_025200525.1. Lineage (NCBI taxonomy): Eukaryota > Viridiplantae > Streptophyta > Magnoliopsida > Ericales > Theaceae > Camellia > Camellia lanceoleosa. The sequence continues at coordinate 130,435,947 of CM045765.1, forward strand.
TAATAACCGGAATAAGAACTCACAATGTTTTCAAAAACAAATATCATGGTTAGTAGAGGCCGGTCTTTGACCGGGCGAGCGGGGGTGCTCACGAAGTGACCTTCCCCAATCGTACCCAAGTTCCCGAGCCGAGGCAATTTTGGTGATGACGGACACATGGCCTTTGGCACCGAGTCAGGGTTTCCTAAATTTCCCATAAAAAAAACATTTAGGTGGCGACTCTGTATCTGGCAAAGCAGTCCATGTTTGGCACTTCTTTCAAAAAAATCTGTTTTCAAAATCGATTTGCCGGATTTGGACTCTTTGGTTCAAGATTAAGAACCGTGACATTTGAGTCCTTGAACTGTAGTAGACCCAATATTGAACCAGAACGGGGGGGGATTCGCACTCCCTTTCCCCGGGATGCGTTCGGGGATGTCTACATCTACACATACTAACTGCATCGTATTTCAATTCCAAAGTTGAATACGTGTTAGTTGTAGCATCTCATATGCCATTCTTAGAATAGCCGAGCCTATTATAATTGCATTTTTGCATGTGTTGCATTAGGCATTTCTGTATAGTTAGGATCATGCATTGATTTCTAACATAGCTTCTATTTTGGCTTGGAGTACTCGGTAAGCTTTTATGCTTTAGCATCCTTGCATGCGTGTGAGTGATTGCCATGATAGTATGCTTACCACGAGGCTATGTGCTTATGTGATATAACTGCCTGAATGCCTATGGGTGAAGGTTGGGTTATCTGAATTAGAATAATGCATTGACTGTGAGTTTTAAAGCCCACTTGAGAGTGGCAAATCATCGTGTTTTCTAAAGCCCATCTGAGGGTGGCAAATCCACATTTTAGCCTACTTGCGAGTAGCAAACCGTTTTCAAAACAAACATGAGATGTTTCGTTCCAATTCAGGCGATCCAATCTATACTTGTATGCTGTGCGCATCACATAGTAAATCTAGGCTAATAACTGGAATAAGAACGCATAATATTTTCAAAACTAGATATCATGGTTAGTAGAGGCCGATCTTTGATCGGGTGAGCGGAGGTGCTCACGAAGTGACCTTTTCCAATCGTACCCAAGTTCCCGAGCCGAGAAAATTTTGGTGATGACGGACACGTGGCCTTAGGTAACGAGTCAGGGTTTCCTAAATTCCCCCAAAATAAATATTTAGGTGGTGACTCTGTATCTGGCAAAGCAGTCCATGTTTGGCACTTCTTTTAAAAAATCTGTTTTCAAAAAAGATTTGCTAGATTTGGACTCTTTGATAATTCATCGGTCTTGCATTGCACTCTGCGAGATTAGATACAGGACCGTGACATTGAGTCCTGAACTGTAGTGAGCCCAAATGAACAAAACGGGATTCCCTCCCAGAACGTTCGGGGACATCTACAGTTTCTGGCGACTCTGCTAGGGATTTAGAGAACTTGACTCGAACTCATGATATCTTGTTTTGACTACACTTATGTGTTTCTTTGCATTGCATTTGCATTGGTACACCTAGGACACCGTGTTTGCCGTATACTATTGCTGAATAGTTTGCCGAAGGCTCGCTTTGCGAAGCGTGCCATAAGGCTGACCGGTTGCGGGCTCTGCCACGACGGGAATATAAACCCCGAGTTTACTGGGGCACCCTTTTTTGACCATTCAACCTAGTGCATATTCGGAATTCAGAGTGACCATTCCAAGCTAGGACATTTTGCTTACCCGATTATAGGTTGTTTGAAACCGCTGCGTGCGTAGTAAAACCGTAGTTCCTGACAAAATAGGACAGGGAAACCCTACCCCGACATAGGGGTGTTTTGGCTCTCACTTGTTTGTTATGTGCTTTAGAGTGCGTCTCTACAGGAATGCATGTATCAGTTTACAAGTTTGGGTATCAGGCCTGCGGGCACCAGTTCAGTATTTTGGAAATCAGTTATCTACGGGTATCAGATTCAGTTTCTGAATGATCAGTACTTGAGAACAGTGTATTTCAGCTTATCAACTGTGTGTTGTGATGCCCAACTGTGTATTGTGTGTTTATTTTAAGCCGTTATGCTATCCGTTTGTCTGATTGTTTATTTCCTTATTATTGCTTTATTTATCTTTCTACTAGGTAGTTTAGCACAATTGCTCCAGACCAAGCAAATATTCCCCAAGCACTCTGGACAAGAGGTCGTCGACTCAATCGATCTGAGGATCTGGTCGACGGACAACCAGTGTATTATTCCCCACCCCCGGTTATCAAACGGAGGTCGAGAAGACGCAGTGTATCCGAGCAGAGGTTGCCAGAGCAGTGGTTTACCCCATCAGTGGACAGTCGGGCTGAGGTCTCAATTGTTGCCATAGAGATAGACCTACCAGTAGTTCAAATAGATCGGGGCAGTATGGTAGGAACGACAGGAGTTGAGGAAATGATGCGTCAGATGCAGGAGACCATGAGAGCCATGCAGCAAGACGCTGTTCGTCGAGATGAGTTTGCCAAACAACAAGCCGAGATCATGGCCCAGTAGGCAGAGTTAATTGCCAAGTTGCAACAACATACCGGGGCATCTGCTTCACACCAAGCTCCTCCCCCACCAGGAGTTCCAGCACCCGGGGAGGCACCAAATATCCAAGGAGATACGGATATTCCGACAGGGCCGGTTCTGCCCCCGATTCTACCTCAACTATCTAAGGCACCTACGCCTGTCAATCAACCGGACTCTCCCTTTGAGTTCGAGGTGGACCCTACAGTGTTAACGTTGAGCAAGCTCGAGAAGTTGTTCAAGAAATCCCAAGGGGTAAAGTCCATCCCAGACATTGAGAACGGGTACACTGACGTGGCTGTGACGCTGCCAGATAGGTTCAAAATGTCACAAATCGACCGCTTTGACGGATCTGGGGATCCCATGGTGCATCTCCGGTTGTTCTCAGATATACTACGGCCGATGGGCCTCACCAGACCGCAGAAGCTTTCATTATTCGGCCGGACCCTGTCGGGTGTAGCCACTATCTGGTATGCAAAATTAGAAGACGATGTTAAGCGAAACTGGGATGAGATGGCAGAGGCTTTCATTGCACAGTACTCCTATAACACGCAAATCAAGATTACAACCCGTGATCTTGAGATGACAAGGTAGGAGACTAAGGAGAGCTTTTCGGAGTTCGTAGCTAGGTGGAGGGCCAAGGCCTCAATGATGACCCTAAGGCCCACTGATAAAGATCAAATTCGAATGATTGTACGCAATCTCTAACCCAAACTGATGCAGAAAATGATCGTGCTCCCCTTCCCTACCTTTTCAGATTTGCACGAGATGGGGGTACAAATTGAGGATGCTATGAAACAAGGTCTGATTGACCAAGACAGAGAGCAACCTAGAAGAACCTTCAACCGCAATAACAATACAGGCACCAGCAATGCCGCAAATGCTAGAGCTTCATAAGTAAGCAAGGTCACCACCATTCCCCCTCCAAGACCCATGGCAGCTACACTTTTCTCCGGCGCGTTCGGAAGCAATACACAAACCACCAAATACCAGCCTCGAGGCCAGAGAACCTTCACCCTATTATATATGCCCCTGTCCAAGGCTCTGGGGGTTTTAATCAGGAAAGGGCACTTAAAGCCCCTGGAGCCGAGGCTATTGCCAAATCCACTCCATTCCTCTCACAACCCAGCAAAATACTGCGCATATCACCAACAACATGGTCATGACACCGACCAATGTTTTAGATTGCGTCACGAGATTCAGGATCTCGTTAACAAGCAGGTGATTGTGCCTCCAGAAAAACCCAATGTCACAGTAAACCCTCTCCCACCGCACAACCAAGCTCCACCCTCCAAACGTATCAACTTTATCCAAACTGGGGTTGTGTCTTATGATCCTAGCATATATATCACCCCGTCCCACCTACCCAAGCCGGAGGTGCTCCTTCCTGACTGCACAAACTTGTGCATGTTGGACATCTCCAGAACCCAACCCGAACCAATGGTGGTGACTGTTGAAGATAGAACATGGGAGATTTTAGGGGAGACTGGGATTGTCGAGTCAGAATCTGAGGAATCTGGGAGTTTTGCTGGGAAGGTATACAATCCGAGTGACTACATTCTATCAATAGGCCAGGTTGGGCCAATTGTAGAATTGCCAGCAGGGGCAGAGCTTTGTGTGATACAGGGGGATGAATCTGGTCAGAGGATAGATAACTTGGCAGTTATGGAAGGGGACTTTACTAACCTCCAATTTTTCAATGAACAAGATCCAGAGGGCATGGTAGTCAACTAGTCATATTTTGAGGAGTGAGCAGAGGTCACTGGGTGGCTTGATGACCTACCAGATGTTGTCAACGAAACTCAGTTGGAACAGGGCCCGATAGGGACAAGAACATCAGTTGTGGCCCGAAGGGCGGAAAATCAAAATGCATCGCCGGAGAGCGCCGGTGCTAAGAATTTCGCCAGACTGGCATTGTGAATCCAGAAGTGTTGAATGCCCAAATTGCATCGACGACGCAGTTATAACAGGAAAGGTTTGAGGATTCTGAGAGAATCAGGAAAGCTAAAGCCCTTGAGGGGACTGAAAGTGCTGTGTGCACGAGGACAGAGAATGCTGCGAACATGTAGACGGAAAGTATTACGAGTACAATTGTACCGGAGCCGAACAGGTATCTGTTGGTTGCCGACGGAATGTGGTAGGAAGACGATGATCTATGTCTTGCCCACACGAATGAGGATTGGGGGAGTAACCAACCAGACGATACCTGGTACATCGGCGAAGTCGATCATATGACTAAAAGCGGGCGGTATTTCAAGCCCCCACATCGGGCATATGATAACACAAGCAAAGAAGTAATGAGGACAGTGAAAATTCAGACCAAGGTTGGGCCGGGACAGCATGAGGTAGACTTTCACGTCTTAGAAGTTCCTGCGACCTTCAATCTACTTTTGGGGCGGCCGTGGTTGCACCAAGTAAAGGCCGTTTCGTCCACCTTGCATCAAATGGTGAAATACCCCCACAGGAAGGGAGTAGCCATCGTTTTTGGAAATTCGTCGATCCATCCACCGCCAGAAGTATCTACGCCAGTTTTGGAAATTGAGCACTGTATAGAGGATGTGTTCATGTCAGGTTTTACCCTGGCTGAGGCCCGGGTCGTACAGAACATCTTAGCTGTTAATAAGGGGGTGTATATTAGCGCACAATCAGTATACCTCATGAACAAGCTTCAACACATCCCCGGGATGGGATTGGGAAAGAGCGGCCGGAAGAGCATTACAGCGTTGGCCGAAGTGTCACACAACCCACACACCTTTGGCTTTGGTTATCTACCCACCAAAGAGGATTGGATAAGGAAAGGTAAGGAGATGGCTGGGAGAGCCAGAGCGAAGCAGGCAGGGAAGCCTTTTGAGCTAATGCACCGACCCATCCAGGGTACCCTAAACGGACGCTTCGTTCGGGAGGAGGAGGACTTTCCATTTTGTGACTTCCCAGAGCCGTAGATAAACGAAGAGAGGCGCCGTGTGCCAGGGTTTGAGATTTTCTTTGACCTACAGTTATCCGGGGATGACGCGTCAAGAGCAGACGACCCATTAGCCGAGGCTAAGCGAGCAAGAAAGTGGAGTCCGAGGACGCCGAAGTGAAATGGGGGTAGCGCAAGGTCTACTTCGGATCCTCCGCTCGAACAAAATTCTTGGGGATAACTTCTCGGATATGCGTGATCAGAATGAAAGCAATTGCGGGCCTACCAAAGAAACATTTTGGATGGATCTATCGCACCCTCTCTCATTTGGCGGTATGAACAGGGATTTTGGTCAAGGCGGTCGTAGTGAGCGAATCGATTCCACCGAGTCTGTTGAGTCGAATCGAGTTCCACCGACAGTCTCGAGTTGATATTCCAGGTGATAACCCGGATACCACAGTCCTATCCAGGTCGTCCTTTTCTTTCTCTTTTGAGTCTGTTGTAACCGAAGAATCGGACGATTTGGATGTGCTTAATGAGAATGATGTGGCTATGGTTTCTGAGTACTTTTTTGTGCCCTTAATTTATTGCATTAACTTAGACTTTTAGAATTTTGATGAAAATGACGAGGAAGAAATTCCTCCGATTTTGCAATGCTTAATTGAACAAGAGCAGGAAAGATTTGTTAAACCCTTAATTGATGAAATCACTACTGTGAATGTTGGTACTGAGGAGGACCCGCGGCTGGTCCAGATCGGGTCCACGTTGTCTTCGGAGGAACGCGAGCACTTAGTCGCTTTGTTAAAAGATTTCAAAGATGTTTTCACGTGGTCCTACGAAGACATGGCTCGAATCGATCCTGAGATTGTACAGCACCGGATCCCTCTTGACCCCGAGGCCCGACCCGTTAAACAAAAACTCAGAAGGATCCGCCTGGACTGGGCCCTCAAGATTAAAGAAGAGGTCACCAAGCAAATTGACACAAGGTTCCTGCTGGTATCCGAATACCCAACTTGGTTGGCCAACATTGTTCCGGTGCCGAAGAAGGATGGCAGGATCTGAGTACGCGTGGATTTCAGGGATTTGAATAGAGCCAGTCCAAATGACGACTTTCCCTTGCCGCATATTGATAAGTTATTAGACTTCACAGCGGGGCATGCTTTGCTTTCGTTCATGGATGGATTCTCAGGCTATAATCAAATAGTGATGGCACCTGAAGACCGGGAGAAGACTGCTTTCACCACCCCGTAGGGGACTTACTGTTACAAGGTGATGCCATTTGGGTTGAAGAATGCTGGAGCTACATATCAACGGGCCGCGACCATAATATTGCACGACATGATCCACAAAGAGGTTGAAGTATACATGGACGACATGATTGTCAAGTCCAAAGAAAGAGAGGGCCACTACACCGCCTTGCAAAAGTTCTTCCAAAGGATCAGAGAATTTCGTTTGCAGCTGAATCCTCAGAAATGTACGTTCGGTGTTACAGCAGGAAAAATGCTGGGGTTCCTGAATACACAGAGAGGTATCGAAGTCGATCCTTCCAAAATCAAGGCCATCTCAGAAATGCCACCACCAAGGACTGAAAAGGATGTGCGAGGCTTTCTGAGTAAAGTGCAATTCATAAGACGGTTTATCTCAAAATTAACCTTGACTTGTGAACCACTTTTTGGCCTTCTGAAGAAAGGAAAGAAATTCCAATGGGACGGCCGATGCCAAGCAGCTTTTGAATAGATCAAGGAATACTTACAGAACACTTCAGGTTGTCACCGCCAGAGCCGGGGAGACCGTTGATCTTGTATCTTTCAGTAACTGAGACTACAATGGGCTGCATGCTCGCGCAAGAATCAGAGGACAAAGTAGAGAGAGCCATCTACTACCTGAGCAAGAAGATGCTGGAGTATGAGACTCGCTACACACCGTTGGAAAAGGCTTGCTTAGCCTTGGTATGGGCTACCAGAAAGCTGTGGCACTACCTGTTAGCTCACTCTGTAATGTTGGTTTCAAGATTAGATCCTATCAAATATCTATTCGAGAAACCGGCGTTTACGGGTAGGCTAGCTCGTTGGTTGCTGTTGCTTTCCGAATTCGATCTGAAATATGTGACGCGCAAGTCAGTCAAGGGAAGAGCGGTAGCAGAGTTCTTAGCCGACCATCCAGTGGAAGGAGGTGAAAGAGTTGAGTACTTATTCCCAGATTAGGCCATTTTGCATATCGACGACGAGTTTTGGACGATGTAGTTTGACGGAGCGTCAAACCAGTACGGGTATGGGATAGAAGTGTTGCTGATAGCACCTGACAACTCCCGTATCCCTCTAGCATTCAAACTCCAGTTCAAAGTCTCGAACAATGAAGCAGAATATAAGGCATGCATTGCCAGTCTAGAAGCAGCCCTAAAATTAGGGGTAAAACGGTTGGACGTCATTGGGGACTCGAACCATGTTGTATCTCAAGCGAAAGGAGATTGGAAAGTCAAAGAAGAAAAGATGATTATGTATCATCAGACCTTGGACTTGTTAATTCCTCGGTTTGAGAAGTTAAACTTTGCTCATCTGTTAAGAGAGAACAACAGGTTCGCAGATTCACTAGCAACTCTATCTTCCATGATAGACATCCCGTTTGGAGTACGGATGCATCCAGTCATTATCGACCAAAAATTTGTGCTGACTTACGAGTCGAGTGCCGCTATAGATGAGGTTCAAGATGAGAATCCCTGGTATTACGATATTTGGAATTTCTTGGAGAAGGAAGCATATCCACCAGGGGTAAATGCCAAGGATAAAAGGGCAATCAGAAGAATGGCCGTTCAGTTCATCATCTGCGGAGGTAAATTGTATAAGAGAGGTCATCTGGGAATGCATAAGCTGTGCGTTGAAGTCAAGAATCAAACGCCGATGGAGGCCATCCATGGAGGAATGCGCGATATGAGCGGGTAATGCTAGCGCGGAAGATCCTCAGGCAAGGTTATTATTGGTCCACCATGGAGGAGGATTGTATCAGCTTTGTTCGGCGATGCCACAAGTGTCAGATCCATGCAAACCACATGAACATTCCGCCGTCGAAGCTGTACAATATGACTTTGCCATAGCCATTTTCAGTTTGGGGAATCAATGTGATTGGGGCTGTCACTCCGAAGGGGTCGAATGGGCATGAGTTCATCCTGGTCGCGATAGATTATTTTACAAAGTGGGTTGAGGCACAATCCTATGCGGTGTTGAAAGCTTCGCATGTCACGAAGTTCATCAAAAACAACATCATCTATCGCTATGGGGTCTCAAACGAAATCATTTCAGATAACGGTTCCCACTTCAAGAAGGAAGTGATTGACTTGTTGGAAAAATACAATGTGGCTTTTCATAAGTCATCCACCTATTGGCCGCAGACCAATGGAGCGGTCGAGGCCGCCAACAAGAATATCAAACACATATTGCAGAAGATGGTGGAAACCTACCGGGATTGGCCAGATAAGTTGCCGTTTGCTCTGTAGGGCTACCGGACTTTAATTAGAACGTTTACTAGGGCAACTCTGTATTCATTAGTTTATGGGATGGAGGCTGTTCTACCTATCGAGATTGAAGTTTCGTCTTTGAGAGTGCTGGCTGAGTGTCAGATAGCCGAAGCAAATTGGCAGCAGAGTAGATTTGAAGAACTCATGCTCTTTGACGAGCGCAGACTGAAAGCACTGTACCATGTTCAAGGTTATCAGTGCAGAATTGCCAGGGCTTTCAACAAGAAAGTTAAGTCCAGGAATCTAAAGGAAGGAGATTTGGTGCTCAAGGACAACCAAGCTCCCATCCACGACCCAAGGGGCATGTTTAGACCCAATTGGACTGGTCCCTACATCATTAAGTCTATCTGGTCAGGTGGAGCTGTGGTTCTGATGAACCTAGATGGCCTAGAGTTCTCACAGCCCATCAACATGGACAAGTTGAAAAAATATTACCCTTGAGTGGCTCACTAGGCCGAAAACCCGAAAGGGCGACCTAGGCAAAAGTTAGAGCACAAAAAAATTTGAAATGATAAAAACTGAGCTCGCAAGGTTGAAAACCCGCAAAGGGCGGCCTTGGCAAAAGTTAGAGCGTAAAAGGAGAGTGAAAATACTCGAGTGAACCTTAGCCTGAACTACTACGTAGGCAACTTCATCCTGAAGTTTAGCCATAAACTTTTCCCCGATCAACTTTGTCCATTTGATCATCTCGGCCATCTTTGTCTATTCAGCATTCAAAAGTTCGGTTATGATCTTCGGTACAGTGCTTTTCAGACTAGGGGCAACTTTCCGTTGTCAGTGCAAAGGTCATGATTATTCAGACTAGGGGCAACTTTCCGGTTGCTAGGATCCGAGGTTGTGCATCTCAGTGACAGATCTCAGGCGTGTCCAGTTCTGATCCATATCGAAAATAGTTTTGAAAAGTTTTAATAAAAATTGATTTTGCTCAAATTAATCTTTTTTTACAACTTAGACCATTTTTGGACCAAAGCGGAAAATTTTCAGTACCCACAACCTTCAATTTCATTGATTTCAATACAGAGCTCTCATACTCTTGAATACGAATTGACGTTGCTTTTTATTACATTCATAAAGAAAACTTGAAAATACTGATAAAGCAATAAATCCGGGGCATAGATAAGTCAGATGTTCCTACGTCCCCTCCTAGAGCTGGTCGAAGCCTCTAATGCCAAGTTGGGCCCAATCTGTGCCTCTTCATTGAGCCAGTCTATGCACTCATCAGACAAGGTGCAAAAAAATGGGAGCGGGGCCAGACTCTCTAGTCCTCCATGCCAGGCATACCGCAAGTCAGTGCACCTCGGCCGAATGCAAAGAGGTACTCTATTCCTCGCGGCAAGTCTGATCATGTCCGAACTGGCGCCGAAACCGGAACGGAAAATAGAAGACACAGTGTGTCATGCCAATCAGTTGAATCCCAGGTTGACGGGTCATGTTGTAACTCATTGCCAGTAGGTTGAGCCAAGGACAGCGCCAAGCAATGTAGTCTATGGACAAATTGCACATCTAGTTGTACCATCACTCCTCATCCAGGGCATCAACCAGGCGTTGTCGAAAAAAGTAGCCGCGAGCTGAGTATGTTGGGCAAGACTTCACAATCTATAACTTGTCCATCAACCACACCTGGGGAGGGATAAAAAATAGGAGAATAAAGAATAAAGAGATGTACGATGAGAGAAAAGTAAGAAAAGGGTTTTGTAAGAAAAACCGAGCCTGAGGGCCGAGTGATGTGAGCAATACTTATGTGAGATCTGGTGGGAAACATTACCTGCAATAGTAGTAGGCTCCCCGCAAGCCTAGCCATCTCCCGGCGATGAAAAGCATCTAAGCCCATCAATGTCTCAACCAATGTCATGGCAATGCAGCTCTTGCCCTCCTTCAAACCTTGGGCAACCTCGATTAACTGGACACTGAATCCATTGGTGCCCGGGGCAAGCAAGAAATAAGATAGCAAGCATAGGCGAAGCACGTGCCGCCAATAGCCCTGCCAATGATGGTCGCCGCGGTCACCAGCATTAGAAAACTGACAAACCAAGCTTGGGATGTCCAACTCCTCGTCATGAATCAATGATCGAGCGTCATGCAAAGTAAGGCCGCACATTCGTCCTAAGGCTTGGACGTGGCCAAATCGGAGTTGAGGCAAGATTTCCTCATTGCGCTCAGACTCCATCAAAGCTTGGAAATCCTCAAAAGTAGGACACATCTCTTGCCGACTAAAGCTAAAGACGTGTGTTACTAGATTCCAAAACCTTGCTGCGGCATGGAGGAAAGGAAGATGCAGCGGAGTATGGCCCAACGTGAATAGTGCATTCAAGCCGAAGCCCCGGAAGTTCAACTTTTCCGAGCCATCCAGAGAAACAATCCAAGCTGTGAGATTTTAGATGAGGAACGCCTCCATTTTGATGCAAAATTGAGATGAAATGAATGAACCACGAAGTTGGGACTTTTATAGAGGATAAGGCACTGTTCGGGGGACACGTGTCAACAATTTGGTGGTTGCCAAGCCAGGTGGCCGGCCGACCACCTTTTCTAGTAGGCCGACCACCCCTTTGGTCTCTAATGGAAATAACTGGTCGGCCAGCTCCCTCTGATGGTCGGCCATGGAGAGAAGTATGTCTTTGGTCTTGTCCTAGTCTCTAGAAGAAAGTTCCTAGCATTTCCATGCATTTGGGGTGTTGAAGGTGCGAGTTTTCCTCTGTTTCGGATGCGTTCCGTCACCCCGATCGTCCAAGATACGTTTGTTTATCGAGTTGTTGTTGAGTTTTGTTTATTGAGTTGTTGTTGAGTTTTGATTATCGAGTTGTTGTTGAGTTTCGCTTATTAAGTCGAGTTGTTAAGTTTTATCGAGCTGTCGAGTTTTATCGAGCTGTCGAGTTTTGTCCGTTAAAATTGTTGTTCTTTGTTTATCAACATTTCCGGGATTTTCTTATCGAGTTGTAAGCTTGCTAAGGCCTCGCTGTTTCTTAGTAAGATAAGTTGTTTTAGTTTGTTACGACAGTTCACTACCTGACTTGGCAATTTTTCGATGCTCAATTTCCATTCAATCTCATTTTTCTGCAAAATGATGTGATGCGGTGCTAAGAACATAAAATACAACACTTTTTGAACAAAAGCTGTTTCATTCCATCATGCTTTCTTTGTTACAACATTTTACAACAAATGTACAAGTTTTACAGAAAATAAAACTGCCTAATAATGTACAATGTGCTACAACTACTAGTAAAAAAGGCAAATAAAGCAGGAACATCTGCATCAGTGCTCTCAAGTGCAAGAATAAGAGGCCCTCTTCGTCCTCTTCTACCGAGAAGTCCTCAGACTATCTCCACCAAAGACCACCGTCTCAATCGAGTTGCCCCTAACCCTCATCGGTATCACCTCCGCCTCAAAACCGGACTCGAGTTATCCTCTACTGCAGATGTCTCGGCCGAGGATGCGAGACTCCTCCTCCTCGCCGATTCTCCTCCTCTATGACAGTGCTCATACCGCCTCGTCTGCTAGACGAATCCCTCTCCAGCCCCCGAGAAGGCCTAGATGGCCCGGCCTATGGCCCAGTATGTAGCAGAGGCATCTGAAAACGAAGAGGACAATTTGAGTACATTAGCCAGTATGTATATCAGATGCAGATGCAAGAAAACTACATAGAGAGGGTGTATGCAGATACAGTACATGAATGTGGTGTATGTCAGATGTGCTCTACACATACAGTCAATCAATGTAGTGAAATGTTCAAGTTCAGCATGTCATCAGAAATATAATAAATGCAAGAAAACTAAAGAGTACCGGGACACCGACGATGGACAACTGCGTCTCTCTCTGTAAGACCATGCCCTCGAGTGAGGCCACCAACCTGAGCAACCCCTCAGTGCACTCAGTGGTAGGCTACAGATGCAAGTGCAAGTCATCAGTAAATGAATGAATGTCCAAGTATTTGAGTGATAAATCAAAGCTGTAAAGCATACCGGTGGTGAGTCAGGGTCTCTGACATATGGGTGACCAAGCATAGGAGGCTCTATCGGAATCGGGTAGGAAGTCCCGTATCACCATCCTGTTAACTCAATTGGAATATCTGGCCATCCGACGTGACGATAAGTCGGGGGAATCGGGGGGACCAGTCCAGCCCCACCCCTCGATGTGCCGGCCCTGCTAGTAGAAGGGATACCTGTAGCCCAAGCTCGACTCGATGATGGCATGCCAGCAGACCTCCTCGTGGGAGTACGGACACCTGTCAATGGAGGCATCAAGTATGTATGACGGTAAGTCGCATACTCTTCCTCCTCCAAATGTAGGAATACGTCGGTACCCAACATGGCGCTATCAACATCCTGGGGAGTGAGCCCCTCAGTGGATCGCATATCGTCCAGAGGTGCTGCGGGAACACTCTACTCAGGGAAGCCCATAGTCTGGCGCATGAAGCGGTCCCCCAGAAACCAGGCCTTACCAGCTGGCCCCTCAAACAGGATCTTGTACTGAGAAGCGGCCCATCCTCCAGCAAACTGAAATCGAGTATCTCCACCCAAGAGCGCCCAGGGCTGCCATGTGATCTGCGGATAACCAATGCATAAGCCGATTAGAAATCGTAAATGTGCAAGATGAATCAAAGATGAAAGCATGAAGAACTGAGAGTTCTAAATTACCTCAGTCGGCCGCACTGTATCAAAAAATGCTGCAGATAGGGCAAAGTCTCCCGAGCTCTAGGCCGGTAATGGCCCTCAAACACGAGCGAGTAAGGAATCATGAGAGACACCTCCACCTCAAGCTCCGGGGCTAGCGTCGGAAAGTACGCGAAAACCCATAGCTATGGAAAACAGGGCAAAAGCCATCAGAATACAGAATGCTGAGTGTAGAATGTGAATACAGAATGTACAGAGAATGCAGAATGCTGAGAACGGAATGCAAAGTACAGAATGCAAAGTGTGCCGTGTGTGCAATGTACAGATAATCAAAAGTAGAAATATAAATCAAGAGGGCAGAAAGTAGCTCCCAGGCTCTTCAATAGCCGTCAACTCTGTTCTCCCGTCCGCGGGAGGTCGCACTCATGTAGCAGTAGAGGGTAGCTAAGCCGGCTCCACCCAAGTCATATTGGCTGACCTGTGAGAGGTTTACCAGGGCACTTAGCAGATAAAGTCCAACGGTGTTCCCCCTATCGGAGAACAGAGTGGTCCCAAAGAGGAAAATCAAAAACCCTCGAGTGTACTGCGCTATCTCCTCGGGAGTCTCGGGCACCCTCTCTCTGAAATGTGAAGAAAACCAAGTGTACCGGACTCTGCCCGAAGATCTGTCAACCGGTGGGCGAGCTCCCAATAGATAAATCCAGGCAGCCTCCCACTCGCCTATGTCCTCGTCGTAGAAGATCAGCCAGCCTCCCATGTCAAGGCCCGTCAACATGGTAAAATCGAATGGGGTCATAGTCATGTCCCCGGTAGCTGAGAAATTGAAGGAGTTTGTGGTGTCCTACCATCTCTCTACAAGGGCGCCCATCAGGGTCCTGCTCGCTGGATAACGTGATATCCCCGTGCAGAAGAGTCCGAACCCTACCTGGTCAACCAAACCGCGAACGGCCTCCCGGAGCTCCGCATACCACTCCCTGGCAATGATCGATCCGTATCCTCGTGTAATACGGGAAGATACCTGCATTCAGAATGAACACATGTATTCAATTTCAAAATAAAGTATATGAGCTGTGTGCAAATTAAATCAGATACAATCTTTGTGGATGCGTGTTGAGTTATGCGTGCAAATGAGATGTGTGAGCTGCGTGTTCAACATGAAGTATATGAGCTGTGTGTTCACCTCAGTGTATGGGCTGCATGTTCAGAAATTCAAAGTTTGGGTTGCGTGTTCAACTCTCAACAAGTATGAGCTGTGTGTTCACAATCAAAATATGGGTTGCGTGTTCAGAAATTCAAAGTTTGGGCTGCGTGTTCAACTCTCAACAAGTGTGTGCTGCGTGTTCACAATCAAAATATGGGCTGCGTGTTCAGAAATTCAAAGTTTGGGCTGCATGTTCAACTCTCAACAAGTGTGTGCTGCATGTTCACAATCAAATATGGGCTGCATGTTTAGAAATTCAAAGTTTGGACTGTGTGTTCAACTCTCAACAAGAGTGTGCTGCGTGTTCACAATCAAATATGGGCTGCGGGTTCAGAAATTCAAGTGATTAAGCTGTGTGTTCAAGATACAAACAGAATACTGTGTTATAGACTAAGTATTCAGAACAAGCTGTGTACTAGAATGAGCAGAAGTATGGTGTGCAAGTGTGTTCAGAACGAGCAGATAAGCATGCATAGCGAAAGCGTGAAATACAGGGAAAATGCAGAGTACATTGCAGAAAATATAAAAGTGAAGTACATACCTCTCGTGCCTGATCAGAGGGTGGGACTCTGGCTCCCGCAGTAATAGATCTATAGGTGCTCGCTCGTCAAAGTCGGTGAAGTGGTAGAAAACGGCCCGATAAAGGATGTGTGCCGAATCCTCGAAGGCAAAGACCTAATGTCTGGCTCACCTCCGGCACCTGGAGGACCTCCGCCCTGAGAAAAATGACTTACCATCTCAAGAAATCTGCAAAAAGGAGCAAAAATGAGCAAAATGAGCCAAAATTGAAAAAAGTCAACAAAAGTCAACTCTCGGGAAATGAAAAAGTCAACAAAAGTCAACTCTCAAGAAAATGTTCCAAATATTGAGACAAACTTACCCCAAGTGGTGAAAATGGGAAAAGAAGCTCCGAAATCAAATTTTAATCGGTCCAAAGTGAAGAAAACCGAAAGATTTCGCGAAACAACTTTGCGTGGTGCATTAAAATACGCGTATAAAGAGCAGATCTGAGAGAAAAAATGGTCAAGGAATGAGGAGGAGCTAATTTCGGACCTGAAGTTGTGAGGAAAAGTGTTTTGGCCAAGTGCATTTAAATATTCGAATGTAAAAGTACCAAATTGCCCCTGTTTTTGGCTAGGTGGTCGGCCGACCACCTTTTCTAGTAGACCGACCACCCCCTCTCACCAAACCTGGTTGGTGGCCCTCCTAGGTGGTCTCCAATGCCTCTTTGAGCTCCCTGCAAATTTTGGTGGTGATTGGAGTCCCCGGCACTCGAGAAACTACAAGGAAAGTGCACTTTTCAGCGCAAAATCCCTCCGCGAGAACTTCAACTCCAATTTTCGATGCATGTTTCGTCGTCATTCGTCAAAAGCAAGGTGTATCCTTTTTGAGTATGTTGTGACCCCTCCGGGAGGTAAACCGGAGGTTGCGATTGAGTTTTCCTCGTCAAAGCTCGCATTTCTTTACTCGATGTTTTGTTTTAAACACGCTCATAAAGTCGCACTTATCTTGCGTTGTTATGCATTCCACTCGCATTGTTGTGAACATCGCTCGCATTGTTGTGCACATTTCATTGGTATTGTCATGCCTCCATGCTTAACTCACGTTGTCACGCGTGTTTCTCTTGCATTGCGATGCACTTTTCCCTCGGCACCATGTTTGTCTGCGTTCGATATAGCATTAAACATACGTTGCTAACTATGTTGTGCTTGTTCAGTTTCTCCTTTTTGTAGGCACGATATTGTATGTACGGTTCATTTGAAGCTGGTGCGACCAGACAAGTCGCACAGGTATTGTATCTTCTCCATATGTGACGTGGCGAGAATTGAATAATTCTCCACATTCTTACTACATGAAATGTAGTTGCTGCTTTGCATTCTTGTTTAAAACTGTTGCATCTATTGTGAATACTTGCTTCATTACAACTTGTTGCTTTGCATGATCATGAGTTACGTTCGACTTGGTGCATCTTCGTTTTGCATTTTGCCCCCGCCTGCGGGCACATCTCTCTGTTTATCTTGCCTGTTTGTCTAAGTCTTCGGCCTTGTCAAAAATAGGTCGTCTCTAGGCTTTGACATTCACTCCCGTCAATTATGACTTTCGAGTTCTGTCAAAGAGGGGCAACTGTAGACACCACATTTTTGACCGACCTTAAGACTCAGACGTCACCAACTGAGCGCTTGGTGATGATGCATATTGTGCTCGTTCTGAGGTTGCAGAGTCTCGACTGAGAGCCTTGCCTCCAGACTTCGGGACTCTTTTGTGCTTTGCCTCGGTTTGCAAACCAGGTCCTGTTTTCTCTGTTTTCTTTTCCCGAAGGGAGGGAGAGGTCTCGTAGACCATCTCCCAGTGGCCGTAGGCTACGTGTAGACACCCTATTTTTGACCGACCTTAAGACTCAGACGTCACCGATTGAGCACTCGGTGATGTTGCATATCGTGTTCATTCAGAGGTTTCAAAGTCTCGGCTGCGAGCCTTGCCTCCGGACTTCCAAACTCTTTCATGCTTTGCCTTGATTTGCGAACCAGGCTCTGTTTTCTCTATTTTCTCTTCTCGAAGGAAGGGAGAGGTCTCGTAGATCATCTCTCAGTGGCCGTAGGCTACGTTTCGTGGTCGTAGGCCATTTTGCCCATTTGGAGCCCGATTTTCGGTTTTTCACAGCCATCGGCCGTGTGCTTCGGTTCGGGACCGCTTAACCACCTCCGTTTGCTCCGATTTTTGGCATACACCTTATTTTCTCCCTTTTGAGGGACACTGTGGCTCGAGAGACCAACTTCATGGTCAAACGCCACCTCTGGTGCTTAACAGTCAGTTTTCGGGGCCCCGGGCTGCGTGTTTCGGCCCCCGAACCTTCGTTTTGCTTGGGTTTTAGTTCATTTTTGGCAGGGACCTCTGTTTCATTGTTAGGAAGGTCGTAGAAGGGTGGGAGGCCAGTAATTATTCTGAGGACCAGTTTTATTTCTTCATCGCCCTCCGTCGCCCGTTTTTCTCACTAGAAAGCCAATGTTGACCACCCTAAGGCCACTTTTTCTTGCCCTAAACCACATATTTGTGTTGTACACACTTGGGAGGCCGCCAATATCATATAGCCGGCCAGTAATTGTGTTTGACCCTTTTGAACCCCTCCAAAAAATGGGCTTTTCTCTCTCCTGGTTCACCTTCTCCAGTTTTTGACCACATGGTTGTGTTGAGCACACATGGGAGGCCACCAATATGAGGTGGCCGGCCAACAATCAGTCCTGACCCTTTTGACCCTTGGCTGGCCAGCCATAGGGAGGGCCGGCCGGCCACCTGCAACTTAAATAACCAGCCGGCCATGATCCTTGCACCCTGCTCCTTCCAACTGTGACCTCCTTTGCCCCTTAGATTTTGTATCCGGGGGGGGAACTTTTGGGAAGGAAACTTAAATTTGAATCTCCTCCCCCCCTTTTTGCCACTCTTGTGCCTATATAACCAGGCCCTCCAGCTCCCTTGTGAAGGGTTAGAAAGTTTGGTTTAAGTCTCCTACATTGTATCTCTCTCTCTCTACACTCCAACCCTCAAAACCTCTCCAATCCTACACCCATTCTACTCCATCTCCAAGCCAACCAATCCACACTCTATTCCAGCAGCTTGGAGGCTCTTTCCAGAGGCTAGAAGCACTACTTCTCAGGCTAAGAATTGCTGGTTCATTGGTCTACAAGGGTGAGTCCCTATTCTCCCTCTTTTGTGCTCTATTTTGTTTCATATCTAAGCCATATTTTCTTACATTTTTGGGCTCCGACCCTAACTGAAAATAGTCATTTTTTGAGGTCTTTTTCATGTTTGATTGAGGGTTCTTCCTTGTTTGAGGCTTCATACTACCACTTGCCTCTTTAGCTCTCATTTATGTCTCTTTCTTGCATAGTATTTTAGGCCTATTTTTAAATTGTTTTGAGCTTGGTCATAAAGTAAAAAGAGGCTTTTTTTGAGCCCTTCTTCAACATTGTTGAAGGGCTCTTCACTGTTTGAGGCTTCCATCTGTCACTTGCCTCTTTATCTCTCTTTTGGCCCTATTTTTGCATGCTTTTTTTAGCCCCTTGTGCTTGTATTTTTGGGCTCTGATCTGAACTATAAATAGTCATATTTTGACCCATTCTTCATGTTTGATCAAGGGTCTTTCACTGTTTGAGGCTTCCTTTTTGCTCTTTGTGTTAAAGCTCTCTTTTATGCCTTATTTTGTATAGTATTTTAAGCTTGCTTGTGCACTGTTTTGGGCTTGGTTATAAATTGTAAAATATCATGTTTTGGGCCCCTCTTAAACATTGTTGAAGGGTCCTCCTCTGTTTGAGGCCAGAAGCCATCACTTGCTTCTTTGTCCCTCTTTTGGCCTTTTTCTTGCATAATGTTTTAGGCCTCCTTGTGTTTATTTTCGTGGCTTGATATAAACTGTAAAGTGTTTCATTTTGAGTCCCTCTTCAACATTGTTTAAGGGCTCTTTTCCATTTAGGGCCAGCATCTGTTACTTGCTTCTTTATCTCTCTTTCGAGGCCATTTTTGCATGTTAGCTTAGCCCTACTTGTGTTCACCTTTTGGCCTTTCTTAAAACTGGAAATATGCTTGTTTTGGGACTGTCTTGATTCTTCCTTCATACTTAATGTTCAAATAATGCATGCTTTGTATAGCTATGAGTCATTTCACGTGCCTAGTTTCGAGTTTCGAGTCTCATTTCATGCATCGGGTGTCATGTTTCCATGTTTCGGAGCTGTTTTGCATCATATTTTAGTGCTGAAATTTGCATGTTAGTATGCCATATTCCATGCCTTGCCATGCTTTGTTAGAGTGGCATTTGGTGCCCTAGGGTCGGTCCTCGGTTTGCGTGCACGTGTGCACGCATCTCGAGTGTCTCATTTCCATCTAATGGCCTCTTATGTGAATGTGGCTGAGGTCCACTTGTGTTGGTGTAAGTCCATTATGCATTGTGTATGCCATTTCATTTCATAGCATTGTGTATGCTAGGTTGTATGTTAGTGCATTGTGTATGCCATGTTACCTCGTGCATCGTGTATGTCATTTCATAGCATTGTGCATGTTAGGTTGTATCTTAGTTGTATTCATGCATGTCATGCATATTGCATTGTGTTTGGGATAGGAGTTAGCCCGAGCACGGGAAACGAGGTACGTTTCGTACTACGAGTGACGGAACGTGTCTCAATTCTCCAGTCGCTGACACTCCGGATTACCCATGATGGAGTTTAGGTATTGTTGTGTTTACATGTGCATTCATTTCATATTGAGTCGTGCAATTCGACTCCTCGGCCATCATTCATTAAGACGCATGATTGGTGGCACGAGGATCGAGACATGCATACATATGTGAAAATA
Organism: Camellia lanceoleosa; assembly: GCA_025200525.1. NCBI lineage: Eukaryota > Viridiplantae > Streptophyta > Magnoliopsida > Ericales > Theaceae > Camellia > Camellia lanceoleosa. Next base: position 130,456,016 of record CM045765.1, read on the forward strand.
CATTGCTATGCCCCTTTCCTACTCTCTGTTGCCGCAAGTCAAAAACCAGCAGCCCTCCGGAGCTTGGCGCGCTTTCCAAGAACAATTGCAAACAGAGGCTAATTGGGGCATCGCCGTGGATTTTCGCGCGAGGCAGCGCAAACATGCATCATCCATCATCCGGAACAGAGTCAAGACAGTCCCTAGCTTGCATGCTAGTTTACAGCTTTCCTAGTTTAATTTGTTAATTAATTACGATTTTTGTACATATTTGGACTGTATTATTCATTCGGGACTGTATATTATTTATTCGGACCCTCTATGCGAGGGCATAATTGTAATAAGAGTGCGTGTGTGTGATGTATGTCTTCCAGCCCCACGTCTTTCTTCCCTTTTATTTACCTGCTTATGATGGCTAGATTAGGGTATGTTTCAATTAGCATACAGTATGATAGCATGTTTGCATTCATTCATCTGTCTTGCATGCACCGGGCTCGGCGCATCATACTAACTGCATTTGTATTTCAATTCCAAGTTGAATACTTGTTAGCTGTAGCATCCTATACACCATGTTTAGAATAGCCGAGTCTGCTATAGTTGCATTTTTGCATGTGTTGCATTAGGCATTTTTGTATAATTAGGATCATGCATGGATTTCTAATTAGCTTCTGTTTTGGCTTGGAGTACTCAGTAAGTTTTATGCTTTAGCATCCTTGCATGCGTGCGAGTGACTGCCATGATAGCATGCTTACCATGAGGCTATGTGCTTATGTGATATACCTGCTTGAATGCCTGTGGGTGAAGGTTAGGTTATTTGGATTGGGACAAATCATTAACTGTGAGTTTTAAGCCCACTAGATAGTGGCAAAACCATCTTTTCTAAGCCCACCTGAGGGTGGCAAAATCTGCATTTTAAGCCTACCTGCGGGTAGCAAACCATCTTTCAAAAACGAACATGAAATGTTTTGTTCCAATTCAGGCGACCCGGTCTATACTTGTATGCTATGCGCATCACATAGTAAATCTAGGCTAATAACCGGAATAAGAGCACACAATGTTTTCAAAACTAGCTATCATGGTTAGTAGAGGCCGATCTTTGATCGGGCGAGCGGGGGTGCTCACGAAGTGACCTTCCCCAATCGTACCCAAGTTCCCGAGCCGAGGCAACTTTGGTGACGACGGACACATGGCCTTAGGCAACAAGTCAGGGTTTCCTAAATTTCCCAAAAATAAAATATTTAGGTGGCGACTCTGTATCTGGCAAAGCAGTCCATGTTTGGCACTTCTTTCAAAATATGTTTTCTCAAAATGATTTGCCGGATTTGGACTCTTTGGTTCAGATTAAGAACCGTGACAAAAATCGAGTCCGAACTGTAGCGAGGTCCCCCGCGGACTTGTTACACTACGTTTCGTGGTCATAGGCCATTTTTTCCGTTTGGAGACCAGTTTTCGGTTTTCGGAGCCGTCGGCCGTGAGCCTCGGTTCAGGACCGCTTAACTTTGTCCGTTTGCTCCGGTTTTTAGCACACACTATTTCCCCCTTCCTAGAGGGACACTGTAGCCCGGGAGACCACCTTTGTGGTCATACGCCACCTCCGGTGCCTAACAGCCTGTTTTAAGAGCCGTTGGTCGTGCGCCTCGGTTCAGAACCGCTTAACTTTCTTTGTTTGCTCCGGTTTTTGGCACACACCTTGTTCCGGAGACCACCTTTGTAGTCATACGCCACCTTCGGTGCCTAACAGCCTATTTTCGGGGCCTCCGGCTGCACGTTTTGGCCTCCGAACCCTCGTTTTGCATCGATGTGGGTTCATTTTTGGCATGGACCCTAATTTCATTGTTAGGAAGGTGGTAGCAGGGTGGGAGACCACCTTTTCTTCTTGGGGACCACCTTTCCCCGGTCGACCTGTTTTTCTTGACAAGTAGGTGGTCTCCCTCACTTTTGAGCCACAATTTCGAGACTCCCATACCATCATTGTGTTGCATTCATCTGGGAGTCCACCAATCTGGTATGGCCGACCACCTTTTCTTCTTGAACCTTTTGACCCCTTGGTCTCCCTCACTTTTGAGCCACAATTTCGGGTCTCCCATATCACCATTGTGTTGCATTCACTTGGGAGACCACCAATCTGGTATGGCCGACCACCTTTTCAACTCGATTTTGACCTCACTGGGTCGACCAGGTGGCCGACCACCTTAACTGGTCGGCCTGCTTCCTGCTTTTTGGTCTCACTAAGTGTGTTCCAACTGTGCCAGCTGAGAGCCATTTGATGCATCATCCATACACGTGTATGGAGGATGTTTATTCTTGGTTTGAAGCTTCCAAGAGAAGCTTTGGCCTCTCTTCTCTATAAAGGGAGGCCTCCTCCTCCATTGCAAGGGTTGAACATTTTTGTTAAAGCATATATACACTTCCCTCCATATCTTTCTCCTTCAAGCTTCAAACTCCATTGTTCTTGCACCCATTGCACTACACCTCCATTATCAACCTAAGCACCTTGGAGCTGATTTTAAGAGGTTAAAGAGTTCCTACCTTGGTCTAGAAGTTGCTGGAGGTCTTCTCTACAAGGGTAAGTCTCTATTTCCCTCTTTGTGGCATTATTTTGCTTCATATCTTAGCTCTATTTGAAAGCATTTTTGGACTTCGTCATAAACTAAAAAAAATCTTATTTTGAGCTCCTCTTAAAGTTTGATTAAGGTCATTTTTCTGTTGGGGGTCATCTACCCCATTGCATGCTTCATTTCTTCTTGTTTTAAGCTATGCATTAGAGCATTTGTGTTGGTCTTGGTTTGGCCTTTTAGCCACTGAAATCCAGTGGATTTTCAGTGGCTAAATGGTGTTTTTGAGCCTCAAAATCAGAGAGGGGTGACCCTCTCACCCTTTGTTCTCTTTACTAGCTTTCTTGGCCTTCCAAAGGAGCCCTTATTTGCATGTTTTGAAGCCATGTTTCAGGCCATTATTTGTGAGTTTTGTGACCTGCATGAACTCTGTCTAGAGCCCTTTTTTCCATATTAAGTGTCTATTATGCATGTGTAGAGTAACCCTATTCAAGGCCTTTCAAAGGGGCCTTTACTTACATGCTTCCTAGACTAATTTCAGGACCTTTTTGGTGGGTTTTAGGACCCTCATAACCTCTTTCCAGAGGTTGTTTTACCATTTTGTGTGTCTGTCATATATGTGTAGAACAACCCCTTGCATGGCCCTCCAAAGGAGCACATCATTCTTGCATGCATTGACTGAGTTTCAGTGAGTTTTTGGGCATATTTTGGCATAAAATACTTCTATTTTTGGCTTTTTTGGTGAGCTCTCATGTGCTTCATATAGTTGTAGTGCAAATCATGGTTCACTAGCTTATTTTGCATGCTTTGTTGACCCTTGATTTTAGCATTTTTTGGCTTTGCCTTAAACTAATTTGTGCATATTTTGGACTGCCCTAACTCTGTTTTTGGGTCTCATGGTTGAATGATGTTTTTTTGCATGCTCGTAGTTCAATACACTTACCTAGCTTTGAAGTTTAAGGTCTATTGCATGCATATACTGAGGTGTTTTCATGCTTTGGGGTCATTTTGCATCATATTTCAGAGCTTATGTGAATTCCATATCCTCATGTTTTCTCCTCTTTAAGTGTGCTTGAGAGTTGTGCATGAATGCCTTGTTTTCAGGCCATTGAATGAGCTCCATTTCTTTGCATTCCGAGCCATCATTTTAGGCCATTTCCCCACTGTTTCAGACCTGCCTAGGGTCTGTTTGGGGTTAGTTTTGCCACTGGTGCATTGCTTTGTAGACCTCTAGTGTGACGCACTTCACTAGTTTCGGTATTCGGGCCATCTAGCTTGCATTGTGTGACATACTTGCATGTTTCGGGACCATATTTTATGCCATTTTAGAGCTGTATCATGTGCGATCCTATGCCATATTTCATTCCTTGCCATGCCTTGTTAGAGTTGCATGTTGTGCCTTAGGATCGGTCCTTTGCATTCGTGCATGTTTGCATGTATTTCGGTTGTCTCATTTTCATCACATGGCCACTGATGTGATTGTGGCTGAGGTCCACTCATATTGGCGTAACTCCATCTTGCATTTGTATATGCCATTTAGTTCATGTGCGCATGATAGTCTTCATAAGTGCATTGTGTATGTCATGTTATGTCACGTGCATTGTGTATGCCATTTTACCCCATAGCATCGCGTATGCTAGGTTGCATGTTAGTCGCATTATGTATGCCATCTCATTGCATTGTGTTTGGGATAGGAGTTAGCCTAAACACAGGAAACGAGGGACATTTCGTACTCAAATTGACGAAACGTGCCTCAATTCTCGGTCGCCGACACTCCAGATTACCCATGATGGAGTCTAGGCCTTGTTGTGTTTTCATGTGTATTCATTTCATATTGAGTCGTGCAATTCGACTCCTCGGCCATCATGCATCGGGATGCGTGATTGGTGACACGAGGATTGAGGTGTGCATACATATGTGAAAATACTTTGCTATGCCCATTTCTTGCTCTCTATTGCAGCAAACCAGAAATCAGCAGCCTTCTAGAGCTTTGCAGAACATCTCGGGATTAATTGTAAACAGAGGCAAATCGGGACATTGCGAGGAATTTCCCGACAAGGCGACTCGAGCATGCATGTATCTTTCATCATTTGGAACAGAGTTAAGGCAGTCCATTTGATAGCTTGCATGCTAATTTATTTGCTTTCCTAGTTAATTTGTTAATTAATTAGGGTTTTGTAATATTTAATTAGCTAGAATAGTTAATTATTTATTCGGACTGTATTATTTATTCGGACCCTCCGAGCGAGGGCAATTGTGTAATAAGTGTGCGTGTATGTGATGTATGTCTTCCAACCCCACGTCTTTCTCCCTTTTATTTATCAGCTTATGATGATTAGATTAGGGCATGTTTCAATTAGCATACTTATGCTTGCATGTTTGCATCCATTCATCTGTCTTGCATGCACCGGGCTCGGCGCATCATATCAACTGCATCGTATTTCAATTCCAAAGTTGAATACGTGTTAGCTGTAGTATCTCATACGCCATTCTTAGAATAGCCGAGCCTATTATAATTGCATTTTTGCATGTGTTGCATTAGGCATTTCTGTATAGTTAAGATCATACATTGATTTCTAACATAGCTTTTGTTTTGGCTTGGAGTACTCGATAAGCTTTTATGCTTTAGCATCCTTGCATGCGTGTGAGTGATTGCCATGATAGTATGCTTACCATGAGGTTATGTGCTTATGTGATATAACTACCTGAATGCCTATGGGTGAAGGTTGGGTTATCTGAATAAGAATAATGCATTGACTGTGGGTTTTAAAGCCCACTTGAGAGTGGCAAATCATCGTGTTTTCTAAAGCCCACCTGAGAGTGGCAAATCCACATTTTAGCCTACTTGCGAGTAGCAAACCGTTTTCAAAACAAACATGAGATGTTTCGTTCCAATTCAGGCGATCCAGTCTATACTTGTATGCTGTGCGCATCACATAGTAAATCTAGGCTAATAACCGGAATAAGAACACATAATGTTTTCAAAACTAGATATCATGGTTAGTAGAAGCCGATCTTTGATCGGGTGAGCGGGGGTGCTGACGAAGTGACCTTCCCCAATCGTACCCAAGTTCCCAAGCCAAGGAAACTTTGGTGATGACGGACACGTGACCTTAGGCAACGAGTCAGGGTTTCCTAAATTCCCTCAAAATAAATATTTAGGTGGCGACTCTGTATCTGGCAAAGCAGTCCATGTTTGGCACTTCTTTCAAAAAATCTATTTTCAAAAACGATTTGCTGCATTTGGACTCTTTGATGATTCATCGGTCTTGCATTGCACTCTCCGAGATTAGATACAGGACCGTGACATTGAGTCCTGAACTGTATTGAGCCCAAATGAACAAAACGAGATTCCCTCCCGGGACGTTCGGGGACGTCTACATACGGTTTAGGGCATTAGGTGTAGAGACACCCCTACGGGCTTAATAACTCGAGTTAAAAAGGTTGCGAACCCAAACAAGTCAAGTGTTTTTTTTTATTTTTATAAAGAATCTTGGCTCCTCATTTATTCTTTTCTGCAACCCTAGCCATTATCAATGATGTATACCAGGGATTATAATAAAGAGGTCACCACTATGATAGTGTGTTCATTTGAATTAAGGCATACTCATGATAAGTGTACTAATACCACAAACACAAACAACTCTCCTAGTGCAAATATCACATGCAAGTATTTACCCAATAAATCATTTTCATACAAGTCTACTATGCTCCCCAATTAACATATACAAATATCATCACACTACTAGCAACAAGTCATATCAAGTGAAGTAATGCAATCAAGTGAAACAAATATAAGCATAAATTATAAGCCAACTAGAAATGCACAAAAGAAAATACCCTCATCCCTCAACTTTAATATGACATTGTCCTCAATGGAAGTAAAAGCCAAGTAAATAGGAATGAGAGAATAGTACCAGAGATTGTAGGTGCACATCCAGATAGGCAAATAGTAACACACACTGCACATTTTGTTTTTGTTTGTTGTTTGTTTGTCTTTTTTTTTTTTCTTTTTTTTTTCTTTTTCTTTTTTTTTCTTTTTCTTTTTTTTTATGAAGAAGAAATAATAAAAATAAAAATAGAAATAAAAGAGACAAAGCAAAATATAGGCCGGTACTACTGAAAATCCAGTGGCGGTGGTGGCAGGAAATGCTGGGCAAACAAGGCGTTCATCAATGACCGCGTCTCGAATGCTTCATCCCGAACCCGTGCGCCGAATTGGTCAAAATGCTGCTGGCTCGACTCTCGATATGTGTAAAAGTCAATTTGCAGTGATACAACTGACTACTAAATGTTGAGCTGGCGGGCGTTGAGTTGATCAAAAGCTGCCTGAGAATAGTCTTGATGCGCCTAAAAATTCGTGCGCAACCCCATGAGACTCTGGTGGTGATCACAAAGAGTACTGTGGACCTGATCCACAGAGTGTTGAACCTGTAAGTACTTCTCGCGAGTCATGTAGAATGGGTCCTCTTGGGGAGGCACAGGGGAGGCAGGATAAGATGGTTGGTCGTGGATGGGGTTCTGGACCTCATCAACCGGGGCACCAACTTGCTGCGGGATTCGAGACATGCTATGTTGCCATTTCTGCTGACCGAAAGTCGGATAAGCTCTATCAATCTCCTCAGTCGAATCAATGGGGAGGCCGTTCAACTCGAAGACAAGTGTGAGCAAGTTGGCAAATGGCAGCGGCCAAGTCAGGTTTTGCATAGGTTGAGGCCAAACTGCCTCCCGTAAAAACACATTAAAAGCATTAATGTGTGCACAAAGTTGGTTGTGAGCTGCAGAGATGAAATGTACTCAAGTAAATTTACATATTATTATTTCAATTTTATATTACCATGGAATAATTTTAATACTTAATTTATATTCTTTACTTTTTAAGAAATTCAACATTGGAATCGTTGAGCTATGAGATTGACTTAGATGAGTCGTATGACACTTTTGTGGTAGTTGCCATCTTTTTTGTTTTAATTATGAACATTTTTTACATCTTATTATTAGTATTGATTATTTTATTTATTTTTTTCCTTTTGTTATTTAACAGGAATTCAAGTTGAAGGAGACGATGAAAGTTGTTGGTTATATCAAATTTTTGGGGAAACAAAATTGTTTTATTGTTGTGATATTAATGTTATATATTTTATTTGAACAACTATTGTTCCATGTTGTAATAAACTAATGGTACTATTTTTATTTTTTTTTTGGTTGGACATTTGAGAATCAAGATATTATGTTGCATGGAATATTTTGAGGGAATAAACCTATGGAATATCTTTGAGAGATGTCTATTGATTTTAGAAGTTAACTTAGCTAATAATGTTGGTTGTGCATGGTACTTTGCAAAATTCACAAGTGGTTTTTCTTTTTTTCTTTTTTTTAATTTTTATCGAGTTAGTTGTTAAATTAACACCTATGAGAGAAAATCTTCTCACCCTTGATAAAACACTTCAGTGCTTGCATTCTCTTAATTCAACTCATGACCTCTTTGGGACTAAACCCTAAAGAAAGTATGGTGGCTAATTAGACTAGACCTAGTTGATTTGGATATTGGGTGTATTAATCGTAGGTTATGTATTAAGTTCTTATATTCTTCTCCAATCATTGATTTAGGAGATTATTTTGTCTTTAATATTTATTTTTTAATCAACGAATTCAGAAGTGTGCTTGATACACACACACACACACACATATATATATATATATAGAGAGAGAGAGAGAGAGAGAGAGAGAGAGAGAGAGAGTTTATTGAATCATTAACACATTTTACAGCTTACAAGAAGGAAAACAAAATGAAGTTTTACAATCTTGAAAAAGGTCCATTCTTTTTTTTTTTTTTTTTTTTTTTTTTTTTATCAGCAAAGAAAAATTTCATTAAACAGCATGAAATTAAAAGTACAAGAAGATGAAATGCATCGAGAGAGATTCGGAAGTATAAAAATACCCCTACTACTGCTACTCGCATCCATACAACCAACCCCTAAGCCTCTCGATTTTTTTTTTTTTTTTTAAACAACAAAGTTAAGAAGAACTTAACTAAAAAATTAAAATACAAGAATCCCCACATAATCCATCCACCAAACCACTCCAAACAAACTAAATAAACTAAACAAAACTAAACAACTTAGCAGCAGCCCCAACCACCCAACCAAAAACAAATCTAATCTAATCAACCACCAAAACTAATCAACAACCCTCTGCCAAGGACCACTCCACCTGCAGCTACAGCTCCCAAAGCTCCACGCCTCTGCTGCAAAGCCCACGCCATCCCTAGTCTGCTGCACCTCCCAACTCCCCATGCCCACACCGGCCGAGAAGACTCATAGCCACCACCGAGAAAACTCCAATCTTCAACACCCAGCTGGGAAGACTACAGCCCCAACTCCCAACTCCAAGCTGCTGCAACACCTACTGCCACCTCTCCCGGAAAAGCCCAAGGAAAAAAAAACTCCATGCTGCTGAACCCCTACTCCCGGAGGACTCCATGCCGAGAGGACTCCAGCCCCAACACCGGCCCAGAGGACTCCAAGCCCACCCCTCTTGCACCACGAGAAGACTCCTCTGCTGCTACTACACCTCCCTTGCTGCTGCCAAACTCCATGCCCACCTCTTCTGCTGCAGCCCACACCTACTGCTGCTGCCCAACTCCAAAAACAACACCTGAAAAAACTCCACGCTGCTGCAACTCCTCACCCGGATCCACACACCCACCGAACAATCACCACCCATTGACAACTCCATACAAATGGAAGGATATCACCCCTCAAACTCACACACGAAGAGAAGCGCACGAGGGACAACCACCCGGACAGACCAGGATCACGATACCACTCTACCCATGTGAACCTTGGTGCACCCCTCAAGCTCTGCCGTCTGGAAGCGCCGAATGAAAGTCCTGGACGACCCCTGATGCATCAGCTAAACGGCAAGGATGGCTCACAAAAAAGACAACCGAAGACAAAACCGACCTCAAGAAAACTCGACGACTTCAAGAATAACAAAGAAACACACCTAGGTGGGGAAAATGGGGGACTCAAGTTTATTGAAAGCAAAAACAGACAGGCAAACGCCGAAACGAGCAAGGCCAGCCGACCGCCATAGCCAAAGGCGGCGGCCGGCCTGCCAAAAACAAGGCCGGGGAAGGAGGTTTTAGAGAGAGAGGGACAGAGTTAGAGAGTTGAATCCAAAAACTTAACAAGATAATATTTAGAATGAGTTAGCAAGTAACCCTAATTCTTGCCCTATACAAAGAACCACATAATTGATTAAGAAATTAAATATATATATATATATGAATCAAAAAATTAATTAATTAATTAACAAATGAAGGCATTTCATGCCTATTTTGAGCTTAACGAAGTCTTCTCGCGCTAAGTACTGTCATGGATCATTCTTCAACAATATTTAGCACACATCTGCTTCTGCCCTACTCGATCTCCTTCAACCTCTAGTATGTTCATCATCACCGCATGCGAAGCATTCCTTTCGAGCTCAGACCAATCCCTACATAAATCAAACAACAATCGATTAGAGGTGTTTAACGGTTAAAGCAAAAATGTGGTAAAGTACATTCTTGATCTCCAAAGTATGTATGTTGTATTATTTTAGTTTTCGATATTTTAATTGTGTCAATTTAATTCACAATATACATACATTACAAAAAAATTAAGGTTTTAGAAATCGAAATTTAGAAACAAAATTATTTTTTATTGTGAAAAGTATTGTCATTATATTTTTAACAACGAAAATTGGATATTAATAATGAATTATTATCCTTTGGGGACCAAATTTTTTGTCTAAAAAAATAAATCATTTTGAGACTAAATTATTTTATCCCTAAAAATGTATTTATTAGTGACATTTTCAATATTGTCACTAAAAGCCTTATTTTTTAATTTTCAGGACAACCGTTTAACGACTATTCTCACGACGATAGAAATTAATCCTTAAATGTTTTTTGTAACAAAATTTTTACTTTTAAAGACCAAAAACTTTGACTTCTAAAACTCTTATATGTTGCAGTGATAAATATAGTGTTAGTCACCAAAATATGTATTCTATCATTTCTATGATATTTTTTATCCTGATATTTCAATTTAATAGCCAAATTATTCAATTAATTATGTTTAAATGGTTCCCTATTTTCGTCCAAATTGTCATTTAAAATTACCTTAATTTGGACAAGAATACACAAAAACGGAACTGGGACATTTAAACACAAATTAAATAAGATGGCTACTAAAATGACATAATTGAAATATCAAGCACTAAAATAAAACATAAAGCATATTTTAAAAACTAGTAATTTATTTAATTAATCCTAAATATATAAATAATTTGATCATGTAGATAATAATAAACAGTCGTAGATGTAACAGTAAAAAAGAACAATATGATCGCTACAAAGAGAAGGTTGTGTGTGCTTACCCATTCGATGAATCAAATGTTAATCCAACGGTGTACTTGGCCTCCTCAACGGCCTCCTTAAACCGAACCAGTTCCTCGGCAGGACAGCTTCCATTGTTGATAACCCGAAGCTCGGAAGGTTTTACATCAACAAAAATAGGTATAACCTTCTTCCTAAACTCCATGATCATACTCAACTCATGCAAACAAAAATATGACTGACAATAATGTGGCGAAAACACCGCGATTCCAACCTTACAATCACGAATCGCCACGTCGATCTTCTCAAACAACTTGTCCCCTGGCTTCATGCTCTTGCTGTCCAAAAATGGTCTCAGCTTCAGCCTAACCAACTCATCATATATCAACCCTGCAACATTTTTGTTCATATTGATCCACCTATGGTTGATGAAGACATCACACCAGCTAGGTTTAACGGTTCGGATATGATTCTGATAACGGAGAATTTGTCGGCACACAGCCTTGGATGATGATGAACTTTGCATGGCTCGTTAGAGAAGGGGTGTTTGAAAATTGACTTTTTTTAATAATTTCTAAACTTTTTATAAAAAGAGGTATAAACAAGTAAAGAGAATTATGTTACAATTTGTAATATTTTTTAGCTTTTCAATTAAAAACCAAGATTTCCAAACAATGCCTTAATAAAATAAATAAATAAATAAAATTTCTTTAATATTTTGTACAATATTTGTAATTTGGTATGTGTATATATATATGATGTTTAGTGTAGTTGGAGAATGTGGGTAAAGCGGTTATTTATAGTCTGAGATGATTTGATTAATGACTGGAATGCAAATTGATTTTCCAGGAAAATGGAATTCAAATTGATTTTCCAGGAAAAGGGAATTCAAGTGATCAGATTCAGATTGGACTTTGAGAAAATTATACACTTCGGTATTTGAATTGAAAAGACAAGCCGAAAAGAGTTAAAAACTTTGAATATTTTGACTCTCTAGGCGTTGTATGTGTTTAATCCTTCAATCACGCATCTTTTATTTTTATTTTTTCTTATATCTGTTTGTTTTGAAATTTTCAAAAACAGTTTTTTTTTTTTTTTTTTTTATTAGGTAGTATATTTTTAGCATTTTAATCAATTTTTTAGTATTTTAAAAATTCATTTTTAATCTAGATACACCTATAAAATTTATAAAAACGTCATTAAAAAATTCATTAAATAGAACAAAGTATAAAAATATACTAAATTTTTGTAATTTTTATATTCAATAAAATTTTGAAATTTTTTTACATAAATTTCATACTTTTTAAGTGTATTTAAAGTAAATAAATCTAAAAATTTTAAAAATCACTAAAAATAAAAAATAAAATAAAATAAAACAAATTGAAAACTCAAAAATTATTTTTAAAAACTCTAAACCAAGTAATTTCCCATACATATATATCATTTAAAATAAAAATTACATACACATTGGACAGTTGGTGATATGTATTAGTTCATAGAAATTTACAACTTGATTTACAAGCGGTATAATAAATTCACAATAAATACGTCTCATTCAATTGAGAGTAATACCACAAATTCGAAAAATTTTACTAAAAATTTTAAAATTTTTATCAAATATTTCACATGAATGTAGGTTCCACACAATGTAAATCCCATGTGGGTCCCACGCTTATGTGAAACATTTGGTAAAATTTTTAAAATCTCTTACATTTTTGTTCAATTGATAGGAGACTATTTCACAAGATGAGCTCATCTCCGTACCTTCACCTCTCTATGCATATCCATACCTATTTTGTGAAATCCAATTTGAATCCACATCGATATTCTAAATCATCTATCTCATCCCAAAATAAAGTAATTTATGCAAAAATTGAATTCCATCGGACATTTATAAATATATAAACAAATCATATTTTATTTTATAAAATAAATAATTTAAGTTTATAATCATATTTGTCATTCATTTTATAAAACAAAATGTGATTTGTTTACGTATTTATAGATGTTCGATGAAATTAATCTTTTATATGAATGACCTTTATTGTGAGAATTAAGAACTAGGCAGTTCAGATGATCAACACCTACAATTTGGCGCCGTCTATGGAAACTTAGTAAGAATAGATGGCCAACATCCGATAAGGAGGACGAGAAGGATCATCTTGATTCTTGGTTTTTAGTTTTTGACGAGTAGACATTTGAGTCCTTGCTTCATGAAGTCGACAAGTCATAATCTCGATTGGAGGAGTATCTCTAGCATGTTGTTTAGCCAACATGTTTGAAAATCAGACGATATAAGTTCCATGCCGAGGTAATAGAACCTAAGGAGCAATTGTATAACATAATTTTGAATTGTCGACGTGGCCTAGATAATTAGCCAACATGTCATGTGGGTGATCCACATCTGAATTCGAAATATTCAAATAAGGGACTAGAGATCTGAATGATGACAGACTCTCTATTTAGGTAAGATTTGACTCTTGAGATGATTGATCTTAATCCAAATAGGAGTCTTGGATAATTGATATCCTTGTGAAAGATAGAGTCTTGTGAAGTAAGACTTCTAAGAAAAATTGAACACTGATCGTTATAAAAGTAACCCACCATCGTGGGTCTAAGGTATTTGATTTATTTTGTGAGTTCTTAATTTGAATTGATATATTGTGAGATAAGTGACTGATTTGATTGTTGGTGTTAAAATAGTAAAGAGAGAGAGAGAGAGAGAGAGAGAGAGAGAGAGAGAGAGAATATAATTCTGTATATTTCAATAATTAATATAAGTGAATACAAGACTCATTTATATAAAAGAATGAGAAGCTAATATGGTAATGTCTAATATGGTAATATAGATATATGGTAAGTATGATAAATAGAATATCTAGTTATTATATTTAACACCCCCCCTCAAATCAGGTAGGGATTTCAACTTGAGTTTGAAGAGAGAAACTAAAACAGGAAATAAAACTAAAAAAAATAAAATGAAAGGCAAATAGATTGCAAAGTCCGAACGAGAGCACAATGGCGCTTGAGATAGATCGGAAGCTGGAGCTAATTTCCAAAGACACTTTAAGGGGTCATGTCTATGTCGGACCGTTGTAGAGACTAGATATTGAACCAGCAAACGTGGCACACACATAACTTATGATGTGGTGCGGAACGATGATAGCAACAGATAATTGAGTGCGCCAGGGGACGACTTGGATGGTACGCCAAGGGCAGCTTGGATGGTGCGCCAAGGGACGGCTTTGGGGGTGCGCCAAGGAGACGGCTTAAAAAGTGTACCAAAAGAAGGCTGCTTTGAGAGTGCGCCAAAAAGGAGGCGGCTTAAGAAGTGCGTCAAAAGGAGACGACTTAGAAAGTGCACAAAAAGAGATAGCTTAGATAATGCACCAAGGAGCGGTTTAGAGAATGCGCCGAGAGGTGGCTTAGAAAGCGTGGCAAGGACCAGTTTAGGTAGTGCGCCAAAAGGAGGCTGCTTAGATAATGCGCCAGGGGGTGGCTTAGAGAATGTGCTAGGGAGCGGCTTAGAGAGTGAGCCTGAGGGGGCGGCTTAAGTGGTTCACATGGTATATCACCATGCTCACCATGATATAGGGCTTAGGTGGTTCACATGGTATATCACCATGTTCACCATGATATAGGAACTCAAATAGGGTGGAAGATAAAAACCTATTTGAGGTTGAAGCAGAGGGAAAGACAGAGTGGAGCAGAAGTACAAAAAAAATATATATGATAGAGATATTTGGGGTTGGAATAAACCAACGGACAAAGGAAGAGATCACCACGAAGAGATACTGACAGGAAAATATGACAGTGGAATAGGTTAAGGTCCGACGGGCGGCCAAGGCAAGGCTGCCGCCCTCCGGTAAAGCGAAATTACTAGGTACTTAACCTACTTCTGATATCATGTTGAAATAGTAGAGAGAGACAAAGAGAGAGAATATAACTCTGTATATTTCAATAATTAATATGAGTGAATACAAGACTCCTTTATATAGGAGAAGGAGAAGGAGAAGGAGAAGCTATTATAATAATATAGATATATGGTAAGTATGATAAATAGAATATATAGTTATTATATTCAACAGTCGGAGTGCCTTCAAGTAGACGAGTCACTGCAGTATTTCTTATTTTCTTGTGTACAAGTGTTGACTTAATCTATTATGTTACATACTCTCTAATTAAATTTTCTATTTGATTGCAATGTCAAAAATCAATCCCCACAAACAGCAGCAACTTCAAATTGCCAAAAACAAACGAGCTACTGCAATTCTAAGCAATTTTCGATGAATAGAGTTCCACAAATTTTACAATTAAATTCAACTTTCACACCCATCAAAAAAAAATTCAACTTTCAGAATTTTTTATTTTTTATTTTTTTGGAGAGGTGTTTAATCTTTTTCTTGTTGACTATTTTTCTTATTTATTTTTAATTAGACATCCAGAGCCATAGAGTTTTTTTTTTTGATCAGCAAAGAAAAATTTCATTTAACGGCATGAAATTAAAAGTACAGGAAGATGAAATGCATCGAGAGTAATATGTTATTTTTGTTACATTCTCAGACCCTATTTGGGAAGAGTTGTTTTGGGTTAAAATAGTTAATAAGATAAAATGTCATATTCTACACATTAATCAATCATTTTTTCTCTCGCAACCACCTATTCAATTACACCAAAAAAAATAAAAATAAAAAATCCATAAATCATCTCAAATGCAATTTTTTTTCATCTCATAAAAGAGCCAAAAAATCAAAAGCCAGTTCAATTAGCCAAGTTTCCAAACGAGCCCTCAGTGGTAGGTTTGTAGGGACCATAGCATCCGCATAAAATTTTTAACAAATTATACTTATAGTAATTTGTTTCTTGTATTAATTTGATTTCTGTAATTTTAATTGTATCAAATTTGTTCACTAATTTTTCATATTGTCTAAATTAAGTTCAATTAATAAAACTTGTGAAGAAATTGAACAAAAATATGAGAAAAATGATCTATTTAAAAAAGAATAAACAATTTTAAATTGGATATTAATCTTTCAATCAATTTAAAGATAGTGAATGAACTATTTTCGCCATTAATTTCAATCCAATTTCTAAAACCAAAGTTCGAATTGAGTTAAATTGAAACAATTTTAAAAATTGAAAATTAAAATTGATTCGTTAAAACTACAATGACCACGTTGACACAATAGAGAATTACAAGTATCAGAAGTGTAATTTGCCTTAATTTTATGTAAATTAGACATTTAACTTTCACCATAAAAATTATGCCCTTGTTTGGTTTGTTTTTCAGAAAAAATTTTGAGAAAAATTTTTTACAAATAAATTTTCAAGAGTAATCAAACCAAACAAATTTTTCCAAACAAAATCTCAAAATTTTGTTTGGTTACCTACTTTCTAAAATCACTCTCTCTCTCATACATATCAAATTAATCACTTTTTTAAAAACTCTCTCTCTAAAACAATTTTCCAAAATCATTTCTAAAAAAATGCAAACCAAACAAGTTTTCGAACTTTTTATCTCAAAAACTACTTTACAAACACAAACCAAACACACCCTATAACTTTTGTTACAATGTACAACTGCACATTATAACATTTCCTCACATTAAAACTATTATGTCTTCGTTTGGCATATGAGGTTTTTAGACTTTTTGGTTAAAATAGTTACAAAAAGACAAAATAGGTTTTTTAGCTCAATAAGACAAAATGTCACATTCAAACTATAATCATTTTATTTTTTTCTCTAAAAAAGTCAAAAAAAAACCAAAAAGTCTATACCAAATACAGCTTTTTAACTTTAGGTTAAAATAGTCAAAAAGTCAACCCACATCTCAAACGAAGCCAGACACAGTTTCAAATCCCATTCACAACAATGTATAAATGTTTTAGGAACTAAATTTTTTCATTTCAAAAGAGAAAATTGTGTTGTAAAAAACATTTAGAGACCAAGAAATTTTTTTAAAAAAAATTTTTTTTTTTTTTTTTGACAACCGAGTATTCGAGTCAGCTTACGCGTCAACTAATTTCTAGACCAATGCAAAGAGCCTCTTCCATGTGGATCAAGTAAATCTCAGGTAGAATCCGTAGGCGTGACCCTAAAGAGTTGATAGCACCTAGTAAGAGTAAAAAAAATATTTATCTTTAGCGAAAAAAATTATAAAATGTCGCTAATAAATGCACAAATAGAACAATTTCATACCAAAAGGATTCTAATTGATTACTAAAATATTGAATTTCGTCACTAAAAATATAATAATGACATTTTTAATAATTAAATATTTCATTCATAAATCTTAATTTGTTATAGTAAAATATAAAAAAAATCAAGTTAGTGAATTATGTGAGGACTATAAATCATCAAATACTGCAAAATTGGTGAGGTATAATTAAGATTGCCTTTCATTAATCAATTATTGATTCGTTCATTGGATTCGTTGTTTTAAATTCCACTTAAAACTGTTTAATTCAGTGAAAGAATAATTAAAAGTTCTCAAAATATAAATTTATTTTGTAAATTTAAATTAAATATGATGTGAGTCATAGGAAAAATAAAGGATGAAACACCAATAAATCTCAAAATATGATTTTCTAAACTGTTTACTTCTCTATTTTTTCTTATGAACTCAAAGGTTCTATTAAAATGAAAATTACATAAAAGGGTTGTTACTTTCGTGTTTGGGTTTAATTTTTAAGGGATAAAAGTGTGTTTCTCCAAATGTGAAATTACATATTTGGGTAATTCGCATTATAGAGATTTTGGATTTTCCTTCCTTTTAAAACAAATCTCACATTACGAATAAGAACATAACAATCAAATGTAATATACAAAAAAACTTGTTAGTGTATTTTTCATAAACGTAACAATATAACACTCAAAAAAACACATTATTGTACTTTTTTCAAATGTAATACATAATACTTCAATCAATGTAACACAATAAAAAACTCTTTAGTATACTTTTCTCAAACTAATATTCTAATATAACATACTCCAATGTAACGCGCCAAAAAAAAAATAAAAATCTTAGTGTATTTTTTCCAAACATAACACTTCAATCAATGTAACACACTAAAATATTTCTTAGTGTACTTTTTTCAAACATAACAATCCAATTAATGTAACACACTAAAACTCCAAATGTGAAATAAGAATTGAAATTAACCACACTCATCACAATTACACCAACATTACTAGAACACTCATACAAATAAGAATGGACATGTAACACACATACAATTAAGAATTAAAATTAACTACACAGAAAAGAAAAACTTAACACACCACAAATGTGTGGCACACTGCATATGTACATAATGGACGTACTAACGTCATGTGATATGTAATAGTAACCCAAAATGTTTCCTTACAAAAACCAACATAAACAAAACAACACAATCACGTCGAACCATCTGTTTGAACAATCCGACGAAACACAATAAACAACACAATAATGAATCATCGTAACAACCAAAAATGGCCTCAATAATGAACCCAGCAACACACTATACCAATTGCAGAAACCAATGCAACAAAATGTAGAAAACATTAAACATAAAACATCAACAAACCGACGCACGTCTCTTGCGATAATTCCACCCCAGACTGGAACAAACAAACTTTGCACTTCCCCTGTTGAAACACTATTAAAAAAAGCATTTTTTGCAACCGCTACAAGCCATTGCTGTAATAACCCTCACCACTGATCACTGATAACGCTACTGATAACTGCTAAACTGAGACTGATTATGAGAAGTAATTGAATCGACTGAAATACTGAACTGACTGACTGAAATCTGGAACTGAATTGATTGAGTATGTTAGTTAAATTGCATTTCTATCTATTGCCTGTTTGATTATCTGTTCATGTTTTTATGTTTAACTGCAAATTGAAGGCCTTGTCAGTGGCCGAATCTGAAATTGATAGATGCTCTTTGACCCTTAGATTTTATGTAAATTATTGGCGTATTTATCCAAAAGTGATTTAGTATGATTAAATTAGATTGAATTGGGCTAAATTACAATAGTAGGCTTAATTACCAACATGCCACTTAGTGGACCACTTAGGCAACACATCTTTGAGCTTTATTTTGCATTCAACAAAACATTTCATCAGCCTCTTTCCTTGTTATTGCCGACTAAAGAGAGAGATAGGGAGTTGAAGTGAATTTATCTTGTATTGCTTGGAAATTGAGAAGATTGGAAGAGTTTGTGATCAAATGAGCTTCTAGACTTGGATTTGAGAACTTAGGTAAGGAGTTCATCCCTTTAATTGTGAATTTAAGTTAGTCCTTGCATGTTTCTTGCTAATTTGAGGAGTTGAGCCTAGAATTGGTTCAAATTGTTGAATTGAAGCTAGAATCTTGCATGCATGTTTACATTGTTGAGTTTGGAGGTTTGATTTCATGAAAATTTTGCATGCATGTTCGTGTTTGTGTTAAAGTCCATGAATTCATCTTGTCTTTGAAGAAATTGACTCATTAGAGCATGAAATTGAAGCTTTGAAATTGGTTTAAACTCATGCATATCATGTTTGAGTTATGTTCATGAAATTTGGTTTGAAATTGGAGTTAATTGATCTTCCTTTGGGGCTTTGATTTTATAAATTGAGCTTTGACTCATGTTAAACTATGAATTTTGAAGTGTTTTCTGGAAAATTAGCCCAAAGGGATCGAAATTGATGTTTTAAAAGCTTGATTTTGAGCTTGAGGTTCAAGTTTGGAAATTCCAGATTTTGAACTCACGCTCGAGCGGAGTGACTGGCGCTCGAGCGTGAAATTCGTGCTCCCAGCACTTGCATTGTTTTGCAGTCCGCTCGAGCGGAAAAATAGACGCTCGAGCGGGACCTTGTGTCACACACTCGAGCGGGTGTCAAGCGCCCATCAAGCGTGATTTCACACATCCAGTACTTTTGGCATATTTTACAGTCCGCTCGAGCGGAGTATTTTGTTTGCCTTTACACTCGAGCGGGGTAACCTGAGCTCGAGCGGATCCTCTGTTTTCTGAAAATTCTGAAAATGTTTTCTGAGTGCATCTTTGCATCCTCATTTCATCCTAGACATCCTTAGGCCTAGTTTAAGGCATCTTAATGGGGATATAGATGTAGAACCGCACCAAATCTAAGTAGGGATTAAGTCTTTGATTCCCGAATATGAACTTAGTGTGTGTTCGTTCTGTCATTGTATAGGGTTGGCCTTCGGAGACGCGCTCTAGCTGCTTATAGCCCAGAACTCTGTGAGTAACAATTGTGTAAAGATATGTTCAAACGTGACTGTTTAAACTGTATTGTTTCTGAACTGATACTATTCATTGATTGAATATTTGTCCTCTATTCTGAATCAGACAGGCATCCATAGCAACTATCAAGCATCGTTATCGCCATCGTTATAGAGATCTCGCCGTTCCTATCTTGGAATTTCTGTTTACTATTTGATGGCCATCATTGACTGTTCGGTCTTTTAAGACCTACTATTTACTGTACTGCTATGCCAATGGATGTACCACATATGACTGTTATGACTGAATGACTAATGAATGACTGATATACTGAATCAATTGACTGTTTTCAATACTGAAAGGACATTCATTCTTAACCTCTTTACGCATTATGTTATTCAGTGAGCTTTAGCTCACTGTTTATAGATATATATGTAGGTGTACAGGCACCAGACCGGAGCTAGGAGCGTGGGTTAGACTCCCCTTTTTGTCAAGCCAACCACTATTCCTCACTGTGAGGTTCCGAGCCTGTCCAACTATGGCTTAGGGGTGTTTTAATTTCCCCCGTCTGTCTCTGTATCTCTTTTGTGATCTGTATAGATTGTTACTGTACTGTTCAATAGGGATTAGGTCCCTGTTCCGAATGATTGTAAAAGTGGTACATACTGTTTTGAGCTGATTGTATATATGTATGAAAAGTCTTTTTGCATACAGACTGTCACAGCTCATTGGATATTGTTTAAATTACTGTTTTGGCTTCCGGCCATACTCTATTTTCTTTTTCTCGTTTCATCATATGCCTTCGGTAATCACGGATTACTAGCCGGTTACGGTGCTAAACCCATAGGGGCGGGTTTGGGTCGTGACAATTGCAAATAATAAAAATACAGTCACAAAAGACCTTTTGTGACGGGCTATACAACGACAAATAGGAGATGCGAATGTAGGGGTAGCAAATACTTTTTGCAACTGCAAAACAACAATTACAAACTATTTTGACAACCTAACCTAATTATGGCTACTGATGTTTTACCGTCGCAAAAAAAATAAATAAAATGCCTCCAATGTATTAACGACCATCTTGTTATTGTCGCAAGAAAACAAAAAAAAAATACCTACAATGTTTTAACAATTATAAATAAGTAAAACAAAATAAGGAATAAATTGACTATTTGCGACTGCTAATCAAGTGGTCGCAAATTATATAATAGCAAAAAGTCATTTTTCTAGTAGTAACCACACCACAATAAAAAAAGTTTCAACACCCGACACCGAACATGTTAAACATCCCACCCCCCCCCCCCCAGTGCCCCAAAAAAATCCCAGCACACAATATTTCCATTCCCATCCCACAAACGATTAGAAGATTTGAAAAATATATTAACAGAAGGGCAATCAAGTAAACTCAAATTATACCAAATCAAACAAATCCTCCTTTCCAAAAACAAAAATGACTAATTGGTTCGAAAGAAAATATTTAGCACTAAATGGATCAATATTCCCTCAAATGGGATTTATGAATAAATTTAATTCACATATTTTAAATTTTAAACACTTTCTGAATATTTTCCAAGCAACCGAGAATGAAATTCATATACAACACATTGCCTATCGTTTCAACAACAAACATGTGGTTAATATTCTGTTTCCTTGTTTCACATAATATCACATACTTGTTTGGCTACGAGGAAAATTAAAAGCTAGTAGACAACTCAAAAACCATTTCTCTTAATTGCAAAGAAATTTACATGCAAGGAGTGTTTCTTTTCATTTTGAGAAGTCAGAAGGGCTCAAGTAAGAATAATTCTAAAGATACTCTCTCATTAAAAAATTTATAAAAGGTCAAATATGATTAATTATAAATTAAAAAAAAAACATCAATAATATTTCGACATCTAATAATGTTTGAACACATGTTTTTAGTAAGATTTTTAATAAGAATTGTGTAATATTGTTCCTCAAACAATAGTGAGCCGCCTGGAATTACATGCATCATGCATTGCCTCAAGGACACTTTAGTCATGTAATTTTTCTGTATTAAAGGTTCTTTAATTAGTGGTGTTAATTTTATCTCTGATTAAGGTGGCTTAAATCGATTTCATTTGCTCTATATAACTATTGATTTTATTGGTTGCGAAACACTATATCAACGTGTTAACTTAATGAAGCCTATTGTCTCATGTCTAAAAGTGAGAAAATTATATAAGATAATGTATAGTATTATTTTTGGTAAAAAAAAAAATAGAAAAATTGAATAGATAGCCCACTGCTTGAGACTTTTGTATCACTTAAAATTTAAGAATGGCCAAACATACAACTATCAAGATAATTATATCTGATTAAACAATCAATTACATAAGAAAGTCTAAAATCACATACTTGGAAGTCTAAGACCAACAACAACTATATCCATACTTGAAAAAACTCATAATGGAAAAAAAAAAATATTTAATATTTTCCTTTCACAATGATTTATCGCTTGTATCTCAATTGAAAGTTTTTTTTGATAACTCAGTATCCAATCCTATGGACTAACTAATTCGAGGGATCAAACGTGAAAATCCTAAGTGATTCGTGATTAGATCAAGATTAAAATATTTCAATTCCCAATTATTCAAAACACACAATCTAAATCATCAAGCACTTACGAAAGTGATTTAGATTGTTGTTTTCGGAATAAAGAATAAATCGACACACACGATTTTTACGTGAAAAAACTACAATTGAAGCACCTCCAATTGTGATCAAAAAACCACGGGCGAAACGCCACTAATCAATCCACTACTGAAGAAAGAAATATTACAAAGATAAACAACAAATTACCAAATGCATCAAATTTGTCTTCAAACCTTCTGTAACTCTTTCACCACAGCCTTTGCCTCGGAATTGATCAGTATGAGATTGAATCCATAACCTCTAATGTCGAATTAACGACCACGTACAGTATCAAACTCCTTTGATGCTCCACGCTTGAATCTCCGAATTCCACCGAAGAAGAACACTCTTAATTATGAAGAAACAAACTCCTTGATGTATGTATCTTAGATCATAGGTTACAAACCCTCTCAAATATATCAAGGAAAACTCACCAAAAACCTCAGAAGAAAACCTCAAACAAAACCCTAAGATCCTTAAACAAGATCTAGGAAAAGTAACATTAGAATTGAACCAACACACGAATATATAGTAACTGAGATCGCGTGGTCCGCTCGAGCGTGGGAATGGACGCTCAAGCGGAGACTCCATATTCCGTGTTTCATACAGGGTTCATGCTCGAGCGGAAGATCCCACACTCGAGCGTAAAATCACATCATCCAGTATTTTTGCAGACGTAATAGATGCTATGAGAGTGCAAACCCCGCTCGAGCGTCACTTTCCCCGCTCGAGCGGGAAGACAAAAACTGGAAGACTGGAAAATTACAAGTTGATTACAACACTAGTTTTTTCCATGGAATTTGACAACAAAGGATCCTAACAATCTCCTCCTTTGTCAAATCCCGGACAAAACCATTCTAAAACAATTTTCCTATCAAAAGCACCAAAAAAAAAACAAACAAAACAAACACCAAAAACCATGCACATCTGAGATCAATGCCTTTGAATAATCCACCTGGAAAAAAAAACAACCACACAAACCAACCAAAATCTGTGGAACTATAGTAAATAACAAAAAATAAAATTATTGAGAAACATAATACCATATACCCATCTATCCAACTCCAAGTACATAAACAAACTATACCAAATATCTATCCAACTGCACCAATATACCAAATAACTATCCAAATGTACCAAGTAAGTATATAAACAAAAATAAAACTGTACCAAAAATAAAACACTCCCCCTTTTTGTCCGGGAGAGACCAAAAGCATGACTTGGACAGCAATGATCATGGAGCAGGTGGCTGTGACTGCATCTGAAGCAAAGTCAAGATCTGAGCCAACTGAGAAGAAGATTGGGCCACAGACTCCTCAATGCGCCGTGTAGAAGCCTCCAAGGCAATGAACCGGGCATCAAAAGTAGTCTCAAGATCAGTGAGTCGTGCCTCAAAAATATCCATCCGCCCCTCAAGTCGATCAAAGCGCAAAGCAACAGACTGCTCAAAAGACTGAAGCTGGCCACGAATAGTGCGAACCAGAGGTGGTCGCCTCACCAAGAGCACCACCGGCGGCAAGATGTGACTCACCTCCTCCGCCATAGCAAAGAAGATCACTTGTACCGCACTGCATCGATCGCCCCAATAGAAACCCCCCGAATGTGAGACTGACTTTAAGAGACAGTCTTTTTGGTAAAAGGTCGGGTAGGAGAACCAAACTCATCCTCATCAAAAGACGGGACCTCAAACTTGGCGAGAAGCTGGTTGATTAGGCACTCGTAAAGTAAACCAAGGTTATTGCGCTCATATGCTGCAACCATTTTCTGGATGATCAATGTGGCAAGATCAATGGAGCGATTTTGAGCGAGACACTGGAGGACAAACCCTTGGTCCTAGTTGATTTCGGAACTATGGGTGGTGACGATAACATTTGCACACACAATGAGGTTAAGCAACCTAAACTGAGGGAGAAGCTCATTTTGTTTGATTAAGGAACCGGAGGGCCAAGGACGAGGGAAACCACATAAGGCATGAGCAACCTCATTGAAGTCACAAGTTGGGTGCACTGGAAAAGGATAGAAGATGGGGAATACTTCACTAATCCCTAACAACTCTCGAATAAGATCAGTGGTAACAGTAATTGGCTTTGACTTGACCCAAGTCTTGAAGGATGGACCAATATCATCAAGACTATCCACGTTACAATAAAATTCTGGCACCCAAGTTAGGTTTTGAGAACCAGAAAATAAAAGGACATTATCCCCACCCAATGGATCAAAAAGTGAATAGATAGGGATAGACTTGAATGTGTTAGGTTGAACATTATGTTCAAGATGAATGGTTCGGGCTGGATAAGACTCGCGAAATAACTTGGCTTTCTCAACTGAGGGAAATCGGTCAGAGTTAAATGTAGGGCGAGGGGCAGTAGACTTCCGTCTCTTGAAAGTAGACATGACTAAAGCAAGACAAAGAAACAAAACCAAAACACACAACCCCCAACCTAAAACAAAAAAAAACCAAAAGAGAAAACACAAAACATTAGTAGCATAGTTTGATATAGCAACATGAGTCAAGTAGATAAACCTAGGATGCAACAATGTAGTCTCAAGAGAACCAAATATTTCAAATATGAATCATGGTAAGCAATGAAGCCAAAATAACATAGGCTTAATGAAAATCAGAGAAACAATCAACAAGAGAAGACCTTAACTCATCTCAAAGTGCTAAAGACTCACTTAACACAGACCAAGAGGCACTCGATTAAACAAACCCAATCAAAACGAACACTAGGAGACAAAAAATGACAGAAAGACTACAAAAAAAAAAAAAAAAAAAAAAAAAAAAACAGAGGAGAAAGCAATGAGAGACATACCTTAGGTGTGCAAACACACTGAAATCACCGCAGAAGACACCAAGGAAGAGCAATGGACTGAATCGCCAAGGATGCCCTAGGAGAGAGAAACCACTTTGAGAAAAAATGAACTGAAGGGTTGAAGGAGGGAGAATTTAAACAAAACCAGTCCGCTCGAGCGTGGGTTTAACGCTCGAGCGTAATCCAAAGCATGCAGAAACCCACTTAAGCACGAAAACAGACGCTCGAGCGCCAAATCAACCCTCACAGAACTGTAAAGCATAGTGCAAATTGCTGCAAGACCCAAAACCACGCTTGAGCGTGGGAATGTCTGCTCAAGCGAGGACAAGACATCAATTTTTTTTTTTTTTTTAAAACAAAAAACAACCAAGATGTCCTATAACCAGCGGGGAATTCAATTGGAAGATTGTACTACTAGGATAAGATAGTCCATCAATCATGAATCCTGTAAACTTGTACAAAAAAAATTGAAACACCATGTCATGAACAAAACAGATAGAATTTAATCAATGACATAAGCAACATAAGAATGCATAACTCAAAAACACACATGAGAGCTCACAAATAGAATGTGTGTGTG
Organism: Camellia lanceoleosa; assembly: GCA_025200525.1. Taxonomy (NCBI): domain Eukaryota; kingdom Viridiplantae; phylum Streptophyta; class Magnoliopsida; order Ericales; family Theaceae; genus Camellia; species Camellia lanceoleosa. The sequence continues at coordinate 130,482,195 of CM045765.1, forward strand.
TTCAATCCTTGAGAACCACAAAGCTAGAGTTAATCCTCGTAATGATCGGATGGCTGGACCTCCGACAAGAGTAACTGAACATCACAGAGAAAAGTCAAACTACTAAGAATCATGGGGTATTTGTTGAGTAAACGCAGAGGCTCCCCCTCAATCAATGATTCCTTTTTTTTTTTTCAATGTTTTGAACTTTTCTTGCTTATGGGCACTCACTGGTAGCATGCACGCTCAAGAGGATGAAGACCAAACTAAAAAAGAATGAAATCAAAAAAGATGGCCTGGTTGGTGCCTCTGAGGTAGCCTTTTCCTAATGCCCAGATTTCAATGAACTGAGGGAGAAACCATGGAAGTGAAAAAAGATAGTAGATGGTTAAGAGACTCAACATCACCCATTATATACTAGTATAGGTCAATTCCTCTGAAAAAGTACAAGAAACACTGTTAGTGGTCCATAGAGAACTTTGATCACTTGTGCGGAAACCCCTGCAACAGTTTATCTCAAGGATGTGTACAGAATAAGATCATGAAGTAAATGAGTATGGGCATTCAGAATGGGCTATGAACAAAGAAGAATGAGATCTTGTAAGCAGCATGAGCAGTGTTCGTATTCATTTTTGATGCAAAGATAACAGGAATCAATGATAATGAGATTATGATGTCCAAGTATACAGAAAGCCAACCACTCACACCCACTTAAAAAAAACAAGAAACACCCTAGTTACTGAGCACCACACCCAAGGTCTTTCTAAGAAACTCAAACTAAAGAAGATTAAGGGGTTTTGTAAAAATGTTAGCTTTTTAATGCTCAATGGGTACATACTCAAGAACAACAAGGCCTTCTTCCACTAACTCTCGAATAAAATGATGACGAATGTCAATGTGTTTGGTGCGAGAGTGTTGGACAGGATTTTTTGAAATGTTTATTGCACTTGTGTTATCACAGAAAAGTGTGAGAGTATTCTGTTCTATCCCATAATCATGAAGCATTTGCTTCATCCACAGCATTTGTGCACAACAACTCCTTACAACAATGTACTCAACTTTAGCAGTCGAAAGAGAGATGGCATTTTGCTTTTTACTATGCTAGGAAACCAAATTATTCACAAGGTAAAAACACCCCCCGGATGTACTCTTTATATCATCAGCACACCCTGCCCAGTCAACATCAGAAAAAACAGTAATTTCAGCTGTAGTATCAGTAAAAAACCAAACCCCATACCCCAATGTCCCATTAACATATTTGATGATGCGTTTGACTGCAAGAAGATAAAACTCTTTAGGACTGGCTTGGTAACGAGCACAAACACCTACACTGAATGCAATATCAGGACGACTGGCTGTGAGGTAAAGAAGACTCCCTATCATACTTCTATAAAGGGTAAGATCAACATCAATACCAGAGGAATCTTTGGAAAGGTGAAGACTGGTGCTCATGGAAGTACGGGCATGTTTAGCAGACTCAAGACCAAACTTTGACACAAGATTTTTGGCATACTTAGTCTGAGAGACAAACATTCTAGAAGGAGACTGTGTAATTTGTAGGCCCAAGAAATAGGACAACTCTTCCATCATGTTCATCTCAAACTCATGTGTCATACAATCCGAAAAATATTTCACAGGATGATCAGCAGTGGATCCAAACACAATATCATCAACATAAATCTGAGCAACAAGAATATGAGACTTGGTATGTTTCATAAATAAAGTCTTATCCACACTACCCCTTTGAAAATCATTATTAAGAAGAAATGTAGTAAGTCTATCATACCAAGCCCAAGGGGCTTGTTTCAATCCATACAAAGCCTTGTCTAACTTGTAGACATGATTTGGACATTTAGGGTCCTCAAACCCTTTTGGTTGCTCAACATATGCTTCTTCTTTCAAGTACCCATTCAGAAAGGCACTTTTCACATCCATTTGAAACAATTTGAAACCAAGAAAACATGCAACACCAACTAAAATACGAATAGATTCGAGACATGTAATTGGGGCAAACGTTTCATCATAGTCAACACCCTCTACTTGTGTGTATCCTTGAGCAACCAACCTGGCTTTATTTCTAACCACAGTACCATTCTCATCAGATTTATTTTTAAAGATCCACTTGGTACCTATCACATTCATGTCTCTAGGTCTGGGAACTAGAGTCCAAACATTGTTACGTTCAAATTGACCTAATTTTTCATGCATAGCATTAACCAAACTATCATCTAGCAAGGTCTCTTTAAAATTCTTAGGTTCAATTAATGAAACATAACACATATGTGATACCTCATCCCAAATATGTCTTCGGGTTTTCATTCGATCCGATACACTTCCAATCACCTGTTGAGCTGGATGATTCACTTTCACCCTTGCTGATGGTTTGAACTCAGGACTTACGATGACAGATGCATCAGGAGTGATGTCACTTTGTGCACTCTTTGGACTTTGACTTACCTGTGAGGATGGTGCTATCTCAACTTCTTGTGCTTGGACCTCAGTTTCTCTTTGACTTTGTGGTTCAGTATTCAGGATTTGAGACTCACCATTGTCATCCTCATTTGTTGCTAGAGTAGGGGGACCTGTGTTATCTATAACCACATTGATTGATTCCATTAAGGAAGAAGTTCGCAGGTTATAGACTCGAAAAGCCCTACTAGTGGTTGAATACCCTAGAAAAATACCTTCATCACTTCGGGAGTCAAATTTGCCCAAAGGCTCTCTATCTTTGAAAAGTTAACACTTACTCCCAAATGTTTTGAAGTATTTTACATTAGGTTTCAATCCCTTCCATAATTCATATGGAGTTTGTAAAGTGCCGGGCCTTAAATACACGCGATTTATGACATAAATAACAGTATTTAGGGCTTCAGCCCAAAACTTTGAAGGAAGTTTCTTACTACGGAGCATGACCCTAGCCATCTCTTGAACAACCCTGTTCTTCCTCTCAACTACTCCATTTTGTTGTGGAGTAATAGATGCAGAAAATTCATGCTTAATTCCATGCATATCACAAAAATCCAAAAATGAACTATTTTCAAACTCACAACCATGATCAATTCGGATTCTTATGATACGCCCAATGGAAACACCCTGTTCATTTTGGATTTTAAGGACTAAGGCCTGGAAAGCATCAAACGTATCAGATTTTTTCCTTAAAAAATTTACCCACGAAAATCGAGTAAAATCATCAACAGTTAAAAAAATGTATCTTTTACCTCCGATACTTTCAGTGCGAGTAGGTCCCATTAAGTCCATGTGAACCAATTCAAGAGGATGTTTGGTTGTAAAGCTGTTCACCTTTTTATGAGGGGTACGGGTTTGCTTTCCAAGTTGACATGGTCCACACACATGGTTCAGATTCTTACCTAGTTTAAGTACTTCTCTCACAAGCTCTTTGTTGGCTATCTTAGTTAGGTCTTTGAAATTCATGTGACCTAATCTTTGATGCCACAAATCAATGTTACTTATGATGGCAGAGTGACAAGTGAGATCATTAGTAGTAACAATCCCATAGCAGTTATCAGATGTGCGAACCCCATGCAAGACAGTATTTTCCTTTTTATCCAAAATTTCACATTTATTTTTTGAAAACAATACTTCATGGTGGGAATCACACACTCGACTAATGCTTAAAAGATTTGCTTTAAGACCATCAACAAGTAAAGCATTTTCCAACTTGGGAAGACTAGCAACACTTCTAGAGTCAATACATTTATAGAGCCCTTACCAATGACTCTAGAAGTGCCGCCATCCCCAAATGTAACAATTCATCCTTCATATTTTTCAAGGGAGGTGAAGTAGGATTTGTTACCGGACATATGACAAGAGCACCTACTATCAAGATACCACATGTGTGAGTCATGTGCTTTTAGAGTAGTGTGAACAACTAAACAAGTCAAATCATCTTTTCTCACCCAAATCTTTTTGGTCTTAACAAAATCAGGTCTAGCGGTCTTGGTAAATGTCTTGGCGTTGTGAACACCCTCATGAATCTTGGTATTCCGCCTGGACATGTAAGGTTGTCTCCTTACCCAAAAAGTATTCGAATTTTTACCCTTTTGAGACACCTTACCAAACAATTCAAAGCAATAAGGACGAATGTGGCCATACCTACCATAGTGATGACAAATCAAAACAGGTTTTACCTCCCTTTTGTTGATCTTACCCCTTTTAGGTAGATGAAGAGAGGGATCATCCTGGTCTACCTTCAACTTTCCCTTTACTTGAGTATTCAGGTCATGTGATGTAAAGGCCTGTCCCTTGTGAGTTGTCGCACCATATCCTAACCCACTTTTGTCACAACCCATTTGTTGAGACCCGAGGAAGTCTTCTAATAATTTGGAACCTTTGTTCCACATGGCAATTGTGGCTCTAGCAATACGGAGTTCTTCATCTTTCTGACAGTCTATCTCTTCTAATGTAGCTTGTGACATCTCAAGGCTTTCAAGCATCTCTTCACATGTGGAATACACTTTCAGAAGTTCATTCCTTTAAGTTTCACAGGATAAAAGTTTTCCACATAGGTCTTGCTTGTCACTTGAGATCTTGATGACATTCTACTTTGCTGCTACAAGTTCTCCTTTTAGCTTGACATTCTCGCTTTCACATGCTTTAAGCTTGAGAGTGAGTTTGTCATTGATTTTAGACAGGTTCAAGGATTCATCATAAAACTTTTCGTAAGCTTGTTGTAGATCATCACTAGTAATCTCATCATTGTCTTCTAATGTTTCATCATCATCTTTTTGCTCCTCATTCTCCTTGACCTCATCCAGTCGGGCAACTAAGGCAGGAAAGGTGATAGATGGCGGTGAAGATGAATCTCCTCTTTCATGAAATTGGCTCAAAACTTCCCATGCATCTTTAGCCTTTGTGCAGTGAGCAAGCCGTTGTTGTTCTTCATCAAAAATAGCTCCACGAATAGTAATCAAAACTCTTTGATTGCTTGGATTGTCAACACTTTCAACATCCTCTTCAATGGCTTGCCAGCCTTCTGGATCGAAAGCTCTCAAAAACGTCCTCATTATAATCTTCCAATACAAGTAGTTACTCCTATCAAAGGTGGGAGCATGATGCAGGTTCTGACCACGAGCTAATTCCGCTGGCTTTGGAAGAGGTTGAGTAAAAGTTGACCAAAATGCCATGAAAGCACTATCCCCGTCTTCACCGGATTCAGGTTCTTTGGGTTCTTGCTCCGACCCGCTTTCATCATCCCAAGTCACTGTGTAAACTTTCTTTCGATTCTTTTTCGAAGGACATTCAAGGACAATATGGCCAAACCCTTGACATTCATAGCACTTGACCCCTTGCTCCTTTACAATCTTCTTTTCAGGTTTTGGAGCAAGTTTTGGTGAAAAAGTTTTGGGTTTTTCATTACTCTTGTCTTTTGAAATAAGGTCTCTGAAATTAGGCTTCTTTTTCTTCAAAAAATTTTTAAACTGTTTAGTAAACATAGCCGTCATCTCAGACTCTAAATCAAACTCAGTCTCCGGAGTTTTTGCAGTCTCAAGAGCACTAGTGAAAGCCATACTATCTTTTTGTTTTTTCTTAGAAATCCGGTGGGCTTCATAAGTCTGCAAGTTTCCAACCAACTGATTAAGCTTGAGGGTATCAACATTCTGAGCCTCCTCAATGGCTGTCACTTTTGATTGGAACCTCTCGGGTAATGACCTCAAAATTTTACCAACAACTTTAGCTTCAGGGATTTTTTCACCGAGTGTGAAACAGGAATTCACGATATCACTAAGTCTTGCATAGAAATCATTAAACGTCTCATCATCGTGCATAAAAAGAGTTTCAAAGGCGGAGGTGAGACGTTGAAGTTTTGACCTTTTGACAAAAGTAGTACCTTCGTGAATCGTTTCAAGATTGTCCCAAGCCTCTTTTGCTACCTGGCACGTGCAGATACGACGAAACTCTTCAGGTGTGACGGAGCAAAAAAAGGAATTGAGAGCCTTACTGTTCCAACTCGAGTTTTGGTAATTGGTTGTGTCCTATTTATCAAGGGGTTTAGGAATATCAATACCATCAACGGTGACAATAGGTTCACTCCACCCATAGATCACACAGTGCCAAACTTTCTCATCGATGGATTTTAAAAACTCTCTCATACGAGCTTTCCAATAAGAATAGTTTGTACCATTGAGTAAAGGAGGTCTATGGGTTGAGTTACCTTTACGAATTGAATCCATATCACTTAATCACACAAAATCACACTCCTATAGTTTTGATAAAAACAAAGAGTGACTTGCTTTGATACCAATTGAAAATCCTAAATGATTCGTGATTAGATCAAGATTAAAATATTTCAATTCCCAATTATTCAAAACACATAATCTAAATCATCAAGCACTTACGAAAGTGATTTAGATTGTTGTTTTCGGAATAAAGAATAAATCAACACACACGATTTTTACGTGGAAAAACCACAATTGAAGCACCTCCAATTGTGATCAAAAAACCACGGGCGAAACGCCACTAATCAATCCACTACTGAAGAAAGAAAAATTACAAAGATAAACAACAAATTACCAAACGCATCAAATTTGTCTTCAAACCTTCTGTAACTCTTTCACCATAGCCTTCGCCTCGGAATTGATCAGTATGAGATTGAATCCACAACCTCTAATATCGAATTAACAACCACATACAGTATCAAACTCCTTTGATGCTCCATGTTTGAATCTCCGGATTCCACCGAAGAAGAACACTCTTAATTATAAAGAAACAAACTTTCTTGATGTATGTATCTTAGATCATAGGCTACAAACCCTCTCAAATATATCAAGGAAAACTCACCAAAAACCTCAGAAGAAAATCTCAAACAAAACCCTAAGATCCTTAAATAAGATCTAGGAAAAGTAACCCTAGAATTGAACCAACACACGAATATATAGTAACTGAGATCGCGCGGTCCGCTCAAGCGTGGGAATGGACGCTCGAACGAAGACTCCATATTCCGTGTTTCATGCAGAGTTCATGCTCGAGCGGAAGATCCCACGCTCGAGCTTAAAATCACATCATCCAGTATTTTTGCAGACGTAATAGATGCTGTGAGAGTGCAAACCCCGCTCGAGCATCACTTTCCCCGCTCGAGCGGGAAGACAAAAACTGGAAGACTGGAAAATTACAATTTGATTACAACCTTGGTTTTTTTTCCAAGAAATTTGACAACAAAGGGTCCTAACAAAACTGTCACGACCCAAACCCGGCCCTATGGGTTTAACACCGTAACCGGCCAGTAATCCGAGATTACCAAAGGCCTGCTTAACAGTAATACAATAAAACAGAGTAGAGGGCCTGGCGGAAGCCAATACAGTAAATAAACAATGTCCAATGAGCTGTGATAGTCTGTATGCAAAAAGATTTTCCATACCTATGCATATTAACAGTCGGTACAGAACAGTATGTACAATATTTACAAACACTCAATATAGGGACTTAATCCCTACTCAACAGTGCAGTAAACATTTAGTCTATACATTCGATTCAGTTATTACAAAACAGTAAGACAGTACAGTAGGGGAAATACTAAAACACCCCTAAGCCTTGGCAAGGTAGGCTCGGAACCTCACAGTGAGGCACATAGGCTGGCTTGACAAAACTGAAGTAACCCTGACGCTTCTAGCCGCGGTCTGGTGCCTGTACACCTACATATATATATGAGCAGTGAGCTAAAGCCCAGTGAATAATATAATGCGTAAAGGGGTTAAGAATAAATGTCCTTTCAGTATTAAAACCAGTCATTTCAGTCAGTTTATCAGTCATTCAGTTTGTGGCTCATATTTCAGGCCATAACAGTCATTCAGTTAAAATAGTGATATGTGGTACATCCTCATGGCGTAAGAAAGAATGTGAGGGTCTTAAAAGACCGGTCTTAACAGCATCAAACAAGAAATGATGGCCATCAAGAGCAAAGATAAAGAATGAGCGAATAGATGCCAATTGAGAACAAGACAAGATGCTTGTGGATTCAAGAGGTGGCTCCCCTTGTAGCACTTAGTTCAGAGATTCTAGAGGTGGCTCGATGTAGCACTTTGCTCCTTATCGATATCTGGGATTCAAAAGGTGGCTCCCTTGTAGCACTTAGCTCGTAGATTCTAGAGGTGGCCCCGATGTAGCACTTTGCTCCATATCGGTATCCGAGTGGCCATCACAACAAGATGTGATAGTGGTTCCAAACTTGGGAACCGACAGAGATCTCTCACACAAGATGTGGATTCAAGAGGTGGCTCCATTTGTAGCACTTAGCTCGTAGATTCTAGAGGTGGCTCCCATGTAGCACTTTGCTCCAAATCAAGAATCGAGGTGCCAAGGATGCCATAATGCGATTCGAGAATATAACTCATACGTTCATTTAGTGCGATGTCGATTCGATGGGCAGTTCAATTCGAAGTGATGTCAATTCAAGAACGATTCGATTCGATTCAAGAAAGATTCGATAAAATAGACAGCTCAATAAGGTAAGTAGTTCAATAAAGTAAATTGAGAAGATAATCATTTTGGACATATCTTTACAGCTTGTTACTCACGAGTTAGTTCTCTGATATGCTAGAGCGTCTCCTCGGTAAGCCAACCCTATCAAGATATCTGGATGAACACACACTAAGCTATCTGATTGGGGAAGATCAATAACTTACCCTAATTTGCCTCGGTGTGTTCTACATCTATATCCTCATTAAGATGTCTTAAACTAGGCCTAAGAATGCCTAGAATGAGATGAGGATGCAAAGATGCACTTGGAAAGCATTTTTCAAAAGTTCTTTGAACAGAGTCTCGCTCGGCGAGCCTTCCTTCGCCGGCGAGATTCCAAAATCAAAGGCTTCGCTCGAGCGAGAAATCCTTCGCTCGAGCGGTCTGATGAAACAGTAAAAGTACTGGATGCTCGAATTTTACGCTCGAGCCACCAATCCTTCGCTCGAGCATGGCTCAGAGTAAACGTTGGTCGCTCAAGCAAGGAATCCTTCGCTCGAGCGAAGAAGCCAAATCTGGAATTTCCAGATTTGCCTTCCAAGCTCAAACCAAGCATTCTTTCACTTAAAACTCGACCTCTTGGGTCCAAATTCTGGGAAACACACCCAAATTCAATATACAATAAGTTTCAAAGCTCAATTTGTGACTTTAAGGCCCAAGGGTAAGTCAATTAAAACCATTCTTCAAACCCATTTTCAAGAACAATTTCCAAACATGTCTTGCAAGGAATCTAAACCAAATCAAAACCTCAAAATTTGTTCAAATGAACTCCTTTCTTTCAAAACAAGATGAAAGCATGGATTTAAACATGATTATGAACATGCATGTGGCATTTGACCATGAAATCAACTCCAAACTCACTAAATTCAACATGCATGCAACAATTAGGCTCCAATCTAACATGATAAACTTAAAACATGACTTAGCTCATTAATTTAGCATGAAACATGCAAGATGAAGCTTAAAGACATAATCAAGAGAATAAAATTCATACCTAAGTCTTCAATCACTTGTCTAGAGATTCAATTTAGCAATCTATGCTACAAGTCCTTCAATTCCCAAGCAATTCACAAGATGACTTCAATTTTCTCTTAACTCACCCTCTCTCTAACTTCTTGGTCGATTTTGAGGCAAGGAATGAGCTGAGCAATTGTTGATTCTAAGTGTTGCTCAAGTCTCTAAGTGTGTGAGATAGTGGCCACTAGGTGGCAATTCCGTAATTAAGGCGACAATGCAAGTTTACCAATATTTAATCTAATTTAATCATATCTAATCACATTTTAGATAATTTTACCATAAAATTAGATAAATTCTACTGATCATGAAACACTAAACGGTTTCTAATTCGGCCGTCGATAAGGCCTTCGATTAGCAGTTTAAGCATAAATTGCGAACAGGCAAATCACATAATCAAACAGATAGAATATGCAATTCAATAGGTATATTCGATCAATTCAGTTTCAACTTTCGATCAGTCAATCCAGTACTTTAATCAGTTCAATTATCAGTCATGTTCAATCTCAGTAAACGGAAATCAGTAGGAAATCAGTAATCAGTGACGAGGGTTGTTACAAAAACGCACTGTCTACTAGCGCGAGGCCCATTTAAAATCTGAACAAAATTCCATATGAACTGATCTCAAGAAATTGTTTGCACTTAATAGGTTTTGATTCTAACACCATGAAAAGAGCATATCCTAAGGTTTAAAATTTAAGATCTAAGATTTAGGACTTAAACTTAACCACTAAACCAACCATTGAAGGTTCAATTGAAAGTATATGTATGAGTGACCAAAGCATAATTTTCAATCAATCATTTGCCTAGAAATTAGTTAAACTGAGTTTATGATTGAAACTCCATTTGGTTTAGGTTTAGAGTCATGATTTGAGTTTGGAATTGTGTTTTAAGTTATGTGTTTGAGTTGAGTTTTGAAAATAAAAAATTTATTTGATTATGAATTTTGAAAATAGTTTTAAGTTATATTTTGAGTTTTGAGTTTTGAGTTATATTTTGAAATTTTTTGGATTTATTTTTTTTAAATATTTAAAAATTTTCTTAATTTTATTTTTTTAGGATAAATATTTTTTATTGTAAATATTTTTTTAATGTGCATTGTATTTACTACATGTGTGTGATGTATTTTTTAAAATATTTTAAAATGTAAAATGAGTTGTATTTTTTATTTTAAATATATTTTTTTATTTTAAATATTTTTTATTTTTTTTAAATATTTTAAATACTTTTTACTTTCTTTTAAATATTTTTTTAATTTTAAAAAATTTTGAATCGCTCATAAATATCTAAATCATAACAAATTATTTGATCAATACTTAAAAAAATAAAATAAAATAATATATTTCCAAAAAAAATTGAAATTTATATTTCTTCAAAAAAATATAAAATAAAAAATAATTTTAAAGAACAAAATAAAAATAAAAAATCAAATAAAGTTTTGAAAAGCGTTTGGTTATGAGTTTTGAAAAGAGTTTTTGAATTAAGTTTTGAATTGTGTGTTTGATTATGTATTTTGAAAATAATTTTAAGTTGTGTGTTTAATTATAAATTTTGAAAAAAAAATTAAATTTTTTTTATTAAAATCAAGATTTTAAAACTAAATCAAACACTCCTATTTGATAACCATTTCGTTTTCAATTTTTAGTTTATATTTATAAAAAAAATTTAAAAACTGTCATAAAAACTTGTTTGATAATTTTTTTGGTTTATAAATGATTTTCTCAGCTTATAAATTTGAAGAAAAAATGTAAACTCAAAAAATGAGTTTATGTTGGTTTTTAAATAAAAATTTAAAATTTTAACTAACAAATGTTTTTGAGGAAATTTATTAAAAAATTCTTTTTCAAGTGTTTGTATCACAATTAGTTCATAAAATATTCTTATATTCTAATAAGTCCTATTATTTGGGCTTTTGACCTACCAAATCCTAATTCTCATAGTTAAGATATTTTATATACATTTCTATTCTTACAAATATTTTTTGAACAGTTAACAATTTGGTAATGTGAACATTCATATTTTAAATGTGAATAATCACATTGATGTGTAAATATTCACATTGACGGCATGAACATTCACATCACAGAACATTCACATGTAAATGTGAATTATTAGGAATATTTTGATAACTATGTCACTCATAAGACTTATTGAAACATAAGAAAATAATGTGAATTAAATAGAACATAAATAGGTAAAAAGGAATTTATGAAAAAGTGTCCCCTTTTTTTTCAATTAATTTTTTTAATTAATGTTTTTTTTCAATTGTAATATGTATGATTCCATTGTCATAATAATAAAAAATAAATATAAATATTTTAAGTCTGAACAAATATATTTTTTAGTTTATATTTTTAAAATTTTTTAAATATTTTTTTCAAACTAAACGTATTTATAATTTATGTTTTTTTAAATAAATAAAAGTCCATTTATAAAATTTTTATAAATATAAACTACAAATGTAAAACCAAACGCTACCTAAATACTTTCGATGATGGAAAGTGCAAATTTTTTTGCCTCTTTCCTAGATATTTCGATGAAACTTGAAAAGTCAAACATTTTAAAAAGTCAAACATTTTAAAAATTCTTTTGGTACGGATAGCTCAATAAATTAAAAAGTCAAACATGTGCCGAAGACTCGGTTGTGCACTGTTTAGCACGAATACAGTTTGGATAGAGTCAATCATTTTACTATCTTAAAAAAAAAACCTTTCGCGTTCTAATATATCTTATTATAGATAAATTGATCGTTTAACATTACAAAATAAAATAAAATAAAATAAAATTATGAGAAATTACTAAAAAAAAATTCAAAATTTGATTCTTATAACAAAATAAATTATGAATTTTTAATTTTGTCAATTTAAATTTTAAATATTTTATTTATGTTCAATTTAAACTATTTATTTATTTTCGTTAAGTAAAATTAACGAAAAAAATTATATTTTAGTTATTAAACTCAACTAAAAATAGTATGTAAAATATTTTATGTATACTTACATTGAGTTTAATGACTAAAATATTATTTCTCTCGTCAATTATATTTAATAAAAATAGACTAATGATTTAAATTGAAAATAAATAAAAAAAATTAGAATTTAAATTTAAAAAATTAAAAACTTAAAGTTTATTTTGTTATACCAAACATGTTTTCACTAAAACACATTATAGAAGTCAAAAAAGTCACAAGTGAGCCAAACTATTACATGATTTCATTTTTGGAGCATTTTAAGCCTAGCTCATGCCAAACTTAGCCAAAGGATACGAAATCAGTCAAAACTACCTCATATATAGCGTGTTTATATACCCTTGAATTTATATCTGTGAACAAAGACCTTGAAAGTTTTTCATTCAACAAATACAATGAGCTTTCACTTCCATTGATCTCCTTAAACTTAAAAGTATGTTTTGGTTTCCTTTGCAGTATGTTTTAATAGTAAAACCCAGAAATAATAAATGTCCACTTTAAGGTTGCTTCAAAGATTTCAATGTTTGAATATTAATTATTAAGAGCATGGAAGATCATTATGCTTGAATTAAATAAATAGATTGAATAATGTTCAAGGGTAAAAAATGTAATTTTAGTTTGGAATTACTTTAAATTTTGAAGTCTAATTAGAAATGGTTCAAGGTTTACCAGAGCCGAACAAAAGTTGTCATTTGAACTTATTGGCTTATTTTTTCCTCGAACGAAAATATCATAAATACCAACATGTCAGCAAGAATTAAAAAATTTTACAGATTAAATTTAATCCAATTATCAAGCGATTGCATTGACAGTTCTTTTGACTCAACGAAGAGGACTTCAAACATGTCAAGTGTAAAAAAATTAATTAATTAATTAAAAGAAGAAAAGAGGGAGACAAAGAAAGGAGATTGAGCGAACAATCGGTGTGATTGAGTGGACAATCAAAATAACCATTAATTTACCTCTACTTCTATACTTCAAAAAGGAAGTCATAAAATAAATAGGGATTTACTTGTAGGTCTTAATAGGTCGACTTATTGTCCAATAGGTCCTCTAAAAATTAATAGCGTTTTTCATCAAACATTATTAAAAAAAGTCACTAATTGTAAATTTTCAACGACGGTTTAAAAATTTTATCACAGAAAATGTCCTTAATTATAAGTTTTAGCGACAATTTTAAAAAATATCACCAAAAAAGTCACTAATTTTCAACTTTCAACGACAATTCGAAAAATTCGTTACAAAAAAAAGTCACTAATTGTAAGTTTTAGTGACAATTTATAAAAATCATAACAAAAAAAAGTCACTAATTATCAATTTTTAGAAGCATATGTAAATAGGACTTGATGGGAATTAAGTCCAACTATTATGAACTATTGGTAGTTTACCCTAAAATAAAGTGCAGGAAATATAAATGATAAGAAAAAATAGAAATCAATTTTCTTTGATTTGAATTAGATGAATTGTAGCCATGAATGACTATTTATATGCAAACATTTGTAGGAAAAAAACTACCTAATAACTATCATATTCTTCCATCTTCATTCTTATCTTGCCATGTGTCCCTCCATGATAACTCCCCCACTTCATACTTCATGTTCTTCCACTTTTCCATCATCTTTTCCACATCATTTTGTAACTTCTTATAACCTCCCAATGAGTAGAAAAGTGTCATATGTCCTGCAATAAATAATAATAATAATTAAAGATTTATAGTGCCAACCTTACCCTTAATAGTCCTTAAAAATGATGTTTACTTGAATTTTTGAATGACCGAACTAAGTACAGGACTAATCTGAGCAACAAAGTGTTTCGAATAACATCAACTGAAGTGTTTCAATAATATAATAGCACCAATAAAGTGCTTCGAATGAGCATTAAATTATGCTACATGTCTCGAATTCTATATATATTCATTGAAGGGATATTATATACGTGTTTTGAATCAGCATCAATTCTTCGAAGGAAATAAAACAATTGTGTTTTACTTGTATTTCAAACACTTAAAAAACTTGGAACCTTTTGAAGTAAGTTGATATTACTTTCACTTAGAATCATTCAAAAACTCATATTTTCATGACAATATCCAAACATGCTTCACCTTATCAAGTTGTTACACATGCTAACTATTAACATTACGAACTAATAACAACTTTCAAAAGTGTTACAAAGGATCAAAATCACCATTTTGTGATCAAAGTGTTTATAAATGACAAATTTATCATTCGAAAGTCTCGTATCACGCAACATACTTTAGAACCTGGAAAAGTTTCATAAACATACTTGTTGCATACTTGGAAAGCTATTATAAAGCTTCGAAGATGTAAAACCTGCATAGACATTTGTAAAATAGGATCTAGCACCATTGTTTACATATTCATATACCACCAAGTCTTTCAAATTCGTATAATTTATTCTTATGAGACCAATTACATAAACCACATTCTTCATATAATGTAATCATGAGTTGAGCTTCGAAACGGTCCCTTTGACTACATGAAGACATAGGCTTTACTCAATGTTTTGCTTTAAGACCTTTGAAACATGGCATGGTAGCTTTGACATAGTCCCAATATTATGACCTACTTCGAGATATAGCATACCTGAAACTTTTCTTACTTTGTGGTATACTTCAAAACTAGTAAATAGCCAACCCTCGAAACACTTCTCGAGACTTCAAAGGTGAGTAACCAACCTTCAAGACAATTATCAAAGCTTCAAAGGCAAGTAGCCAACCTTCAAAACAATTCCTGAAAGCTTCGAAGGCCAGTAACCAACCTTCAAGACAATTCTTGAAGCTTTGAAAACAAGTAGCCAACTTTCAGATCAATTCCCGAAGCTTCGAAGGTGAGTAACCAACCTTCAAAACAATTCTCAAAGCTTCAAATACAAGTAGCCAACTTTCAAAACAATTTCCTAAGCTACAACGGCGTACAATCACGCTCAACCACCCAAAACTGTTGTTCATGCAACAAACAGTCCTTCAAAGCTTTCGAAGTCTCAATAAAAAAGACTTTCGCACATGTTTTGATTCATATCAAAAATAAAAAATAAAAAATAATAAAAAAAAATAATAATAATAATAATAATGATAATAATAATAATAATAATTGATATAATTACTTCAAAGACATCTTGGAGCCATCTCCAATACATGCGAAGACTGAATTTTGGTCTTGCCTTAAAGGAAATAAACCAATGCTTCCTCAAGTCTAAACAAATTTAAGAATCGATTCATAGATGAAATCCAAAATTAAACCACTCCATAAAATTAATTAAAGTGTTTTGTGGTTGTCCATAAAACTTGGAAATTTCAGATATTAAAATAAAATAAAATAAAATAAAGTTAAGTGGCCATTCTTAGTCGAGTTCTACCTTTCAAACGGCTAAGTTGTTCTTTAGTGGATCAAAATCATCATAACAATGCTTAAAGAGGATTGTTTTATTAGTCATTTCATCAAAATTAAATTTTGATGTGAACCACAAATCCATAAATGATTTTGAACACCAAGAACCATGGTGCAAGATGGCCTTAAAAATTCAAATAACTTAACTTTTTGAACAGTTTCAAAAAATTCATATTCATAAATATTAGATTGTTCATCATTTTTAGCCATGTTTGGCTTGAGAACATGTTCTTCGACCACTTGAATTTCATCATTTCTTAGCCTAATGGGTTGTTTTTCTATTTTAGCCATTAATGACTTATGAAAATTCTCCATAGTCATATGGGTTTCACCATTTCTTGGCCTAATGAGTTTATTTCTATTTTAACCATTAATGGCTTATGAAAATTCTCCATATTGTTTACATAGTTTGACTCTTTAAAAATGGGTTTTTTAACCCCTCTCCCTCCCCCTCCCCCCAGGCGGGTGCGCGAGAGCCCTATATCGAATATCATTTTTAATCATGTTTAGCTTAACAACATGCTTTTTAATCATGTTATTTGTATAAGTTGACTCTTTAAAAATATATTTTCAACCCCCCGAGCCATTGATGAGATCAACTCTTTACTTTTGCCATTTTCAACCATGAAAAAATTCTGAAGAAATTCACCAATTCCAGCCATTAAAGCCTCAGTTAAAGACCTAGTATTGAGAATTGATAAATCATCATTCCATTGGCGAATTTTCATATCAAATTGATAAATTTCTCCAATTAAATTGTATCTTTGTTCTTCCACCAAATAATATTGTAATGGGTAAAAGTTGTTTCATCAAGAATATAGATCTCTTCTTGAAGATCTAAAAAAAAAATTTACACCAAATTATTTCATCTGGGCTTTTTGGAATGGAGAAATTCAATTCATTTTTTATTTCTTACACCTAACGTCTCACTGGGCGTGCCAAAAAACAGTTGGCTTATTTTTTTTATGAAGGAAAATATCATAAATGCAAGAATGCCAATAAGGATTGAAAAATCCTTACAGATTAAATTCAAACCAGTTATCAAGCGATTGAATTGACGGTTCTTTTGCCTCAACGAAAAGAACTTCAAAATTATCAAGTGTAAAGAAAATAAAAATTAAAAGAAGGAGAGAGGAACGCAGAAGATGATTGAGTGAACAATCAAAATAACCATTAATTTATGTTTACTCATATGCTTCGAAAAGGAAGTATATAAAATAAAGTGCATGAAATATAAATGATAAAAAAAATAGAAATCAATTGTCTTTGATTTGAGTTAGATGGATTACAATGTAGCCATGAATGGCTATTTATAGGCAAACATTTGTAGGAAAAAACTGTTGGAATGTGTCCCACATCGCCTGAAATTACTCCATCTGTGCTAGTTATAAAGCTTCAATTTCGCTCTCCTTAATATCTGGATTTTAAGGATAAGTGTGGACTGGACTTTTCAATTTGGTATTAGACATTGGTTAGACGTGTGATTGGTGTGCCGTTTGTCTGGCTACTATATGTTGTGGTCTAGGATGGTGTGTTGGAATGTATCCCACATTGTCTGGAATTGCCCCATCTATATTAGTTATAAGGCTCCAGTTTCTTTTTGGGTGAATACAAGACTCCAATTTCACTCTCCTAAATATATGGGTTTTAAGGATAAGTGTGGGCTAGGCTTTTCAATTTAATAGCTACCCTATTCTTCTATTTTCATTCTTGTCTTCTCATGTGTCCCTCAATGATCTCTCAACTCCTCCACTTCATATTTTATGTTCTTTCACTTTTTCATTATCTTTTCCATATCATTTTGTAACTTCTTATAATCTCCAATTGAATAGAAGAGTGTCATGTATTTTGCAATAAATAATAATAAAAATTACAGATATATGATGTCAACAGAATTTTTGAATTTACAAAACCAAAGAATTGAATTAGTAGATAGAGCACTCCCTTACCAGGAGTGATGATTGTGTTCGACCTTTATCGCTACAAGTGCAACTTTTCTTGATTGTAAAAAATAAATAAGTAAATTTTTGGATTGTATTTGTGTCATTTATAGAGCTTTTCTTTTATTAATATGTTTATTTTGAAATATCTTTTTTCAGTACTATTTGTTTTAATACTTTTCTTAAACATTTTAGTATTTAATTTTGGATTGAACTCAATTTCAGATTTTTTATAATTTTTTTTTTTTTTGGTTAATTATTTTGTACTCTATAACAATAATAATTAGTCTATTATATATATATATAATCCTCTATGGAAGGCAATTTAGTCCTACTATTATTTTAGAATTTTCATATTTTTTTTATGAATTCAAGGTTTTGTCTCCCGGATTCAAGAAAAAAGAATCGGATAAATACACGTATCATTTTTCAAATTTTAATTTTATTAATTTCTCTTTAAAACTTTCAATCTGACTTAAGTTGGTCCAATTTCAAGTGGTAGTTAAAAGTCATTAATGAAATAATAATAAAATTCATCTATAATCTTTAGTCAAAAATCATTTCACTTACTTTTTCTCATTCCTTATCAAATTCCAATTCAAATTCATAATCCAAACACATTATAAAAGTATATGTTTTTTATATCTTTAGTCCTCAAATTTTCAATTTATTTATTTGACACTACAAAGCTCTATTTCATATCTTCCTAAATGTGTAGGAACCAAAATCATAGTGTACTTTATTTTTATTCCATTCATAATTTAGACAATTCATTTGAAATGTGTTCAATTTGATTCAAATTAATGATAATTTTTTTTTTTTTATCAGCCAAAAAGAGATTTATTGATGATAAAAGCAAAGAACATGCAAATTACATCAACAAATCAAGGAAGTGCACCAAGCATCATAGCCACCCCCACAATCCAAACTAGGTTGGCACTACAAAGGAAGCCCAATCATCTGCAAGCACTTAACCCACAATTGGTGAGAAGCCAATCAATAGCAACTAAAACTAAAAAAACAAAACAACAACACCAAACAAAACCGCATACAACAGCAGGCCAAACTGCAGAGCAACATACACAAGCAACACACAACACGAATCCGCCAGCAAAACTGCAGACCAAATTCCTGCTTCAACAGCCCACCAAGACCTTCAAAACCAGCCACAGCTCATGGGCTCCTCACTTGATGCAATTCCTGACTTGATGTAGATTTGTTACAAACTGATGAATAGAATAATCGCTTCCTACCCTACTAGACTTCATCCACATGGCCACTCTAACCTTGATGATGTCGCAAACGACTTCAAAATTGGGTTGAACCTTGTTGAAAATAACTTCATTTCTGTGTTTCCAAACAGACCAAAAAATTGCTAAAAGTAGTACTTTCCAAATCTGTAATACCTTTTTTTTAACTTCCAACCATTCCACCACTGCAACAAGCTATCCACTGAGCCTGGAATAACCCACTGCACACCCCACCATTTGATGATGCTGGACCATATTCTCCAAACGAACGAACAGTGAAACATTATCTGGTTAAGTGATTCCTGCCCTGAGTTACACAAAGCACAAACAGCACCCACATCTATAGTAACAACTCCAATTTTTTTCAAAAACTCAATTGTCTTGATTCTCTCCTTCTATACCAGCCAAGCAAAGAATTGAGACCTTGAGGGAGCTGCATTATTCCATATTAAAACAGATAATTTTTTCATTGATCCAACAGTCAACTCACACCAATTAAACACTGACTTAACCTTGAAACAGCTTGAACTGTCAGCTTTCCAAATGATACTGTCCAGACTCTCCAAACATATTACTGGCCTTATTCCTCACTCCATTTTCAAGTTGCTCAGGTCCTCCTCTTCTCATGCCAATAAATTCCGTCTAAAGTTGAAACACCACTCCAGCATCCCTGACTTTATTAGCCAACATCTCTTTCAAAGTAACCTCTTTGTCATTTGAAATACTAAAAAGCCTCGGGAATTTCTCTTTAAGACAACCTCTGCCCAGGCAAGCATCCTCTCAAAACATAATCCTACTCCCATTACCAATTTTAATCTCAACATTTTCCATAAAAAAAATGATGAAGTCTAGGATTTGAATGTGCTATTAATAATATATCACTCCATATCCTAGAGTTAGAACTATCAACCATGTGGAATGGAAACCATCTCCCACCAGCATATCCATATCTGCTGCAAATTAGCTTTTCCTAAAGTGCATCATTGTCACGCCCCACTTTTTATTACTCGAAGTCATTACCAAGTTCCTTAACATAATTCAATTTCAGAGATAACATGCGGAAATAAACTCAAATGTTCCATTAGAAGTAATGAACAACAACTCTCTCATTCGAATGAAAATTAAATACCACATGAGCATCCTTAAATAAATTGCCCTCAGGCTTACAACATTTAAGTAATCAAATGAAGGGTGTAACCCTTTTTCACATATGGCATTCCGCCAACAACAAAGAGGCCCCGTGGCCAACAATTAAGAAGATCCCAATCTTGTAGCACATCCTGCTAAACACCTGAAAAAGATTCAACAACATGGGATGAACATATGGTCCAGTAGGGATCTCAACATGATCCTCAACAATAACAACATTACAGATATCTATGATCATGAACACTCATTCTTGTACTAAAATAATAATGTGACAGTTTACACAAAATATATATATATATATATATATATTTATATATAAACTTTTCTCGAAAACAACTATTTCATTCAACGCTATAAGCGATTCATCTTTCCTTTTTCCTTTCATTAACCCCCGTTTCCAATCTTTTATAACATTAACAATTACTTAGGAAAATAGATTCACTAAGCCCATTACTATCTTCCATTTTCCACACATACAATAGATGTGCCTTTTCAAAACATATTTCTAAAATGTTTGATTTTCTTTACACTTCCAAAAGACAAAAGCCATTTCGGTTCAATCCCAAATCTATCATAACTATATATGCATACCTTTATAAAGGGAGATAACAACTCAACTACATGCATAAGATAAACCAATGAGGCAACTCGGCCCTCCAAAACTGTAACCAACACAATCCACAATGTTCCCAGATACACTGAAACAATAACAACAAAACTTTGTTCTACTAGCTAGGTGCGTAGTAAGCCAAAGAATACACTTCTCATAACAACATACCATTTTACCAGGCGCTAGCTGGAAGGGTGTAGTACCTTAGATTATTAGCGCATACAGTTCTCCAGCGCTTAGTCGAAGGTAATACCTCGATTATCGACATGAGGATATCACACCAACAACCACAATACCACAAGGCATAACCAACATGTGTAAAACAAACACATAAATCTTCAGGACACAAACAATGTGTTAAGATATATGAACACATAGGTGTGTGGAGTCCATTCCCTATCTTCTCACACACACTGAAGTACAACCCCTCTCTCCTCCCTAACAAGTATACATATATAATGTATCTCAACATTTCATCACATATGATGTTCAATCAACAATGGTGTAATTTATACATGACAATTCAACGCAACCGTGTCATCCTCCACCGATGACCAAGGACAAAACCTCTAGATGCAAGTATTTAGTACATCTATTAAAAGACTCAGTTATCATGAGATCACAAACCCAACAACAACATTGACATGGTTGTTAAAGATACAACCCCCACATGTGTGTATTCAACACTCAAATTACAACAATCCGATTCTCATACCTTTTGTTTTCACAAATTCAATTCCATGGACAATAAGGCCATAATTCATCTTAATCTACAACATTCTTTTCAAAGCCATTCCAATTTAATTATGCAAATTAAGTCATAATCATTAAATTAGGGTTTTCCTCCCTCTTTCTCAATATTGACTTAAAAGGTTCAATTAACAACAACAAAACAACAATGATCACAATTAAGACCCAAAATACATAAGTATTTGACCAATGATCAAGACCCCTCTATTAATTTATTAAATCAAATAAAAATTAGGGTTTCCTCTCCTTTCAACAACAACATGCTAATTAACACCCCAATTAGCCTAAACCATAACTAATGATAATAAACCCAAATCCGACAACCAACCCAAGGTTCAACCTCATGATTTTTAACAAATCCAACATGATATAATGTTTTTATGCAATACAAAAACTACCACATGTCTATCTATAGATGAAGTATTGAAAAGAAACAAGGAGAATCCCTACCTCAAACGGAGAACTCAAATGAAGAAGATGATCCAAAATCAAAGTGCTCCAAATCCACTATTCTTCAGATTAGAATAAAGCCCAAGCCACCCTCTATCTTTCTTACAAAGAACCTAGGATGGATTCACACTAGAAGGAGATGAAAATCTAAAGAGAAGGTGAGTTTAGAGAGAGAGAGTCAAGGGGATGAAAAAGTGATCTTTTCCCCATCGCCTCTTCGATATAAAAGCAGTTTCGCCGAGCGACGGAACCTGAAAACTCTCGCTCGAGCCAAGAATGCCTCGCTCGATCCAACAACCCAGAAGCTCGCTCGAGCGAAGAAAAGCTCGCTCGATCCAAGAAACACAACTCTCAAGTCTATACCTAGACGCAATCTCTAGTTCGAGCGAAGAAACCCTGGCTCGAGCGACGAACCAAAAACAAAGAGCTCACTCGAGCGAAGAACTACTAGCTCGAGCGAAGGGTCCAAATTTTGGGCAACAACCCTTTGCTCCCAAACACTACCAACCTGTAACAAACCTGCCCATTGCATCCCATAACTCAGAAATAAGAAATTAAAGGACGACAACAACAATTTTATAACCATAGGATCCACGTAACCTAAGTCCGGATACAACAACCAAATGGGAAAAGGTCGGGGTCGCTATAATCATCTTCAAATCCAAACCTCTACCACCACTTGGCAAGAAGGCTATCATTTACTGCTTTCAAGTCCCTTATGCCTAATCCCCCAAACTTTTTACCAGTTGTAACCTCTTTCCACTTCACTAGATGGATCTTTCTCTTCAAATCAGTATCACTTCACAAAAAAGCTACTTGAATCTTCTCAAGCTTCTTTACTATTCCAGGAGGTATCCTGAAAATTAACATGTAATAAATTGGTAAATTGGGTAGCACAGATTTAACGAGTGTCACTGTAGACACCCCATTTTTGACCGTTCTCAAGACTTGGACGTCACCGTTTGAACACCCGGTGATCATCCATATTTGTGTTCGTTTGGAGTTCTCGGAGGTCTCGGCTACGCGCCTTGCCTCAGGATCTCCGAACTCGACTGTTTAGTGTCTGGTTTTGCACCAAACACTTGTGTTTTGCCTTGGAGGGGCAGGGAATGCCTTGTGAGTCATCCCCACACATCACCGGCCATGGCTAGAGGCCACCGGCTAGTGTTTTGTTGCCATCGGCAATGTATATTGCCGGTCGGCATTCTTTGTTGCCGGTCGGCAGTCCATTTTGTCAAAATGGCACTTTTGGCTGGCCGACTACTGTTCATCTGCTTTTGCAAATATTTTAATACAGCTGGCATGCATTTTGTTCCCCTGGCTTCCTTGTTAGCTTCTTGAGTAAGCTTTACAAGATTGGCTTCTCTATAAGAGGAGCCCTCCTCTCTTGGCTTTAGGGTGGGAGATTTTGTTAGAAATATACAAAGGAGAGCTCTGGATTAGGGTTAGGGTTTGTGTCTCATCTATCTCTATTTCTCTCTCTCTTTTTACCTTTGTGTGTGTATAAGTGTATTTGTGTCTTACTATTGCACACAAACACATAGTGTTACACCTTCCCTTAGCTACTGAGGTTCTAAGAGGTTGTTCTTGAGGTTCTTGGGTGGTTTCGAGCTTAGAGGAGCAGCTGGTCCACCATTGTTGAAGAGGTTCTTCAAGGGTAACAATCTTACCCCTTTTTACCCCATTCTTGCATTTTATTTTTGCCTATCTTAGAACTGTTTTGGAGCTTAGTGTATAATATAAAAAAGTTCTATTTTTGGGCCCTCTAAATAGTTTGTTTAGAGTGTTTTGTGGTTTGGAGGTGTTTGACCCCTCTTAAGCCTTGAGGGGCTCTATTTTGTGCTATTTTGAGTGAGCTCCGGGACTTTGATGTTTGGGCCTCCTCACCACTGAAATCTTGAGGGATTTCAGTGGTAAGGATGGTGCCTTGAAGTCCCAAGAAGGAGAGGGCCACCCCCTCTCCTTATTGTCCTTGAAAAGGGCCATTTTTGCCTCTTTAATGAGCACCTAGCTAAGCCTCATGTTGACCATGCCTTGGCTGTTATTTATGCTTATTTTGCCATGAAATAGCATTGTTGTATGTTGGTTTTGGTACACCATGCTTGCTTAGCATACATGCCTTGTAATGCCATTTTGTTGCCTTATCATGCCTTAGGTTGTAAACCATTGTTCTAGCATGTTTTAGGCTTGGCTTTGTGAAGTTTTTGTGCTTATTTTGCTATGTTTGAGGTCTGTCCTTCGTTGTTTGGGTTGACTTTGGCATGCTTAGTATAGCCCCTTTGCATTTTTGGTTTGTTGGCCTTAAGTGTGTGAATGTATAGCATGCATCCTTGCCTTAATTTAGTGGGTTGGGACCATTTGCCATGTTATTTTAGTCCCTTTAACATGCTTGTATGCTTGCCTTGGATTTCTCTTTGAAGCTTTAAAAGCTTGTCTTGCATGCTCTATGTTTTGGCCATTGTGCATACCCTTTGAATTTGAGCCACTTAGATGCCATCTAGGTGTCCCTTAGATGTTGTCTAGGCCTGTCTTAGACTTGTTTTAAGTCATCTTAGCCTTGTGAGGCTTGTTGGACTTAGTCTTGGTTTAAGTCTCTTGGCTTGTCTTGGGTTTTTGGCATTGTTTGCATGCCTTGTTTGTCTTGTTTAATTGGTTTAGCACCTTTTATAACATGATTTTCAATGCTTACCTTGCA
Organism: Camellia lanceoleosa; assembly: GCA_025200525.1. Classification (NCBI taxonomy): domain Eukaryota; kingdom Viridiplantae; phylum Streptophyta; class Magnoliopsida; order Ericales; family Theaceae; genus Camellia; species Camellia lanceoleosa. The sequence goes on from CM045765.1 coordinate 130,506,879, forward strand.
TGGCATTAGTCCATGTTATGCCTCTTTCAAGTGTGCTTGAGAGTTGCCCTTTTGTGCTTGAGTGTTAGCCCTTTAACATGTGCATGTGTGTATGTGTGTTTAGTCCTCATTTCATAGCATTTTGGCCACTGTTTTGGGCCTAATTAGAGCTGCCTAAATCATGTTTAAGCCCATCCTATGCTTGCTTGCATGTTTGTTTGCATGCTTGCATGTATACCTTATATGCTCATGTTGCATGCTAATTCATATGCTTAGGTTGCACTCCATCTAGCATGCATGCCTTGTTCCTTGATCTAGTGATAAGAATTGGGCCCTTGGTTTGTTGGTTTGCATTGCATTTGACATCAAAATGTGCACACTTGGTCCCTTGGGCCATCACGCATGGAAATGCGCGATTGATAGTCCGAGAACCAAGGAGCATGTCCCTTTGAGTCGCTAACATGATAAGGGACATGATTGGTGCATATATGGCTTGAATTGCATTGCCATGCAAAGCTCTGTCCCCTGCTGCTGTCAAACAAGTTCTGCAGGAACTTTTTGCCGATCGACTGCACAGAGTGCCGACCGGCAAACAATTGGTGGCCGATGGATTCATTCTCAGCCGACGAACATCTCCTACGGCCGGTGGCCATTCTATCCAGCCGGTGGTACTGCGATGCTCGAGAGAGGCAACCCCGAGGCTTTGGAAGCCTTCGAGGAGTACAAGAGGGAAAACAGAGGCAGCTTGCGCATGGCAGTGCATTTCCGAGCAAGACCGAGCATGCATTGCATCAGGCTCTCCTCCCGAGGCGGTTTACTGTTTTCCCTAGATTAGTTAATTTGCTTAGCTAATTAGATAGACTGTAATATTTTAATTAGCCTGTAGGTTAATTAGTCTGTATATTCTTTTGGTCCCTCCAAGCGAGGGCGAATCTGTAATAAGTGTGGGTGCGTGTGTGTGCATGTCTTCCAATTCCCACTTCTTTCTTCCCTTTTATTTACCCGCTTATGATGGTAGATTAGGGCATGTTTAAATTAGCATACCTTATGCTATGCATGCGTGCATCCATACATTTGTCTTGCATGCACCGGGCTCGGTACATTATGCTAACCGCATTTGTACTTCAATTCCAAATTGAATACGTGCATCAATTGATTGCATTTCACATGTCATGTTTAGGTTAGCCGAGCCTACCCTAATTGTATTCTGTATGTGTTGCATTAGTCAATTTGACATGAACTAGGACCATGCATGTTTGCTAACTAGTTTATTGTTTTGGCACGGAGTGCGATGTAAGTATTTTCATGCTTTAGCATATCGCATGTGTTTGAATGCTATCATGACAGCATGCTTACCATGTGGCTAGATGCTTATGTGATAAACTGTTTGAATGCTTGTGGGTGAAGGTTGGATTGTCGGAGTTGGAAAAACTCGTTGAAATCCGTATTTTAGCCTACTTGCGAGTAGCAAATTCCAAAGTGTTTTTCAAGACAAACGAATATGCAATGCTTATTTCCAAATTAGGCAATCTAGTCTATACTTGTTTGCTGTGGGCATAACATAGTAATTCTAGGCTAATAGCTGGAATAAGAGCACATAACGTTTTCAAAAACGGATATCACGGTTAGTAGAGGCCGGTCTTCGGATCGGGCGAGAGGGGGTGCTCATAGCTGACCTTCCCCAATCGTACCCAAGCTCCCGAGCCGAGGCAACTTTGGTAATGACGGACATGTGGCCTTTGGTACCGAGTCAGGGTTTCCTAAATTTTCCCATTAAAAAATATTTAGATGGCGACTCTATATCTGGCAAAGCAGTCCATGTTTGGCACTTCTTTCAAAATCTGTTTTTTTTCTCAAAACGATTTGCCGGATTTGGACTCTTTGGTTCAGATTTAGAACCGTGACAATCGAAGTCCGAATCGTAGTAGACCCAAGAAGTGAATGTAACAGGGTTCATCTCGACGTTCGGGGACGTCTACAGTCACCCTCACAAATTTAATGATAAAATTGATAAAACTAAAACCTAAACAATCAAAAATGTCACATTACGCAAAATATGTGGACTATAATTATGTTTTATCATTTTCCCTCCTTATTCATGGACCTAAATATATAAAGGTCAACTTTTAGGATTTTGCGAGATTGATGTCCATATACCTCTTTGTTTACCCGTGGACGATACTTATGTCAAGCCACATAAAAATTAGTGAAATAAAATTTATTTTATCATTTTATTTCAATTTTACATGTCTCTATGTAATAATGTCATACATATATATATATACTAGTGAGCTGCATATGTAATATGTGTGCAATTTGAAGGAAAAAAAAAAAAAAAACATAATAGTATAACAATAATAAACAATAATAATAAAGGAAAATATACATAAAGTACTTGTTATTCAAGTAGTAAGAGCTCGCTTTGCTAAACTTATTATCTTGGTTTCAAGTTTTGTTCTCTTCTTTTTTACATAAATATCAACTATAGGTGCATTTTCAGAAAACCCAAAATATGAGACCTAAATATGTCAACACCACCAGGAGCTTTCACTTTATATATTAGAATAAATATGACTCACCACATTTGAAAAATAGGGACAATTACATTATAAAAATAATAATAAATAAATAAATAAAAACCCACAAGGTTTGAGTATTATAACAAAATAAATTCTGTATTTTTTATTTTATCAATTTAAATACTAATCTTTTCATTTCTTTTCTATTTAAATCATTTGTCTATTTTTTGTTAAATAAAATTGATGGAAAACGAATATTTTAATCATTAAACTTAATCTAGGTATTCATAAAATGTCTAAAATATATTTTGCATTTAGTTTAATGAGTAAAATAACTATTTTTGATCGATTTTACTTAATAGAAATAGGTAAATGATTTAGATTAAAAGCAAATCAAAAACTTAAAGTTTAAATTGACATAATTAAAAACTTAAGATATATTTTGTGGAAAAACTCAGACTCTGGATTTTTTTATAATTTCTCTTAAAAAATAATAAGGCCCACCTGATAAGAATATATCTCAGCTAGTGCAAGAAGAGGATAAGTCAGTTGTGCAGCACTCCATTGAGCCTCAGCAAACAACATCAAGTCTCAACTATCATAACTAACTTCTAACTAAATATTGTTAGAGAAGTTAGTTATGTAACCTCTCTTAGTTAGGTTAATAGTTAGGTTAACTGTAGTTGAGTTAGCTGTTGTAACAAACTTCTTTATAAAGTGTAATAGTTGAAGTATGAATGATAAGTTGAACAAATTCAAAATATTCTTTATGGTATCAGAGCCTATCGAATGCTCTAGCGAGCTCAAAGGTCCTTCCGTGGCTTCCATGGATTCTTCATTTCAACTTCCTTTGAATCTAAAACTTTTGGTCTCAAATCTCAGTGCATTTGTTACCGTAAAGCTTGATGTTGGCAATTTCATTGTATGGAAAAATCAACTCTTCAATATTCTTCGTGCCACTGGACTGCTTGGATATGTGGATGGATCTGTTGTTCCTCCATCTGAAATGATCACAGACAAAGCAAGTTTGAGTGTTCTGAATCCTAAATTCACTCATTGGCACACTGTTGATGCTCATCTCCTGAGTTGTATCACTACAACTCTTTCTCCTTCCATTTTTACGTCTGTATGTCATTGTAAAACTAGTTTTGAGGTTTGGTATAATCTTGAGAAATGATTCACCTCTATTTCAAGATCACACATTCATCAGCTTAAAAATAAGCTTCATAACATCACCAAAACTTCTTCATCAATGGAGGAATATCTTGCACAAATCAAGGATATTGCTAATCAATTGTCATTGGCTGGATCTCACGTTGATGACGAGGACCTAGTTCTCTTAACTCTCAATTGTCTGCCAACAGAATACAGTGTATTCAACACTACAATTAGAGCTAAAACAGATCCAATTTCAATGAATGTTCTGTCTTCACTTCTCTATTCTGATGCTATTCACATTGAAAGTGCTTCTAAAGTTTCTTCTGATTCACACATGGCCTACTCGACTTCCAATATTGCTTCTAATTCGGATTGGGCTGGCAATTTAGTTGATCGTAGGTCTACTATGGGATATTGTGTGTTTTTTGGACCCAATCTTATCTCTTGGTCTGCTAAAAAGCAACCCACCATCTCGCGTTCCTCCACTGAAACTGAATATCGTGCTTTAGCCTAGGCAGCTGCTGAGCTTAGTTGGTTTCAAATGCTTTTATCTGATCTCAAGGTTCCTTTTTGCTGTCCCATTTTATGGTGTGATAATTTGTCTGCTATCTCCCTTAGTTCCAATCCAGTATTTCATGCTCGATCTAAGCATATTGCTGTGGACTATCATTATATTCGTGAACGGGTCGCTGCTAAACAGGTTGTTGTCCGGCATATTTCTTCTTCTGACCAGCTAGCTGATCTCTTTACTAAGCCTTTACCTGTGTCTCGTTTTCAATTTCTTATGTTCAAGCTCTTGCCGTCATTCCCTCCTTTGAGCTTGTGGGGGCATGATAAGAATATATCTCAGCTAGTGCAAGAAGAGGATAAGTCAGTTGTGCAGCACTCCATCGAGCCTCAGCAAACAAGATCAAGTCTCAACTATCATAACTAACTTCTAACTAAATACTGTTAGAGAAGTTAGTTATGTAACCTCTCTTAGTTAGGTTAATAGTTAGGTTAACTGTAGTTGAGTTCGCTGTTGTAACAAACTTCTTTATAAAGTGTAATAGTTGAAGTACGAATGATAAGTTGAACAAATTCAAAATATTCTTTACCACCATGCTATATAGAAACCATTAAAAAAAATGTACGGTTTGAATAAAATATTTAAATGTTATATAGACTAAAGTGTTTGCGGATCAGTTTGGATATGGTGACTCGGGACTCTTGAAATCACTCATTTTGTAATGTATTGGCTTAGATAATTTGACTTTAGAAAATCGATATAGACACTCATTAAAAATTATACTCAAGTCTCGGTTGGGAACAGACTTTTTTAGTAACTTTTTGGTTGATTAAAATATAATATAAAAAAAACTAATATGTTTGGAATAACTTTTTGATTTTTTACGAAAAGATGTGCAAAAAATAGAGAAAAAATAGAATTTTTGACTTTTTAATATAAGTTATTGATATTTTAATTTTTTTAGTGACTTTTTAACTTTTAAATTAAAAAGTGATGTTACCAAACGAGATTTCAGTAATTTGTTTTTGCATTTGCATCACTTTTCTATTTCGTATTTAGGCATGAAAATTAGACTCGTGACCCATGGGCTCAGGGCAGCCTAAATCCCTTCAGGTAGGGTCTAGGCAGATATCTTTGAAATTGGCTCAAGGCCCCGCCCATCAGAGGAAAAAATTACAAATAGAGATTGTTAATTTATATAGAGATTTCTTGGATTATTTTTTTGAGAAATTTACGTGTAGATTTTAATAAGTAAATTTATTATTCATTGATTCTGTGAGAATTAATAGCGTTTTTCATCAAACACTATTAAAAAACATCACTAATTATTAATTTTCAGCGACAGTTTAAAAATTGTCATAAAAAATTTCACTAATTATAAGTTTTAGTGACAGTTTAAAAAATTCGTCAAAAAAAAGTCACAAATTGTAAATATTAGTGACAATTTATAAAAATCATGACAACAAAAAGTCACTAATTATTAATTTTTAGCGACATATGTAAAAATAGTCACAAAAAATTATTTTTAACTTTGATTTTACAATAACTTATTTTCAATATGACTTGATGAGAATTAAATTCAATTATTAGAATCTATTAGAAGTTTATCCTATATTAGAAGTTTATCCTATTTTTTATTGACACTCCATTTGTTTTGGAACCAAAATCATTTTTTATGAATAAATGTTTAAAAAAAATATTTTCAGTAACAAATATCTTCTTATGTTTTGTTGAGTTTTTAAAATTAAAGTGTTCATAATTGTAGTAGTATGACATCGAACGTCATGATGGTGGTGCTGGTGCTAGTGCTGATGCTGGTGCTGAGAGTGGGAGTGGTGGTATTAATAAAATTTTAGTTTAGAAAATATTTTTTATTTTTTAAAAATAAAAATTATTTTTCGTTCAAATAAATTTGTTTTTTATACTAATCAGAAAAAACATTTTAGTTCACTTTCATTTTTTATTATATCAAATATCATAATTTTTCAAAATCACCTAGACAAGCAGAGCATCATAACATTTGGACGTGTTGGAACAATCTTCTGTGTATATAAAATAACTTGAAATAAATTCAAACAAAATAAATAAATAATATACCGAATTTATTTATCGAACCGAATTAAAATTAAGACCAAGTTGAGTGTGTGACACTCATCCTTAAGATGATTTGCCCGCTACTTGATTTCATAGCTTGAGTGGTGTCTATCTCCCAGGATACAATGATCTTCACAAATTGTAGTAGTACTCCAAACAATTTGTTTGGCGAACCAAACCTGTGTTCTAACTCTCTGAATTTTATTCTAATACTAAAATGAAAAATAATGCACCAATGCACCAAAGATTACAAACTGGACAGCAAGAAATATTTCAGTCTGATTTTTCCGGGGGGAAAATTGGATTACAAAGACTCAATTTTCGGGGGTCTAGAATGCTGGATTTATGGCTATATAAATAGGCAACCAAACCTTGTCCCAACAAGTTCCAAAAATTGAATTAACAGATGCAACTGTTATGAAAACAATTCTGACCGTTAGTTTTGAACACAAATGTTCAAACAATGAAAAGTGAACCGTTGGTGTTCAGGAACGGTTATTAATTCTTCCAAACAAATTGAAGAAGAACCGTAGGTGGAACAAAATTCAAAACAGTTAGAATATATAAATTATTAAACTAGTAGAATAGTTAAATCAAATAAAGCCAAAAGTTGAATAGATTTATTAAAACCTATTTGGAATATAAATATAAATCTATTTGACAAACTTAAGGAAACCACTATTTGAATTTAGAATTAAATTAAATTTCTAAAATTACAAACTTTAGGTCACCACTTAGGAATTCAAAATTTGAATTTAGAATTAAATTAAATTCCCACAATAATTTTTATTGAAAAAATTCAAAAGAATTTTATCTAAAAAATTAATGTTAGACCTGAAAACGACGTCAACTTCCCATTCACTCATAAATGGTTTTGACGTTCCGTCTTCACCATGTGATTTGCCACGCGGCAAGAAACACTTCACCTCTTCGGACCCACCCCAAAAACCGTTTGGGGCCCACTCAAATTGGGCTAAAAAATATGCCAATATAAAACTATTTTTCCAACAATCCCCCACATGAATGGAATTTGACGGAGAGAAAATGCAATAACATGATCTAATTTCAGAGAGTAGAGAAATCGGAAATATTCTATAAAGGATAGGTAGCTTTTGGCTTTAAACCTTCCTTTGTGAGACACTCTCGGATTTACTAGCTAACCAGTGAACATGATGTCTTGAACTGTTCAGCCGTTTGTGTAAACCAAGACAATAGAACTCACACAGTATATTCCCAGACATAGTTTAGTTCTCACTATTGTGTTCATTTTGGCCCTGAACAACCTGGTCTTCATGAGTGCTCTAGAGAATTGTAGCCCTTCACAAATCTCACAGAACCGGCCTAGTTCACACTCACATAGGTAATTCTTATGAAAAGTATCCTGCCATACTCCACTAGGTTTACCTAGATATAAGAATAATTAAAAGTTTTACTTAACCTAAAACGCTGCAGACAACACTTATTTCATCATAGAAATGGGTAGGAGTTAGACTCCCCAGTGATCCTTCTGAGTCATTCACAACTCAGTTGTCCCTTTAAACCTAGATCTTAGGATCTCCAGTCAACTAGGTTGGGTTGTCGTTGTGGTAACTCTTATTTAATAGGCTTTAGTCCCATTTCCCTCGATGAATTCTCAACTAACTCTCTTGCTAACCCTTTGGTTAGTGGATCCACTATGCTGTCTTTAGACTTAACATATTCTATGGAAATAATTCCATTAGAGAGTAGTTGTTTTACGGTGTTATGTTGACGACGAATGTGTCGTGACTTACCGTTATATATATGACTCTGTGCTCTACCTATTGCTAATTGACTATCACAATGTATGCATATAGCAGGTACCGGTTTTGGCCAAATTGGAATATCTTCAAGGAAGTGATGAAGCCATTCTGCCTCTTTCCCTGCTTTGTCTAAGGCTATGAATTCTGATTCCATAGTAGACCTAGCAATGCAAGTCTGTTTGGAAGATTTCCAAGATACAGCCGCCCCACCAAGAGTAAAGACATACCCACTGGTGGACTTTGAGTCTCTAGTATCCGATATCCAATTTGCATCACAGTATCCTTCAAGTACTGCTGGATATCTAGTATAATTAAGCCCAATGTTATGAGTGAATCGGATATATCTTAGAACCCTTATAATTGTTTTCTAGTGTTCTACTCCCGGATTACTCGTATATCTGCTTAATTTACTTACTACATAAGCTATATCCGGGCGAGTGCAGTTCATCAAGTACATTAAGCTTCCAATAATTTGGGCATACTCTAATTAAGAAATACTTTCCTATACATTCTTAGAAAGATACAAATTAACATGTACAGGAGTTCTAGCAAGATGATCATCATCTTTGCTGAATTTGTCAAGTATTTTATCAATGTAATGAGATTGTGACAAAGCATATCCTTCTGATGTTTTGGTAATTTTCATACCAAGAATTACATCAGCAATGCCCATGTCCTTCATGTCAAAATGTTTATTCAACATTTTCTTGGTGGTTTTAATCATGTCATTATTACTACCTATGATGAGCATATCATCTATATAATGACATACAATGACATAACCTTTGTCTGTGTATTTAATGTAAACACATTTGTCACAGTCATTAATTTTGAATCCATTTGACATCATTGCCTTGTCAAATTTCTCATGCCATTGCTTTGGTGCTTGTTTTAAACCATATAATGATTTAACCAATTTACACACTTTTTTTTCTTTTCCTAGAACAGAAAAACCTTCTGGTTGTTCCATGTAAATTTCTTCGTTTAACTCACCATTTAAGAAAGTGGTTTTCACATCCATTTGATGAATTTCTAGATTGTATAGAGATGCAATGGCAATGAGCATTCTTATGGATGTTATTCTAGTAACCGGTGAGTATGTATCAAAGTAATCAAGACCTTCTTTTTGTCTAAAACCTTTGACCACAAGTCTTGCCTTGTATTTGTTAATTGATCCATCTGCTTTCATTTTCCTTTTGAAAATCCACTTGTACCCAAGAGGTTTACAACCTAGTGGCAAGTCCACTAATTCCCAAGTGTGATTTTGCAAGATGGATTCAACTTCACTGTTGACAGCTTCTTTCCATAAAGGAGCTTCAGGACTGGACATACCCTCTTTAAAAGTTAAAGGCTCATTTTCTACCATATATGTTAGAAAATCTGGACCAAAAGATTTTGAGGTTCTAACACGTTTACTACGCCTAGGTTCTTCTTCCTCATTTTGATCTAACTCTTGTTCTTGATCATGTTCTTGATCCTAACTAGTAATAGCATCATGAGATCTCTTATTGTTACTAGTCTTTTGTCCAGTTTTATTTGGAAATACATGTTCAAAGAATGATGCATTCCGAGATTCAATAATAGTATTTACATGCATTTCGGAATGTTCTGATTTATGAATCAAAAACCGATATGCACTACTATTCTTGGCATAACCAATGAAAATGCAATCAATGGTCTTAGGACCTATCTTAGTCTTTTTAGGACTAGGAATAGCCACTTTAGCCAAACACCCCCACACTTTTAAGTATTTATAGGATGGTACTCTTCCATGCCACAATTCATAAGGTGTTTGATTCACTTTCTTTCGGGATACTTTATTTAAAATATAGTTAGCAGAAAGTATTGCTTCCCCCCACAAGTTCTGAGGTAAACCAGAACTTATTAACATGGCATTCATTATTTCTTTTAAAGTCCTATTTTTCCTTTCAGCAATTTCATTTTGCTGAGGTGAGTAAGGAGCGGTGGTTTGATGAATAATTCCATATTCTTTACAAAATTCACCAAAAGATGATTCATATTCACCACCTCTATCACTTCTAAGTTTCTTGATTTTCTTACCAAGTTGATTTTCAACTTCATTCTTATATTGAATAAAAGTTTCCAAAGTTTCATCCTTGGTTCGAATTACATAAACATAACTATATCTAGTATAGTCATCTATAAAAGTGATAAAATACTTTTTCCCACCTCTAGTTTGAATTGATTTAAAATCACAAATGTCACTATGAATTAATTCAAGTGATTTCGTACTTCTTTCAATTGAATGAAAAGAAGTTTTAGATAATTTTGCCTCAACGCAAATTTCACATTTATGATTTGAATCAATGTTAAATTTAGGTAAACATTCCATATTAATTAATCTACGCAAAGATCCATAATTAACATGTCCTAATCTACCATGCCATAAATTTGAAGACTCAAGCAAATAAGAAGAAGATGTATTTTTATTAATGACTGAGGGTCCAATGGTCATTACATTCATCTTGAAAAGGCCATCAGACATGTAACATTTCCATACATACATCCCGTTTTTGGTAAGTACAAACTTGTCACTTTCAAAAACTAGCCTAAACCCGTTCTTGCTCAACAAAGATCCAGAAACTAAATTCTTGCGAATGTCCGGTACATGTAGCACATTGTTGAGAGTGAGTTCCTTTCCAGATGTCATTTTCAGAATAATCTTTCCTTATCCTTCAACTTTAGAAGTCAAGGAGTTGCCCATAAAAAGTTGTTCACCATTGTCCACTGTAGAATAAGATGTGAACATCTTTTTGTCGGCACAGATATGGCGAGTAGCACCAGTGTCCACCCACCATTCTTTAGGATTTCTGACAAGAGTTGCCTCAGAAACAACTGCAAAAAGATTTATGACATCTACACCATTGGAAATTTCATCCATTTCGGTCATTTTGGCTTTAGCAACCTTCTTACTAGATTTTCCTTTGCCTTCACGTTTGTAATGGCAATCTTTGGCCCGATGTCTCTCTTTGTTACAAATGTAACACATGCCATTAAACTTGTATTTCTTAGTTTCCCCTCTTTTATATAGCATTCTCTTCTGCCATCTTTTAAAAACAGTTCCTAAGAACTTCTCTGGTTTTCCACCATGATTCACTGGCACAATTCCAACATAAGGAGAAGTTGGCGTAATGGCAATCACCATACCAGTACTGGTTTGAACATAAGTTTGACCAGTTTTAGTAATCATAAATTCTAAATTATAAAATAAAATTATAATTAGAATTTTATACTATACAAAAAATTTAAACCGAAAAACACAGAATTTTAAATTATGTAAAAATAAAAGAAACAAGAATTGTAACTTTTATTTCCAATTAATTTGAAAATAAAATAAAATTTTATTCAAACAAATTAAACCAAAACTACAGAAATAAATTCTGTTAAAATAAAAGAAATAAAACAAAATGTAACTTTTATTTTCAATTAATTTGGAAATAAAATAAATAAAATTTTATTTAACCAAATTAATTCCACACAGAAAACTAATCCAAATTCACATAATTAAATTCTGTAAAAATAAAAAAAACAAGAATGTAACTTTTATTTTCCAATTAATTTGAAAATAAAATAAAACAAAATTTTATTTAACCAAATTAATTCCACACAAAAAATTAATTTATGTAACACTTCAATAATTAAAATACTGAAACAGAATTTTAATTAAAGAATACTCAGAAAAAATTTCAAAAAACCCAAAATTAATTTCTGAAAAAATTCCACAAAAATATATTCTGAATTGTTAATGACGCCAGTATCGTACTACTAGTTGTTAAAAAAAATAGACAGTATATTATTACTATCTGTCAAATAGCATATAATCACTATTTGTTTTTCCAATCAGAATATTATTTTGTAAATCCACATAAAATAATTTTTTCCTTTATAAACGAAGAAGGAAAAAGGAAAACAAATGAAAAATTCCATAAACAGAATAATTCGAATTTGTCTTAAGATTGTTGGAACAATTTTCTGTGTATATAAAATAACTTGAAATAAATTTAAACAAAAAAAATAAATAACATACCGGATTTATTTATCGAACCGAATTAAAATTAAGACCAAGTCGAGTGTGTGACACTCTATCCTTAAGACAGATTCACCCCGCTACGGTACTTACGGTTGAGTGGCGTCTATCTCCCAAGATACAATGATCTTCACAAATTGTAGTAGTACTCCAAACAATTTGTTCGGCGAACCAAACCTGTGTTCTAACTCTCTGAATTTTATTCTAATACTAAAATGAAGAATAATGCACCAATGCACCAAAGATTACAAACTGGACAGCAAGAAATATTTCAAACTGATTTTTCCGGGTGGAAAATTGGATTACAAAGACTCAATTTTCGGGGGTCTAGAATACTGGATTTATGGTTGTATAAATAGGCAACCAAACCTTGTCCCAACAGGTTTCAAAAATTGAATTAACAGATGCAACTATTATGAAAACAATTCTGACCGCTAGTTTTGAACACAAATGTTCAAACAATGAAAAGTGAACCGTTGGTGTTCAGGAACGGTTATTAATTCTTCCAAACAAAATGAAGAAGAACTGTAGGTGGAACAAAATTCAAAACAGTTGGAATATATAAATTATTAAACTAGTAGAATAGTTTAATCAAATAAAGCCAAAAGTTGAACAGATTTATTAAAACTTGTTTGGAATATAAATATAAATCTATTTGACAAACTTAAGGAAACCACTATTTGAATTTAGAATTAAATTAAATTTCTAAAATTACAAACTTTAGGTCACCACTTAGGAATCCAAAATTTGAATTTAGAATTAAATTAAATTCCCATAATAATTTTTATTGAAAAAATTCAAAAGAATTTTATCTAAAAAATTAATGTTAGACCTGAAAACGACGTCAACTTCCCATTCACTCATAAATGGTTTTGACGTTCCGTCTTCACCGTGTGACTTGCCACGCGGCAAGGAACACTTCACCTCTTCGGACCCACCCCAAAAGACATTTGGGGCCACTCAAATTGGGCTAAAAAATATGCCTATATAAAACTATTTTTCCAACATGACGCACCGTTGAATAATTTACAAATTAAAAAATAAATAAATAAAAATTGAATAAGTTGAATAAGTAGTTCCAATAAGTAGAATGCCTCACTCATGTTTTGAGAATTAATTTTTTCAATAATTTTTAAATTTTTTATAAAAGATTGTTAAAAAATAATAATAATTTTTTAGAATAATTCTTTAACTTTTTAATGAAAATAGTAAGTTTCCAAAATAGGCCTCATTGGGTGGAAGTTTATTCCAAAAGGCAACTAATCCAACTCATTTTGTTTGGATACTAATACTTATATTATGGGCCACGCTTCTTTCCAATTCGAGATCGAACTGGAGCGTATTATTAAATTTGTGGAGGTCTACTATGGGTCTTGATCAAATGAGATTTCTGTCAATGGTAAATGTAATTTTCAAAATAAATTGTTAACAAAAATCTGATCCGATCAAGTAGTTATCATGATCCGATTAACGTGATTTTTTACAAGAAAAAAGTATTCGACGAGCTCTATATATTGAATAGTTCAAATTATTGACATAGAACCCGTGGTAGACGCTATAAGCTCAACAACACCGTCTAATTCATAAAGTGAACTGAAAATAAGCTTGGCATTACCTAATATATTCTTTCTTCGTTGATGCCAAATCTAACTCAAAAACTTCAAAAAGTTACACTGCTTAGCCATATAAATCAAGAATTTACGGGCAATCAATATCTACACGATATGTCATCCAAATATTAAAAGTAAGTTACACTTTTTCTCTCTCTAAAATGTCTTTTCCTTTAATCTTTTCTGGTTCAGATTCTTCTTCACCAAATAACATATTTTGAGGACCTAAAGCAGCAATGATGGATGACCCTGTATTGCAATTGCCAGATCACACTAAGCCATTTGAAGTAAACACGAATGCATCAGACTGTGCCATAGGCGGTGAGCTAGTTTAATAAGGTAAGCCTATCACATATGAGAGTCGAAAGCTCAATAAGACCACGAGACGCTGTCCAAGAAAGGAGATGACAGCAATAGTGTACTACTTGAGAATGTAAAGGTGGGTCACGATTGTTTGTGGTGTTGTGATGCTGTTGTTGCTGTTAGCTATAATGATGTTGCTATGTTGTTAGCTGGGTGGGGTTGATAGTTGGGCTCTGTTGCTAATCCTGGGGGCAGCAGGGGCTATGATGTGAGGCTTGGGAGCTGGTGGTGAAGCTGCAAGATTTGTTGGCTGCTATTCAGTATAGAAGTGTGGATGTTGTAGTTGGCTGCTGTTCAGTACAGAAGTGTAGAGCTGGTGGTGAAGCTGCAAGATATGTTGGCTACTGATGCTGTTATGTTAATGATGCTGGTTCTACTTGGTGAAAAGGAGTATATACTCTGTGGTGGTTGATCTGAGTTGTGGCTAATGTTTTTGATTTGAAGCCTATTCCTGCTAATTGGGTTTGCTGCTTGTTTGTGGGGCAATGATTTTTTTAGGCTGCTGCAGATGTTATTATTGTTGTTGTTCTATTGTTTTGTTGTTTGCTAGTTTTGGGTTGTCAGGTGTGTATTAAGCTTGGTTAGATTTTACTTAGATGAGATTGTCTTGGGTGTTTGCCGTTGGTTCCTCACCAACTCTTGATGATGTGCTAGCATATAATTTGGTGATCCTGTTGGTGCCAACCTAGTTGGAATTGATTTGGCTCGCTGTGATACTCTTTGCACTCATCCTCTTTTTTCTTTATTGATGTTTTAGTTTTCTGCTTCATCAATAAAGTTGTTTTTTTGCTGATCAAAGAAAAAAAAATGTGGTGACAAGTGACTTCTTGCCCCAGAAGAAACTCACACCAAAACACGAACAATGGCAAGCAAGACAAACTTGCCAAGTTTGATTGATATGGTGCTAGAGTATAAACTTGGACAGACTAACCAGTTCGCAGATACCTAAAGTAGAAAGGCAGAGCTTGTGGCATTTAAGTGTGAGGCAGTGGCAGCCACCAGCATCATGAGTACTCTATGGCATCGTATTCGAGATGGGCTTGAAGAAAGACCCGGGAGAAGCCTTTTGCACCAAGCTAAGAAATGCAAAACTCAGCTTGGATCAAGGATGGGCTCGTGACAAAAAGGGAATCTACTTTTTTCTTCCAAAACCTTTCTTTTTTTGCGTTTCATCATCCAAATCTCAATGCGTCCGGATCCTCTAGAGTAACTCTCTAGAGTAATCCTCTAGAGTGGATGATCCGACGGCTGTGGTTAGGCCTCACCAAAACGACGTCGTTTTGGTGAGGATTTTCAAAAAAAAAAAAAAAAACACAGATTCTCAGTCCCAAACTCTACCAACAATGGCGATCTCTGCAACTCCAAGATCAACGACCCATCTCTCTCTCCTCCTCCTCCTAACCCCCCTCTCTCTCTTCTCTCTCTACTCCTCCTCCGATGATGATGATGATGATGGCTCCTCCCTCGTCTCCGAGCTCCTCACCCTCCAATTAGCGGCCGCAGGGACTACAGCTCTGTTAATATGACCCCCAACAGCAACAAGGGCTTCCCTTTGTGCTCGGATTGGTCGAACTGCAGATGCTAGAGACGGTAATCTATGGTTAATCTCATCAAATCTAGACCCAGCTTGATCAAGAGCTAACCCTAGGGCGATCGATTTCTGCAAACTAGTCTTCAATGACTTGCTAGCAGATATCAAATTGTCAATACCATTGTTATTCACTGAACCCATTTGGGAATCAAAACCTTAATCACAGAACAAACTTCACAAACTACAAAAATAGTAGCAAGAAAGAATCTTTTTTAATGGGTACATCGAAGATCAATCAGGATTCTGATAGAAATGAACCTCCATTAAATTTCAAGCCAAACCACGAAAAAGTCAATCTAATCACAACAATAATCAATCCGTTGAAAGAACTAAAAAGAAAGAGAAAGAGACTCACAGACAATTCAAGTGTGGAAAGGCGAGTAAATTGATTCCGATAGAGAGAAAGATGGAATCGAACTACATAGTGAATCGTTTGATCTTCGCAGACGAGAGATGGAGTTCCTGTTTTTTTTTTTTTTTTTTTTTTTTTTTTTGAAAAATCCTCAGCCATCCGATCTCCACTTTAGAGGATCACTCTAGAGAATTCACTCTAGAGGATCCGCTCGCAATCTCAATAATCAATTATCTCTTCCTTTGATGTTACAACCCTTACCAAACTTCTCATTATCGACTGCCCCATATAAACCACGCAGATGCCCTCCACAACCTCATATCACGGCTGAAAAGGTCTAAAAACAACACGAACAATAATGTTGATGATAGAGAACTCTAAGTCAAAGAACAATGATGAGATGAAATCAACAACTATTTCTCATAAAATACAAGTTTTTGAACCAAATCAAGAATTTAAAAATTTTTAAAAATAAATAAAAATAAATAAAGGATTGATTTGATTTAGGGAAAAGTTAGGGATCATGAAAATTTTGTCATGAAAATGATCATGAAAAATTTATGATCCTTGGATTACCTTGATTAGTGTGTGATGTTTTATTCTAAGTGTAATCCAAGGGTCACAAAGCTTTCATGATTATTTTCATGAAAAAAATTTCATGATACGTAGCATTGCTGTTTTATTTATGGATGAGATTAATTCAAAGAATTTTTCATTTTGAAACTCACGAAACCCACTTTTCAGTTAACTAAGCAAGACCCTTATCATTTTGTTGTCTGTCTTTATTTTTCACTATCATTTTGTTGTATTTTTGTGGATGGTGACTGGTGATGTTTGTGAATAATATTTTTTCTTTTAATTATTTGATGGTGGCATTTATCAATTGAAAGAATCTGCTTTGAGTTTATGTTAATGGCGAATAGTAGTGTTTGTGATGGTGGGTACTGGGCAGGACTTGGATGGGAGAGAATTTTGAGAACCAAATAGAAAGCGTTAATTTGAGGAGCTCGGTATCCTCTGTACGATTTTCTTGCAAGTGATCCTGTAGTGCAGGCAAAATGATGTCGTTTTGCTACTTTTTCTTTTTTTTTTTTCCAGCTCCTTATCAGAACCCCATCTTC
Organism: Camellia lanceoleosa; assembly: GCA_025200525.1. NCBI lineage: Eukaryota > Viridiplantae > Streptophyta > Magnoliopsida > Ericales > Theaceae > Camellia > Camellia lanceoleosa. Next base: position 130,524,003 of record CM045765.1, read on the forward strand.
ATCTTCATCTTCATCTTCATCTTCGATGGAACAAGAAAAATTATACAATAGTCTTCAGTATGTAGTCATATTCCTTCACCAATCATCATTCATTATATTCCTTTATATTTCTTAATTATTTAACACAAATAATCAATATTTCACCTTCTCCACCAATAATACTATTATAAAATATTATGTGACCATACTCGCAAACTACTCAATAATTACCCAAAAGATAATATCTTACTGTGGGCTATACGTTCTGCTTATGTGTCAAATACATATTGGTGGTCCGTAAAAAACATTTCACGGCTCAATGCCTCGTTTGGAAACATATTATTTTAATAATTTTTTGATATTTTAAAAAAAGATATATAAAAAAAATAGAAAGAATGATATAATAATTTATAATGACTTTTTAACGTTTTAGCTAAAATGTTTAGTCCCCAAATAAAGCTAATCCCTTATTGTTTAGCCTAGTTAGTGTTTGAGAAATGACTCTTTTCCATATCCTTATTCTTCATATTTTATTTTATGAATTTTATTTTAGACTCATAATGATAATTTGAACTGTTTATCTTGTAGTTTTGATAATAAAAATAAATTATTCAAAAAATCAATTTCATCATATATTATTAGATACTAGAATAAAAATATATTTTATCTTTTAAAAATATACGACAATTATAAATTTAAACATGGAAGAACATTTTATTCGACATCAACCAGGAAAAATTATTTAATAATCCCGGAGCACTACGTGGTCATACTCTAAGCCGATCATCAATTACTTAGCCCCATGTTGTTCCCCATTCCCAACATAAATCGTGGGCCCTTACCCTTCTCTACCAATCAAAACTTTATGGAATACCACATGTTCATATTCTGGGAATACTGAATTTAAGTATTCTTTAATGAATTTGTAATTCACCACCAAATTATATTGAAAAAATTATATATCAGTGAGATATTTACAAAATATTTATAGTGAAAAAGTTTATGAACTTAATATTAATGTTTATAAAATTTACTATTAATTTGATTTTTTTTTTTTTTTAAAAAAAGAAAAAGAAACAGAGTTGTAATTTTTCCAATTATATTTCAGTAATATTACAAAATCATAAATTTCACCTCAAATTTTACTCAAAAGTATCAATTTATTGCTCAAATTCATTCATATTTGAACACACATTACACCAATTCAATCTTTACTATACAAACATATCACCCAAAAAAATCTGAGATGATATGGGACAATAGCATTTCTGATTATATTCTTGGTCTATTTTAATTTTTTTTATAATAATAAAAAAAAATTATACAAAAACACACAGAACACTTTTATTCAAGAATTTGATTTAAGAATCAAACTCAATCTTGACACCACCAATAGTCACAGCATCAGACCCATATCTAGGGACCAAAGTCGCCAGCACACTCTCATCATCTTCAGCTCCCAAGTCCTCCAACAGCTCAGTTATCCCCAACCTCAACCTAGTCCTTATCTTCTTCTCATGCTTATGTTTATGCGGCACATTCACAAAGCTTCCGGCGAACTCTGTCTTCTCCGGCCCACTCGCCGCCTCGACTTCGTCGTTAATAAACACGTCAAACTTCACAGACACATCTCTCTCCACCTCTATCCCCTCCACCACCACCACCTCCTCCTCCTCTTCCTTCTCTCTCTTACTCCTCGACTTCTTCGGCCGCTTCACAACCACCTTCACCACCTCATCAAGCTTTCTTGGGAATACAATGGCGGCAGAATCTAGTGTCTCTGTCGCCATTGCTATCCCGGCCTTGTTCTTTATTTTTCGAAAAAAATTCGAAATACGAGGAGTGGGTCGAGTGTTTAGCCATGGAGTTTCCACGTCTTGGTAGATGTATCCGAGTTTTCGATGATCCAAACTCTCTTTTACTTTCACAGTCACAAGCTGAGCATTTTCGTCGTAAAAGGTGAAGGAATTCAACCAATCCGGATCCTTGAAATCGTTTCGTTTTCCTCCTAATGTCTTCCACACCGTCCAGATCCGATCGACGTTCGCGTGATGACCGTAGAAGATCGGATCTCGTCCCGTAGAGTAGAAGTTCCCCATGTCTTCTAGATTCGGCTGGGTGCGGTCCCCGCACCATATGTGAACCGGACCATGCGGGATGTTCTCCAGGGACCCGGCACCTGGGTCTGGGTCAGCTCCCGCACGGTACGAGCTTCCAAGGAAAAGCCGAGGCGTTTTCCCACCCGACACCACTTGTCGGTACATTATAGTTAGATTTCTCAACTTCTGATTCTCCTCATCGACATTTTTTGGATCAGTCAAATTGTAGTCAAGGTCAATTAATGTCGGTGGCTGGTGTTTGGCGTCACGGAGATGGTTATAGAGCGGCGAATTTATGTCCGCATACATGGCGGGCATTTTCATGCCCGCCGGAGAATCCCAATTCCAAAAAGGAATTGCGAACGCTGGATCATCAAGTAGCGTTCCCAAAATCTTTTCGAAGAAGTAGAGGTAGAATCTATGGAAGGGAAAGAAGAGCCATCAGTTGTGAACTTGGAGTTCTGTGCTTGGAAAACCGACTTGGTGATAAGCGCCGTCGCAATATGCGCAGTGAATATTGGATTGTTGCTTGAAGCTTCGTGGGTCGTCATCGGGGAGGGATTTCATGAGTTGGAGGGCTTTAGAAAACTTGGCTATGTATTTTTCGTCGGCTAAATGGGCCGCGGGTCGGACTCGTAAAATGTTGGATGGGGGAGGGAGTTTGAATTCTATGATTTTGTTGGTTTTGGGGGGGCAACAGTTGGTTGGTTTTGCACCCGCGGGTAAGTCTGCCACTCCACATTTCGATAAATCCGGGGCAGTGACTGGAGCCGCCAAGGTTGATGGGTCGGTGGTGGTGAGGCTGGCAGCGCCGTAGAGGCCTCCTAAGCCAATGAGTATGTTTCTCCTATCAAACTTCCCTAGGAAGGTTTGTGTATTTTTGGAGGGGGGAGTAGGGTTTTGGTCACTATCTTTGGCTTTGCAAGACACTTTGAAGGAATGGTTATGCTTTCTAATTGTGGGAATTTGAGAGGTGTTCTTGAAAATGGGATAAGAAGAGAGGGTGATGGTGGTCTTGGTGGTGGTTGGAGGCAGAATGGAAGCCATGGCCTTGTTTGGGGTCACCATGTGAAGGTATGTTGTTTATATAATGCTAGGCTTGGGGGATTTTCTCTGCAGCACACCAAGAGTTGTTCAAGTTGACAAGATTAAAAAACCGCAATATCAACATATAAATGAATCACATAATTACAAGCATAATAAGATTTTATAAATTTTGTTTTGATAGTTTAATTTTAGAAAATCTAATCGGTGCATATACATTTTAATTTCTGTAATTGAATTATAAACATCCTTGACTATTTAACCAAAAAAAAAAATACAAACCCCACGTGGTGGAGAAATTTTTGTTTTCTAGGTCAAAACACATAGATTTTTTTTTTTTTTTTTTTTTTTGTGCATAATGATAAACACAAAATTTATAGAAAAAGTATGTACAAAGTAATGTGGCAAATTTATTTCAAATAATAAAAATAAATAAAAAATAAAAAACTCATATGTTAAAAATGGCACTATTGCATCATTCTCATGGACTTTTATGCGTATAATTTTTTATAAAATTATTTTTCGCTTTTTTGTTTCTTAGGTAGGAGTTTAAATACTTATACACATTTATGCAAAATTGCAACTACCAAGACTCTCAATCATGATTTTAAGTAATGGTATCAAGATATGTAGTAGTACTGGTGATACAATAATACAGTATTATCAGTTGATATATTGATGAATTATAATATAAATGTCTCTTATATATAACGGCCGATATGTAAAATCATACTCTTAATCGTACTAGGCTATGGTTTGTGTTGGTGTAATAACTAAAAATAAATAAATAATAGAGTCAAAAATAAATATTGACTAAGAATCATAACCTTGAGAAGATATCGCAATATAATGTCGCAGATCATTTTTCATGTAAATTTTTTGAATGCTTTTCCTATTTATGTAGAATTACTCAAATTAATATATTCCACAAGAGATAACTCTGTTTCAGAATTAAGTCTCTAACATATATTACAAGTTCAACGAATCCCCAAATTACGCAACATAAAATCTTTGTTGACATATTGCTCAATCTTTTGGTGAATTGTTAATACATGGGTTAGCTTTACCAAATCTTTGTTTTTTCTATCATTGATGATAAATAACAAAAAGTTAACTTTATGTGTGAAATAAAATGATTTTATTATTCATCTTTGGGTCTAAGTACATACAAAATAATATTGTTGTGACGTTTTTATCAATTCCTCTTTACAAAATAATATTGTTGTGACGTTTTTATCTATTCCTCTTTACAAAAACAACCTCGCATTTGTCGCTCGTGTTTCGTATCGTATTTGTTTGTTGTTTTGTTTTCATTTTTCATTTTTGACAAACACTAAAAAGTTGTTTGATGAATTATTTTCGAAAACAACTCACTTTTTAAGAAACATCAAAAAAATGTTTTGAAATTCCTTTTTTTTTTTATAAAAAAAAAAAAAAATTGGGAGGTCAAGTCTTTGCAAAAAAGGGAATGTTCCACTCTCTCTAAGAAATCCTGTAATCAAACCTTATAACAATTTACAAATAGCAATATAAGAATTAACAAAATGGTGTCAGTTGGTCATTTTCAATTCCTCCTCTAATAATTTTTTTTTTTTTCCTTGAAATCTTTCAATTCTATATCCACAATTTCAAATCCTTGATCTTAGGTAATTGAAATTCCAATCCCAGAACATAGTTGCAATTTATTTGTCATTTGTTGTGTCCTTGAACCAACACAACAGGTACAGATGAACCATATCTTTGGACATTTTTTTATATTGTTAAGTATACTATTTAGAAAGTGTTAACTAACATTCTATAACCTATCATCATTGACCAAAAGAAGACAAATATAAAAATGTTATATAAATTATTAATAAGTTTACAACTTTTTTTTCTATTTACAGATGTAGCATGTTAAGAAAATTTTGTACAATACAATATATTATTAGTGAAATTTGTATAATATTAATTTAAAAAATATAACAAAATAAGATACTTGATGACTAAGATCACACTTAGCAATTGGTTTAGGTCAAGCTACAGAGTCCTAAGAGTTGGTGATACTAGAAAAACAATTTAATATGCCAACCGTCCACAAGCATTATTTTTATTTTGCAATAATTCAAACTCTTAAACATATTAAAACGTACTCCTATTTTAAGTTCCCATCAATACTTTATTTCAAAAAAAATTGTCTTGGTGCAATTGCTTGAGCATTTGCGTTTTTTAATATGACCAGCAAGTTTAGGAATTCAAAAAAAAAAAATTATTATAAGAATTAGTTTGATAAAAATAAAAATCAAAATGAAACTTTTGAATATTGAAAAATTATTTTCATCCTCAAAAAATGTAACACCACATAAAAATGACGAGTGTTTTTAATTGAGTATCAAAAAGCTACAATTTTTTTTAAAAAAAAATGCTCAATAAAATGTCTAAAAAATGAAATGTATATATATGATGCAATTAAATTCAAATTTTGCATGGTATGACTTACATTTAGAATAAACCAAATTCACATTTTTTAATTTTTTTATGTGCACTCTGTTTGGTGTGTAAAATACTCAATCTAATATAAAATTTATATAATAAAGCAAGATAGTTTTTGAATTTTTTCTACTCACATTTATATTACTAGGACATTTGGACGGCTCAGATCTATTCAAATTATAAAATATCGGCTGAGATATATTTTTTAAATAATATCCTACATGTACATTTTCTATTTTCTTGCTTCTCTCTCTTACTTTTCCCTTTTCTCACGCATCCTTCTACGATCCCATGATCTCACCTTCCTTTTTCTTTTCTTTTTATTTTTTTTTATTTTCTCCCATTTTTATTCTTCTCTATATTTGTTTTTTTTTTTTTATTTTCTCACTTTTTTCACTTATTTTTATTCATATTATTTGAAAAAGTCTGCGATTCCAAAATTAAGGGCTAGATTTTATTGTGTGTAGTGGAAATTATATTAATGAATTTTTTAGTCCACAAATTAAATGAATTTGAATAATTAATTATTATTTTTAAATATATTGAATACCTGATAGATTTCGTAAATTTAGATCTCATATGAACCTTCAACATCTATATAATAAAGTAGGATGATTTTTGAATTTGTCCTACACACATTTGTTCTACTAGGACATTTGGATGGTCCAGATCTATTAAAATTATAAAACAACGACTGAGATATATTTTTCAAAAACTGTCCGATATGTACATTTTCTATTTTCCCGCTTCTCTCTCTTCCTTTTCCTTTTCTCACACATCCTTCCATGATCCCATAATCCCACCTTCCTCCCTCTTGTCATTTTATTTTTGTATTTTCTATCATTTTTATTTTTCTCTCTATTTGTTTATTTTTCTATTTTCTCATTTTTGTTCAATATATTTTACACATATTTCCAAACATTGTATGTATGCCCATAATACACTAAGACATTACGGGCATACATATAATTATATAAGTAAAAGCAATATTTTTTTTTTTTTTGATCGGCAAAACAAAATCTTTATTGATGAGAACATGCGAAGGATGAACGAGTACATCAATAAAAAGGAGCTTGGAGCTAACACAAGCTCCAAGCTCCAGTTGGTAAGAAACCAACAACAAAGAAAGAAAGAAAAGCCAGATGAGTACAGCATAGAAAAAACAGCCAAAAAAGCCCAAGGCCCATTATCCTCCAGCAAAATTTAGCAGAACAACTACTAGCAGATACCAGCCAAAATTGATCAGTCAATCTACAAACCATGAAATACCAACAACAAAGCATAAACATAGCAGAGGTAGCCCCAAACTTCAACCCAACAACATCCACACAGCACCTAGAGCAACCAGCATAGCTGCAACCAAAACAGATGCAGACCAGGACAAAGCTTCCTCACAGCAGACCACCAAAAAACCAGTTGCAGACCTCACCATATCAAATGCATTCCACCAAAAGACACCCTTCAGTTACAGTCCACCAAAACACCCAATAGTAACCCATTGCAAATACTGCCATGATGTCCATTAAATACACCAACCATTCAGATCATCAATCAATGCAGGTTTAACTAGGCTCAATTCAAACTCACAGCATCACTGCACCTCCAAGGCACAATCTGACCTCAGTATACAGAACAGCAACCTCTGTATGAAGAACTTACGCAACACCTAATGAAGAAGGGCAACACCACAGTATACAAGGAGACTGCATCAAATGACAGAGCAATGATGCACTACTGTTGCAGACTTATAGCATAGAATTTAGCCAAAACACAGCTTTCATACAGCAACAAAACAAATCAGCAGAGCTTCACAGACCAGCACCGCAGCTAGTTTCACAGAACTACCATAGACACACCCAAACACTTTCTAACTTGCCTCAAATTGAAGATAAAATCATGCACTGAATAATGGAGATCTGAAAGGTGTGATTTTACCCAAAAAGCAATCCTATGCTTGATTAGATCACAGAGGTCCTTCAAATTTGGGATGGTTGCTCTAAACACACACTCATTTCTGCACTTCCAAATTGACCACAACACTACCAATGGAATTACTCTCCAAATCTTCTTCTCTAGCTTCCTCCACTTCCCTCCAGCCCACCACAGGAGAAGGCTCTCCACAGAACCTGGTATAACAGCTTGGACCTCCCACCAATTTAGCATTTTAGCCCATATCTTCCACACAAAGAGACACCAAAGTAGTACATGATTCACTGATTCACCATTACTATCGCAGAACACACAGGCTATAGAGGCACCTTGATTAATCACACCCAGCTTCTGTAAGAACTCCTTAGTTTTCAATCTCTTTTTCCATGCAAACCAACAAAAGACCTGCACCTTAGGAGGGATATACTTGAGCCATATCAGCCTAGTTATGCTCAGAGAGACTCCAGCAGTGGCCACAACAAACTTATACAAATCTGATGTCAATAAAATCCCAGAAGAAGAGACTCACCAGATAGGTTGGTCGGGGCACTCTGGACACAGATCTGGAGCTGCCAGCAGTATATTAACTAATCTATCCAACTCCAGTTTCTCCCATTCATACAGCTCCCTTCTAAAGACCAGGCACCAACCACCTGTTGTGATTTTCTTGCCAACCATAACACTCAAAGACTCTTGTTTCTCCAAAGACAGCCCAAACAGAGTTGGGAACTCATCCTTCAAGCAAACAGAGTGGCACCATATATCAGTCCAAAAGCTAATCCTCACCCCATCCCCAACCTTCAAAAGAAAATTATTCAGATAAAACTCCTTTAAACTATTACATTGGTCAGCAATAGAGATGATCCCCTTCTACACTACTAAGTAGCTATTGGATAGGGTGAGTGACGGAATCCAACCATCCACTTCTATCTTATATTTGCTGCATATAACTTTTTTCCATAGAGCATCCTTTTCAAAACCAAACCTCCACCACCATTTCATAAGCAAACAATTATTTACAACCCTCAACTTCCTAATACCCAAACCACCTTGATCCACTCTTTTAGACAAATCCTCCCATTTGATCATATGGATTTTCTTACCCTATTTAGAACCACCCCATAAGAATTTAGCTTGAATCTTATCCAATTCTGAAGCAACCCCTTCAGGCATCTTGAATAAAAATAAATAATATACTGGCAAGTGTAGACTTCCCCGAACGCATCCCGGGGAAAGGGAGTGCGAGTCCACCCCCCGTTCTGGTTCGATATCGGGTCTACTACAGTTCGATGGACTCAAATGTCACGGTTCTTAATCTTGAACCAAAGAGTCCAAATCCGGCAAATCGTTTTGAAAACAGATTTTTTTGAAAGAAGTGCCAAACATGGACTGCTTTGCCAGATATAGAGTCGCCACCTAAATATTTTTTAATGGGAAATTTAGGAAACCCTGACTTGGTGCCAAAGGCCACGTGTCCGTCATCACCAAAGTTGTCTCGGCTCGGGAACTTGGGTACGATTGGGGAAGGTCACGTCGTGAGCACCCCCGCTCGCCCGATCAAAGACCGGCCTCTACTAACCATGATATCTGTTTTTGAAAACATTGTGAGTTCTTATTCCGGTTATTAGCGTAGGTTACTATGTGATGCGCCTGACATACAAGTATAAATGAATCTTTGAATTGGAACAAAACATTTCATGTTTGTTTGTTTGAAAATGGTTTGATGGTGCTACCCGCAAGTAGGCTAAGACTCGGATTTGCCACCCTCAGGTGGGCTTAGAAAACATGATTTTGCCACTATCTAGTGGGCTTAAAACAAACATGTGATGAATTGTCCAATCCAAGTAACCCAACCTCCATCCACAGGCATTCAAGGCAATTAGATCACATAAGCACGTAGCCTCATGGTAAGCATGCTATTCATGGCAATCACTCACACGCATGCAAGGATGCTAAAGCATAAAACTCACCGAGTACTCCAAGCCAAAACAGAAGCTCATTAGAAATCATGCATGATCCTAGATACACAGAAATGCCTAATGCAATACATGCAAAGATGCAACTATAGCAGGCTCGGCTATTCTAAACATGACATATGGAATGCTACAACTATCACATATTCAATTTGGAATTGAAATACAGATGCAGTTTGTATGATGCGCCGAGCCCATGACCCCACTAGACTTTGTTGTACTCACCGGCCTAGACGTAGGCGGTGGACCCATTCCCTACGACGAGGATATGGGTGAGTGGGAGGCTGCTTGGATTCATCTATTGGGGGCTCGCCTTTGAGACGAGAGCTTCCGGAGAGTCAGATACTTGGTTTCTTCCGCTCGAGGCGGAGATGGAGCTGAGTCTCGAGGAGATTGAGCAAGACACCATGGTTTCCTCATGTTCCTCTTCGGCACTACTTTGTTTCTTGATAGGGGAACAACGTGTCATTGTATCTCTTGAGTGCCCTAGTGGACCTATCACAGTCGGTCGGTATGATTGGGCGGCCACAGCTACCCTTTATTGTTACATGGCCTTGATCTCTCGCTGTGAGGACTTACTCGGCTGACTCTTGGAGAGCACAGGAGGTACATTCTGTCCTCTTGATTTACATTTTGCTCCTCATTACTTGTTCATTACACACACGGCGCACTTTGCATTCTATATTCTGCCTTTAGCACTTTGTATTCACATTCTGCACTGCTTTTCTCAGCTATGGGTGTACGTATACTTTCCCACATTAGCCCCGGAGATGGAGGTGGCAGGGATCCTTATGACTCCGTACTCATTAGTATTCGAGGGCGAGCACCTATCGAGACCTCGGGAGACTCTCTTCCACCTGCGACAATATTTTGATACTGTGCGGACGACAGAGGTATTTCAGAACTCTCAGTTCCTTTCATTTTCATCTTTGATCTGCTTTGTATATTCTTGATTTCTGATTGATTTGTACACTAGTTATCTGCAGATTACTTGGCAGCCCTGGACAGTCTTCGGCGATGATCTGCAAAATCAGTACCCCGGAGGGTCGAGCAATTCCCAGTATAGGTACATGCTCGATGGACCAGTTGGTAGGGCGTGGTTCCTGGGGAAACGCTTCCTGCGCCAGGTGTGGGGGTATGATTCTCAAGACCCTCCCGCTGTGCCTCCAGCCACTATGCGGACTGCCGATAGGCTATCTACTGAGGAGGTCATTAGGGATATGCAGGGCACCGATGCTTTGCTATATCTCATTGAGGAGGACTACGCCACCTATCACCGTATATATCTGATGCCCCCCTTGATGGGAGTGCGGGCTCGCCATCGAGGCCTTGGCGCACCATCTTGAGTCGCTCGTCTTTGCAGAACATCCTTCTTCTAGCAGGACTGGTGCGTCTAGGGGTAGAGGTAGTTCGATTCCTCCAATCCCTCCGACTCTCGATCATCCTGGGTGGCCAGATATGCCGACCGAGTTGATAAGTTGGCAGTATGGGACTACTTCTCCGATTCCGATCCCTATAGAGCCTCCGATGCCTGGTCACAGATATGTCAGTGATCCTGACTCACCACCGGTATGTTCCACTATTTTTCATTTATCACATAGACATTTTGGCAGTTGCTTATTCATTGATGACTTGAGCTTGTATCTCCAGCCACCTCGGGAGTACATAGATCAGATGCTCGGGATGATGGCCTCACTTGAGGGGATGGTCCTGCGTAGAGAGGCGCAGATGTCCGTCATGGGCTTCCAGGTACCCTTCATCTCTCTTGCATTTATCATATTCGTGATGGCATGCTGGTTTTAAACATTCTATTGCACTGATAGGCGGTGTAGAACACATCTGGCACACACCCCACTCACATACTGTACTTGCACCTGCTTTTTATGTTTGAACTGATGTATTGCACTTTTCATTTTCAGATGCCTCCCGTATATGCTCCGGCCTTGGTAGCCACGAAGGCCTTCTCGGAGAGGTCGAGGTGCTAGACACCTCGAGTCTTGGGACTCGAGGCTGGGCCATCCAGGAGCCTTCTGAGGAGCTCGAGGCGGGGTCATCTCATGAGCCTTGAGGCACCCATTATCGAGGATGAGGAGGAGGAGGTCGCATGACCGTGAGTCGAGACATCTCTGGGAGGGAGGCTCGGTCTTGGTTCGAAGCGGGGAGGTGAGGGAGATCCGGAGGATGACAGCTCTGATCCGGATGGTGATGATGGTACAGAGGTTGTCCCGCAGAAAAGGATGAGAGGGCCTCCTCATTCCCGTTCCCGAGGATACTGATGTTACTTCCTACTTTATTTTACTTTTTGGCTAGTAGTTTGTAGCACTTTACATATTATTAGGCAGTTTTATATCCTGTAAAACTTGTACCTTTATTTTGTTGTAAAACATGATGGAATGAAACAGCTTTTTGAAAAGATGTTTGTATTTGAAATTCTTGGCATCGCATCGCATCATTTTGCACAAAAATGGAATTGAATGGAAATGTGCCTTGTGTATTTACCGGGTCAGGTAATGAACCGACGCAACAAATCAAAACAACTCGACTCACTAGGAAATAACAGAATCTTAGCAAGTTTACAACTCGATAAGCAAAGTACAACAATGTTAACGACTCAATAGACAAGACTTAACAAAATTGTGTAACCAAAAAGTAACAATTCAAAACACAAAATGCGACAGCTCGACAAAACTTACAACTCGATAAACAAAACAACAACTCGATAAGCAAGATACAACAGAACATACTTCGGACGGACAATCCGGATGATGGAACGCACCCGTAACCGAGAGAAATGGAGGCCTTCGACATTCCCGATGCCTAAAAATGCTTCAAACTTCCTTCCGGAGGGCGAAACAGGACCAACGCGTGGCCGAAAACATTTTGTACCAGGAGACTAGAGGGTGGCCGGCCTACTAGAATAGATGGCCGGCCGGCCACCTCCCCCACAACCTCCAGAATTTTGACACGTGTCCTCTGAATAGTGTTTCACCCCTCTATAAAAGCCCCAGCCTTGGAACTTATTCATTTCATCATCGTTTCTCACAAAAATGGAGGCATTTCTCATGAAAATCTCACATCTTGGATTTCTTCTTTGGATGGCTCGGAAAAGTTGAACTTCCGGTTTCGACTTGAATGCATTATTCATTTGGTAGGACTCCTTGCATCTTCCTTTCCTCTGTGCTGCGGCGAAGTTTTGGAACCCGGTGACGCATGTCTTTAGCTTTGGCGGGCAAGAGGTATGTCCGACTTTTGAAGATTTTCAAGCCTTGATGGAATCCGGCGGCGAGAAATCTCGCCACTCAATTTTGGCTATGCCGGACCTTAGGCGGATGTGCGGACTTGACGCACATAACGCTCGATCCCTGATTGGTAACGGAATGTTGGATATCCCGAGCCTGATTTACCGATTCTCCGATGCTGGTGACCGCAGCGACCATCATTGGCAAGGCTTCCAGCAGCACGCCCTCTGCTTGTGCCTACTATCTCATTTTCTGTTTGTTTTGGGCTCCGGAGGGGCTAGCATCCGTTTGATCGAAGTCGCTCAAGGTTTGAAAGAGGGAAAGGGTTGCATTGCCATGACTCTGGCCGAGACATTGATGGGTCTGGATGCCTTCTACTACCGGGAGACAACCAGATTTGCAGGGAGTCCACTACTGCTACAGGTAATGTTTCCCACCCAAGCTCTCATATGTATTTGCTCACATCACTCGACCCTCAGGCTCAATTTTTCTCACAAAACCCTCATCTTACTTTTCTCTCATCGCACGTCTCTCTATTCTTTATTCTCTCATTTTTCATCCCTCCCCAGATATGGTTGATGGATAAATTGCAAGTTGTAGACTCTTGCCCTGCTTACTCAGCTCGCGGCTACTTCTTTCGGCAACGCCTAGTCAATGCCCCTGATGAGAGCTGGTGGTTTGAATGGATGTGCAATTTGTCAGCCGAACGCATTGCTTGGCGCTGCCCTTGGCTCAATCTCCCGGCGATGAGCTACAGCATGTCCCGGCAGGTCGGGATTCGACTGATCGGCTTGACTCACTGTGTGTTCTATTTCCCATTCCGTATTCTGCGCCAGTTCGGCCACGATCAGACTTGCCCACCAGAGGGGATAGAGTATCCGGCTACATTTCGATTCGGCGCCTGGTGGCTCGGCGAACATGACATGGAGAGTTAGAGCTTGGCCCCGCCCTTACTTTCGGTTGCACTTTGTCGGCGAATCTTTGGGATTGGCTCAACGAAGAAGCACAGGTTGGGCCTAGGTCGGCATCAGAGGCTTCAACTAGCTCTAGAAGGGGGCGCAGGGACACCTGACTGGACTATGCCCCAAATTTATTGCTTTATTAGTACTTTCAAGTTTTCTTTATGAGTGTAATAAAAAAGCAACTTCAATTGTATGCAAGAGCAAAAGAACTCTGTTTTGAAATCAATGAAATTGAAGGTTGTGGTACTGAAAATTCTCCACTTTTGGTCCAAAAATGGTCTTAGTTGTGAAAAGATTAATTTGAACAAAGTCAACTTTTATTAAAACTTTTCAAAACTATTTTCGATATGGATCAGAACTGGACAAGCCTGAGATCTATCACTGAGATGCACAATCCCGAATCCTAGCAACTGGAAAGTTGCCCCTAGTTTGAAAAGTGCCTCGGCAATTCATAGCAACGGAAAGTTGCCCCTAGTCTGGATGGTGCCACAACACTTCATGGCAACGGAAAGTTGCCCCTAGTCTGAATAGCACTGTACCGGAGATCACGATAAATGCTGATGAATAGAGATGGCTGAGATGATCAAAATGGACAAAGTTGATCGGGGAAAAGATTGGGGCTGAACTTCAAGATGAAGCTGCCTACGTATCCCATAGATGGGAATCAAGCCTTACGTAGTTCAGGCTTAGGTTCGCTCGGGTATTTTTACTCTCCTTTTGCGCTCTAACTTTTGCCAAGGCCGCCCTTTGCGGGTTTTCAACCTTGCGAGCTCAGTTTTTATAATTTCAAATTTTCTATGCTCTGAATCTTGCCTAGGTCGCCCTTTCGGGTTTTCGGCCTAGCGAGCCTCTCAGGGGTAGTATTTCTTCAACTTGTCTATGTTGATCGGTTGAGAAAACTCTAAGCCATCTAGGTCCATCAGAACCACAGCTCCACCTGACCAGATTGACTTGATAATATAGGGACCAGTCCAATTGGGTCTGAACTTGCCCCTTGGGTCATGGATAGGAGCTCGGTTGTCTTTGAGTACCAAATCTCCTTCTTTCAAATTCCTAGACTTAACCTTCTTGTTAAAAGCCCGGGCGATTCTGCGTTGATAGCCTTGGATATGGTACAGTGCTTTCAGCCTTCTTTCATCGAAAAGCATGAGTTCCTCAAATCTGTTTTGCTGCCAATCTGCTTCGGCTATCTGGCACTCAGCCAATACTCGTAATGACGGGACCTCAATCTCAATAGGCAGAACGGCTTCCATCCCATAAACCAATGAGTATGGAGTCGCCCCGGTAGAAGTTCTGATCGAAGTCCTGTAGCCCCACAGAGCAAATGGCAGCTTATCTGGCCAATCCCGATAGGTTTCCACCATCTTCTCCAGTATGCGCTTGATGTTCTTGTTGGCAGCCTCAACTGCTCCGTTGGTTTGCGGCCGGTAAGTAGACGACTTATGAAAAGCCACATTGTATTTCTCCAACAAATCAATCACCTCTTTTTTGAAGTGGGAACCATTGTCTGAAACGATTTCATTCGGGACTCCGTAGCGACAGATGATGTTGTTTCTAATAAATTTCGCGACATGCGAAGCCTTCAACACCGCGTATGATTGGGCCTCAACCCACTTTGTGAAATAATCTATCGCTACCAGGATGAACTCATGCCCATTCGACCCCTTTGGCGTAACAGCTCCGATTACATCAATTCCCCAGACAGAAAACGGCCATGGCGAAGTCATGTTGTACAGCTTTGACGGCGGGATGTTCATGCGATTTGCATGAATTTGACACTTATGGCATCGCCGGACGAAACTAATACAATCCTCCTCCATGGTGGACCAATAATAACCCTGTCTAAGGATCTTCCGTGCCAACATTACCCCATTCACGTGTGCACCACATTCACCCCCGTGGATGGCTTCCATCAGATGCTTTGACTCTTCAGCATCAACGCACAGTTTATGCATTCCCAGATGACCCCGTTTATACAATTTACCTCCGCAGATGATGAACTGAACTGCCATTCTTCTTATTGGCCTCTTGTCTTTGGCATTTACCCCTGGCGGGTATGTTTCTGTCTCCAAGAAGTTCCAGATGTCGTAATACCAAGGGTGTTCGTCCTGAACTTCATCTATGGCTGCAATCGACTCATAGGCAGGTGCAAATTTACGTCGATAATGATTTGGGCGCATTCGGACTCCACACGGGATGTCTATCATAGATGATAGAGTTGCTAAAGCGTCTGCAAACCTGTTGTTCTCTCTTAGTAGATGAGTAAAACTTAACTTTTCAAACCGAGGAATTAGCAAGTCCAAGGTCTGGTGATATATCATCATGTTTTCCTCTTTTACTTTCCAGTCTCCTTTAGCTTGAGACACAACAAGGTTCGAATCCCCAATGACATCCAATCGTCTTGCCCCTAGTTCCAGGGCTGCTTCCAAACCAGCAATGCACGCCTCGTATTCTGCTTCATTGTTTGAGACTTTGAACCGGAGTTTGAAGGCTAGAGGGATACGGGAATCATCGGGTGCTATCAGCAACACTCCTATCCCATACCCATGTTGATTTGATGCTCCGTCAAAGTACATCGTCCAGGCTTCTTCGTCGATATGCAGAATTAATTCATCCGAGAATAGGTACTCAACTGCTTCATCCCCCTCAACCGGGTGGTCGGCAAGGAACTCTGCCACTGCTCTTCCTTTCACTGACTTGCGTGTGACGTATGTGAGATCAAATTCGAGCAACTGACAACCAGCGGGCTAGCCTACTGTAAGTCTTTGGTTTCTCGAAGAGATATTTGATGGGATCAAGTCGTGAAACCAACATTACAAAGTGAGCTAACAGGTAGTGTCGCAGCTTCCTGGTAGCCCATACCAGAGCTAAGCAAGCCTTTTCCAGCAGTGTATATCGGGTCTCATACTCCAGCATCTTCTTACTCAAATAATAGATGGCTTTTTCCACCTTATCTTCTGATTCTTGTGCAAGCATGCAGCCCATTGTAGTTTCAGTTACTGACAGATACAAAATCAACGGTTTTCCCGGTTCTGGTGGCGATAAAACGGGTGGGTTCTGTAGATATTCTTTGATCTGTTCAAATGCAGCTTGGCATCGGCCGTCCCATTGGAACTTCTTTCCTTTCTTCAGGAGGCCAAAAAGTGGTTCACAAGTCAAGGTTAGTTTTGAAATAAACCGTCTTATGAATTGCACTTTACCCAGAAAGCCTCGCACCTCCTTTTCAGTCCTTGGTGGTGGCATTTCTAGGATGGCCTTGATCTTGGAAGGGTCGACCTCGATGCCTTTGTGTGTCGAAACTTGACATTTTCCCCATTGTAACACCAAGCGTACATTTCTAAGGTTTAGCCGCACCGGAATTCCACGATCCTTTGAAAAAAACTTGTACAAAGGCGGTGTAGTGGCCCTCTCTTTCTTTGGACTTGACAATCATGTCGTCCACATACACCTCAACCTCTTTGTGGATCATATCATGTAGTATTGTGGTCGCCCGTTGATAAGTAGCTCGGCGTTCTTCAACCCAAAGCGGCATTACCGGTAGCGATATGTTCCCCGGAGTGGTGAATGCGATCTTTTCTCTGTCTTACGGCGCCATCACTACGGTTGTATCACGAGAAGCCATCCATGAATGAGAGCGATGCATGCCTGCTGAAGCCTACCAACTCATCGATGTGCGGCAAGGGAAAGTCGTCGCCGGACTAGCTCTGTTCAAATCCACAAGTCTACACACACGGATCCTGCCATCTTTCTTGACCTTTGGAACAATGTTGGCCAACCAAGTCGGATATTCGATACCAAAGGAAGCTGCGTCAATTTTAGTGACCTCTTCCTTAATCTTGAGAGCCTAGTCCAGCGGATCCTTCGAGCTTCGCTTGTGCGGGCCTCGGGGTCAAGGGCGATCCGATCTTGTACAATCTCAGGATCGATTCCAGGCATGTCTTCGTAGGACCACGCGAAAACATCTTTGAAATCTTTTAATAAAGCGACTAAGCGCTCGCGTTCCTCCGAAGACAACGTGGACCCGATCTGGACCAGCCGCGGGTCCTCCTCAGTACCAATATTCACGGAAATGATTTCATCCATTAATGGCTTAACAAATCTCTCTTGCTCTTGCTCAATTAAACGTTGTAAAACCGGAGGAACTTCATCCTCGTCGTTTTGATCAAAATTTTGAAACTATGAATTAATGCAATAAATTAGGGGCATAGAAAAGTACTCAGAAACCACATCCACCTCATTCTCATTAGGCACATCCAAATCGTCCAATTCATCGGTTACAACAGACTCAAATGAAAAGGAAAAAGACGACCTGGACAAAGGCGTGGCATCGGGTTAACATCCTCAGAGTACCAGACTTCGGACTCGGTCGGTGGAACACGATTCCGACTCACAGGACTGGGTGGAATCAGATTCCGGCCCACTACCTGACCCGGTGCTGCTGGACAAAAATCCCCCCTCGTACTGCCAAGTGAGAGAGGGTGCGATTGATGCATCCAAAATAGCTCTTGGTCGGCCGTTTCATCCCCAATCATGGACACCATGAAGTTATCCCCAAGCACTCTTGGTCGTCGGAGGATCGAGAGAAACATGCCGGTGCTACCCCCATCCAAGTTCTGCCCTCGGGATCCTTGCCTTATTCGCTCAACCTCGGTTGTTGGAGTGCATGCGCTTTCTGTGGCAACGTCATCCCCGGATAGTTGCAGGTCGAAGAAGATTTCGAAACCTGGTACGCGCTTCTTCTCCGCGTTTAACCATGGCTCTGGGAAGCCGCAAAATGGAAAGTCCTCCCCCTCCCGGACGAAGCGTCCGTTCAGGGTACCCTGGATGGGCCTGTGCATTAAGTCAAAAGGCTTCCCAGCCTGCTTCGCCCTGGCTCTGCCGGCCATTTCCTTTCCTTTCCTCATCCAGTCCTCTTTGGTGGGCAGATAACCCAGCCCAAAGGTATGCGGGTTGTGTGGCACTTCGGCCAATGCTGCGACTCCTTTCCTGCCGCTTCTTCCTAATCCCATCCCGGGAATATGTTGTAGCTTGTTCATGAGGTAGACGGATTGAGCACTGACGTACACACCTTCATTCACAGCCATTATATTCTGCACTACCCGGGCCTCCGCCAAAGTGAACCCCGACAAGAACACATCCTCCGTGCCGTGTTCGATCTCCAAAACTGGCGTAGACACTTCTGGCGGCGGATGGATGGATGAATTTCCGAACACAATAGCTACCCCCTTCCCGTGAGGGTATTTCAGCATCTGGTGTAGAGTGGAAGAGACTTCCTTCACTTGGTGCAGCCACGGCCGCCCCAAGAGCAAGTTGAAGGTTGCGGGAACGTCCAAGACATGAAATTCAATGTTGTGTTGCCCTGGACCAACCTGAGTCAAAATTTTGACAGTCCCCATCACTTCTCGACTGGTATTATCGTATGTTTTGATCACCTGAGTGGTTGGTACAAAGTCTACGGGTTTCAACCCGATTGCATATGCCGTTCTGACTGGGCAGACATTAATAGCAGATCCGGTATCAACAAGTACCACCGGTATCCACTTATCTCTACACTCAATAGAGATGTAGAGAGGTTTGTTATGATTCACGCCCTCAGGTGGCAACTCCTTGTCTGAAAAGGTTAACGCCGGGGAACCCCCTCCCGGAAAGACCAGGCCGACCAGCTGCTCTGGTGTAGTATCGATGGAGAGTTTGGCCTTGTCCATAGCAGATAGGACAGCCTGTCTATGTACCCTTGAAGCCATAAGCAGTCCCCAAATGGAGATGTCTGCTTGTATTTTCTTTAACTGCCTCGATCTGACCTCTTCTTCAATTTGCTTCTCTCTCTTTCTCCCTCTTTATCTTTCCCCGATGCTTGGGTTGATCAAGGTGTGGGGGCTTGAAATACCGCCCACTTCTAGTCATATGGTCTACCTCTTGAGGTACCAGTCTTGTCTGGTTGGCCACCGCCCAATCTTAAATGCGTGTGGGCGAGATACAAGTCGTCATCTTCCCACCACATCCCATTAGCATCTAACGAGCACTGCGGTTCGGGCATGTTTGCACTCTCGGCATTTTCATTCCACATGCTCACAAGATGTCTCGCCTCGTGCTTGCAGCACTTTCAACCTCTTCATGGTTCTTTGCTTTTCGGATCCTCTCAGAATCCCATTGCTTTTCTTGTTCCTCCAGCGTTAATTGTTCGGTTTTCAAAATGTTTTGATCTCTAGCGGAATTCTTTGTACCGGCGCTCTCCGGCAATTCGATCTGACTCTCGGCCCTTCCGGCCACAAATGGTACTTTTGCCCCTGCCGGGCCTTGCTCTGATTGAAATTCCACGATGTCTGGCTGATCATCTAACCACCCAGTAACTTCCACTGACTCCCCGTATTCAAACCAGTTGATAGTTGCATCCGCTGATTCTTGGTCGTTGAAAAATTGGAGGTTGGCGAAGTCCTGTTCCATTGTAGTCAGATCATCTGCCCCTTGTTCAGGTCTGTCCCCCCGGATCATGCACAGTTCAATCTTCTCTGGCAACCCCACACTCAGCTTGAACTGGCCTACTAATAAGATATATTCACTCGGATTATAAGCTCTTCCAGTTAGATCCCCAGACTGTCCCATCCCAGACTCAACAATTTTGCTCTCCTCGGAAGCCTGCCCCGTTTCATTTTCGGTGGTCACCACCCTTGGCTCAGATTGGGTTGTGAAGGTGTCCAACATGCACAAGTCAGTGCAATCAGGAAGGATCACCTCCCGCTTAGGTAGGTGAGAGAGAGTAATATAGATACTAGGATCGTAGGAAACGACCCCAGTTTGGATGAGGTTGACTCTTTTGGGTGGTGGATCTTGGTTATGTGCGGGGAGTGGGTTAGTTGTGACGTTGGGCCTTTCGGAGAATGCGATGATGTTCTTGTCAACGAGGTCTTGAATCTCGTGGCCTTGGCTGAAACATTGATTTGTGTCATGGCCATCTTCTTTGGTGGTACGCCTGATGCCATTTGGGTTGTGGGAAGAAGTGGATTCGGTAGTGGCCTCGGTTCCAGGGGTGTCAGATGCTTCTTCCTGATTAACACCCCCAGAGCCTTGGACAGGGGCATATATAGTGGAGTGAAGGTTCTTTGGCCTCTGGATTGATATCTCGGGGCTTGGCTACTGCTCTCGGAGGCACTGGAAAAGGGTGTGGCCGCTGCGGACCTTGGTTGAGAAGGAGGAATGGTGGTGACCATACCGACCTCTGAAGTCCTTGTATTGGCAGAGCCGCTCGGGCCTGCGTTGTTATTACGGTTGAATGTTCTTCGGGGCTGTTCTCGGTCCTGATCGATTAAACCTTGCTTCATCGCATCCACGATTTGCACCCCCATATCGTGCAGATCTACGAAAGTGGGGAAGGGAACTACAATCATCTTCTGCATAAGTCTTGGTTGGAGATTGCGCACAATCATCCGAATTTGGTCCTTATCTGTTGGCCTTAAGGTCATCATTGATGCCTTTGCTCTCCACCGAGTTACAAAATCAGAGAAAGTCTCTTTTTGCTCCTGCCTCGTTGTCTCGAGATCACGTGTTGTAATCTCGATCTGCGTGTTATACGAATACTGAGCAACGAAGGCCTCAGCCAACTCATCCCAATTTCTCTTAACATCATTATCCAACTTTGCATACCAGTTGGCGGCCACTCCTAACAGGGTTCGGCCAAACAGCGAGAGTTTCTGTAGTCTGGTTAGGCCCATTGGCCTCAAGATATCTGAAAATAGCCGGAGATGGACCATGGGGTCCCCAGACCCATCAAAACGGTCAATCTGCGGCATCTTAAATCTGTCCTAAAGTGTCAATGCGTCGGTGTAGCCGTCTTCAATGTCTGGGATGGCCTTCCCTGCGACTTCTTGAAGAGCTTTTCCAACTTGCTCAGTTTCAGAGCTGTCTGGTCTACCTCAAACTCAAATGGAGAGTCCGGGTGATTAGGTGTAAGATTCTTGGGCGATTCTGTGGAAGGAAGTGGGGAGCCAACCGATTGGAAGACTTCGTGTCCTCTGGAGTGTTTTGGAAGTTGGCAGAGCGTTACGTGGATTTGGGAGGGTAATGCAGGTGTTAGGATTTGGGGGAGCATTTTGGCCAGCAGGTATCTGTTCAGGTAATGGAGCCCCTGGCGGAGGAGAAACTTGATGCGCCCCTAGTGGAGGAGGGACCTGGTGTGAAGCGGTCGGCATTCTGTTGTTATGTCGGTGATCAACTCGGCTGGCTGGGCCATGACAATGACTCTTTGTTTAGAAAATTCCGCTTGGTGGATGGCATCATCTTGCATTTGTTTCATGCTCTCATTCATCTGGCGCATCATCGCCTCCATTGTCGTATTCTGTTGTTCCATTTGAATGGCCGGTAGATGTACCTCTATGGCAGACACAGAAATCTCAACCTGATTGTTTACTGTCAAAGCAGCCCTCTGTTCCGATAACCTCTGTTCCGACACACTACGCCTTCTCGGCCTTCTTCTGGTGACTAGGGGTAGAGAGTGGAACACCGGATGTCCGTCAACTAGATCCGCGGATCGGTTGGTCGGCGACCTCGTGTCCAAAGTGCTTGGGGAGTATCGGCGGTTGGAAGCAATCGTGCTACAAAGCGCCTAGTAAAAAGATAATAAAGCAAAAGGAAATAAATGACCAGAAAAATGGGCAGCATAACAGCTTAAATTAAATACACACAACACGTAGTCGGGCATACAACACACAGTTAATAAGCTGGAAATACACTGTCCTCAACAACTGATCACTGTTCTTGTATCATTGTTCCCCTAAACTGAATCGGATATCCTCAGACAAGCGATTCGCGAGATAATGGCCCGATGCCCACGGCACGATGCCCAAATGAGCCCGATACATGCATTCCCTGTAGAGACGCACTCTAACAAGCACATAGCAGATAAGTGAGAGCCAAAGACACCCCTATGTTGGGGTAAGGTTTTCCCTGTCCTATTTTGTCAGGAGCTAGGGTTTCACTACGCACGCAGCGACTTCAAACAACCTATAAACGGGTAAGCAACCTGTCCTAGTTTGGAATGGTCACTATGGATCCGAATATGCACTAGGTCGAATGGTCAAAAAGGGTGCCCGGTAAAAACGGGTTTGTGTTCCCATCTTTGTCGAGCCCAGAGCCGTCGGCCTTATGGACATGACTTGACAAGACAAGCCTCCCAAATCGTTAGAATGGCATATGGCAAACACACGGTGTCCTAGGCGCACCAATGCAAACGCAATGCAAAGAAACACACAAGTGTAGTCAAAACCGGATATCATGAGTTGAGTCAAGTTCTCTAAATCCCCGAGATGCGAAGCCAGAAGCGTCCCGAACGCATCCGGGGAAGGAGTGCGAGTCCACCCCGATTACGGTTCGATATCGGGTCTACTACAGTTCGATGGACTCAAATGTCACGGTTCTTAATCTTGAACCAAAGAGTCCAAATCCCAAAATCGTTTTGAAAGCAGATTTTTGAAAGAAGTGCCAAACATGGTGCTTTGCGGAATCTGAGTCGCCACCTAAATATTTTTAATGGGAAATTTAGGAAACCGACTCGGTGCCAAAGGCCACGTGTCCGTCATCACCAAAGTTGCCTCGGCTCGGGAACTTAGATACGATTGGGAAGGTCACTCGTGAGCACCCGCTTCGCCCGATCAAAGACCGGCCTCTACTAACCATGATATCTGCTTTTGAAAACATTGTGAGTTCTTATTCCGGTTATTAGCGTAGGTTACTATGTGATGCGCACAGCATACAAGTATAGACTGAATCGCCTGAATTGGAACAAAACATTTCATGTTTGTTTGTTTGAAAATGGTTTGATGGTGCTACCCGCAAGTAGGCTAAGACGCGGATTTGCCACCCTCAGGTGGGCTTAGAAAACATGATTTTGCCACTATCTAGTGGGCTTAAAACAAACATGTGATGAATTGTCCAATCCAAGTAACCCAACCTCCATCCACAGGCATTCAAGGCAGTTAGATCACATAAGCACGTAGCCTCATGGTAAGCATGCTATTCATGGCAATCACTCACACGCATGCAAGGATGCTAAAGCATAAAACTCACCGAGTACTCCAAGCCAAAACAGAAGTTCATTAGAAATCATGCATGATCCTAGATACACAGAAATGCCTAATGCAATACATGCAAAGATGCAACTATAGCAGGCTCGGCTATTCTAAACATGGCATATGAAATGCTACAGCTATCAAGTATTCAATTTGGAATTGAAATACAAATGCAGTTTGTATGATGTGCCGAGCCCGGTGCGTGCAAAACAGATGAATGATGCAAACATGCTGTCATACTGTATGCTAATTGAAATATGCCCTAATCTAACCATCATAAGCAGGTAAATAAAAGGGAAGAAAGACGTGGGGTTGGAAGACATACATCACACTCACCCACACTTATTACAACTATGCCCTCGCGCAGAGGGTTCGAATAAATAATACAGTCCCAAATAAAAGAATAGTACAGTCCGAAATAAATATACAGATTCCTAATTAATTATCAAATTAAATAAGAAAGCTGTAAAATTGGCGTGCAAGCCAGGGGCTGCCTTGACTCCGCTCCGGATAATGAAATGATGTATGTTGAGCTGCTTTGCGCGGAAATCCACTGGGATGCCCCAATTAGCCTCTGTTTGCAATGTTTCTCGAAATGCGTGCCAGACTCCGAAAAGTTGTTGATTCTTCATTTTGCTGCAACAGAGAGCAGGAAAAGGGGCATAGCAATGTATTTCACAAATATATGCATGCCTCGATCCTCGTGCCACCAATCACGCATATCGATACATGATGGCCGAGGAGTCAGATTGCACAACTCAATATAGGATGAATGCATATGAATGCTACAACAAAACCTAACTCCATTATGGGTAATCCGGAGTGTCGGTGACTTGGGAATTGAGACCCGTTTCGTCACTCGGAGTACGAAACGCGCCTCGTTTCCCTTGCCCAGGATAACTCCTATCCCGAACACGATGCAATATGCATGAGATGCATGAATGCAACTAAAATATGATCTAGCATGCACAATGCCATGGAAATAAGATGCCTCGAAATGCGTGCACACGGGCACGCAAATCGAGGTGATGATACTAAAGCATGAAATGACATGAAATATGATATACGATTAGACTAAAGTGAGATGTCTCGAAATGCGTGCCCACTGGCACGCGAACCGAAGCGGTGACATATAGACATGAAATGGCATACAGAATGCAAATTGGACTTACACTAACATGAGAGAGCCTCAGCCGCACTCACATAAGAGGCCGTCGGATGAAAAAGAGATGCCTCGAAATGCGTGCACACGGGCACGCAAACCGAGGCGATGACATATGGAATGAAATGGCATACACAATGCAAATTGGGCTTACACTAACATGAGAGGGCCTCAGCCACACTCACATAATAGGCCGTCGGAAAAAAAATGAAGTGCCTCGAAATGCGTGCACACAGGCACGCAAACCAAGGCAATGATACTAAAGCATGAAATGGCACTCCAAATGCATATTGGACTTATACTAACATGAGAGGGCCTCAGCCACACTCACATAAGAGGCCGTGAGATGAAAATGAGGTGACTCGAAATGCGTGCACACGGGCACGCAAACCGAGGCAATGGTACAATGCATAAAATGACATGCAAATGAGACGTGGCATATGGCATATGGAAAATGAAAATTTCAGCAGCCAAAATGATGCAAAAACAGCCCCCGAATTATAGCAAAATTACACCCGATGCCCGAAATGCAATGTTATGCACCCGAAATGGCCTACAGCTATGCCAAACATGCACAATATGGACATGAAGTGTAAAGACAGATGCTAGGCAGTCCCTAAACTAGCATTTTTTCAGTATAAAGGATGGCCAAACAACAATCACAAGTATGGAAAAAGTAGCATGCAAAAATGGGGAAAAGAGGGGAACAATGAAATAAGTGATATGTACAATGCTCAAACTGAAAAAAACAGTTCTACAACATTAAAGAGGGACCGAAAATATGCACATTTACAAGAGATGACATCCTCCAATTCAGTATGTAGATATGCTCAAAATAGCATGCAAAATATGAGCCAACAAAGGCTATAACATGAGGTATCAAAAGGATGCACCAAACAGCTTAAGACCCTTAACAAAAAATAAAGAATGAGTTATTTTAAGACTCTTTCCAAGCCTGATGAAGGCTCAAAAATAGAAACAAGATGAGCTAGCAAGGCACGCAAAAATAAGGGGGTATAAGAGGGTATAACATGAAGTACCAAAAGTATTCACCAAATAGCATAAGACCCTTAACAAAACATGACAATAAGGAAAAAATAAGGCTCTTTTCAGGCCTGATGAAGGCTGAAATCAGAAGCCAAACAAGCTTAAAAAAGGCATGCAAAATGGGGCCAAAGAGAGGTACAAAGAAAGGCCATGCATGGAGGCCCCAAAAAAGATTGATCCCTTCTACAATGTTGTAGAGGGACCTAAAATAAGCTCAATATCATTTAATGGAATGCTCAAAATCAGACTTCAAATAGGCTAAAGAAACCATGCAATTTTACGGTAAATTGGAAGAATTACAAAATAAGTGCATGATAGAACCAACAAACATGGTTGAGCCCTTCTTCAATGTTGAAGAGGGGCTCAAAATAAGCCCACTCACAGTTTATATCAGGCTCGAAAATGGATCACTCATAATCCAAACAAAGCATGCAAAATATTGGCACAAAGAGTGATATTGAAAGAGGTGCATCATAGAGGTGCCAAACAAGGTTGAGCCCTTCTAAAATGTTGTAGAGGGGCTCAAAATAAGCCTAAAATCAGTAGGGTTCGGAGCCCAAAACAGAGAGCAAGTAGGGTAAAGAATTGATGCAAAAATGTGCTCAAAAGGGGGAAATAGTGACTTACCCTTGAAGATCAAGCTTTTGTTGCTTCTTGGCTTCAATTTGTTGCTTCTTAGCCTCTGAAAAATCCTCCTTGCTGCTGGAATGGAGGTGGTGATGGTGAAGCTTAGGGTTGATGAACAAGTGGGCTAGAAACTTGAAGGTTTTTGGAGCTTTTGGAGAGGGAAATGGAGGCAATGGGAGATATGCTCTTGAGAAGAAAGTTGCTAACCCTAACAAAGAAGGAGGTCAGCCCCTTAAATGGGCAAGAAAGGGGTGTAAAAGGGAGGGAAATGCATCCAAGCTTTCCCTCCCAAAATATCCCTCGGAGGCAAAAGATATTTGGAAAAAGCAATTGACCATTTGTAAAGTGGTCAAAAGCGAGGCAGGCCGCAGTGTTTTTCTTGAAGATGGCCGCCGGCACCAATCGTCGGCCACTCCCATGGCCGACGGCCATGGCCAAAATGAAGTGAACAATTAATGGCCGGCCACCATATTTTGGTGTCCTCCAGTGTGTAGAACAAGACCCCATGGTTGGAATTTGGCAACTCAAAACAGAGGCACAACATTCAACTTGAAAGAGAGGCTCAAAAATGAAGATAACAATTCTTGGCCGACCACCACTTTTTAGGGTCCTCCCATGTCCCTCATCACAAATATGTAGTCTCGGCCAAGAAAATATCCTAGGGTGTTCAACATTAGCCCGAAGTGAGCAAAACGGACGCCGAGGAGGAAACTGGTTTTCGAGACAATTGCTGGCCTCCCACCCTCCAGTGATCTTCCTGGTGCTAAAACAGAGGTACCTGCCAAAATTGAACAAAAACTAATGCAAAGTGAATGCTCGGGGCCCAAATCACGCAGTTCGGGGTCCCGAAAATGGGCTGTTGGGCATCGAGTCTTTGTTCGACCACGAAGTGGGTATCCGAGACCAGTGTCCTCGGTATGGAGTAAATGAGATGCATGCCAAAAATCGGAGAAATCGGAGATGGTTGGGCGATCCGAACCGAGGCACACGGCCTAACGACTCAAAACCGAACCGACTCCGAATGGACAAAATGGCCTACGGCCACGAAATGTAGCCCACGTCCACCGAGAGATAGCCTACAGGACCACTCCCTTCCCTCAAGAAAGAAAACAGAGAAAACCGAGTCTGGTTCGCAAACCGCGGCAAGGCACAAAAGAGAGTTCGGAAGTCCGGAGGCAGGGCGCACGGCCGCGACTCTGAGACTTCTGAACGAGCACAGTATGCAACATCACCAAGCGCTCAATCGGTGACGTCTGAGTCTTAAGGTCGGTCAAAAATGGGGTGTCTACAGTAAGGCTGAAGTTACTACTTTAATCAATATGAGTCTCTCCACAAAAGACAGCATCTTTCTCTTCCGTCTAGCCAGCTTGCTTTTAACTTTGTCCACAACTGGTTTCCAAGTAGCCTTCTTCCTTAGATTAGCACCTAATGGCAACCCTAGATAACTAATTGGCAATGCTTTAGTTTTGCAATGCAAAATTGCAGCCATATCATTCATCATTTCCATAGAGACACCTACACCACATACAAGGCTCTTGTGAAAGTTTATTTTTAGGCCAGACAAGATTTTGAAACATCTTAGCACCCTCTTCAATTTTCTCACCTCCACCACCTCAGCTTCACAAAACAAGAGTGAATCGTTTACAAATTGTAGATAAGTCAACACCACTCCCTCACGGCCTACCTTCACCCCTTTAATTAGGTTTAGCCCACAAGCTCTGCTCAACAATAGATGTAAGCCTTCTACAACTAGATTAAACAGAAAAGGAGATAGTGGATCACCTTGTCTTAGACCCCTTTAAGGGATAAACTCTTCAGTAGGAGATCCATTGACGAGCACTGAGACTCTTGCCGTAGTTATACACTCATTCATCCAATTGATCCACTTAGCACCAAACCCAAACTTTGACATCATAGGGCTCTTTTGGGAAAGCGTGAAAAACGCAGCGTTTGCGTTTTTGATCAAAACGCAAAAAAGCTAGGATGCCCATTTGGGAAGCACCAAACAACAGGCTGGAAAATTACCTAATTACCCTCAATGCTTATATTTTGTATAAATGGGTAAAATGTAATTTTTTAAGTTAGGTGAGGGTATTTTAGTTATTTTAGTGTGATGTGACACCATAAATAAATATTAATTCAAAAAAAAAGTAACTTTTTACCAACTTCCCAAACCACTCTAAAAAATCTTGGTTAAAAGTAAAAAAGCTGATTTTTACCATCTTCCCAAAATAGGCCATAGAGAAGAGAAAGCCCCAATTAATGGAGTCATACGCCTTTTCAAAATCCAACTTAATAAGTACTCCATTCCTCTTGGCTTTTTTCCAGCCTTCAACAACGTCATTTGCAATAAGCACTCCATCTAAAATATTCCTTCCACTAAGAAACGCAGACTGAGGCTCGCTAATAATATGTGGCAACACAGATTTTAGTCTATTTGCCCAAAGTTTTGCTATGATTTTGTAGATTGAGCCCACCAAACTTATAGGTCTATAGTCAAAAAACCCAGAAGGATTGTCCCTCTTGGGGATGAGGGTTATGAAAGAACTGTTAATGCCTTTTACCAATCTGTCATTCCTATGAAATTCGTTCACAAAATTAACGACCTCACCCTTCATGACCTTCCAAAACTTCTGAAAGCACAGCATATTAAAGCCATCAAGTCCAGGTTCTTTATTCCTATCACACTCCATCACTACTAATTTAATCTCTACTTCTGAAAATTCTATTTCTAGCAAATCAAACCTCACTCTATCCTCTGCTGTTGGATAATGACCCCCCCAATTCAGGTCTTACTGGCCAGGGTTCTGTATACTGGTTTTTAAAGTATTCCAACACCTTGTTCTTCACTTGCCTCGGCTCTTCATACACCACGTCCCCTTCTGTAATAGAGTTTAATTCATTTCTTATTGTTCTGCACTTTGTTACTACATGAAAAAATCTTGTATTCTTGTCCCCTTTCATTGCCCAGTTAAGCCAAGACTTTTGTAGCCATAGCCACTCCACCATCTTACTCAATCTCCACATTTCAGTTCTTACTTCACTTCTCCTTCCTTTTTCATCATCATCAAGGTCTCTAGCCTCAGCTAGTAGATCAAGTCTATGAAGTTCACCCTCAACAGTCTTCAATTTGTTTACAACATTACCAAAAACCTCCACATTCCAACTTTTCAGGCCACTTTTCAAGATCTTCAACTTTTGAATAAGAATAAACCCAGCCCAACCTTCAACCCTGGCCTCCTTCCACTTTGACTCCTAGAAAACCTGAAAATTTTTATGCAAAAACCAAGCATTCAAGATGCTAAAGGGCTTCGGGCCCCAGTCCCTCGCATCCTCCATCATAAGAAGAGGGCAGTGATCGGAGACCAGTCTTGATAAACCCCATAGCTTCAGGTTAAATATCTCAAGCCATTTAGGATCTACAAAAATTCGATCAATTTTGCTCCACTTTTCCCCACCAAATGAATTGCACTAAGTGAATCTCCTCTCAAGGACTGGTAGATCAGATACCTCACATGTATCAATGAACTCATTAAATTCTTTCATACCCCTATCTCTCCTAGAGCATCCTCTCATATCCTCAATCTGTCTAATCTCATTGAAATCTCCTCCTAAGCACCAAGGATTATGGAATTCCTCCTTCAATTTTAATAGACAGTCCCACAGATTCGTTCTTGAGCCCACATCATTAGGAGCATAAATATTTAGAATAGCACAATTAAATTGGTTAAAGAGGGTACCTGATAATAAGATAAATCTTCTATTGCTACAGCAATCTGTAAGTTGGAAGACATCTGGGTCCCATATACACAGTAATCCCCCAGCAGAACCTACAGCATCCACCACCATAAACTCCATTTTGTCTCTAACCCACACAGATCTAACTTCATCCTCTGTTAATTCTGCCTTTTTAGTTTCTTGGAACAACACAATATCTATATTCCTCTCCTTTAGGAGCTTCTTCACTTTGCCTCTTTTCTCCTTCCTCCCCAACCCTCTAACATTCCATGAAAGAATCTTCATAAATAACCATGAGTACTCTAATATAACCCCCCAGCTAGTGACCATCAGACCCCATCTCTCACCCACCCTTCAATTCGATCATTGCCCTTCAATTCAAGGTTTACTATTTTCTCCAACACATCAGTTCGGTTACCATTGAACTGCAGTCTAAAAGCTTCCCCCATTTTGAGAGTTGCTTCGGCTTCATTGAGGACAATCCTCCCCTTATCACCACCCTCCATTGATGCGGATAAGGACATTGCCGCTACTGCTGCCCACCATACTGTAGCCCTAGGCAGTGCTCTACTAGTTGAAGCCCCTCTGCTCCCATACTTTCTCAACAGGTCGAAAGATTTTTTTCCCAGAAAAGTCTGGTTCGATTTTTTCCTACTTCTTATCTTTTCCTTTCCCTTTGTAGGCCTTGAAAGACTACTGCTGGGCTCTATGTCATGGGCTTCAGAGAGGCTTGCCACTCTCCTACCTGGCTCGCCCTCAACAGCCTTATCACTAACAATTAACTCCTGTTGGCTCAGCCCAATTTGTGATGTATGAAGCCCACACACCTTCTCTGCTATAATGTTCTGGCCCAAAAACACTTCAATCTTCACACCTGGCCTTTCAAGGCTTGACCCAGTCAGACTCCTAACCAAACCTGGCTTACACACTTGAGGCTCCATGCTCTGACTGACAATCATCTCTCCTCTGGAGCCGATCCTCTGGTTTCGTACCTCCATCATTTGGCTGCAGGTCTCAGCAGTCAATACCTTTCCCCCATCACCTCGAACCACTATGGCTTCCCCTACACTCCTCTGACATGCCACATTTTCCATCTCCACACTCCAACTCTGACCAGCTGGCCTTTTTCCTTGAGGTACATTACACTCCAGCTTATCAGCATCATCTTCAACATCCTTACTGCAATTCCAACCTACACTATGATCCCCCATTGTGTTTGAACTACCAAACTCAGTTGCATCTTGAATCTCATTACATTTGCAAGCGAGTTTTACTGTTTGCACAGTAACCACCTGTTCTTCGCAAACTCTCACTGGAAACACCCTACCTCTGCATTCCATATTCACAACTGAATTAATAGGATCCATACTTTTGGTGGAAACTTTCACCTTAGCATACACAAAAGAGAGTGGTTGACTCATATCTCCTTCAAGGCATAACACTTGCCCCCAGACCTCACATATCCTTCTTACATTGGAACTATTCCATAGATGTAGAGGAATGCCATAATAACTCAGCCAAACACATCTTTCCTGCTCCAGAACCTGCCCTGGTTTTCCTTCAACAATTTCTTCACACCAATCCAGAATCAGTTCCTTGATGGATGGTATTTTCAGTGCCTTCTCCTCCTTTGATTTGAAAGTAATAACCACATCTCTTCCCCCACTTTCTCTTACCAAAATATCCTCCATTCTTATACCTGCCAATTCCTTTTTCAGGCTAACATCAGCATATTGGGTTTTCAATCTTGCAATGATGCTCTCAAATAGCCACCAATTTCCTACTTCGTCTGCCTTTAAAAAGAAGCCCCCTAATCCCTTTGCCCTTTCTCCTGCCACAGCCTCTACATAAGATCTCTGATCTCTAAATTCCCTTGCTCCAACTCTACCCCCTTCACCATTATTGACTTGGGCTACTTGTCTCCGCCCTTGAGCAGTTGATACTATTCTTACAGCTTCAACACCTACCTTAGCCTTCGCAAAATCTGCATGTTTGACCTGCAATGAACGATCATCCACCCAAAAGCAATATTGTATGTATGCCCGTGGAAATTGTATGTATGCCAGACACATCTATCTATCTATCTAGCTATCTAGCTATATATTGTATAAGCCAAAATGAGTTTTCATGAGGAGTTTTATGGGAATTCCAAAATTTTATAATAAATTTGTGAATTATCAAATTAAAAAATAAATTTAAATAATATTGGGATTACAATTATATTCTAATCTTAATATTATTTATACCGTGCCTTCAGGTACGGGTATACGCTAGTAAATAAATAAAACACAATTATAGTATATCTGGGTTTAGAGTTTTATATTCTCAAAATCTTACAGGTCGATCCAATTAAGCAAATCAGTGGGTCAAACAAGCAATCTTTCAAAAAGACTCTTGAGTTGAGGAACTCTATTTTTTTACAAAATCTATATTGAAAATAATATAAGAATGATGTCCTAATTTTATTTTTTAAACAAAACCATCAGTATGGATATTTTCAATTTAAATTGAAAAATTGACATTATGGCTCTGTGGGGACATATTTTTAGGGTTGTTCACGTGGCCTAGATTGTTAACCGAGATGCCACGTAGGGAATATAGGGATGCCGAAGTATGATGTGATTATATTGGAATTCGAAATATTCGAATAGAGAACAAGAGTCCTAAAAGATATTAGACTACTTACTTAGATAAGGTTGTAGTTGATCCTAATTTAAATAAGAAGAGTCTTAAATGAGTAATATCTTTGTAAATGATAGAGTCTCATGATATAAGACTTCTAACAAAAGTTGGACACTAATCATTATACAAAAAGGGTACCTTGTAGGTCTAAAGTAGGTTTTGAACTAATGTTACTTTGTCTTAATATCTTTGAGAGATAAGTTGATTAACTTGATCGTCGGAGTGCTCTCGAGTGGATGAGCCACCGTGATGTTTATTATCATCTTGTGTGCAAGTGTTGGGTTCTTCTATTCTTCTGTGTGCTCTATGGCTAAGTTCCTTAGATCTCAGCTAGCAGATCTAGTTTGGTTGTGAGGTCAAAAATCAACACCCACAATTTGGTGCCGTCTATGAAAACTTAGTAAGAATAGATGACCAACATCTAATAAGGAGAATTAGAAGGATCATATTGATTCTTGGTTCTTGGTTTGTAATGAGTGGACATTTGAGTTCTTGGTTCTTTGTTCTTAGACGATATAGATTTCATCACCTCAGGTTATCGAGATAATAGAACCTAAGGGCAGTTGTAGAACATAATTTTGAATTGTCCACGTGGCCTAAATAGTTAGCCAAGGTGCCATATGGGTGATTCTAATTAGCCGAAGTGTGGTCAAACCACATCTGACTCTGAGATGTTCAAATGAGGGATAGAGTCCTAGATGATAACAAACTCTCTATTTGGGTAAGGTTGGACTCTTAAGAGGGTTGATCTTAATCCAAATATGAGGAGTCTTGGATAATTGATATCCTTATAAAGGATAAAGTCCCATGAAATAAGACTTCTCGAGGAAGTTAGACACTGATCATTATAAATTAAGGTACCTTCGTAGGTTTAAGGTGCTGGCTTAATCTATTCTTCCGTATACTCTATAGCTAAGTTCCCTAGATCTCAATAGGGAGATCTGTTTAGTTATGAGATCAAAAATCAACACCCACAATTTGGCGCCATCTATAGGAACTTAGTAAGAATAGATGGCCAACATCGGACAAGGAGATCAAACCAGAGATGATATAACCAATGAGGAGGTGGCAAGTCATGATGTTAGTATGACGGTTGAGTTGTTTTGAGATGACAAATTTCGAATCTTAATGTTCTCGAACAAGCGAGTCACAATCTCGGCTAGTAGTGCGATCTCAGTTGAGATGTTGGACTTGGATGAGAAAGAACATTTTAATTATTGGTTTTTGATGAGTAAACACATGCAAGTCCTTGTTTCATGAAGCCGACGAGTCATGATCTCAGTTGGAGGAATTCCTTTTATCATGTTGTTTAGCTGACATGTTAAGAGGTCAGACGATATAGGTTCCATCTCCTCACATTGCCGAGATAATAAAACCTAGAGGCAACTGTGGGGACATATTTTTAGGGTTGTCCAGGTGGCCCAGGTTGTTAGTCGAAGTGCCACATAGGGAATCTAAGGATGTCGAGGTATGATGCGATCATATCAAAATCCGATACATTCATATAGAGGACAAGAGTCCTAAAAGATATTAGACCACTTATTTGGGTAAGGTTAAACTCTTAGGAGAGTTAATCCTAATTTAATAAGAGGAGTCTTAGATAAGTGATATCCTTGTAAATGATAGAATCCCATGAAGTAAGACTTTTAAGAGAAGTTGAACACTGATCATTATATAAATAGGACACCTCCGTGGATCTAAGGTAGGTTTTGAACTAGTGTTATTTCGTGTTGATATCTTTGAGAGATAAGTTGACTGACTTGATCGTCGGAGTGTCCCCGGGTGGACGAGCCACCATAGTGTTTATTGTCTTCTTGTGTGCAGGTATAGGGTTCTGCTATTCTTCCGTGTGTTCTACGGTTAAGTTCTTTAGATCTCGGCTAGAAGATCTAATTTTGTTGTGAGATCAAAAATCAACACTCATAGGCTTTATTTGCTTATGGCTGTTTTTGAGGAGGGGCTATTGAAGCCCCAAAAAAAAAAAAAAACTAACAGTTTGACTATGCATTGGCGCCACATTTAAATCATCCAATTCGAAGGTAACACATGACAAGCAAAGGACATTCCACGAAATATAGCAAGATATAGGCCATGTTTGGTAAAACTTTTTTTAAGTTAAAAACTGATAATCAGAAACCAGAAACTAAAAGCACTCTAATCCCAGCTTCCAAATAATCAGTTTTTTTCAACTAAGTTAAAAACTATTGTTGCCTAATAAGTTACAAACAAAAACTGCACCAAACAGTTTAGTATAGATTCTCAAATCAAAATAAGCTATAATCACTCTCAAAAGCTATAACAAACAATCCCATAGAAGAATACTATAAATAGATGAAAGCAAAAAAAAGGCTATAAATAAATGAAAGCAAAAGCTAAGAAGACTTGACCAAATGCAGACTCTACATCTTTATCAATTTCATTTATCTTTAAATTTCAGTACTTTACTTTCATGCACTACACTTATATTTTGTAGGAGTATATTAACTTTATAATTCTAGAACTCGATCGGTTTAAAGTTTCAAAATTGCCTGAGTAAATGTAACACTTTGTAATTGTTTATTCAATTAATTCATTGTAATTTTTGCTCAGGCTCTCCCTCCCATTCTACTACGAATTTAAGTTAAAAATATTGATTCATCTTTTCAACACAACATAGTAAAATCCTTTTCATTGAAATTAAGCAAACTTTAACACGATCGTCTGATAAAATTTATATTTATTATCTTTAAGGACTTTTCATATCGTTACTGGCACGTTCTAATTACATTTCTAACCTTCGAAATATCAAAAATAGCCAACACTATAGCTTGTTTTACTAACAACGGTAAAAAATTAAAAAAAAAACGTTTTTAACAAGGTTTATTTTTGTTTTGCATCTGCTAAAAAAAGCCACATACTCTTTTATCAATAAGTAAAACTAACCTTTTAGCATTTTTCAAATGTATTAACTTTTTTAACAATAAACTTTATCCTTAAAAGAATCAAAAATACTGTTAAAAAAATAATTGTGGTGAAACCCAACCTGAATTACATCAGTTGGTTTGTATAATAATTTTGTAAGAATTTTCTTTCTTATGTAATTATCATCCTCTATCAAATGAATAAGTAAAGAAGAAAAATAGGACTAGAAAAGCTTGACAAACATAACCTAATCTTGGCAAGGAAGACTAATTGGTGCATTTAGGTCATGTTTGTTTGGGTGGACATGAGCTTGGGATTGGACTAATAGTCCAATAAAATTATCAATCCGATGTTTGGTTAAACAATTAAAGTACGGACTAATTATTTTAAACTTGACTATTAGTTAAGATAGGATACATAATCCAACGAATTGATAATCCTAGGACTATTAGTCATGGGAATGCTAATCCAGTCCGCCCAAACAAACATGGCCTTACTGTTTAAGATATTTAATGGTACTTGTACCAATGAGGGATGGATCCAAGATTTTAATATAGGGGTGAAAAATAATGTAAACAAAAAATTTATTTTAAAAAAAAATAATTTATACACTCAACATCAATTTCTATCCACATGAAAGATGCAAAATAACATGAAAAAGTATATATATAAACATGTTTTTTTATATATTTATGTTGAGTTACAAAAGACACAAATCGTATGACAATCTATTAACACCAGTTGTGAGAAAATTCTTTTTGTTTTCTTTTGGTTATATTTTGTACAAATTGTTAAATTTTGTACTTTGAATCTTGTGTTTTATAGATATAGAGGTGTAGGTTATGAATCCACTTATTTTTTTCAGCAGTTCTGGATCCATATAATTTATTCCCTCCCCGCCAATCTCCCTAATGAGGTGGTAAGATAGAATGTACATAGGAAGAGTTCTGAGTGGATATTTAAATGTGGGTCAAATTTTTAAATTTTACTTGTCACGTCATTTGGAGAGAATTTGGAGAAAAAATTGTGTGAATGATTCATTTTTCTATTCTTTTTTAAAAGTTAGAAGAAGCGAATATGTATATTTTGAAAATCATTAATCACTAATACTAACATATAAAGTGTTTTTGAAATCATATGGGGGATTGGCCCCTCTTGCCTCACTCTAGGTCCATTCTTATTCAAAACAATACTCTACATTAGCAGGCGTCTCTCCAGTCTATAAGTCCATCAGATCGACTTCAATAACATGATTTGTTTATCTTTTAGGTTCCTATATGGAAAAAAATGGGGAAAAAATAGATTTGATAATTATAATCATGTTTTCTTAAAAATAAATAGTTGAACCCATGTATAATTATAATCATGTATCCAATGATATAAAATATTTATAAAAAAATAAAAATAAAAAAAGTGAATATAACATTATTTTATATTATGGTTAAATTACATTTTGTCCCTTTTATGTTTGGCTATTTTCCACTTTGGCCTCTAAAGTTTATTTTTTCTCACTTTGCCCCTTTATGTTTCAATTTTTTCTTAATTTACTCTTAAAACTAACTTTGTTCAAAATTAGACAAAAAATATCACAATAACTATCACATAACAGAAAAAATATATTATTATATTAGAATTTAAGTTTATGCCATAGATGTGAGTTATATATAACAAAATATTTTTATACCATGTGATTGTTAATATGTTGATTTTTGTCTAATTTTTACTAAAAAAAAACTTTAAGAGTAAACTGAGAAAAACTTAAAACATGAAAGGTCAAACAAAAAAAAAATACTTAAGAATCAAAGTAAAAAAGTGACCAAATATAAAAAGGGCAAAGTGTAATTTACCTTATATTATACATGTATGTATAGGGTGCCTCTATTTACACACCGCCTTTCATCTTAAGGCACATCACTACTTAAGGCACACCTTTAGTAATTTGATAAATAAGAAATTTGCTCAATACACACTATAATCTTCCATCTCTACCCTTACACACCCCACCCACAATCTTCAATCTTCTATGTTTCTTGTAGTACACACCTCCACTTCAAAAACACACACAACGTCCCCCTCCATTATCTGTTTCATTGTCATCACAGAGGTTTGGACTATTTTCGGTCTCCATTCGTGTTGAACTTCACTACATGCTCTTCTGGTTCACGACCCCCTTCATTATCTATTTCATCAAAGACGCCGGTGGTGATCGTTGTTATCATCACAGTTGGAAACAACCCCACGTTGGAGATATAGTAGGTGAGAATTCTCATTTAGCTTAGATTTTAGGGTTTTATGTATGTTTTTCCATTGCCATGAGCATTATATTTGAAAATGTAATTTTGTGAACCGTTTGACACTGGTCTTTCGAACTTTAACCTTTTGTCCAGAGTGTTTATGTCGAATATAATGAAATTGTTCGACATTTTAGTGTCAAACATAATTAAATTGTTAAGAGTTAGTCTGTCGAACAGAAGCATTTTGTTCGATATTAGAGTATCATACAAAATGGAATTATTCAGTTCTAAACTTCTGAACGGACTTATCCTTTACTGTTTTCTATTCCATTTTCAGAAATGGATGACCCTTTGCGTATTCCATCCACTGCCTCAAAGAGACAACGTCGTGCATTAACAAATCCATCATGCAGTCCAATTAAAATCTTCAATAATATGTATATTTTTTGTTATTTCTTTAAGGGTTTTTAGTTTTTGTTTTTGGGTTTTTAGGTTCTTGAGAGAGAAGATACATGACTAATGTTTCAGCAGAGAGGTGTGTATTGCATTCATTATTGTCCTTTATGGTAATTTTATGTAAGGTATGTATCATAACCCTTAGCCCTTTGTCTTTTGTGATCATTTTATATTAGGTTAATATTGTAATAAAAAATAAACTAATTAATAATGTACCTTAAAATGAAAGGTAATTTGTAAATGGAGGCTCCTGTATGTATAGTCACTTTTAGGACATGACAAGTAACTTTGGATACAGCCACTTATAATAGACTGGAACTTACTGGGCTTGAACCCATTTGATAAGTTAGCCCAATTTAGTTCTGGTATACACACATAAGAACTTGCTTTTCTGGGCTCGTATAAATTGGGGCTTATATCTGAATCTATGGGCTTGTGCCTTGAGTTTAACTCTCCCTACCCCACGTCCTCATCATCATGAATTTTTTTTTTAAATATATTTATATTGAAGTAGTGTTATGATAAATTTGGGCTAATAGGTTATGTCTTGAGTTTAACTCTCTCTACCCTACTTCCTCATCCTCATGAATTTTTTTTTTTCAAATATATTTATATTGGAGTAGTGTTATGACCAAATTTT
Source organism: Camellia lanceoleosa (assembly GCA_025200525.1). Classification (NCBI taxonomy): domain Eukaryota; kingdom Viridiplantae; phylum Streptophyta; class Magnoliopsida; order Ericales; family Theaceae; genus Camellia; species Camellia lanceoleosa. Next base: position 130,563,248 of record CM045765.1, read on the forward strand.
TTGTTCTAAATTTATTTAAATTCATTATTTAATCAATTAAAAATTCAGACTTTTGCCTTTTTGATGAAATTTTGGGTTTTCTTCAACAGGTTTTCCCTTCAGTGTGATTTTCTCTTTCATCACAGATAAGAGAGCATGGTGAATTGTTTGTAACAACTTTATTATAATTATCTAAGTTCATGTTTTTACCCCGAAAAAGAGAGAGAGAGAGAGAGAGAGAGAGAGAGAGAGAGAGAACACTGTGAATTTGATCACAAATCAATGGAGAACGGTCTCACAAAAAGTGTAAAATTGACCTATAGATAAATGTGTTTTGTTTACATTGTGTGAACAAATTCACACTCATAAGAAAGCGACTTGGTGAAAGCTATGCAGATGAAATGAAATGATAATATGAGGTTCAAATAACAAATCGGTCCTGATTTGACTCTATATCTCTTTATAGAAAATATTTGAGATAATAAAAAAAGCTCTCTAAATTTGACCTATAAAGATGTTACATAATAAGTGTCATTTTTTGATTTGTTACACATTGGACTATATAACTCTCCAATAATGAATCTAGAAATATAAAATTATAAGTTTCTAACATTTCTCATCGCTTTGTCTCCATTTACAATGCTTTTATCTTTATATATGCATTCAATTCAATAAAAATGTTTGAACTTTGCACTTGCAGTCACATGAATAAAATGATCGTCAGTGTCAATGGGAATCATCATAAGTTTCTCGAGAAGTGAATAGTAAAATTGATGCATGTTTAGATTTTAGATATGTGAGATTAGAAAAGTTAATGAATTGGAAGTATTTTTATTTTTACTTTATCATTTATATTTATTTTTTATAAATTGCAGATCTAAACACAAGATAAGAACTGTCTATAACAATTTCCATTTGCCATCCAAATGCAACTCTCAACCCTTTATTAATTTTTTTCATTGCACCTTAAACTGACTATTTTCCTCTGATAAATTTTTTCTCCTTCCTTTCTTTTTCTTTTTTTTTAAATTCTCTTTCTCATAAACTTTTTATGGCAGGGAAAAAGGAAGAGAAATAGTATGACTAGCATGGACAAGTACTGGACTAATCTTGAGTCAATTTGATGGGAAAAGACCTCCTCTTCAGTCAATTTCACATTACTTCAATAGGCTGCAACACAGATTTAGAAAGTCAAGTTTTTAATACACATGGTCCATGTACTTAGAGCATCTCCTCTCCAATGCAAGTGTTAAAATTGTATGTTAAAATATGTATTACAAAGTATCAATAAGGAAAAGTTAAACTCAATTTTGGATTTTTAGTATTTGTTAATTTAATGATTGCATGAGTACTCTTACCATACAAAATGGACAAATGAGAGCACCCACTATACCCCCTCTCCATGGAATAATTACTCTTCGTATTACTATCATTCATATTTTTGTATATTTCATTTTCTGGTCTTATTCTAGGTAGACAATGATGACCTAAATTGTTCTCCCCATAAATTTCACCGTGAAGACTCTCAAAAAAAAAAAATTCATTGGATATTGATATATATATATACTAGCGTATGCCTGTGCCTGAAGGCACGGTGTAAATAATGTTAGGATTATAATATAATTATAATCACAACACTATTTAAATTTAAGATTAAAATGCAATTATAAAAATATATTTAATAGACTATACTCTACTATTCCAAACAAATCAAATATAAAAAAAATTAAATATCAAATAATGCACACCTTTCAATAATTTTTCTGTTGGTAAACCATAACAGTAATAATTTTTCTCTGAATTTTATCTGTCATTTTTTTTTTTAGTCTATTGCAATTTGTTTCAACAACAACAACTAAAAAAAAATTAAAAAAAGAGGAGGAATTTGTTCGAATCTGAGCCTTGAGTATATGAGCTCAAATCTTTTCTTTTTTTTTCTTTTATAAAAATTTTTAAAAAATTAAAAAAAAGGCCTCAGATCTATCTTACTCTCTTTCTCTCTTATCTGTTGAAAATATCTAAGCAGCAAATAAAGAAATGATAAAAGAGAGGACCTCTCCTGTGAAGCAATTCATCAAGCATTTAGCAAACAAAGGAGAATAAGGTATATTTGTTGATCCAACTTACCAATTACCAATATTGCTTAACTAAACAAATTAAAATCACAAATCTAAGGTATATTTGTTGATCCAACTTACCAATTACCAATATTGCTTAACTAAACAAATTAAAATCACAGATCTAACAGAGAAGCAGCAATAAATTGTAAACAATATAAAATTAATTTTTATTGATACAATAGTCAAAAATAAACAATTTTTCTAAAATTAATATTACTATATAACATTCTAATAATTTAATATAAGATTTATTGCACACTATATAAATAACGTAAAATTTATTATTTTAAGTAATGTATTTATTATTTGGTTTTTTTTTTAAAGTTGAAATAAATGGATTTATTTTTTTCCCACAATTAACATGACTTATTTATTCATATGTATAAAAAATTATTATTTCATATTTTCTCAATCATATATTATTTTCAATTTTCAATTTTTATTTTCGAGTCATTAAACTTCTAATTGATGCATATTTAAAAAATACAGTTTAATATATCTTACATAATTACAAAAATTAAAAAATAAATAAATATAGAAGTAAAAAAATCAAAATAAAAAATCTAATGGCCTTCCAATAAATTACAATTTTTTGATAGAGAATGAAAGATTAAGAAATCATTTGACAATAATAAACAATTTAAACAATCTCTCATTTATTACACCTAAAATTAAAATTAATCTTTACTTGAATGGAGAAATTATTTGAGAATAAAATACTCAATTAATTTGTTATGTATGATACTTAAAATCTATTTCTCTATCTTTATTTATGTCATTTAAACTATTTTTATTAAATTAAATCTTAAAATTAATTTCTCACATTCATGAATAGTTGAATTTTTTTAATTTTTTGTTTAAAAACTTGTAGTGGAAAAAAATATAATCACGAAATTACATTCATATTTTTTGAAAAAGTTATAAAAAATAAATAATAATTTCATATATATTTGATTTTGTTGTTGTGTGCAGATGGCAATCTCTCACTCTGTTTTTCTATCTCTCTCTTCAAATTGAAGAACACCCAAGACCAATGAGAGGATGTCAAAACACTGTATAGAGAGAGCTACTGCAAAGAAAAAATAATAATTAAAAATAGAAGAAGAAGATGGTTTTGAACCCGAAGAAAAAATAATTAAAAAATAGAAATCATCCATTAAGATCTCAGTGTATAAGCTAAAGAGAAATACAGTTTCAAAACTAACTCACTCTCTCACTCTGTTTTTCTATCTCTCTCTTCAAATTGAAGAACACCCAAGACCAATGAGAGGATGTCAAAAACTATATAGAGAAAGCTATTGCAAAGAAGAAAAAATAATTTAAAAATAGAAGAAGAAGATGGTTTTGAATCCGAAGAAAAAATAATTAAAAAATAGAAATCATCCATTAAGATCTCAGTGTATAAGCAAACTAACTCACTCTCTCACTGCTTTTTCTATCTCTCTTCAAATTGAAGAACACCCAAGACCAATGAGAGGATGTCAAAACACTGTATAGAGAGAGCTACTGCAAAGAAGAAAAAATAATTAAAAAATAGAAGAAGAAGATGGTTTTGAATCCGAAGAAAAAATAATTAAAAAATAGAAATCATAAACTGTGAGAAAATGAAGAATTAGAATCTCACCTGAATAAACTCTAGTTGCTGAGAAAACTGAGGAAAAGAAGAAAAAATAATGAAAAAATAGAAGAAGAGAGGAGACGTGGTTAAGTAGGAAGTTTAGCCCTCAACAGGTCTCTTTTATGATGAGAACAGAGAAGGGAGAGAGATAAGGATAAAATAGAGAGGAGACGCGGGTAAGTAGGAAGTTTAGGGTTTTGGCGGGAAGTAAATGTAGATATATATTTGGGATTGATATATATTTAAAGGGGGTAATCTCATCCGTCTATGTAAATACACAAGTGAATCATGACCATTGAAATGTCCTAGTAGGATAATTGTCTAACATATTTTTAAAAACCTTTGTGCCTGATTATATAGATATATATATATATATATGAATAAATCGTATTCTGTTTTATAAAATGGATTTTTAGTTTAAAGTTCCTAATGTTAAGATTTTATAAGATAAATAACATGTAACATTTTCACAGTAGTTGAAGTCCCTCAACATTTTCACAAAGAAATTTCTCTATGACAAACTGAAATTTTTTTAATAATATTGTTGAGGGACGTTAACTAATAAGGAAAAACATATTGGACCTTTCCTACTACGCAAAGTTGGAGAGGGATGTTTTACTAATTTTCCCTTTATAAAATGAATGATTTAAGTTTAAATTCATAATTATTGTACATTTCAAAAAATAAAATGTAATTTATTCATATGTTGGTGACTTCCTCTGAAATTGAGATGAGACTCATTGTACTTACGAGATAAATAATTTGAATTGCCATTGTAGACATAAGATAGAACCCACAAGATAGAATATGAAGAGGTGTGAAGAATACTAGTACGAAGGGAATGACTCCCGCTGTGTGTTAACTAAGCACTGCTAACACAAACAACTCAAAATTGGAAGGTTAACACACTCACTAGAGATGATCTTAGGTGAACGCAACTTTAGCATGTAGGCTTCATTTTGTAAATAAGTTGAGTTGAACAGAATAATAATTTGTTCAAATTTTGCTTGAAGAGTTAAGTCTCATTTGGAAATAAGTTATTTTAGTAATTTTTTTACTTTTACGAAAATATGTGTAGAGAAGTAAAAAAAAGTAATGTAACAACTTATACTGATTTTTTGACTTTTTAATTAAAATATATAATTGTCAAACAAGACCTTAAGCAAATTTCAAAATGTACTCAAATTTAATAATTTACATAACAAATTGACCTTAAATGAACTTCAACCAGCTAAACATTAAATAGTACACAAACTTATTGAGTCAACTAATAAGTTTTTCAAGTTTAACTTGAAAATTTATTGAGTTTTAAAACATATATATTAAAATTTAACTTATTTATATAATAATCAATTTCAATTGAACTTTTAATAAGTCGAGCTCGAATAACTTGATTTAGTTTACAATCTTGTTTACATGGGCTTTTAAATTTGCCTTCTAATTTTTTTTTTAATCTATTTATTTACATTTTTGTAGCTTTTTTCTTTCAATTTATTTATTTTTTTACTTTTTATGGTCATTTAGAAAGAAAAAAAAATTATGGATGAAGGCCCATAAAATGGGAACCTGAACTGTATACATTAATTTTATTTTTTTTTTAATTTACTATGGTCATTTTTAAAATGCAGATAAAGTCAATAAAATCATGATAGAAAAGTTTTTTTTTTTTTTTTAAAAAAAGAAAACTATTGAAGCCTAAGTTTGTACCCTGAACTGCAATTATATATCTGCTCAAGCTGTTGTATTTGTGTTGTTTCCCATTCCCAAGTACCTTAATGCTGTATTTGATTGGGAGATTTGAAGAAGGATTTGGAAAGAAAAATAGAAAATGTAGGTGAAATATGAATGAAGCATGTGTATATTTCACTTAGTTTCACATACCTTTTTCTTTTTTTTTCCAAATCCCTCCCCAAATCCCCCAACCAAACACAGCGTAAAAAAAATTAATTACAAATAATTTTAATTCAGATAAGCTAAGGATCACATGTTATCCTCTATGCCAAAGGCAAAATTGAACAATAATTGTTGCAAATTCATCTTCAATGAACTGCTATATTCCATGTCAAATTTGACACAAAATTGACAAAATATCAAAATTTGGTACTCTCTCTCTCTCTCTCTCTCTCTCTCTCTCTCATTACGTATATCATATTTTGTGATATAAAAAATAACATTTACTTTATTCAAACAATATTACAAAATTATGCATTTTTAACACCATAATATATCAAAATTAACTTTAATATTGTTATTTTGACACCAATTATTTGAAGTGCTCTAACTACAAAACTAAAAACGAAACAAAACAAAAGAGAGGTGAAAATTGAAAAAAGTGCTTCAAACAAATTAGGTTTGTCATTGATGACTAAATTCAGAGCATGATTAGCCACAACAGTTTTTGCTTGAAGTTGAATTTGGAATGATCACATTGAGGGCCCATTTTATGTTACATAGGACATATGATATCATATGAAAACCAATCACACAAAAATTTGTGTAACTTGAAAAGTGACATCCCCAACAATGTTACTCTCTGTATTTTTGTTTAAAAACCCTTGTTAGGTTTCTAAGCCACGTCTCACATATCACGTCATATTTTTAATTAATTGTACATATAAATATTATATTTAATTTGTGTCAATTTTTTGGATGATTGATTTAAAGTGAACTATGGAGAGAATATGGGTGAATATGGTCCGAAATCGTTTGATTTACGATAAAATTATGATCAATTAGTTGTCTATAGTTTTATAAAAATCGAAACTAAATCAATCCATTTAAATTATGGAATCAATCTGAACCAAATTATTTAAATACGATTCGGTTCGATTTGAAACCACAGTTTCATATGATATGTTCAGAAGAAACATCATATAACATTCACCAAACAAACTAATATTAAGCCAATATTGTACAATATTAATCTACTTATGATTTTCATAAACATAAACAAATTATGCTACCATTAACTTAAACAAACATAATACCTAGTAAATAAACATATTGTTCAACATATAGTAAACAAAAAACTCCCATCAAATAAATATTGTCGTGATAACAACAATTACAAAACTAAAATTATTCTAAATAATTAAAAAAATCAATTATAGTGGCATAGAAAAAAGAAGAGAAAACTGAAACGATATGAATTTTGATTTGGTTTTAATTATATATAAGAGGCTAAGATTGTATGCATGCAGGGTGTATGGTAGGTATATGGCTTAAATTATATATGATTCGGTTTAATTTCAATCCGAAACCATGAACTTCAATCCAAAACCGGTCCACAGAGACTGGTTTTTTAATTTTTCAAATCAAAACCGATTCACAAATTAAAAAAATTAAACCAAACCTACCGAATTAGACTGAATTAGTTTTGTTTGTGAATTTTTCGAATTCTTTACTCCACGTAGGAGAGAAGTTGCAACTTCTCTAGTGATGGTAAAGTTATGCGAAGTTACAAACTTAAAAGAAAAGGGTGTGCGACTACAATCAGTTTATTCACGTTAAGTGAGAGAGTAATTTCGAAACTTCATTCTCTCTCTCTATACAGTTTACTATGTGAGTGTCTGGAAAATAGATTTTTTTATAAAATTTTTTAGTTGTAAGATATTATTGGAGAAAATTTTTTTTGTGTTTGAGAAAATAATTAGGTTTTTTTATAGTTAGATGTGATGTTTGTGAGAGAAAAAGTGAAATGATTATGAAATTTAATGTGATATTTTGTTTGTATATATATTTTTTAATTTTATAACCAATTTATCTTTTAGTAAACAAAAAACAAAAAAAAAATCTAAAAAATTTGTTCCCAAACACCGCAATATGAGTGCTTTCAGTGTTTCATTTACATATTCAACAGGATAGGAAGTATTCTTTTACTACAATAATATTTTTCTCCCATTCAGTTCTTTTAAGTTGGGTTGAATTTTTTTTCAAGTTAAAATTTAAATTTGAAAAAACTATCTAATCCCATGTAATTCACCGCAATTTCAGTTTCGATCATTTGAACTATCATTTTATAAAACCCTATATATATTATCTATTATAAAAATTAAATCAATTTAATAATTATAATATTTTTATAGGTAAATTGTACTAACACCCTTTGAGGTTTATATTTATTACAGTTCTCCCTCACTTTTTTAAAATTACATCTCCCTCCCTTAGATTTAAAGTTTCATTACATATTTCTCCCTCAGCAATTTAATTTTTTTAAATACTAATTTTGCCCTCATTGGGTAAATTACATCGACACTCCTCACAATTTAGAAATTACAATCCCCTCTCTAAGGTTTAAAGTAGCATTACCAATTGTTCCCTTGGTTGAAAAAAAAATTCATTAAAAAAAAATTAATTGAAAAAAAAATTAATTGAAAAAAAAATTTGTTAGTAAAATTTTTAAATTTCTCTTTAAAAACCAACGTAAACTCATTTTTTTCTCAATTTACAAACTGAGACAATCATTTATAAACCAAAAAAATTATCAAACAAGTTTTTATGACAGTTTTTTAAATTTTTGTAAATATAAATTGAAAACTAAAAACGAAATAGTTACCAAACCGGCTTCAAATAGTAAAAATGTAGTAAAATTAACAAATAATTAAATAAGGTACCAACGTAAGAAAATGACTTATCAAAAGATTCTTAATCTATATATGGTTTGATTTTTAGAAAAAATTTTTAAAAATTAAAAATTAATTTGGTTAAGAAATAAAAAATAAAAAACAATTATCATTTAAGGGTAAAAAATAATTATCATTTTAACTTTTGAGCAGGTTATATACATATATATGGATGTTTCAATTTAATTTGTAAAAAATTATTTCTAACCACTCGGAAGATAAAAATTATATAAAATGATCATTATTTTTTATTTTTTATTTCTTAACCAAATTAATTTTTTATTTAAAAAAAATTCTAAAAATCAAACCATACATAGCCTAAAAATCTTTTGATAAGTCATTTCTTACGTTAGTAACTTATTTAATTATTTGTTAATTTTACGATATTTTTACCATCTGAAGCCTGTTTGGTAACCATTTCGCTTTTAATTTTCAATTTATATTTACAAAAATTTTAAAAACTGTCATAAAAACTTGTTTGATAATTTTTTTAGTTTATAAATGGTTGTCTCAGTTTGTAAATTTGAGGAAAAAACATAAATTCAAAAAATGAGTTTATCTTGATTTTTAAACAGAAATTTAAAAATTTTACTAACAAAATTTTTTTTCAATAATTTTTTTTTCCAACTAATACTAACCGAGGCGCAATTGGTAATACTATTTTAAACCTTAGGAAGGGGATTGTAATTTCTAAAATGTAATGGATGTCAATGTAATTTACCCAGTGAGGGCAAAATTGGTATTTAAAAAAATTAAATTGTATGAAACTTTAAACCTCAAGGTGGGACATGTAATTTCTAAAAAATGAGGAGAGAACTATAATAAATATAAACCTTAGGGGGTGTCAGTGTAATTTATCCTATTTTTATTTTATTTTGAGGGGTTATTTGGGATAACCTAAATAAGTATACTTTTTGTCTTTTTATAAAAAGATATACAGAAAAGTAAAGAGATAATGTGATGAAAAAAAAATAAAAAAAATAAATTATTTTTGAATTGCTAAACTTGACCTGACAGTACAATTCAAACACTGTAACTTTTTTCTTTGTTTTATTTTTAGCATTTATTTTGACTTATATTTGAATATTGGGCAAGTCAGGCACTGCAATCCCGGTGTGTAAAGAATGGCCACAAAACAAGATTCCTAGGCAAGTGCGGTGCAACAAGAATATAAAAAGGGATTTTTTTTTTTAAGGTTCTTGATTTTCTGATTTTATAGCATAAAGGACATCAAATATTTTTATGATGTTTAAGGTCCATCAACAATACTTTCATAATGTCTAAGGTCCCTCAACCATGATCCAGAGAAATTTCAGTCCAGAGAAAATTGGTGCAGAGAAATTTCAGACCAAATTTCTTTGAAAAAAAAATTAATCCAGAGAAATTCTCTAGTCCAAACCAGAGAAATTCAATTCTGTCTAAAATCCAAAGAAATTTTTTACTGACTTCAAAGTGTTTTGATATCTATGTTTCCAATTCACTACATAAATATAATATCCTTCCTAAGGACTAGCTTCCTCATTTCCTTAGACAATAGAGCCACAGCCACAACAATAGAAAATTCAAATTTTTCTGGGAAGCTACTGTAACTAATCATGTGGTTGTAAGTGGCAGCTACATGATTTTGTTGCAAGCTGTTGTAACAATAGAATATATATATATATATAACTATGACTGCCAATTAGGTGGAAGGGAAGGAAATGGAGAAGGTATGGAGGAAGCTGTTGTGAGGAGGGGAGGGAAAGAAAAGGAAAGGAAAGGGAGAAGGTATGGAGGAAGCTGCTGTGAAAATTGAAAAGGAAAGGGAGAAGGTTAGTCCAGAGAAAATGAATGAAGAATTTCTCTGGATCATTCTAAACCAGAGAAATTCTCTCAAAATCAATGAAATTCCTAAAAAAAACATTTCTAGATAAATTCTCTTTAACCCAGAGAATTTTCTCTGAATTTCTCTGAATTCTCTGTCTGTGTTTTAACCAAATTTTTCTGGATTTCGGAATTTCTCTCCAGAAATTTTTTGAATTTCTCTGGATTCTCTGTGTTATAGAAACATTAGTGAAACAATCCAAAGAAATTTGAATTTTCTCTGGATTGGATGTGTAAATAAGTCAAAGAAATTTTCAAAAAATCATAACCCAGATTCCAAAGTTTTATTCCCCCATCTTTTTCCTCCATTTTCTCAAAATACCAAACACAGTTCAATCACTTCAACACCACAAATTTCAAGTACCAGAAACCAAATTCGATAAAAGCTTAAAAATTACGAACAAATTTCCAGAGAAACCCTGTTTTCTTGAATCCCAAACAACAAATATCATCAACAATAAGAATTTGAGGAACTTTAAAAACAACCAATAAAAAATCCCAATCTACTTCTACTTGTACATAATCTACATAATACAAACAAACACATATATAAATATATGTATATTGATGATGATTATTACCTTGAACTTTGTACTAGGTCTTTCTGGTAGTTGGGTTGATGATAGAAACAGATTTTCCAGAAGATGACTTCTTCCACTCCCTATCTGCGTAGTACTTGAACACATCTCCATCTATGGTTTCTGCAAAAACTCCACTTCCCGCCATTCACATCTTCTTTAATCTCTTCGCGAAACCCCTTCGATCTCAACCGCAGCCTTCGAAATAGCCTTCCTCGGCCTCAGATTCCACAGCTTCGCCACCGATTCATCGCCATTGAGTCGATCGATGTGTCCCTGGCTGAGGAACTAAGTGCAGGAAGGAGAGCAACTGGTCAAGGGTTGGGGATTTGGAGCCAGCGGTGCTCAGGACAACGTGGATGGAGAGTGGATGGGGTGAGGGACCTTAAACTACAAAAGAATAGATTGTGGATCTAATCCATTATCAAAAGTTGGATAGGGACCTTAGACCGATTTTCCCATATAAAAACAGGTATGCTCGTTGTAGCATTTTAAAAATTCAAAACAAGACATTGCAGCATTTTAAAAAAATCAAAATAAGACAAAGTGGGTGTTTGAGAAGTGGATTTTTTTATAGATTTTTTTAGTTGTAGGATATTATTAAAGAAAAAAAATTTGTATTTGGGAAGATAGTTAGGTTTTTTTGTGGTTAGATGTGATGTTTGTGAGAGAAAAAGTAAAATGATTATGAGATTTAATGTGATATTTTGTTTGGATTGATTTTTTTTGATTTTGTAAAACATTTGTCTTGTAGTGAAAAAAATTTAAAAAAAAACCTAAAAATCAAGTTGCAAACACCGCCTGGTTTAGTCTAGTTTTGAAATTAATTTTGAAAAATAATTTTTTGAAAACAGTTTTTAAATTTTTAAAATTTATTTATTTGTATATTTTAAAAATATTTTTGTAGTTAGAGTTTTGTAGCCTTCATTTGAGATGAACTTTTTTAGCTTAAATTTATAGCTAATTGTTATTTTAATCTGGCTAAAAAAATTGTGTTTGTGATAATTTTTAATTTTTTTGTAATTGATTTGATGGTTGTAAAAAAAAAAATTTATTATATTTTTAATGTAACATTTTGTTTTATTGACTATTTTAGTCTTTTTTTTGTTTTCATTAACTATTTTAGCCAATAATTTGCATCTCAAACAATGATTTGTACTCCCTAAATGTTTTAAAAACCGGACCGGTAACCGTCGGGTTGAACCGGAATCGAACCGTAGCGTTATAAATATATTAAAATTATATTTAAATAAAAATATTAAATTATCTTAAATTTTCTCCTAATATTTTTTTTACTAAAAAATATAATAATATATTTTAAAATATTATTAATTTTAATTTTGGAATATGAAACCCTCGATATGATTTTAATTCAAATAATATAATTGAAAAAAAAGCAAAAATTTTGGTAGGATGTCAAAATTTCAAGTCTCCCTCCAATAAATTTGATTGAATCTCACATGGATTTCTTAAGTTTTTCTGGAATTTTTTTTTCTTTATAAATAGGTAGAAACTTTCATAATAATTTTAAACTTTCAATGGCTCACAAGAGGAAACATTTGAAAAGGAGTTTTCAATTAAAATTTTATTTTATATACATATATATATATATATAGCAAGAAAGAAAGAATAAAAAAAAAATAGTTAGAAGATATCAAAAAAAAAGTTCAAAATTTTTCATTTTTTCAACCCGACTGGTTCACCTAACCCATCCCGAGTCAACCGGTTCGGCGGTCCAATCGCCAATTTTTTCGATTCTTTCTAAATAGGCTGGTTTTTGGATTTGAACAGTTTAGAGGATGTATCCAAATCGAAAGCCCGACTGGTCGACAGTTCAACCGAATTAGTCCCTTCGGCCCAAAATATTAGTCTTTTTTCAAAAAATAAGAACTAAAATAACACGAATTTTCTATTTTGTCTTTCTTTTAAATTCATTAATTATGATAGTTGATGTTCCTAAAAAAAGCTAAGGGGCAATTTTGAAAGGTTAAATATTTTTTAAATGTAATTATTGTACTAGCAAAAAAAAGTTGGATTTCCAAAAGGGATTAATATTTTAGAACTGAGTGAGTAGTTTTTTTTGTAGTTGAATGGATGGATATGAGAGAATAACTGATTGATTGATATGTAAAATGTGAAAGAATGAGGGAGGAGAGAGGAAAAAAAATAATTGATTGATGTGTAAAGTGTGAAAGAATGAGAGAAAAGAGAGAAAAAGTGATTGAAAACAGTTTTTAAAAATTTATAAACCAAACAAAATTTGAGTTTTGAGCTTTTAAAAATTGATTTGAAAACTAAACCAAACAATTTCCATAATACCGAAGAGTCAATGTTTTGACACATGTATTTTTGCATTTTAAAAATTAGAAACATTGTGAAAATAGTTTGGAATTTTTAAGCATAAAGACCTCTTAATATTTTGTAACTATATACATGGGATGGATTTTGTGAGTAGAATTGTAATGACTATAAGATTTTATAAAAAATAAAATATTTTAATTCAATTCTATTCATTTGGCTAAACTAAAATAATAAAATCGTAAGATCTTATAATTTAGATCGAAATTATTATAACCATGTTCTTAATTGGTTTAGAACAACATTGGAAAATAAATAGATAATAGAATTAAATAGGTTTTTTTTTTTCTTTAAAAAGGTACTTCGATTTCATAGGGAATTGTACGAGCACAAAATAATTCTTCTCGTATAATCTTGTTGATCAAGCTTGCACTCCTCCAAACGTCGTTGTCCAACCACTTGAAAACACAAAGGTAAACTTGTCGACGTGTATGTGTCGGAAACCCCTCTGATACCTAAGTTAGCAAGTAAACAATAGACAAAAGCACTATGTATTTGAGAGTGAGAATTGCAATACTTGTGCATGGGTTCTGTCATGAGTTTTTATAGATTACACAGGAAACAGTCCTAGTAGGACTTTAACTCTCCCTAGTAGAGTCCTCTTAGGAAATACCTTCCTTAAGGATAATGTTTATCCTAAGTACACCCTTCCCACTGCAAGCCAAGTGAGATGGCCAAACACCCTGCTCGGCTAACCATGCCTAACCGAGCTACCTCGTCCCGCTCTTTCTCTGGTCAAACCAGACAAACAGCCAAATGATGATCTGCCGAGCTAAAGCTAGCTCGACCTTCTTCGCTAAAGCCATCTCGATCTACTTATGGCTTGCACATAGATGACTAGGTCCAATTCCATTATCTGGCCTAGTATCCATTCAGCCCAGAACCGAGCTATCCGAATTCTTATCTTGGCCCAATGTACAGCCCAAAATTTGAATACGGTTTTACCTAGCTCGGCCCAATTTGTTTACACAAATTACTCTCTCAGGAATAAAATAGAATCATATTAGATATTAAAACCTACCAATAATTCAAATGGTTGGGAAATCTTTTGTAAAATGACCAAATTATCTTTCCCTTTTATTCTCTCTCCTCTATTTCATCTATATTCCCTTTGCAACAACCAATAGCTCCTATCATACTCTCTTTTTACCATTACTTTCTTCTCTACCCTCATTTGATCTCTCCAGCCCATCTCTCATCCTCTAACCTCGATGTGTCTTTTCATCTTGCCTTTACAACCCCATCCTTATAATGCCCTTCCTCAACTACCAATGTCGCCAACTTCTTTCGAAACCTAGCTCTACTATTGTTTTCCCTATTTTTCTTCTCATTCGTCTTATTCTTCTTCTTCTTCTTCTCTCTCTCTCTCTCTCTCTCTCTCTCTCTCTCTCTCTCTCTCTTCTCATTCTTTACACACCTCTATTTTGTATATGTATAGGTTGTTAGGGCTTTGCAGATGAAGTAAGGGCTATGAAGGAGTGATAAAGTAAGAGAAGTAAGGTAAAGTAGAGACAGACAACGAGGTTGATGGGGAGGGTGAAGATGAAAGGGTGGCTGGCGATAACGAAAAGGAGCTACCAATGTTATGAAGAGTTGACTGGCATGAATAGGTTGTTGCAGAGGAAAGATAAATGAAAGGTGAAAGAAATAAATGTGAGATAGAATAGAAAGGTATGAAAAGGATAATTTGGTCATTTTACAAAACATCCCACTCATTTATATAGTGGTGCTATTAGCACCCCATGGATTATTTTGGACTCCCAATTTCTTTGGACCACCACTTATAAATTTTGAAACTTTTAAAATTTCTTTTTCTCACTCCCAAATAATACCAAAATTATCTTTGTAAAAACATTCCACCCATTGAATATATATCCCTCTACATCCCAAAAAAATCCACTTCCAAAAAAACCTAACAAAGCCCACGAATAAGAAGAAGAAGAGACAATGTGATTATTGTCTCTGTTACCTCATCCACCATTGTTACAATTGGCATGTTCTCTATCTAAATATATATATACACATAATTTTTTAATTTTCTCATAATAATTTCTTCTATTGCATGAAAAAATTATAATAATTGGTTTAGTTTCCTCAGTAAAATAGGTCTGAACCTATGAATAATGTTTGGTTATCTATTTCCAAACAAATAATAAATGTTCGGTTACCAGTTCCTAAACAAATAAACAATGTTCAAGCCTGTGTTCTTGAATTTTGGTCATATGTTCTGGAGTTCAGTCCTGAAAAAATGACAAACAGATTTTATTATTTTGCCATTTTTTTAAGAAACTTACCATTACAAGAACAATCTCCTCTGAGTTAAGAACAACATCAAAGCTATGAACCTCCTCAAAACTTTTATTGTTGTACTCCTCTCGTCTTATGGAGCTGTGGTTGCTAGACAAACTTTCATTCATTGTCATTGCCAGAGAAATGTAGGTAATTAAATGGTTGCCACCGTTACCATCGGAATATTTCCGCTAGAGGGTTTTCAAGGTTTTGAGGGTGGATAGATTTTGAAGGTGAGATTTAGGGAAGATGGATGGGTGGTGATGGAGGTAGGTGCTCTCATAAACCCTAATTCAAGATGTAGTAGGTGTGTAGGTTCAATTGTGAGATGGAGTATCAAAAAATTAATGATGTCATTTGTAGTAATATTATTTGAGGTTATTATTGTAATAAAAAAACTAAAAATTGAGTAGTCTAAGATAATTTATGGGGTACTAATAGCAGCATTCTAGGCATTGTTTGGGAAAGGCTAAAGTGGCTATTTTAGCCACAAAAGAAAAAATAGGTTATTTTAGCCACAAAAAACAAAACATCATATTTAACTCATAATCATTACACTCTTCTCTCACAAAAAAAAAATCAAAAAAACCAAAAAGCCGTTCCCAAACCAAACTTTTTAGCCCAAGCTAAATAGTCATAAAGGTCAAAAAATCAAAAAACCAACTCACTTCCTAGACGGAGGCTTAGTTTGTAACTATTAGATTGTAATTAATTCGTACTTTTTTCTCTTTTTTTTTTGTGTGGGTAATTTTCCAAATTAAATACAACATGTTATAAACATGGTACAATTAATTCGTATTAATGAACCAACAATCCTAATAAAGTTTGTTTTGTATGTACTAGAGACTTGACATGGTTGCCTATACTCAACTGGTAAATTGAAGAGACTTGAAAATCGCATAATTATGTTATTTTGCATATAGGCCATATTTGTTTGGCTCTGTAGGGGAGATTGGATTAATAGTTCGTAGAGTCTACCTAAAGAGTGTTTAATTAGGGTTATGAGTATGGGGATTAACTATCCCCTTGAACTAGTAATCCTCTCATGAGTACGATTACCAATTCCTTGTGAGGGTTTGGATTAGAAATTTAGCAAGGGAATTAGTGAATTTTTAAATAATTTTCAAACAAAATTTATATTTTTTAAAACAAAATAAAAAAATACTAAATATTAAAAAATACTAATTTTATATAGGGCGATGCACCAATAAATCCCAAATCTTTATCTTATGATCCATTTGGTCCTATATTTTATCTTATGATCCAATTAGTCCCAAGCTAATGTTAATGACAAAATAACCAATGTTACACTATATTTTACGCTTTTTAGTAAGGGTAAATAAGGAAAACCTAACATGGTATTGACTGAAATTATAGAATGAAACATCAGATTCATTTACCATCATGAACATCAGATTTCAATAATCTAATGTTTACCATCATGAACATCAACGTCAGAACATCATGAACAAACGTCGTAAAAAATTAGATTTCAAACATCAAAAATTACAATAATGTGAAAAATTACAATGTTTGAAATCAGATTTCAAACATCTAATATTCATCAGATTTCAATAATATTTGAAATTGTAGAATGAAACATCATATTCATTTACCATCATGAACATCAGATTTCAATAATCTAATGTCTACTATCATGAACATCAACGTCAGAAACATCATGAACAAAACATCATTGAATCTGGGTTTTGAATACCACCGTCGATACAACAAAAATTACAATGTTTGAAATCAGATTTCAAACATCAGATTTTAAAAATCGTAAAAAATTACAATAATGCTCAAACATTAGATTTATAACACAGATCATGAGAGGTCGACAAAGCCGAATCGGAACAGCGCCACACCCTCACGGATAACCACCACGACTTTTCCCTCTCAAAACCAGGGCCAATCCTTCCTTCATACCTCCCATGGTCTCTCAACCCCAACGTCCCCTTCAGATCCTGCGAATCCTACTTCGGCAATGGCTTCACTCGCCGGATCGATCTCCTCAAATCCTCACTCTCCGATCACCAGACTGGAGGCTGGTTTCGGTGCTTCTACAGTGAGACGTAACCCATAGTTTCAAATCGAAGAAAAAGAAAAGGGTAAGAGTGAGTGAGTCTGCAAAATTAATCGAAAGATGTCGTGGCAAGCATATGTAGATAATCACTTGATGTGCGAAATCGAAGGCAATTATCTCTCCTTCGCTGCTATCATCGGCCACGACGCCAGTGTCTGGGCCCAAAGTGTTGCTTTCCCTCAGGTCTATTCATTTCAATTCAATTCCTCTCTCAATTTCTTCACTAGGTTTTTTTTTTTTTTTTTGATTAGTTTGGGTTTTGTTTGATCTGACTCACCAAGTCCTCTGTTTTACTTGTTTCACTGTAAATGATGAGTTTTTATTTATTGTTCAACTCTGATGATTATTGGTGTTGATGATGTTTGATGTTGAGGAAAAAAATTAGGTTAATGTTTGGACGAAGAAAAATGAATTATCTTAATGTTGTTTTGATGATGATGCTTAATGTTGTTTGATGATGATGTTATGAGGTTTGATGTTGTTTTGATGAGGAAGTTTGATGTTGTTTTAATGATGATGTTGTGATGTAAAAAAAGGACTAAATGGTGCATAAGAAAACTTTTAGGACTAAATGGTTTAACTTTTCAGAAAATAGGATTTATGGATAAATTTTCCTTTTATGTATTAATACTTTTTATAGTATTATTAATTTGGTGGTATATGAACAAACACTCTTTATCCTATATCTCCAACCTAATGTCATCACATTAATAATCTTTTCACTTTGGGATAGTTTGAGATGATCTAAATAAGTATACTTTTTTACCCAAAAAAGATAAAAAGTGTGTACTTATTAGTACATCCCAAATAAGGCTTTAATCTCATCGTACTCTTAAACCCCTATATTCTATGGAGTCAAACAAACGTGGCCATAACACTCAAACAAAATCCGGTTTGTTTTTGTTTTTGTTTTTTTTGTTTTAAAAAAATTTCAGCTTATTTTTGTCTTTATTATCATCATTATTATTCCTTTTAATTTTAAAAAGAATTTTAGACTTCTAAATTCTACTTGACGAGATGAACTTGAAAATAAATAAAAAAAATAAAAATTTTGAATAAATCCAAAAACACAAAAATAAATAAACAAAATAGTGATTTTTTAAATTTATTTTGTTTTTAAATATTTTTTGAAATTTTTGATTTTTTTTATGTTCATCCACGTAAAACTTACCAAAAAAAAAAAATTGTGACAAAATTTTTAAAAAATTGCTAAAAACAAAAATATTTTAAAAAATTTGAACTTAAGCGTTGTTTGTGAACATGCTATTTTAGTAATTTTTTGACTTTTTACGAAAAGATATGTAGAAAAGTAAAGAGAGTAATGTGACAACTTATAATGACTTTTTGACTAAAATACTTAGTTCCCAAACGAGGTCTTATTTAAGTTATCCCAATCAAACCCTTAATTTGAAATTTTTTAATTGAGAAACAGAGGGGAAATCAACAACGGCAAATGATTCTCAAACTCTAAGCGTCGTAATATTAGGATGCATCAAATAGAGATATTTAAGTAATTAAATAAACTTTTGTCATTTCAAATCATAACTATTATGACAATAATGCCCCTAATTAGGTTACCTTGTGACAAAATTTTAAAAAATTTATTAAAAACAAAAAATATTAAAAAAATTTAAATTTATTTAAATTATTCCAAATTGACTCTTAAGGGTGGTTTGTGATGTTCTAAATAAGTGTACTTTTTGACTTTTTATGAAATATGAATTCAGTATGGATTGGATTTGAAGTGATGTGGTAAAGAAATTATGTGACTTAAATAAGATGATATGACTTAAATAGAATAGTAACTTTTTGACTTTTTAAATATATGCCAAATAAGGCCTTAATTTGAAATTTTTTAATTGAGCAACAAAGAGAATCAACATCCGTGAATGATTTTCAAACTCTAAGCGCTATAACATCCGTATGCACCCAATAAATAAATTTTTGTGGTTTCAAAATCACAAATATTATGACAATGTCCCTAATTAGGACATGTGTTCACCAAACATTATAAAATCATTTATTGTCCCTGTGCACAAGCGGGTAGACAAGCATTAGTGACAGAGACAAGTTAATTTGACCCTTTTTAAATATTTTGCGTGACTAAACTTGCCGGCAAAGTAACGATTAGAAATAAATTTCCCAATGAACGTTCCACCGTAAGTGTCCCTGCATCCTCGCCTCAAATGCAGTAATTCCTGTTATAAATAAATATACATATATAAAAATAGTAATTTAGATAAATTACATTAATCTCATATTTTTAACATAATTAGACTAATTTCGCTTGAGATTTTAATTTATATAATAGTGATTCTTTTTATTTCAATGTCACCAATTATCTACTTTAATTTCTATCATGTTAATCTTACTTAAAGGAACGTTCATATAATTATTTCAAAAACGTTTGATTAACAATAAGTTTTTCAAATCTTAGGAAAGGTGAATATAATTTACACAAATAAAGTGTTTGTGGGGACATAATTTTTGAATGACAACACGTGGCCGAGGTGACACCGAAGTGTCAGCTGAGGTGTTACGTGTCTTGGTCATGACATCGAAATGATCTCGGCTAGGCCGAGGTTATCTACGAAGAGACTGGAATTCGAGATAAGCGGATAAGGGACAAGAATCCTAGAATGGGAGAGGACTTTAGTTTGGATAAAGATAAGACTCTTAGAGAGTTTATCCCAATCCTACTGAAAGTCCAAGATTAGTAGTAATCCTAAATCCATTGAAGCTAGGCTTCTATTGGGATTAGGTAAGTGTTGGAGATAAAAGAGAGGCACTCCCATGGGTTTAAGGTATGCTTTTTATATTCTGAATAGTGAGTTAAGCTCTTTTGCTATCTTTGAGAGATAACTGACTTGTTCATCGGAGTACCCCCGGGTAGATGAATCACTGCCAGAATCTCTTCTTTTTGTGACAGGTCGTTTGGACTTAATCTATTCTGCCAGTGTTCTCCAGTTAAGTGCTTGATTGGCAGTGTGGTCGGAAATTGACACCCATAATTTGTCGCCGTCTGTGAAAAAGAAAGGAGAATAGATGGCCAGCGACAGACAAAAAGATAAGATTGGGGACGACACCCCTACTGAGAGTGAGAAACATATTGACCTTGACGTCAAAGAAGACAACTGCAACGAAGAGACTCGTAATAAGAATCACGAAGGAAATGACGTCGGCTAGGAGGGCGGCGTACTAAAGAAATCGGACTGGAGCGGGTATTATAACAAGGACGACCTCTAGGTATGGAAAGATAAATGCCTGCGGAGGGACGACGAGATGAAGGGAATGATGGACAAATTGGCGGACCTGCAAACGGTCATCAATTTCATGATGCAAAACAACGTCATGCAGCCACCGTTCCCGCTACAAGATACGCCGATTCCAGCGGCCAAGAAAGGTGCCTAGAAAGGGGGGCAAAAAACAGTTTCTGCAGTCCCTCAACATGGCGGGACCAAGGGGTATTCTCACCGGCTTTCGCGGGAGGCCGGGCATGGAGAATCCCAGAAGACACGTCGAACAAAAGAAACCTGTACCAAAGAACATCGGGATATTCAGGGGAAAGAACTCTGTTTCGACACGACCAATGGAGGGAGGTCCAAAAGGACTCACAATGACACTGGAAGTAGTGCACCAAAGAGGCTGAAATCTAGAGATAGTCGAGCTCCTGGACGAACCAAGGAGGATCTGAGGGATTACCTCCAGAGAAAGTGACAAGATGCTGAGGTAACCTCTCCGGTCAAGCTGAGGACACCGTTCTCGGTAGAGTTGGACAAATTTGAGGCCCCGAAAAGGTTCCACATGCCGAGATTCTAGATTACGACGGTAAGTCGGACTCGAACTTTCATGTCAGCTTGTACATAAGCTCGATGGCATTATACACCGGGAACGAGCCGTTGCTCTGAAAGGTGTTCCCCTCGTCCTTTGGAAAAATTGCATCAGATTGGTTTCACAAGTTACCGAAAGGAACTGTGAAAACCTAGGAAGGCCTGACCGAGATGTTCATGGCCAAGTTTGTGACAAACAAACTACAGCCATGAAGGGTGGACTCCCTGATGGCCCTGAAAATCAGTGAGGATGAAAGCCTTAAGGTTTATGCCAAGAGGTATTACGAGGTGTTCAACCGAATACCAGGATGCAACCAAGAGGTGGCAGTCGTGTCCTTTAAGAACGACCTGAAAGATGACTGTCTGCTACAAAAATCATTGGCAAAGACACTACAAAAGAGTATGGAGGAACTCATGGCCAGAATAGAGAAGTATGCAAGGGCTGAGGAAGATACGCCGGGGACAAAGGTGTCAACACAAGAAAAAAGAAACAGCTCGCCGAAACGAGGCCGGGGTAACACTGCATACAGTAAGTAAGAGACAGGATTAAGGGCTGCACAGGCAGTCACAACTGATCCCTCCAACCTAAGTGAGCATATCCCAGATTCTAGAAGACAAGATCTCGGCCTAGATGATTAAGTCCGAAAAGAGAAAAGCTCAGCTTAAGTTAAAGACTTTTTATATAAGGTCCACAAAGAAGTAGATGGAAGCCATGCAGAAAGCAGATCCCTTACCCATAGAGCAATATCGCAGGGATTCTTTTGGCCT
The DNA here is from genome assembly GCA_025200525.1 of Camellia lanceoleosa. Taxonomy (NCBI): domain Eukaryota; kingdom Viridiplantae; phylum Streptophyta; class Magnoliopsida; order Ericales; family Theaceae; genus Camellia; species Camellia lanceoleosa. The sequence continues at coordinate 130,585,359 of CM045765.1, forward strand.
TACATGTAAAAGGAAGCTGAAACCTATGTAAAAAAGCATGAAAATATTGTTGAAATCCACCTACAACGTGCGAGAGAACAACAATTCGGCTGGGGGCATACCAACAACAACTTGTTACGGCTTACAACAAGAAGGTCAGCCCAAGTGAGTTCAAGGTTAGGGACCTCATCCTGAGAAAGGTTGTCGGCAATAAAAAGGATAATAGGGAGGCCAAACTTGGCCCAAATAGAATCATCTCGGTTGCCGACAATGGGGCATATTGGCTGAAGTAATAATAAAGTGCTAGTTTGATTTTTGTGAATTTGGAATCTGTGCGATGGGACCGACCTATGACGATGTTTCTGATTGAAACATGACGAATAACTTAGACTTATTATATGGCAGAGTTCCTACTTGCATATAATAGAGTTGAACTAAGTTGGCGATGTTTCTGATTGAAACATGACGAATAACTTAAACTTATTATATGACAAAGTTCCTACTTGCATATAATAAAGTTGAACTAAGTTAGCGATATTTCTGATTGAAACATGACGAATAACTTAGACTTATTGTATGGTAGAGTTCCTACTTGCATATAATAGAGTTGAACTAAGTTGGCGATATTTTTGATTGAAACATAACGAATAACTTAGACCTATTATATGGTAAAGTTTCTACTTGCATATAATAGAGTTGAACTAAGTTGAATTAACCTAGACTTGCCATATCGGCAGAGTCAAACACAGATTGAAACTAAGTGCACTTTGGTAAGATTAACAAAAGAACCAAGGTTGGGAACATCGGCTAGTCTCTGTTCAAATATAGACTTCGGCAACAAGGTCAGAGCCACATGCTTAATGAAAACCCAAGTGAAACTTAAGTTCACATTAGGGGGTAGAGGGCTGGAGAATGATGCTTGGGAGTTGGAATTTTCAAGCCAAGATTGGTTTAACACTTGTTGAAATTTTAAAGAAAAATTTACAAGTTAAAATTAAACTGAGGTCATATTTAACACTTGTTGAAATTTTATAAAAAATTTACAAGTTGAAGTGAATCCGAGGTTATGTTAAAGGAAGATTGGTTTAAACACTTATTGAAATTTTTAAGAAAAATTTACAAGTTAAGCCAAGGTTATATTGAAAAGAAGTATCTGTGTACTTGCTGAAATAAACCAATAGTGGTTTAACCTAGGTATTCCACCCCGAGGAGGTTGCACAGTTAAGGTGTATATTGAAGACATGCAAATTATTCTAAGTATAGAATTATGTAAGAGTAAAAAGAAGACAAACATTCAAAGCACTTGAAAGGGAAAAAAGTTGTATATACATTCAAATAAGGAAATAAGGAACCTCGGCCTGACATTGAAGAATGATTGTTTAGATTACAAAAATGGCACGTCGGCCAAATTAAAGCTTACATTGTTTCAAAAAGTAAGAAAAAAGTACAAGGTACAAAGAAAAACACAGACTGATAAAGAAGGAAATAGTGACTCACCGAAGAAAAATGAAGACGGTGTTGAGTCTGTGGAGTCGATGATAGCAAAGACAAGCGAAAGGATCAGCAAAAACCTCACCGGATGAGGTGAACGGCGGTGATTGCAGAGAGCTTTAGAGCTTGAAGCAATAGGAGGATTAAAGAAAGTTAGAGAGAGAAAGCTTGCACGAAGACGAAGAAGCAAAAGTGAAAAGGCAGAGAGAGAGAGAAGTGATTTTGATCAAACACATGAAATGGCGGCAAAAACGCATTTAGTGTGCCTAGGATGACGTATTTGTTAGACGGCGCACGCAAGTGCGATACGATTTAATGGCGCGTGTCAAGCACGGCTCAGTAGGGGAAAGACGTGTGACAAAAACGGTTGAGTTGTTGTGCGTGACAGCTCATACGCATAATGAAACTCTTGGAGTTCTTAATTTAATAGAGAAGGACCTCAGCTATGAGGACGATCTCGGTTATGAAACTTGAACAAAACTTAGTTTTTTTGTTCTAAGGCATTGATTAAAACAGACTAAGTCTTGGTCATATTTGAGCCGACGAATGATGACCTCGATAATGAAGGATAAAGTGAACTTAGCTGATGTGCTAGATGAAAGGAATGATATAGGTTCCATCACCTCAGGATGCCGAGGTAATAGAACCTAGGGGCCAGTTATGGGGACATAATTTTTGAATGACAACACGTGGCCGAGGTGACACCGAAGTGTCAGCTGAGGTGTCACGTGTCTTGGTCATGACACCGAGATGATCTCGGCTAGGCTGAGGTTATCTGCGAAGAGACCGGAATCCGGGATAAACGGATAAGGGACAAGAGTCCTAGAATTGGAGATGACTTTAGTTTGGATAAAGATAAGACTCTTAGGAAGTTTATCCCAATCCTACTGAAAGTCAAAGATTAGTAGTAATCATAAGTCCATTGAAGCTAGGCTTCTATTGGGATTAGGTAAGTGTTGGCTATAAAAGAGAGGCATCCCCATGGGTCTAAAGTATGTTTTTTATGTTCTGAATAGTGAGTTAAGTTCTTTTGCTATCTTTGAAAGATAACTGATTTGATCGTCGAAGTGCCCCCGGGTGGATGAACCACCGCCGGAATCTCTTCTTTTTGTGACAGGTCATTCGGGCTTAATCTATTCTGCCAGTGTTCTCTAGTTAAGTGCTTGATTGGCAGTGTGGTCGGAAATTGACACCCATAGTTTCAATTTTGAAACGCTAGTTGAAAAAAATATTTAAATCTAACTTTGAAAAATAAGTTTTTGAGTTTATTTATACCTTTTTAAGCTAAAATGGTAATAACTTAGAAATTGAAACACGTTAAGCCAAACACATTAGTTATGTTTAATTTCATTTTTAGAATCTTTTTTTTTTTATAAAAATTAATTTGAAAAAATAAATAACGCAATTTATTTTTAAAATTTCATAATTATTTATACAAAAAAGATGAAGAAAATAATGAATTTTTTTTTTAATGTTTCATTTTTCACCAAACTTGTTTGTAATTTTTTTATTGTTAAAAAAAATACATATACTTGAAACCAAATCAAAAATAGGCAATAAATTTTTAATTATAATCATTTAAAAATTAATTTTAAATTTTAAACTAAATGACTTAGTAACTTACAAATAAATGGAACCAAAACCGGACAAATTATTTGATAGTCTAGGGGCACTACTTAGCAATGCTCTTCATCAATCATTAAACACCATATTCCTATTATTCTTCCATGATTTAATACAAAATCGTGGACTCACCCCCTCTACCCATTACAACACTTTTGGGATATCACATGACCATATCTCTAAGACTGTCAAATGACTTATCACCAAATATGGCCTTGAATAATTGAAAAATTTACAAAAAGAAAAAAATCCTAGAGTTTGACACTTGCAATAAAATAAATACTATGTCAGGTTTTTTGGTAATTGGTAATTTCGTTGAACAAAAACACTATTTAATTGTAATTTATTTATTTATTTTTTTAATCTGTGAAGTTATAACACTACAACAAAAACATACTTTAGTGGCACTACACTAGTGACATATTTTTAAAAAATGTCACAAAAAATGATATTTAGTGGCACATTTTTGAAAAATGCCACAAAACGACAAACATAAAAGGCTCTAGTGACATTTCAATGAACAAGTGTCACAAAATTACAACAAAAACATACTTTAGTGGCACTACACTAGTGACATATTTTTAAAAAATGTCACAAAAATAATATTTAGTGGCACGTTTTTTAAAAATGCCACAAAACGACAAACATAAAAGGCTCTAGTGACATTTCAATAAACAAGTGTCACAAAATTATAACAAAAACATACTTTAGTGACACTATACTAGTGGCATGTTTTTAAAAAATGCCACAAAAATAATATTTGGTGACACATTTAGATAAATGCCACAAAACCACAAACATATAAGGCTCTAGTGGCATTTCAATAAAGAAATGTTACATCAATTTTATGGCATTTTATAAAATAATGACACAAAAAATTATGTTCGTGACATTTACCAACAGATGCCACTAAACTTTAGTAGTAATGGCATTTTTTTAAAAATGTCAGGACACTAGGTAGGTGCAAATTACTTTTTATAGCACTTAGGTGAAAAGTTTCATAAACAAATATTTTATAGCATTTTGAGAAATGCCACTAAGTCAAAAACTTTCCAAGCTTATAATGGCATTTTTGAAAATACAAAAAATGCCAATATATTTTAAAATTTTACAATGCAAGAAATGATTAAAAATAAATAAATTAAACTCAATATACACTACAGAAAAAACATATTCATGACTAAATTTCACGACCAAAAAAATTTGGTCGCTAAAAGTATAGCTTTCAAAGAACTAAAACAGCATTAGTAGCCAAAAGTCTACAATTGGCGACCAAAACTAAGTTTGGTCGCTGATTATATGGGTTTTAGTGACAAAAAAAATTTTAATAGCCCAAAGTAAAGCTTTTTGGTGACTAAAAAAATTTTAGTAGCCAAAAGTCTATAATTGGCGACTAAAAAATAAGTTTAGTCGCCAAAAGTGGTTATTTTTAGCGCGAAAAAACTAAAATCCTAAGGCGGGAATTAAATTTTTTGGCGACCAAAATTTTGGTAGCTGAAAGTGCATCTTCGGTGACCAAATCCGATTTTGGTTGGCAAAAGTTAAGGTTTTTAGCAACTAAAAAACAATTAGTAGCCAAAAGTATAGAATTGGCGATCAAAAAATATTTTTAGTCGTCAAAAGTGGTCTTTTTTTATTTTACTAGTAAATAGTTTATTTTACATAAATTATGTTCAATAAAATAATTATGTTTATACATATACTTTTATATTAATATAGATGTATGTACTATATAAATAATATATATTGCATATATAATCATATGGTGCTATAGAGGTGTAGTGGGAAGAGTGGTGTATAAGGTTTATGGTGCGAGAGGTTGGCGGTTCGAGTCTCTGCAAGAGCAAATCTAATTGTTCTACAACGAATTATCGTCACTTTCAGTCTTGATGGTGTAATGACACTTATAAGTGTCACTAACTCTTTTTTTAATGGCCCTTGATAGTGCCACAAATAATATCTACCATGACATTAAAATGTCATTGAAAGTTTTTAGCCATGATGGTGCAGTGGCACTTGCAAGTATCTACTGCACTTTCGTATCTACCGTGGCACCGATAGAAGTGGCACTTGTTCAAAATGCCACAAGACCAAAAAATGTCATTAGAAGAATAGTTTTGTGGCACTTTCAAATGTCACTAAACTAAGAAAATGTTGTAGTGTAAGAGTTTAGATGCGAATCCAATTTGTGTTGTGCTTGAGTAGGGGAGTTTGTGCTGACGTTTTGTATCTTGATTGTTTGTCACTTTGCTGACTAAGCATAGGGATCGAGATGCCTAGTTAGCTCACAGGGGTTCAAAGGGCAGCGCTTCTAAAACCAAGATGTCAAAGTTGATAAACCGCTCAAGCGGTCTTTCGTGCACTCAAGTGGTGAAGTAGTTCATTTAGTATCTTAGCCAGTGTTCTGAACTTCTGGAAAATATGTTTTATTATTTGAGCGGTAGATGTTATGCTCGATCGGTTGGCCTTTATGTGAGCATCACCTCCAGTCTCATCGTTTTAAGTGGTAAAGTGAGTGCTCAAGTGGTTTTCGCTAGGGATGAAAGATTAACCGCACAAATTGAATCGACCGAACTGTATAGTTTTCGGTCTATTTTTTTTGTCTAGTTACGGTCGGTCGGAGTATTTTTTGTTTTTTATGATTTTCAGTTTCAATTTTGGTTTTGCAAAAAATAGGGCCGAACCGAACCGAACCGCACCGCACCGCACCGCACCGAACCGACCGAATATCCCTAATCACCTTAGCCATCAATGTGGCACAATCACAGCCATTGATGCACCTCACTTATATAACCAAAAAAAAAAAAAAACCCTATTTTTTCATACAAACGTAGTTGTGGGTAAACAAACAGTCTCTCTCTCTCTCTCTATTTCTTCTTTTTTCGTCTTCAACTTCTCACAGCCTCAAGGTTTCTCATAGCATTAGAGTTTCTCATTCATCACCACTCTCATCAATGACAATCTGTCGCACTCTTCATCGTTACATCTGAAGCACAGACGCAGGCGATTTATCGCACTCCTTCATCTTCACTCTCATTGCAATGATCTTCTTGTTGATGTAGCAATTTCGACTCCAAACTAAGGTAAATTTGAAGTCCTTGTTTTTTATTTGGGCAAACTTCACTTTACCCCCTTATGGTTTGGGCCGGGTGCAGTTTATTTCCTGACATTCGGAAATCACCACATAACCCCCATGTGGTTTATGAACCAAAGTGTACCGTCAGCTTTTCTATCTAAATTAACAGAATGTGAGGCCTACGTGCCTAAAAGAGAGTAAGTTGATTTTTAAGACTAAATTACCCCTCATTCACCTTCAAATTTACAAAATATACTGTTATTCTTCCTTCTTTCTTTACTGTTTCTCTCTCTAGGGTAGGTTGAAGATAAGTTTTGGAAGACCCTTGGTTTCTAATTTGTGTTCTATATATGTTTTTCTTTTCTTTAAATTCATTTCTTTGATCTATACTGTGATTATTTATTTACTGCCCTTATCCTTATCATCTCTTTTTTGATATACAAATTTTACCCTTTTTTTTCAAATTTTTTTTGAAAAAATAAAAATTTGCTAAGAACAATGCAATTTGAGATATATTAGATCATAAGCTAGGGCATTAAGATAATTCAAGCAAAATCCTTCTTGGTAGAATCGCTATGAGTTCTTTTGGGAAAGAGGAACAGAGAATTTTCCTAGGTATATATATATCAAAAAAGCTATGTACTCAGAAAAAGTAACTCGAAAAGTGGTCTTCTCATCTACATGTTTTCCAACTTGGATTTCATTTTTGAGAGTTAGTATCATAAATTGAACCAATTTGTGGCTATGTTTTTACGGTGATCTAACTTATGGGTGCCCTTTTACTTTCGTTATGTTGATAGATTGAGAAACAATAGCTTGGAAAGTGGGGAACAAGCTTCACAGTGGAACAAGCTTCACATTTAAGTCCATCACCAAGACCCACACCACCTACAATTCTTCATTTTGGACCCGAAATCTCACTTTCAAAGCCTCAGCTACTGCTGTTCAGGTGAAGCCGCCACCGCCGCAGCCATGGCAGGGTATAGACCTGCATTCAATCTGATTGTAATTGGGTTATTAAAAATAATGAAAAATTTATTTGGGTCAAATTTTGGTCAGATTCATAGTATATGTATATGTATATATTTGGGTCAAATTCAATCTGATAGTATATATATGTATATATAATGTAATATGTGAAAAATGTTGGGTTTTCTAGTATTTTGCATCAATCAAAATTTTTGAAGTTGAAATTTGTTAGAGTTGGCAGAAGAAAGAAAATATATGTGTATATATCTATACATATATGTAGGTTTAATTCAAAAGAAAGAAGAAAGAAAGAAAATTGGTGTGTGTGTGTATATATATATATATTTGCAGGTTTAATTTAAAAGAGAGAAGAGGAAGAAGACATGGGCATAAAGGTAAATTTATACGTTCTAATAACAGAAGTTAGTGTGCGTTTTAGTCGATAAACCATATAGGAGTTATGTGGTGATTTCCGAATGTCAGGGAGGTAAATTGCACCCGGCTTAAACCACAAGGGGGTAAAGTGAAGTTTGCCCTTTTTATTTTGAACACCCTATTTTTGATTTTGAACACCCTAATCTTTTGAACCTTTTTGAAAACGGTAATCTTTTAAACCTTTTTGAAAACCTTTTGATTTTGCTAAATTTTGAACCGTTGGATTGAATTAATATTTACTATCATATGTCTTTTTTTCTTTTTTTTTTTGGTTCTTGAATTGGATAGATACAATCCATCACAAATAACTACATTGCATTTAGCACTTTGGGGGCTTTTTTTCAAACTTTTTATTGTTATTTTTTTATAGCAACCCTTTTGTATATATTTTTTCCCCAAAACAGGGTATCCATCACAAATCTACATTGCACTTAGCATTTTGGGGTTCTTTTTTCAAACTTGTTTTAATTTTAATTTTTAATTTTCAAATTATTGATGTATTTTTTTCAGCACAAAAGAGGCCCAAAATCGTAACAATCGGCCGAACCACACCAATCCAGTTATTGGTGCGGTTTATATACATATTTCGGTCTATTTGGTTATCATAAGTATAGAACCGAATGAACCGGTTTGGTCCAAAAATTGGGGAAAAAAAAGACTGAACAGAACCGATTTCACCCATAGTTTTCGCGATTCTGTTTAGTATAAAGTGCGTCGTTTGCACGTTTTAGGGTTTAACCAGTCCAGATTCTTAAAGAGAAAGAGAAAAGATATGGTTTTGTTATTGGAGGGTATTTATGTATTGTTTTCCTTGATGATTTGAGGGTGATCGATTGATTAACGAGTTTCATATTGACTATTATCAGGGATGGTTTTGTTATTTCTTTCACAAAAAAGAGAGAGGTGGTTTATCGGAGGATTCTAAGAAACTTGAGCTTGAAGTTTTAGTGGATTCTGGAGTGGCTCATTATCGTGGATTGGACATTAACATTGTGAATTCAATGTTGGACAAAGTAATTCCAAGATGAAGACTGCAGTGGAAGAGACACATCGGGTTTGGTTCAACTCGGGCCTAGATTCGCCAGGTAATTGAGGGTTCTCATATGTAATTTATTTTTGTTTTCGTAGTGAATTGTTTTGTGGCTTTGATCTGTAATTTTTAATCACAATTGAAGATGTTCAATTGTGATTTTTTCTACGTTAAATCGTTGTGCCGATTTGTTAATGATTATTTGATTGGGATTGCTATTCATTGTTTAAAATTGAATCATAATCACAAATCAATATCTTGGGAGTTTCCAAGAAATTTCACACTAAATTTTTAATTTTGTCAATTTAAACCCTAAAAATTTCGTTTTGTTTTCAATATAAATTATTTGTCTTTTTTTCATTAAGTAAAATCAATGAAAAAAATATGCATTTTAATCATTAAACTCAATGAAAAAAGAAGAATATATGTTAGATATTTTATGTATATCTAAATTGAGTCTAATGATTAAAATATTTTTTCCCATCAATTTACTTAACAAAAATAACTGAATAATTAAAATTGAAAACAAATCAAAATCTTCTCATTTGGTTTAATTTTGAAATTAGTCATCAAAAATAGTTTTCAAAAGAATTTGGAAAATTCAAACGGGCTGCAAGATTTTTCAATTCATATTTTAATTAAAAAGTTATTAAAAAAGTCACAGCCCATTTGGATGCATTTTTTAATCCATTTTTGAAAACTCAAAATTCAAAACTTGTTTGATTTTTGATTTTCACAAATAATTTTTGAAATTCAAAACCCAAAACACATTAACAAAATAAGTTTTGAATTCAATTTTTTAAAACCTATTTTAAAAATCAGTAATGTTAGGTATCATAAAAAATCTTTCATGAAAATGATCATGAAAGATTTGTGACATTTGGATTACACTTACAATAAAGCACTACACATTAATCAAGGTAATCTAAGAGTCACAAATTTTTTATTATCATTTTCATGAAATTTTTTTCATGATTCCTAATATTTCTCTTTAAAAATTAACTGTTCCTACAATTCACTTTCCTGGAGTCACTTGCATCTGATTATTCCACCCAATCAAAACTAAGGAGTAGTTTGAGATATTCTAAAAAGATATATTTTTTAATTTGTTAGCTTATATGAATTAAATTTAATGTGATATATTAGAGAAATAATGAGATTAAGATGATGTAATTTAAATAAAATAATAATTTTTTAATTTTTTATATTATTTTTTAATTTTTTATATTATTTAATTTATGCCAAATCAGCTCTAATAGTAAACGTTTTTTTACAAGCGCTCCGTTTCTCTCCGCTCCTTATGTGGCCCCATCTTCTACCCCACAAAACTGCATCGCTCAACAACAATAGATCCAATCAAATCCCACGAGCATCTCACTAACCGTGCATTACACGCACCATAAGTGTGACCCACATTCCCTGGACACTTGACCGACTGTGATTAGTTCGCATTTAGGGGCTGTTGAAATGAACCGTTCTTTTTCTAGCTAAATTACAATTATGGATTGATTAAAATAGGGTAATTGTAAATTAAAAAATAAAAAAAAAAAAAAATTTATAAAAAAATTTACAAATTTAATTATTAATTTTCATTAATTTTTTTTTCTAATTTTAATTATTTTTTCAAATACCCACTTATGTGATATTTCTAAAATACAAATTGTCTATTATGATTTTGAAAATTCTAAACACTCTTATCAATATATTTTTTTAATTTCTTAAAACATATTAAAATTTTTTATTTAACAGAATTAATAAAAAAAATAAAACTTATAACTAATCTCCTCTAAGATAATAAAACTATACAAATTATTCATTACTATATATTTATGATATTATTAAAAATTATTAATTTATTTTATGATTTATTAATAAAATAAGTTATTTATTATTTGTTGAAAACTGAAAAAATAAGATATAATTTTTAAGAGCAATTTTTGTTTTAATTTATTGATAAAAGAAATCATCACGCTATTAGAAAATCAAAGAGATAAGGACTTTGTTTGTATTAGTTTTTAAAATGAGTTTTGAGTTTTATTTTGAAATATAATTTTTTATGTTAAAAAAATTTGTTTAATTATGAGTTTTGAAAGTAATTTTTGAATCGTGTATTTTGAAACTTATTTTGACTTATTGGTTTGAGATGTTCTAAAAAAGTGTGCTTTTTGACTTATTGGCTTATATGGATTGGGTTTGGGTTGAGTTTGATGTGATGTTAGAGAAGTGATGTGATTTAAATAAGATAATGTGACTTAAATATGATAGTGACTTTTTGTATTATTTAGGTTATGCCAAACTTAATTTTTAAAAAAGTTTTGAAACTAATTTTGTTATTTAATTTATTTTTTTTGATTTTTGTAAAAAAAATATATTTTTTTTGAACAAAATATTTTTTTTATTTTTTGTAAATTATTTAAAAAATTTTAAACAAAAGTTATTTTAAAATTGTAATTTTTTTTTAATTTTTAAAGTATTTAAAAATTTTATTTTATTATTTTAAATATATTATTTATTTATTTTATTTTATTTCATAAATATATTTAAATTTTTTAAAATTTTAAATTTTTTTTGACACCCATATATATATATCTAAATTATAATAAAACTTAAAAAAATAACAAAATATTTTTTTTGAATAAATAAAAAAATTGGTTTTCAAAAATAAAAATAAGAAAATATTTTTTTGAAAATTTTAAAAAATAAATTTTAAAAATTTTATTTAATTATAAATTTTAAAATCTTTTTAATCTAAAAAATAAAGTCAAAATTAGTACTACTAGCATTTTTCGAAACTACAATAACAATGCATATATCGTCATTTACCCTTTTTTTTTCTAAGCCACTCCAAACGTACAACCCAAAATAGCCCTTTTCTCTCTCTCATTATTTTCTCCCTCTACAGTTTGTTTTTTCGAAAGAGAAAGAGAGAGTGAGATAAAGTTATCCTACGCACCCCTCTTCAACCTTTGTTTTGTCATTCTCTCTCTCTTTTCATTTCTTTCCATCTCGCCGGCACTCGGCAGAGAAAAAACGAAGAAAAATAGAGGACCCTCTCCTCTCTCTCTTTCAACTCTTCCATACGGAGATCGTTAGATATAGATATAGTTATATAGGTCATTGCAATGTCGGAAGATGAGAAATTGTTGAAGGAGGCGAAGAAACTGCCATGGGAGGATCGTTTAACGCACAAGAACTGGAAGGTGAGGAACGACGCAAACATCGACCTCGCCGCCTTATGCGATTCCATCTCGGATCCCAAAGATCCCCGCCTCCGCGAATTCGGTGAGTTGTTAGGGTTTCATTTTCGACTCCTCGGATCTGCTTTTCACTGATCTTCGTTTCGTCGATCTGTCTCCATTTTCGACCAATGTCATGTATTGCATTAGGGGTTGTGTGTTCGGATCTGTCTTTTTTTGTTGAATTGCTTTTTTTTTTTTTTTGATTTTGTTTGTTAGGGCATTTTTTTAAGAAAGCTGTTGCCGATTCGAATGCGCCGGTGCAAGAGAAGGCTCTCGATGCGCTAATTGCGTATTTGAAAGCTGCCGATGCTGATGCCGGAAGGTAGTCCATTTTTTTTTTTTTGGTTTTTCGTTGAATGATTTGGTTTTGCATGCTCTAATTTTTGGTTTGAATTGGCAAAATTTTGATTTTTTGTGTGTGTAAAGATACGCGAAAGAAGTGTGCGATGCAATTGTGGCGAAATGCCTGACGGGTAGACCGAAGACTGTCGAGAAGTCACAGATGGTTTTTTTGCTTTGGGTAGAGTTGGAGGCTGTGGACGTTTTCTTGGTATGTATCAATTGAAGAATATTATCTATATTTAGTTGTTTAGTTTAACAATGCATTTAAATTTACAGTGATAATGATAATGATTGCCAATTACAGAATGTAGGTAGCACTGAGTAGCTAGCTAGTGACTGCTATGAAACAGATAGAGAAGCTCTTCATTTTAGCTTCTAAAAGCAAATGCCCTTGCTTTTTATTCCAATTTCAATATATTTAAGTTTTGTGCAGCGGTCATTTCAAGTGATTTGCCAATTGAATTTTTGTGCGTAATCATTTTAGCCGACTATGTGACTTAGTCATTGGCTTTTTAGTACCTTCAAATAATTGCTATGAAATTTCTTGTAGTAATGACAAAAATCACTATTTTTATTTGTTCTTGACTACTTTTTATTGCCCAAGTTTGTTGCTTGTTGATGTGGATTAACACTGATTTTATGATTGGCAATTTCTAGAATCTCACATAATTGTACCCATGATGTTTTAGGTGATGCCCGCACGATTCAGCTTATTTTGGCCCATGTAGGAAACATGATTTTTCTTTCAACCTCTAAGACAAAAAAGTTGATAATTGTTAAATAAAGTAGGAAATGGATAAAACACTTCTCTTAGTTACTAGCATTTTTGCACACAGTTGATAACTGTTAAGCAAGGTAGGAAGTGGGTAAAGCAGTTGTCTTAGTTGCTAGTTATTATTGGTTAATTATGTATCAGTTTTTGTTAAAAGAGGAGCACTATCAAGTAATGTTGGTTTTAGTGTATCAAAGAACTTTGTAGTTGGGTTTTAAAAGAAATTGGTTTTACATTAGCAATTCAAAGGGTTAGAAAGCTTATGGGTTGGGGTTGTGGAACTCTGATTCTTCAGCTGCAGCTCAAGACATGTGATTGAAATCCAAATTGAAGATTTTGCCGTGCAGCATTTCAGAGAGAATGTAGCTGCTATAGAAGTTGAATGAGAGAGGAGTAACTTGTGTCATTTGGCAATTTGTTATCCTGCTGGTCTTTCTATCGTAATTGAGGAGCTCAAATTCCACTTGTTGCCTTCCCAAGGGGGAAATAAAAACAAAGGAGTTCACTTTTTTTGGATTCTGTAAAGAAAGACCTATGTTGTCAATATGACCTGATCCAAGTGTGGAATAGAAGCTTGTTTTTTTAAGCTGTACTTCCACGTACTAGACTTGGTTTGGCTTTTACATTTACGGATATGACTATTGTGGGCATACAAAAATCATGTTCTAATAACTTGAGAAGTGGCATCTCTAATTACCTGTACTTGGTTGGCTTACATTGCTTATACCTGATTTGCTATAATAGTTATCATTGCTGTGCATCTTTATTGGATCTTAATAGTTAATTCTTATATGTCTCTTCTTCATTCTGTTAATTATTTTTTAATGTTTTTTGATAATTCCACTGCAAGAATTTGTTTAGTTGAGGTGCCCTACATGTGAATTCTTGCTTAGATAGTTTCCCCTGGCATGTACCTTTACGAGAATTAGGTTCATTGCAGGATGCCATGGAGAAAGCTATTAAAAACAAAGTTGCTAAAGCAGTTGTTCCAGCAATTGATGTCATGTTTCAAGCTTTAAGGTTAGCACTTGGCATATTTTACCATTTAAAAAAAAAAAAAGAAAAAAAGAAAAGAAAAGGGTGTTAGGACTTGGCAGAATGTGATGTTGATTTTTTCTGTGTTTTGCTGATTTTGGGAAATTCTGTATTTTGTTTTGTTTCTAATTAGTGAATTTGGGGCAAAGATAGTACCCCCTAAAAGAATTTTGAAGATGCTGCCTGAACTCTTTGATCACCAAGACCAAAATGTTCGTGCTTCATCTAAAGGATTGACACTTGAGCTTTGCCGTTGGATTGGGAAAGAACCAGTGAAATCAATATTGTTTGAGAAAATGCGGGATACAATGGTATGCTTATTTTAGTCAGCTTTAATCTTTGGTTTGTGCATTTACTTCTAGATGTATACATTTTTTATGGTTTTGCTTTTTTCTTTTCTTCTCTTTTCTTTTCTTTTTTTCCTGTTTTGAAAGAAAAAAGAGTTGGAGGCTGAGCTTGTCAATGTCAGTGGGACAGCTAGACCATCCCGCAAAATAAGGTAACCTTCTAGTCATTTCATGTGCTTGTCTACGTAAATTGAGGCATATCTTTTTTATCAAAAGAATTCCTGAATATTGATTTGTTTTCTGAATTTACTGGCTAATTTGTTGGCATTTCATTGAGTAGTTTTCATTAGGATTTGAGCTTGTGTTGTTTTTGGTGATGCTTTTCAGCCATTTCCATTAGGAAAATATATTTTCTTTTCTTTTATACAATTTGTTAATTTTCTTGTATGGCCTCTTTTCTCATCTATGGTCATTGATACTGTTTTTTCCTTTTTGCTCATATGTTTAGCTAATCATCTTGTTGCATCATAACTGATTTCTACAAATTGTCTCTGTAGTAGCTCACATGGACTAGACTTATGTGACTGCGGGTTCATATAATTGTTCTTACTATTGTTGTGTTATTATTATTATTGGTTTGGATCAATCCTTATTTTCAATTGGTTCAAAACTGGAACGGGCTCATTTCCTGTTGATTTGCTTGTGCTTGAATTTTTTCATGTCTTCAATTCTTGTAATACTACACAGAATGCATATCTGATATTAATTCTTTTACTGGCTAAAGCTAAAGGACATTACCACAAACTAAGTGCTTATTCTCTATAATAATTTATCTTTTGGTTTTTTTTACCCCCAGATCTGAGCAAGACAAGGAGCCAGAGCAAGTAGCTGTGTCTGAAGTTGTGGGCTCTGGGCCTTCTGAAGAATGTGTTGCAGATAGTATGTGATCCAATCTGTGAAGTTACTAGAATTTTTCTGCTTTGTTTTTTTAGTATTGGATGTATGAAACAATGTTGAAAGAGTTTGTAGTCTGAGCTTAATGAGAACTGAATTTCGGCATTGAATGCTTGCTTTAATTTTTTTTGGGAGTATTTCTGTATTAATTTTTTTTCCATTGAATGCTTGGACCTGATATTCGTGTTGTTTGTTAGCTCCTCAGGAAATTGACGAGTATGAACTTGTTGATCCTGTTGATATATTGACTCCTTTGGAGAAGACAGGATTTTGGGATGGAGTGGTCAGTCCTCTCAATCTTTTTTTCATGTTATTCACTGACTTTTAACCTTTGTATTTGCTGTACTTCTAGTTTGTAATTGTGCTTTCTGATTAATGTGAGGAAAAGCCAATTTATTAGTTTTTTTAAGAATTATTTTGCCACCTTTTATGTATTAGAAAGCTGCCAAGTGGTCAGAGCGAAAGGAGGCTGTTGCTGAGCTAACTAAGCTAGCGTCGACAAAAAGGATAGCTCCTGGTGATTTTACAGAAATCTGTCGGACACTTAAGAAGGTCATTCCCCGCAGCCCACTTAAAATTCAGTCACATTTTCTATAATTTACTATGTCCCGTTGGATCATTGTGTTTGGACACAACTGACTTATTTATTTCTATGTGATATTCATTTTGCTCTATTTCATTTGCTGATATTTTAGTTGATAGGGTATTAAGATGCTGTCAGTTACAGACTTTTATGTATTTCCTTGATGATGACCACTCATATTGTTTTTTGTTTTTTCTGTCTAGAACTTATAAATGCATGATCACATGAATGTGCTACTTTCTTACTATATGTAAGAATAGGTTTGGAAATTGAGACATGACTTGGTGAATGCTTTATATTGTTGTCATTATCATTGTATCCATATTGGATTGATATTCCTTGGATACTAACAGATATGTATCCGATATTTCCTAAATGTATCCATAATTTTAAATTAATTTTGTTTAATGTTGAGAAGTATAGATACTTTTTGGATACTCTAATCACGTGTCTGAACTATTATGAAATTGAGATTGTAATAATTCTTGTGTCTAGACGATGTTGTTGGTCTCCCTGACAGACTTAGTGAAGAGTCATTTTTGGAGCTGATAAAAAAAACTTAAGCAATAAAGATTTGGAAAGAGGAGCGGGAAAAGTTCAAGAAGAAATGACTGGGGATTAGGTTTGGAACTGCAGTGGTGGTTTGCAGTGGATGCTTGGTTGTTGCCTTGTGCCTGTTCTTGGGGTTTTGTTTTTTCTCATTTTCTTCTCTTTCTTTATTTATTTCCTTCCCTTGTATAAGAGTTGTGCCTTCTTGGCACTCTGTCTAATATAATCATATTTACTTATAAAAGAAGAGATTGTAATAGTTTTTGCATAGTATTGGAGTATAATTGTTAGGATAAATACAAGAGTAGTTTATCAATTCTATACTTATATCTCAGGGAAGAAGAAAATAGTGAGATTAAAATAGTTTCCCACTTTTCAATATTTATTGGATTGACATATCCTTACTGTGTCATACATGTGTCTCATCTGGAACTTGAAACCTTTTTATAACTGAATTGATTGTTTGAGCTTCTGTGAACTTGCACAAACTTAATAATGTTTTTCATTCTTTATGGAAAGTGAATTTCAGCATTGATTTGAAATTCAGGACTATGCATTCCGATGCATCACACGTCCTGTTTAAGCCTTATTTTTGAATTGGCATTCTTTTTATATTTGGATTTCATATTTGCTTCTGTTAGGATTGCTGCTCCTGTACATAACTGTTAAATAGCTTCACTTATTATTATTATTATTATTTTTCTTTTGCAGCTTATTATAGATGTAAACATAGCTGTTGCAGTTGAAGCCATCCAGGCAATTGGGAATCTTGCTAGGGGCTTAAGAACCCATTTCTCTGGCAATTCACGCTTCTTATTGCCCATTTTGCTTGTAAGTATATCACTGAAAGCTGTTGTTACCATATCCGTTTATGTGTTCCTGCATTTATAGTGGTCATATTCATAATTTGTATTATGATTGTGAAGTGTCAAAATAATTTTTTAAATGTTTCTTTGTAATGCAGTCTCAGTCCTTTTACTATGTTTGAAGTCAGTGGAAGGTGGCATGAATGTTGGCTGTGAAAACTAAAATTTTGGTGTTATAAAAGAGAAAATAACTGCTTTTTCTGTTGTCCTTTTGTCAGTCTATTTTGTTGTTTTGTTTATTTTTATTATTATTTGTTATTCTATTTAGTTATTATCGGTTGACTTATTAGGGGCTTTAATCCCATTGCATATTCCTTTTCAGTTCTTTTTAATTGTCTACCTATGATGATATGGAGCAATGGTGTAAGTTATATCTCATTCAAGAAATTGACAGTTAAATAAATCTTACGAAATCCATTTTGCTTACAGACTTCATTCCTCTCTGTAATCTTTTCAGCTTTATTTCATTTGTCTAAAAACAAGTTGTTGCTTGTATGAAAAGGAAATGCCTACAATGCTGCATGAGAGATTTTAACGTAGTCCTATATTTATTATTTTAGCATGGTGTTTTTAGCTTTCTTGTGAACTTCTATTTCTTAGCTTCTCTTTTGTTTAAGTTGACTAGTTGAGTTGATTTTTTATGTAACAAGTTTCTTCTTCAATAGGAAAAACTGAAAGAGAAAAAGCCTACTTTGGCTGAGGCACTTACTCAAACTCTTCAAGCAATGCACAAGTCTGGGTGTTTGAATCTTGCAGACATTGTTGAAGGCAGGTTTTGCCATCGTTTTAAATTTTGATATATTGCAATAATTGTTGGATACCTTTATGATCTGTTCTGCCATTAATTTTTGTTTTGATGATTTATTAACTCTCCAGTTTTGTCACACATATATAGTAAATTCCTATGAGGGAAATTCCAAAATATGCATTTAATTAGTGTGTGTGTGTGGTTTATTTATGTATTTTTATAATTCAGAGCTCTACATATCACAATTGTGAATGTTTTAGCTAGCAGTTGATAGTTTTATGTGTCTTTTCATGAATGAATTATATATATCTTTGTGTTGCTCTTAAGTGTTCTTTGGTATCCATCAATTATACAAACTAGACCGTCTACAAAACCAAAATGATTTGGATCCTTGTCCCTGCTTTTGTCTTGTTGAGTTACAATTTAGAGCTGATTTTTAATTTTATTTTTTAAAATTGGTTCAGTGTTAACAATCTTGGATCAAGCATTTTGTTTTTTTCTTGTTTTTTTAGTAAGTGGAAAATAATGTTTTGTAAGATATGAAAATAAGAGAATTGATAAAGAAGCCACCCAATCAATGCTAGCCTAAAGAATCACCTCAGCCGCACCACTCACCACAAGCCTCCAATTGAGCTGTTGAATTGTTATTTCTTTCTCCTATTTTTACTCGATCATCTGCCTCTTCATTTGTGGACCATGGTGACCACTTAAAGTCCATTCCACTTTCCAAGGGTAGGACCACAAATTCATGTATTTAATGCACAATATTAGTATTGTGTATAGCCTTCTTGACCACCCTATAACAGTAACTGAATTTCCTTCTATGAAGATAAGTCCTAAAAGGGATTTTTCTCTTAATCCTTGTAGTGGATTAAATTTTTTTTGCTTCCATGAAATTACCTATGTTGTCCTGCTTAAAGTGGATCCAAGAAATTTTCCAATGGGGCCTCTTATCTTTTTTCCCCTTTGAGTATTAGGTACATGTAATGCAAAAGAATTGGTACACCTTCTCTTTCTCTGGAAAATCATTTTTCTTCTTTTTTTAATTAACGAAATGGTAAAAAAAAAAGAAAAAAAGAACAAAAAGACAAGATGTGTTTTTCAATGAAGGAAAAGCATTTCCTATTTGTCATCTAGACTTTTCAAATGTCTTTGCTTAACTTGGTAGTCAGCTTCTGATTTGTTGATTAAAGAATGAGAGAGATGAGGTTGTAATTTCTGTTTCAAAATAAAATATTTTATGATAGGATGAGAATTTTTGCATGGCCCTGAAATATATTTTTTATTTTTCTAGGAGAAATAAAATCACTGCCTACAAATGTTTGTTCACAAGGAGCTTTGCTTTCTGGCTACCTCAACTTGGACTCAGTCTGGATGGGCAAAACAATATTTTTGAGACGCCAGCCAACTAATTAAACCAAAAATAACTGTTGCTTCCACATAAAATAAGCAAATGAATAAAATACAAACATGCAATTAGTGAATTGATTTAGTCGTTGTACATGGCACACACATTTGGAGAGGCATTCTTATGTTTCTTGTTCACAAGTAAATTAACAAACAAAAATATTATTTCTGGCAAAACGTGCTGAAGTTGTAATGTTTAGGAGGTTGTTTTCAAGGAGCAACTTCGTCAAGTTGAAAAATTGGTCATGTATTGATCATTGCAGAGATTGAGATAGGAAAAGAAAGGGAGGAAAAGGCTTTACAAAGTTGAAGGGTTACCGTTATTTGTGCTCCTAGAGGAAATATTTTGAGTATGGCCAAGTGAAGTAATTTCAGTATTGTCGGAAGTGTCTGTGTCTCCGTTGTCTTAGCTTTCCTTCTCATTTATAATGCCACCATTAGGTAATTATTCTTCGACTGCTACTGGTTCCATCTTAATCTTGAGGTTCCATTGGTTAATCTCAAAATCGCTTATCAACTAGGAACTGCTTTACTGGGTTATCCATTGGAATAGGCCTTGTTATGTGGTGATCTTTCACATGCCATTTCTTCTTAACGCTGCTGTAGCTAAACCGGCTTTGTTAAAGTATTTTCCTAATACTGCTATTTTAACCTATCCTCCCTGAATCTTCTGCATTGCATCTCCTGGTGGCTGAACGCTAGTGGTATAATGTTGTTTTTCTGCCCCACATCTGTTTGGATTGAATTGAATCTAAATAAATGCGCATAATTTTGTTGATTTTAGCCAACAAAACTACAAGAGTCATTATACAAACAATAAATTCGTTCTTAATTTTTATATATAATGTTGTGGATCATTGTGGACCTTTCACTTGAAAATAAATCACCCATTGCAGATGAATTTATTTACAATAATGAATGGCATTGCCACATTATTCTTGTGAAGTTTTTTTGTATGGATTTTATATAAACCAAACCAAACCAAGTCTTAAGTCCCATCAAATAGGGTCATCGGCTACATGAATCATTCTTCTCCACTCGACTCTATCACCAGCCATTTGGTTAGTTAAATTAAGGAGATTCATATTACTATTTACTACACTCCCCCACGTCAATCAAGGACTGCCTCTTCCCTTAACACTTCTATCTACTGTCACTATATCACATCTTTTCATTACTGCCTCTGTTGGTCTTCGCTGTATATGACTAAACCATCTCAATCTATTCTCTCTCAATTTATTTTCTATGGGTGCTACTCCTACCCATTCTCGAAATACTCATTTTTAATTCTGTCTTTTCTAGTCTTGCCACACATCTACCTTAGTATTCTCATCTCAGCAGCACTCATCTTATCTACATATTGTTTCTTAGTTGCTTAACATTCCGTCCCATACAATATTGTTGGTCTAATAGTTGTTTTATACAACTTTCCCTTTAGTCTAGTGGGCACTCGTTTTTCACGCAGTACCCTAGACGCACTCCTCCACTTAACAAACAACAATGTTGTATATGAATTTTATGTATGAATAAATTTTTCCAAACTACAAATAGCTCCTAATAGAGAATGTGCTGTAGAACACTGTTACATCGAATATTCAAATCTTATTTGTCATCTCTTCTATATATTGTTGAATAATCACTTCAAATCTGTTTGTCTCATGGAAATGGGATGTGCAAGACATCAGTGTTGATTGTGTTTAAATGCCTAAGTGGACCAAAAAAAAAAAAAAACTATTGAACTTTCAGAGCTAAGAAATGGAGCGATTGTGAATCTGCAAAGAAATAAAGGAAATGGGAAAGGTAGTCATGTCTTGCCCATCTCTGTTCGCTCTCTACCCATTTTTACATCCTAGGGGCTGGCATCACTGAAGTTTTCTGCTGTTTTCTTCAATATTTGATGATCCATTTTGTTTGATGTCAGTTCCATTCCATCAGATAAAAGTTGTGGATTGGATGGATGCTATTGGTGATGTTGTTGTCTTAAATAATTGTATTTGTTAATCTAACAACTAACAAGGTGCTTTGCCAAGGGTGGAGAGATTTTCTCCCATAGGTGGTAGTCTAACAACTAACAACTAACATTTGCCGATCAAAAAAAAAAAAAAAGAAAAAAAAGTGTATTTGTTAATTCCAAAAGGTAAGAGTCGGATTTGATGTCTATTGCGAGTGTTAAATAATCATACTTGTTTTCCTCCAACAATTGTGCCAATGCATGGTTTGTTGAATGCATGTCTATTGTTTGTTATCTATTTGATTTGATGTCTATTTGGTGATGTTCTAGTGTTAAATAATTGTACTTATTTTTCTCTCACAATTGTGCCAACGCATGCTGCTATGTTGAATTCATTTCTTATTGTTTGTTGTCTGCTGGTTTATATGTTGTCTTGTTATGGTTCTATAATGCGATGATTTGGAAAATGGAGGGTCAGTTTTTTTTTGCCTGCCGTAAACCCTAGCATGGTTCTCTCTAGACTATTACTTTTGAAATTCATCCTAATCGTGCAAAAATTTGTTTACTGCAGATGTCAAGACAGCGACAAAAAATAAAGTTCCTCTTGTGCGCTCATTGACTTTGAACTGGGTGGCATTTTGTATTGAGACTAGCAACAAAGCTGTTGTTCTCAAAGTACACAAGGAATATGTTCCGATATGCATGGAGGTTTGTAAATTCCATGCATAATGTTGATCTAGACATAGACATATCAAATGTTTGTGTTAGATTTTCGTGACTGATATTATGATTTATGACCTTTGTGCCACCTGCCTACAAGTTCTGAATGGGAGTTTTTTTTTGTTGCTCCTCAAGTTTATGGTACTAAAAGATTTGTGGAGAGAATTTGGATGCTTTAACCATAATGTGAATATATATTCTTGAGGTGAAGAGTTGATTTTTTCCCCTAATAAGTCGACTTTATTTCATTCACCAATTATGTTTTGAATGATGATTGCCTAGTATAATTTTTTTGAGTTATTTACATGTATGAAAGACTTAAATTGTGTGAACATGTAAGATCAACATGTTGCATGCATAGTGGTCTCGCTTCTGTATAGACTCTGAGGTTGCTGTCTAATTGTCATGCTCTAGCTACTTTCTTATTTTATTTTATTTTTTTTAAAAACCCTCTATGCTCTAATTTCTTGAATTTGAATCATCTGGAATTCGTATACTTATTATTATTATTATTGTGTGTGTGTGTGTGTGTACATATATAATGCTGATATTGTTTAAATTTTATGTTAAATCAAATTCTTTTAGTGCCTCAATGATGGGACTCCAGAAGTGAGGGATGCAGCCTTTTCTGCTTTGGCAGCAGTGGCTAAGGTATTCCTTTCAATCATATATTGCTACTCAACTATATCATGTCTTCCTAGTAAAACTTGATTCTTATTTTTTTCCCCAAACTTGTGAAAGAAATAGACCAAGATTTGCTAGTTACTTCTGTTGCACTAATTATTGTTTCTTCATTTTTCTTTCTATTCTAGTTGGTTGGCATGAGGCCTTTAGAAAAATCCTTGGAGAAACTGGATGACGTTAGAAAAAAGAAGCTTTCAGAAATGATTGGGGGTTCTGGAGCTGGTTCAGTTGGTTCAATCTCAGGTTTGAATTATTTTATTGTTTTAAATTTGTTACAATTTTTCTCCTGAAAAAATGATACATTCTTTGAGGTTTTCTCTATGCTGATAATAATCATGATATGCCAGTTACAGTTCAAACTTCTAGTGGAAGCATTTCTTCTGCAGCGGTGAGTTTATTCTTGCCTTTCAAATTAATGGCCATGCTTTATATACTTTTTACCTATGAACTAATAGAAATTTTAGGGCTTCATGAAGTAATCTTGACACTAGAATTTTGGTGGATGGAACTTCTAATGAAAATTCCATTTTTGGCTTACTCAAAAGGATTCTGCTTTTTCAATTACTTACCTCCTTCATCTCTTCTCCAAAAGATAAGGATCCATGGAATTTTCATTAGAGAAAAGAAGATACAATGGATGGATGAGATCAAAAAAAAAAAAAAGAAGTGAAAAAGGGGTGCTTCAAGACAATAAGAAGCTTGTTACCCAACCCAGTTAGGCAACCCAAGAGGGGGTTGAATTGGGTTAATAAGTAAAAACTTAAACGTAAAATTACTATGCTATGAAAATGTGAAGAAGGAATAAAATAGTGATGTATATTACCCAAAGTAAAGACCAAGTTTTAGAATGCAAGAGTATGAGTGTGTGCGCAAATGCCAAATGATTTGAAATCAATATACCAAGTATTAAAGCAAGATAATGGGATAATTATGAGAGAGTAGGCACAAGTTTATCAAATTCAAGGTACTAATTTTGTGTTAGGGATGTCGAGCATATATCACAATGAAACACAACCACCCAAAGCATCCAAAGACATCATCAAAACCGAACCATAGGACTGACAAATCTATATGACCAAATGCAAAACAAAGCCCAAACTCTTTTCAGATCCAATTGAAATTTTATGGAGGTTAAAAATGACCTGTCATAGGAAGTGACTAAGATGTTCCCTTTTTTAGCCAACATTTTTTATCTTATTTGTTGATCTAGGGACCCATCTAATGTGTGCATTTAAGGATGAGAATGGATCCAAATGCTCCAAGGGCCTAAAACTCGAGTTCTCATGTATATGCTAGACATGATAAAAACAATTGCGATCTGGATTGTAGGCTTGTAGAATCTTATGACCCTAAATGGTCAAAAAGATCCAAATCGTTGTAAAATTGGTATATTATAGCTGGATTGTAAGTAGGATCTTGTAGGATTGCAGTTAGGATCTTTGGGTTGGTGATTTTTCACCTCATCTTTATTATGCATCATCCTTGTTGGTATTTTTACCTTTTTTCATTGTCATAAAAGTATAATCTTATGATTCTTGATCCGATTCTACGATTCAATCTACTAGACTCTCTCACCATTCTCATATCCTGATTTATTAACCATGATGCCAGAGTTGCCTTGAACTGAACTATTATCCATGGTCAAGGTAGATTCCTTCGGTTTTCATAGTAAAATTTGCCTCTTTTTTGGGAAAAGAAATATAATGTGCTATTAGTGCTATATATGAGAGAAGACAAAATCAAAGCTTAATGCAAATTTTATGTCTCATGGTGTTGCAAGCCTTAGGCTCAATATTCAGTTGCTAGACCCTTAAAGTTTGTGCTTCGTGGCATTTCCTTGATCTATGCCTTGGTTTTTGATTCATCTCATGGATTATAAATCTTCATCATGTAGTATCATCAATTCTATTTTCATGATGGTAAAATGAAGCATGGAATAGTAATCAATTTAATATTTGAATAAATGCATGTGAAATTTAAATCTTATGAATTTAGGCCTCCAAGGAGTCATTTCAACATGTTTATCTAGCTTCAATATGATGTACACGTTAATCTTTTTGCAGGCTTCTGAAGGATCATTTGTCAAAAAATCGGCAGTAAGCATGCTTAGTGGGAAGAAACCTGTTCAGGCTGTTGTGAGTATTTTCTTATAATTTTTTTCTTAGCATGTCCTGTTTTATGCATATTGTGTTAGATAACATTTTTTTGCATCTTTGTGTTCTATTATTGGGTTTATATGTTTTCTCAGCCTGCTAGTAAGAAAGGAGGGGCTGTAAAATCGGGTGTCAATAAGAAAGGAGATGCTGTTGGACAGTTAAAAACATCCAAACCAGCTGAACCTGAAGACGTTGAGGTAAATCATTGATAATTTTATTTTAGCTATTTGATGTTTGTCCTTTTCCTTGTTTGTTCTCATCAACCTAGCACTGAATGTTACACTATTGCGTGTGCTTAATACTTGCAGCCGGCTGATATGAGTCTTGAAGAGATTGAAAGCAGAATAGGTTCTCTTATAAATGCTGATAGTGTTTCACAATTGAAGAGTGCTGTATGGAAAGAACGGCTGGAAGGTTATTCTCTCTCCATGTCCAATGTTGATACTTAGTTTTTCTGATTTCTCTTGAACATGTACCATGAGTTTTGGTGATCATGAAGGGAAGAATGAAAGAGTGTCAAAGTTTATGATGCTGGGTTTACCACTGTATGGAACGTCACTTGTGCCATTCCTCGAATTTATGTGCTATGTTATTGCCTATTGGGAAATTGGAAAGTGAGAAAATATTTATTGTGCTGAAGGGCCCACTTCAGGTGAATTGCAAATTTTAGGTCATTTAAAGGGAATGGAGCTTTAATAGTTAACTATGCCTGTATAAGTTCCTGTTAGGTCTTAAATAACTCATCATTTGTAAGATATGCTACCTAGAGAAGTAATTAGTGTCTGATATAACTGCTCAACCTCCAATTAGCAATCATTGAATTGTATTTGTGTTGGAGTAGGATTTGACAATGACACCTAAAAGGAGGATAAAAATTAAAATATTAGTACTTTTATAGTGGAACTATTACGGTTCTTATCTTTTGGTTGCGCTTACCCAAAAGAAAAAAAAAAAAAATTGCAATGGCATGCTGGTGAAGTATACGTTATTGGTTTAGTCTCTTGACCAAAATTGTCTCTCATGACCTTCTATGTTCAGAGGAGATGTGTGTCACATGTCTGTATACAGTGCTTGTGATTTTGTTAGAAGTTTGCATGTTTTGCTTTGGCGTTACTGGTTCAGCAAGTTAACTTTCATCTTTTTATATTGATTATAGTATCGTAAAGTGGTTGGACTTTGTCCCCTAATTTTTATGTCTCTTTGATTGCACATTGTTTATACCTTTTTAGTTTTGCACATGTTACAAGTGTTTCACTTCATGCTTGAATGTATAGTAACCCCCCCTGTTGTTGCAGCCATTGTCTCACTTAAAGAGCAGGTGGAGGGGATACAGGAAATCAACCAGTCGGTGGAGATCCTAATTCGTTTGCTCTGTGTTGTTCCTGGATGGAGTGAGAAAAACATTCAGGTATTTAACTTTTTTGCTTATCTTACTGGCAGGGTTGTTATGGCTGTTAGCTTATTAATCATTGTGTACTGAAATTTGCAGGTACAGCAACAGGTTATTGATGTTGTCACTCACATAGCTTCTACTGCATCCAAGTTTCCAAAAAAATGTGTTGTTCTTTGCCTACATGGTGAGTAATTAGGTTGTTAAACATCCAGGAGTAATGTTGGTGTCTAGGGGCTTGATTGCTCAGCTAGTTGTCTCTAACAAATCTGGCTGGATAACTTTTTTGATTAAGTTGCAGTTTTATTATGCCAGTTTTTATCTATTGGCTGATTTATATATCTTGGTTTAATATGCCTTATGGATAGGTATAAGCGAACGGGTTGCGGATATCAAGACCCGTGCTCACGCCATGAGGTGCCTTACTACTTTTTGTGAAGCTGTAGGCCCAGGATTTATTTTTGATAGAGTAAGTCTGGCTGTTCTTTTTATACTTCATGTTTTCGCTGGTAGTAAACATCTTCTTGTAACAGGTGCTTAGATGGAGCCTCCTACTGAGGCAGGGAGGTTGTCTATTGATTTGTTAGTTTTTCCCTATACTAGTGGTTTGACTAAACCTTTGAGTTTGCTTTGTGCTAGCTGTACAAAATCATGAAGGAGCATAAGAATCCCAAGGTTCTTAGTGAGGGTTTACTATGGATGGTTTCAGCAGTTGAAGACTTTGGTGTTTCTCTTCTGAAACTTAAGGTACTTCCTGTTCTTATACAGAGATAGTGTTGTCATAAAATTATGTTTTTGTTTTCTTGGAGGGTAAGTGTTGCAGTGCAAATTATGCCCAGTGACTTGTTTATTTGTTTATTTATTTATTTATTTATTTTCTCCCTTGAGTAGAAGTGTTCTAGTTCAAATTGTGACAGTGGGATATTGTTGTTTGTATTTATAGGATTTAATTGATTTTTGCAAAGACACGGGTTTGCAATCCAGTGTTGCTGCCACTAGAAATGCCACTATTAAACTAATTGGTGCTTTACATAAGTTTGTTGGTCCAGGTAACTTGTCATTTGGTTTGTGAAAACTAGGGATATGTTAAGGGTAAAAATTCTAAGATGCACCTGTTGTTGCAGACATCAAGGGATTTCTTTCAGATGTCAAACCTGCTCTTCTAAGTGCACTTGAAGCTGAGTGTGAAAAAAATCCATTTGAGGTATGGTTGAGTTGGGTTCACTATTTTGTTCCTGATTGTTTCTTATTTTGGGGTTGTTTATAGCTCTAATTGTGATTTGCAGGGGGCTTCTGCAGCTCCAAAGAAAACTGTAAAGGTATTGGAATCCACATCGGCATTGTCTGGTGGTGGGCTTGATAGCCTACCACGCGAAGATATTAGTGGAAAGATCACACCTGCTTTGTTGAAGGGGTTGGAAAGTTCTGATTGGAAGGTCTGGTTTTTGGCGTATAATTTATATAAACAATTCGCCTGTAATCTAGTCTTGTTTCGTCGTGTTATATTTATGATGAATGGTAACTCTTGTTCATTATGTTCCTCCTGGATATGTTGTTTCTTTTTGTTCCAGGTTCGTTTAGAATCTATTGAAGCTGTAAATAAAATATTGGAAGAGGCCAATAAGCGCATCCAACCAATAGGAACTGGTATCAAACTCTAAACTCATTGGCATTGTTCTTTTACTACAATCTATTGGTTGTTGTGTTGCCATTCCCTTTGATTTTTGTTTTGATTTTGACTTTCAGTGGAGTTATTTGGTGCTCTTAGAGGGCGCCTATATGACAGCAACAAAAATTTGATAATGGCAACTCTCTCTACTATTGGTGCTGTTGCATCTGCAATGGGACTTGCAGTTGAGAAGTCTAGCAAGGTTGTTTGCTCTAAACCTAAATTTTCTTCTAACTTCGTATTCTATTGTCCTTTAAATTTGACTTTAATATTGGGAAGTTGTTTCTTGCAGGGTATACTGTCAGATGTTTTGAAATGCCTTGGTGACAATAAAAAACATATGAGAGAAAGCACTCTGACTACTTTAGATGCTTGGCTTGCTGCTGTTCATCTCGACAAAATGGTTGGGTTCCAATTTCTCTATTTCGTTTATTTTTTAATTAATTTTATTTATTTATCATGCTTCTCTGATAAATTTTCCAATTCTGTTTCTTTATTAGGTGCCTTACATCACTACTGCTTTGATGGATGCGAAGCTTGGCACGGAAGGGCGCAAGGATCTTTTTGATTGGCTATCAAGGCAACTTAGTGGATTAAGCGATTTTCCTGATGCTGTAAATCTGCTAAAACCAACTGCTTCTGCTATGACGGTATTTCTTGCTGCAAAATTTGAAATTTTCAGAAAAATAATTTAAGGGCAATATATGCATTTGTTTTTATCACTTTATTTAATTGCTTGCTTTTGCATTTATATATAGGATAAATCAGCAGATGTTCGTAAAGCAGCTGAAGTATGCATTGGTGAAATTTTCAGAGTCTGTGGTCCTGATGCAGTATGTAGACAAAAATTTTTGGCGCCTGCTTTGGTTTTTGTCAAAAATCTAGCAAAACTCCTAAGTTTATTGTCTTGTTACATGACTAGGTGACCAAGAATTTGAAAGATATTCAAGGACCTGCCTTAGCTATTGTTCTTGAACGACTGAAGCACTCTGGGGCTTTTCAAGGTATGTTGTAGTGAAGTTTGCTGAGGTTTTATTATGTTTGTTTGGTAGTGCTGTTTCATAGTGACATAATTTTTCTTCGTTCCCAGAAACATTTGAAGTGGCTAAAACAATATCGATGGGGCCATCATCGAAAAGTGGATCAAAAGTTGGGAAATCTAGCTCTAATGGTAACGGTGACCGACGGGCTGGAAATAGGGCTGTTTCTTCGGTATGTTCTTGCCCTGTTTAAGTTATTTTCTTTTTGAACAATAGTAAAGATATTGATGTTTTTTCATGGTTTGGGTAGAGAGTAACTTCAACAAAGGGTTCAAGGCCAGAATCAATCATGTCTGTTCAAGACATCACTCTTCAGTCTCAGGCTTTATTAAATGTGAAGGATTCAAATAAGGTATAATCTATACGTGCTTCTTGTCTATGTGAAGTTTATATGCTTCAAGTCTATGTGAACTTTATTAGTTTAGTGCAGCTGTCAATTGATTGAGTTGTTTGCAGGATGAACGGGAGAGATTGGTTGTCCGCAAGTTTAAATTTGAAGAGCCACGGTTAGAGCAGATTCAAGATCTTGAGGTATGTGCTTTTTATTGTTTGTGGATGGTTTCTTTCTACGCTGTTGTTCCTTTTATGAATTTGACAGATTACTTGATCGTCTTTTTGTCACAGAATGATCTTATGAAGTATTGCAGAGAGGATTTGCATAGGAGGCTTCTAAGCACAGACTTCAAGAAGCAAGTTGATGGAATTGAGATGCTGCATAAGGTGGTCTTTTGATTTCACACTTCTGGTATTTTCATTTTACTAAGAATATGCAAATGTCCTGTTTAATTTTGGCTTATGTTGACTTTCCAGGCTCTCCCATCCATTGGAAAGGAAATAATTGAAGTTCTGGATATACTTCTCAGGTGGTTTGTTCTACGATTCTGTGAATCTAACACATCATGCCTGTTGAAGGTATATTATTTGTTTAGTTTTCATATTTGACATGTTCATTCAGTAATGCAAGTGATGTGTTTGCTGTTATTAAATTCAGTTATTATCCCCCCCCCCCCCCCCCCAAAAAAAAAAAAAAAAATCAGGTACTCGAGTTTCTTCCTGAACTTTTTGACATGTTAAGGAGTGAGGGCTACACTTTGACTGAGTCAGAAGCGGCCATTTTTCTTCCTTGCTTGATAGAGAAGGTAAAAGAACTCTGAACTACTTGAATTTTGTGCCTGTGCATATTCTGTTATTGAATAGGAATTTGCAACTTTTTAACTAAATTTAAAACAAGATGGGAAATCTGCATGCTGGCCATTTTAACCTGATTTCTTTTAGAATTCAATATATTCTTCTCTCTTTGTTTCCTTGTTTTTTCATTCATCTTTTTGGAGAAAAACTTTTACAATATAATTAGATTTCAAGCTATTTCTACTTACCAAAAATAAAAAAAATTCAAGCTATTGCTGTATTTATAAATATCAATTTTTTGCATTAGCAAATGTTACAATACTGGGAAGAGCTGTAGAACTGAGTTTGAAGCTGAGTTGAGTCATTGATCCCTTGGTTAAGCTGAAGTTAGTTATTTAAATAGATGTCATGCCATTCTATGATTTGTTAGAATTCTAATAGTGGATTATTAACAATCTGTAACAAACTAGAGATATCTGTTATACATATAGAAGAGGGTGGACTAGAGGAATCACCCAATGATTTGTAATGCATATGTTACGCTTTTTCCTGAATAATCAAGGTTCAGTCTTTCTTCAAACTGTTCTTATTTCTCAACATTTGATATTCTTCTTCCCAAGTCGTAACAGTGAACCCTGTAAAAATTGGGGTGGATCATTTTGTCTCTCTGGGTCAGACTTGTTGGAGTCTTTTTGGAAGATTGAATTTGGCCCAAAGTTTGCCCAGAGCTGACTTGTTACCATTTCCTGTTTGATACTATTATAAGAACTGACATTTAAGGTTGTTTTTCATTTAGTTCGATTATCATTACAAGAATTTTAAACTTCTTTCTGAACGTTAACTTACTTTCCTGCAGTCTGGACACAACATAGAGAAAGTACGAGAAAAAATGCGGGAATTGATAAAACAAATAATTCATGCATATTCAGCAGGGAAAACTTTCCTCTATATCTTGGAGGGTCTGCGTTCCAGAAACAACCGAACCCGGATTGAGTGTGTGGATCTTGTTGGATTCTTAATTGATAATCACGGAGCAGAGGTAAAATTGGAATGCTATCTGATCTTTCATTCTTCTTTAAAAGTTACTGACTCTTTTATCATTTGTTTTCCCTACAGATTGCAGGACAGTTGAAATCCTTGCAGATTGTTGCAAGCTTAACAGCAGAACGCGATGGTGAAATTCGGAAAGCTGCTTTAAATACTCTGGCTACTGGTTATAAAATTTTTGGTGAGTTATATTTTAGCACCTTTAAACTGATTTGGTGTTTGGTTTCTTGGGATAGGACTCCAGTAATTAACTTCTGATTTACTCTTAATTGTTTGCTTCTTGGGGTTGCATTGTTTCTGTTTTTAGCATTTTTTGTTTCAGTTTTTAAGGAAAAAGGTTCTTTCCCACTTTGGTGTAAGAACTGCTATTTAGTAGATTTATAAGGGAGTTGTCTGATTCAATTTTTTTGTAGGTGATGACATATGGAGATATGTTGGGAAGCTGACAGATGCTCAAAGGAGCATGTTAGATGATAGATTTAAATGGAAGGTGATTACATAATTTTGCAATTTGTTGCGTTTCTGTTTCTTCCATTCACCTTGCTGTATTTTGTCAGGCCCGAGAGATGGACAAAAGGAAGGAGGGAAAGCCTGGGGAAGCAAGAAATGCATTGCGGCGTTCTGTTAGGGAAAATGGGTGTGTCTCTCTGCCTTTCTACTAAGCACCTTGCTTACTATTGTCACTTTGCTTACTATTGTCCTATTTATGTATCAGGCGTTGGCTGCTTTCTTTGTTTGGACGTTATTTATTAAATTTGAAGTTTTAGTTCATAATGTTGTTTGTCTTGATGGGAATATATATAATTATTACAAAATTTTGTTGCTTTAGAAAACTTTTGACTGTGCATCGTGGATGCCAATGTTAAAAACTCGATTGCTTTGTATGGTTTCTTGATTTGACTATTGTTACCAACTTTTTGTTTTATTTTATTTTGATATACTTGTATGTTAGCCTAGATGAGATAGAGATTAAAGCTAGGCCTTGTGTCATTTTGCGTTTTGGGGTGTTCTCCGGTCTGTTCAAGCTTATTTCTCCTTAGCCAGTCAACTGAACCGAATATTTAGGGTGAGACTTGTCCATCAATTGTTGTCCGAGCCTACTCATTCGGTTAAATGGTTGGTTTTGGTCAGCCGTTTTCATTCCTTGAGTGAACAACTACGTTACACGGACTCATCAGAATTTTAGAGGTACCCGTGTCGACACGGGTACGGGTGCGGGTGCGGGATACAAAACTTTACAAACGGATACGACTATGTTCAGAAGAAACGAAAGAGAAGAGAGCAAGGTGAGAACTTGGTCGCCGACTTCGAGAGGGTAAAGACTTCGATCCCTCTGGTCGCGGCTTTGATGACTTCTATCTCGCGCCAATCGATTCTTCACTCTCGATCTCGTCTTCCCTTTGTCTTCATTTGTGTTGGTCTTGTTTTCTCTCTCTCGTTTTCTCTCTCTGTCTTCTTGTCTTCTCTCTGTGTTTATCTCTCTCGATCTCTGTCTTCTTCTTTTCTCTCCCCCCCTCCCCCTCCCGGCTTCGATGACTTCAATCTCGCGCTCACTCTCGATCTCATCTTCCCTTTGTCTTCATTTGTGTTGATCTCCTCTTCTCTGTCTTTATCTCCCTCGATCTCTGTCTTCTTCTTTTCTCCTCTCTTCCCCCCCTCCCCTTTTAACATATAATAAGTAAATCATATAATTTGTTATATAATGATAAATCTAATTAAATCATATATAATAATAAAAAATCTATAAAATAAATCATATAATTTTTATATTTTAATACATTTTATTATTCCTTATTTGTTATACTTTTTTAGTTTATAATATATATATGTCAATTAAAAAGAAAAAAATAAATTATATGGATAAATTTAAAATATTATCAATAAAAATAATACATAAGATAAAAAATAATAAATATATTTAAAAAATAACTATTTAACTCATATTTATATAATAAATATATTTTAAAAAATAACTATTTACCCTATCTCCGTATATGTATCTAAATTTAGATCCATATCCACGTATCCTCAAATTTTAATTTTTAAGTTTCTGATCCCTAGATACGCACCCACACCGGATATCCACACTCGAGTCCGTGTACCGTAGGTGAACAAGAAGAGTGATAATGAGAGATGGAGAGAGGCGAGAGACTATTTTCGGTGGTCCTGCAAAATTCGCCATGTGTGATCCGAAATCTGTTGTGCGAGAGTGGAGATCTCAATTCTTAGATTTTAAATCTGTTATATTTTGCCATGGAGAACTCAGATCTGTTATATGTTTGCCGTGTAGATCTCATATCAGTTGTCAAAGTGTGGGTGGAGATCTCAGATATGTTGTATTTTCGGCATGAGGGTATACAAGACCAGAGTGGGGTCTTGTGAAGGAGATCGGTGAGGGAGGTAGTCATAGTTTCAGAGGGGATGGGTGAGACTCGTGCGAGAGAGAGAGAGAGAGAGAGAGAGAGAGAGAGAGGGGTAATCCCTCTTCTCATTTCTATTGTCACGTGTAATTCTTTGTTTACATTTACAGTCGGTTGGATTCAGACTAAAACAGACAATCGACCACTTGTTCTATTTTTCAAAAGGTGCAACTGAGACCTAACCGAACCATTTTGACTTTTCAATCTGGTCAAGTCAGTTCTATCGGATTAATTGGGTCTCTTGGTTCTTTGAGCAGCCCTATTTCTTATAAAAATAAAAATGATTAGTATCGTATGTCTTGATCCTGACTAATATTTGTTTTAATACTCTGCATGTAAAGCTGTAACCAACACTTTTGGGCAAGATATTTTCTGTATATGCTAACATGAAAGACATGTGTTGCCTTGTAGATAACCCATTATCACTTT
The DNA here is from genome assembly GCA_025200525.1 of Camellia lanceoleosa. Lineage (NCBI taxonomy): Eukaryota > Viridiplantae > Streptophyta > Magnoliopsida > Ericales > Theaceae > Camellia > Camellia lanceoleosa. The sequence goes on from CM045765.1 coordinate 130,619,378, forward strand.
AGTTATTTCTGGCCGCTTTAGGTGTTGGGTCCAATGCAATCATTGTATTGTTCTCGAGTAACAAGCTCTTATTTTACTGTTATGGAAATTATGTTATTTTTCAGAACGAACTTAAGCAGCTCCATTTTTTTATATAAATTTTTTTTTTCCTTCCTCTTGGTTTTTCATTCTAATGGGGCTCTTGCTTTTTGACAAAGATATTGTTCTTTGGCAAATGGACTAAGTATGGTCATGTGTTTTGTATATTGATACTATGTTAATTGTCATTATTGTACGATGACCAAGTCATTTGGCGTCATCTCTTAGATGAATATTCTTTGCATTTGCACTGTACCCTTGGCCATCCTCTGTTGGTATTGTTTTTTTATTATTTTATATATTTGTGATGTTTGAATGAGTAATTCATGTGCTAGTATGCTTGTACTTTTAAGCGCCATCTGTTGCATGCGCCTTTGTAAGAGCAAATGTGAAACAGATTTTTATGATACTGAATAATCCCTTATCTTCACAAGAAAGTATAAAGTTGTCGAATTTCTCAATTTTCACCTCTTTTTTGGTCTACATATTGGGGTTATTGGTGTCATTTTCCCTTCCAGAATATGGCAACTCTTTACCTAACTTCTAAAATGCTTTTTCCCCCCTCAGCTGTCTTTATTTATTTATATATTTCTTTGTTGGTCTCTTCATCTTTTCTGCTTCCAGTCAGTTTAAATTGTTGTCCCATATTGGGAATTGCTTCTTGTTCATGGTTCCACTCATATCCCTTAGGTTAGCTGAAGTGTGTAGTTTAAACTAATGTTTTAATCTTCTGATCTACGTAGTTAAGTCTTGTCAACTGAAATAAATACTATATTTTGCATAAACAAGTTACATGGGTATTGTATAGTTGAAAATTAAAATTAATTATAGCTTTTGACTTTTCAACATGTCTGCTTTATGATTTCTAGGTCTGATGTAGCAGAACAAAGTGGTGAAGTTACACGGTCTGTCTCTGGCCCAATCTTAACTAGGTACTGCAGGATTTTATGCATTTAAAAATTTCAATTTATGTGCTCCTTTTTTCATCTTGATATGCATTTGGCTTTTTAGTTATCCTTGTTTTGGATGCTAATATTTATTGCTTTATTTATTTTAGGGACAATTATGGTCATTCTGATCTTCACATGGAGAGACAGTCAATTCCCCGAACAATTGCAATTGCAAATGGCCCCACTGAATGGAATGAAGCCATTGATATCATTGAATATGGCTCCCCTGAGCAGGTTCTTTTTAGATTGTGTAATTTTGGTATTTTTTATTGTTATGTTCACATTTATGTTGCTGGAATGAATTTGCATTAATGGGTTTTGTATCTTGTTTACATTTCTTTCTTTTTTCTTTTCTATTATTGGGTATTGCTTTGTCTCCTTTGTTGTTAGCGCACTTGGATTGTTGGGAATATATATATATATATATGCATATTTTGGGGGGTGTGGGGGAATCTAACATTTAGAGATTGGAAAATGTTAAAATTTGCTTGGTTCTAAGAAAAACCTAAATGTTAGACACGTTCATTTTGTCATACTGATATTTAGAACTAGGGCCAGCAGAGCCCCATGGGATGGATATAATGAACACACACTGATTTATGCCACTAATTAATTACACATTCCCTCTAGTATGGATGGGATTACATTCAAGATTAGTCAGTGACTCAGGTTCTCTAAGAGCTGGGAGGGGGAGGGGGGGAATTTGGTCCGTCTTGAGCTACTGCAAATTTTCCATCTCATTCCTTTCATATAAAAGTTCTTCGCAAAAGTTAATTCTATAGGAGTCCACTGGGTTCCTGACTATAGGGCCAGTAGAGCCCCATGGGATAGATGTGATGAACACCCATAGTGATTGATGCCTGTAATTAATTACACATTCTGTCTGTTTCGGGTTGGTACTACATTCAAGTTTTGTCAGTGACTCAGGTTCTCTAAGAGCTTGGACCCCTTGCGCAGGGAACACGGGGGGGGGGGGGGGGGGGGTGTTGTAGGTATTGGGTACGTCTTGAACTTGTCTAAATTTGACATTGATTCCTTTCACTTAAAATTCTTGACAAAAGCTAATACTATAAGAGTTCATTGGGTTCCTGACTATTATTGCATGAAACAGATAATGCGTAGCTGTGCAATTATGCCTACTGATGTGAATATCTTTTGTGATGCATAATAGACTCCTTTTTTTTTAAGTACCTTCTGTGTGTGTGTGTGTGTCAGTTTAAGGTGTACTTGGTTGAACCATCTAGGTAACTGCTGATTTGATGACACGAGTGTATGGCAAAACCTATGATGAATGGACAGTAAATAAAAAAATCTGGTAGAATGTCTTGAAAATCCCACTGCACTATTGACCATCCAAATTGAAAACAATATGTGATAATAATTACTTTAAGGGAAAGTAATAATAAATTACTTGCAGAAAATGGGGGAAAGTAAGTTGTAAACAAATAGAAACAAGTTACTAATCATTGTTTGATTCCGTTTATCATTTTATTTATTCTTTTGAAATTGATGTCAGTGAGCCTATAGGTCTAGCCAAACTCTTCTCATGCAAGGAGCAGAGTCCTTGAAACGTCGTTTACCATCGTATACACTATATATGGTTGTCCAATTATTTAAGGATCTCCTTGTCTTTTGTGTTACTTCAATTCTCAAGTGATCAACGTCCACGGTGATGGTGGATTAGTTGGGGCTGAGAGGCCCTTTTAAGTAAAGGCCTCAACGAGAGCCCTATTGAATCAGACCAAAAAGGGCACAAGTTGTGGGCCCTATGTTGATTAAGGGGTGAGAATGTGCCCCCCTTCTGCTAAGTTGGAGCTGCTGGTTCAGAATCCGACGAGTTCAATGAGAAAGGGTCGGTCTCATAGCTCTAGCTTTAAGAAGCTAAACAAAATTGCGAAAGTGAGCGTACTCCAAGTCTCTCTTTTGGCTTCAAATTCAAATGGCCTTGGGTCTGCAGTGGAATGACCCAATGAAAATTATAGCAAAAAGAAAAGGAAAGGAGTGCATGTGCATGCAACTGTTTCCCTTGTCACGAGCTGGACTCTAATATAAAGTGATTATTTTCGTGTTCAGTTGTAAATTTAATGATAATAGTTAATCTTACTGGACTCGAATATAAAGGGATAATTGTTGCTCCGGTTCAAACTTCAATACTGTTGAAGCCTTGTTTTTGCTTTTAACCTGTACTTATCTTTGTGCTTCTTACTCTCCCTTTTACCACCCTTCTTTCTCTCTCAACCCTGACTTTAATTATTGTGTTATGCTGCAGTCTGTTGAAGGAATGAAAGTTGTCTGCCATGAATTAGCTCAGGCAACCAACGATCCTGAAGGAAGTGCAATGGATGATGTTGTGAAAGATGCTGATAGACTTGTTTCGTGCTTAGCTAACAAGGTAACAATTGTTTGATCTTGGCAGTGAGGCACATTTCTTTTTTGATGTGACCTCAGTTGGCTTTTTAATGTTATAATATTTATAAAAATTCAAAGTCTCATCAACTATTTTATCTATTACAGGTAGCCAAGACATTTGACTTTAGTCTCACAGGTGCCTCTTCAAGGTCATGTAAATATGTCCTAAACACATTAATGCAGGTAGTTTTTTTCATCCATGTGTGCATTTTCTGCTTGATAGTTCATTTGATTGCCATAAGATGGAGAAATTTGAGAAACTTTTGATGTAAGATATATCCTGTGTTTTTTGTCTGTGTTCATTGTGAGTCATTTGTTGCAGATATTTCAAAATAAACGGATTGCACATGCTGTGAAGGAGAGTACTCTTGACAGTCTCGTCACTGAGCTTCTGCTTTGGCTGTTGGATGATAGGGTTCCCCGGATGGATGATGGCAGCCAACTCCTAAAAGCATTGAATGTTTTGATGCTGAAAATTCTGGCAAGTTTATTTCATAGAGCACCTATTTGGTATTATTCTTATTGGAGTATGTTGTATCTGTATATTGAGTACATATTGCCAATGCAGGATAATGCAGAACGGACATCATCATTTGTTGTCCTGATTAATCTCTTACGTCCATTGGATCCCTCGAGGTGGCCATCACCAGCATTAAATGAGTCTTTTGCCTCTAGAAATCAGAAGTTCTCTGATTTGGTTGTCAAATGTTTGATTAAGCTCACAAAAGTAAGTTTCTTGCTTGATGCTATTTCCACTTATTTGGCCTTGTCATTAATTTGAAGAATTATCTTATCTATGGAAGTGTGAGAGTCTCAAATGGAAGACAAGTAGTTTGCATCATTTTTTTCCCCCTCTTGGAACTGGGTATCTTTAGTGTTTATGGTTACTATCTGGGGTAATGAAGTTATTGCTCTTTTTGGTAGGCTGGAGGAGTTGAAGGAAGGAAAGGAGGGAAAGAAATGGGAGTTGATGGCGAGAGTTTGTACTCTTATTTAGGAAGGAATGGGATGAGATAGGGGATGAGTAAAAGGGTATGTTTGGTACGCATGAATGGAATGAGAGTGTGAATGGAATACAAGGTTGAATAGAATGGAATGCCATTTTCATTACACTGTTTGGCTGCCGATATGAATCTGTATTAGATTGATTTCATGATAGAATGGAATGCCTATTACTTAGCTTGGAAGAATGAATAGGTATTCACACTTTTTGTTGGAATAATTATTCGAATAAAATGGCGATTCTACTTATCTAAGACATATCAAACAAGAGAAAGGGAATGCAAAGCTCGAATGGGCATTCATTTTCAACCCATTCCCTAGCAACCCATTTCCATTCTATCCAGAAGTTGACAGAAATGCAACAGGATGAACCCTTTCTTTTACATTCCTTCCCTTACAACCTATATTAATATGCAAGGATTAATGGTAACATATAAAGCCACCCCTCACCTAAACGTTCATTTCCATCATTCTTCCTTTCCTCTTCTTTAGTTTCCATCCATCCTATTAAACAAACTCCCCATTTTAATTGGACAGCAGCCAACAACATCCAAGAAAATTGGGTAATCTATTTTCTTTGATGTTATTAAATGAAGTATAAATTAGTACCCTCCAACTTTGCTTTAATTTTCAATATAAACTTGAACTTTTAATTTTTTTATTTGAGCCTTCCAAACTTTGATAATTATGTCAATGTGCCTCCAACTTCTTGTTATATCTAGTTCTTCTTAGTTTAGTGAATTTAGCTTCACCTGATATTGCCAGCAGTTCTCTCTCCATGTTCCCCCATCCCCCTTCATTTATCATTTTTCGTAGTTTAAACCCTCAAATCAGTACATTTAGAAAGCACTAGCAAAATTTAAGGCATGTGGTTCAAATTGAAACTGGAGCTTGGAGAGATTAATTGATAGTTTATTGAAGGAAATATGTAATATTTGGGCATTTATAACTTAGAGACACTTCACATGATTGGCTTATTAAAATGATTGTTCAGGGAAGTTTATATGGACCTATTTTTTATTCTGAAAATAACTTTATTTTTGAAAAAAAAAAAAAATGTTGCCTGAGAACATTTCTGCCATTGATGTTGCTTTTGTTTTTCCTTGTGCAGTTTTATTTATGTCAGCTTTACTTCCCTGTGTTGCAGGTTCTTCAAAGTACTATATATGAGGTTGACCTTGACCGTATCCTTCAAAGTATCCACATATACCTGCAGGAATTGGGGATGGAAGAAATCAGGAGAAGGTATCTATTGATCCATTTTTATAATAAAAAATGATACAGACCCCCACAAACACTCCACCCCCACGACCCCCACGCACGTGTTAGAGAGATAGGAAAAAAAACAAAAAACAAAAACACACGACCAATCACAATCATTTGGTGGTCATGGGGGTCCCCCCCAAAATGGGGGTCCCAAGTATTTTCCTTTTATAATATTGTCATTGAAATAGAATGTATGTGTATGTCATGAGTTCTTGTCGGTAAGGATCAATATTATGAACTGATTGGAATTTCTTCCGTTGTGGTTGTCTTTTATTTTACGAATTTCTGAAAGAGCTGGAGCCGATGACAAACCATTGCGTATGGTTAAAACTGTTCTACATGAGCTCGTTAAACTTCGTGGGACTGCAATCAAGGGTCATCTTTCCATGGTTCCAATAGACATGGAACCTCAGCCTATTATTCTTGCCTATATTGATCTTAATCTTCAGGTACCGTGGTTGTTAGCATATACTTGAATATGTTTTTATTTGTAGGTTTTTTTTTTTATAAATATTTTTATATTTTGTCTTTTCTTGTAATCTACCAGACTCTGGCTGCGGCAAGAATGTTGACTCCGTCCGGACCTGTTGGCCAAACACATTGGGGTGATTCAACAACCAACAACCCAACACCTGCCACTCACTCTGCAGATGCACAATTGAAGGTATTATGGTGGTTGGCCTTTGCAACATTTAATATTCAAATGTTTGTTTCAGCTGACCGGTCTTGATTGTAGTATTGTATGCCGATATAGTTGCCTTGGATTTTGTGTTTTACAGCAAGAGCTTGCTGCAATTTTCAAGAAAATCGGTGACAAGCAAACTTGCACTATTGGTTTATATGAATTATACCGCATCACTCAATTATATCCCAAGGTAGAGGCATTCTTGCAATTAGGGCTTCTTTGAATGGCACTGATGTATTTCTGTCTAAATCTTTCTACTTGTTTTAATGAATTCATTAGATTCTAATGTTTTTTGCCTTTATTATAGGTTGATATATTTTCTCAGCTTCAAAATGCTAGCGAGGCATTCCGAACATACATTAGAGATGGTTTAGTCCAGGTTTTTGTTAAACACCTTTCACGATAGAATGTTCTGTTGTTTGGATCATGTATTTTTCTTCCTTTCTTTGGGTTATGTTAAACACCTTTCTTTGGGTTATGTATTTTTCGTCCTTTGTTTTTCTTAATTGTAGAGGATGCCTCATCCTCGTTTCTTTTTGATTCATCATTAAAATTCTTTGTTGTTGATCCACAAAAAAGAAAAAGAAACAAAAGAATGTTCTAACTATGATGACATCCGGACTTAATGCGGTGTTATTTTTATCTTTATTGCAGATGGAGAAGAATGCAGCAGCAGGAAGGACGCCTTCAAGTTTACCGATGCCAACCCCTCCCCCAGCTGCCATAAACCTTTCTTCCCCGAAGTTCGCGCCCTTATCACCCGTCCTTACAAATTCACTAAGTGATGCAAAATCTCTTAACACTAAAGTTGAGCCCACAAATTTTAGTTTACCGCCATCTTATGTTGAAGATGAGAGGGTAAGAGGACTTACATCTGATAACTCAGAGCTGCGACAGTATTTGGGTGAACAAAGGAATGATAACTTTCCACCTGGAGGTAACTTTTATCGCAATGGTTTTTTGTGTTTTGCTTTATTCTGTGTTTGTTTTGTGTTTTTTATGGAGAAGAGTTCCAAAATGAATGTAGTGACTGCAGTTACAAGTGGGACCTTGGATGCAATAAGAGAGAGAATGAAGAGCATCCAGTTAGCAGCAGCTACTGGGAACAACCCAGATTCTGGAAATAGGCCGTTAATGCACATGAACGGCAATGTAGCACACGCACTCTCTAATTCTCATGCACAGGACCGTGCTAATGCAGATAACACTGTACAGAGCGGAGTTCTTCCTATGGACGAGAAGGCATTATCTGGGCTACAGGCCCGGATGGAAAGGCTTAAAAGTGGATCACTTGAACCTCTTTAGGAACACAAACCACAGCTACAATCCCATGTGTATTCAAGCCACAGGATATGCTAATCTTGTAAATGAAGAGGTGACACACCCGCGTGTAATTATAGAGAGCAGTTGCCGGTATTATAGATATTGTGCATTTTTTTCTTGGTGCAACGAAATTCGAATTCAGACATGAAGTTTGTGTCTTTCTTTTTGCAGAGGCAGAGATGTGTAGCCAAATTGGATAATGGGGTAGTGGGCAGATAGTGTAGTTCTCATCTGTTTCAACAATTTGTGTTTGTATTTGTATATTACTGCAAGGTATTCTTTGTGATTTTCTATTTTTGATTTATTCAAGGGTTTTTGAATGTGTCTTAGAAATTGCTATTGCTTTATTGCATGTGGTGCTCACTACCTTGACTTTTAAAGTAGAGCATGGATTTGACTGAGTTTTTGTTATTGTTCTTGTTTTGCTTCTTTTGATGATTATTGTCTGTTCTTTTCTAGCTTGGTTCCTCCTCATTAGTCTTATCTTTTAACGTTTTGTTTCTTTGTTTGGACGAATTGTTTTTTAAAAAAATATTTGAAATATATATATATATATATATATTTTTTGCGTTTAGTATAATGAAAAATGAAAGTTAATGAAAATTTTTCAGGATTAACAAAAAATAAGTTTATTTAAGCAACTTTTTTTTGTTTTCTTTTAGAAGGTAAAAAATTTGTGGAATTAAATTTTTACTGATGTCATTACATTACAGCTGTCAATCTCACGTACGCCACCACATTGCCATCACCATATTGTTGTCGTCACCACGACATTACTTCCTTCATCTTTGTCCCATAACTATTACCACCGTGACACTGCTACCTACATCTTTGTCCCATCACTACTATCACCAAATATAGTTGAAAATGTTTTCCATTGACACTACTTCCTACATCTTTGTCCCATCACTACTATCACCAAATATAGAAAAATATTATTTGAAAATATTTTCCATTGAAAATAGTTGTTGTCCAAACAAAAAGGAATTTAAATGTTGTTGGATTTTGATAATATATTTTAAATAGTTGTACGTTCTCTTGTTCTTTTTTTTTTTTTTTTGGTGTAAAAATTGAGTTTTGTATAAATGTATAACTACTTTAAAATTTAATTAAATTTTTTTTTTATGACCAAATGTTTGAATCAAATACGTGTACCTCAATAATTGCTCCTCTTTAAGTAACCAAGTAAAATATTTTAGCTTTTTTTTTTTATTATCTCTTCCATCTAAATAAGGTTGTAGAAATCATGCGTGATGATAGTTTCCTATATCAAATTGTGGGTTGTGTAGCTTGGGCTGGTTTGGTGCAAATTATTAAGACTGTTTATGCTGTTTATTTTTATGTTTTTTGAGAATTTATATGGCATTTCGTTTATTTATTTATTATTTATAATAGTTTATGATATAAAAATAATTGAAATAGGGTAAAAAAAAAAAAAAATTTACTTTTTGAAAATAATGAAATTAAATTTTTTTTTTTATTTTCCATTATTTACTCTTAGTTTTGATTAAGTTTTTGATAGAGGCTAATGCAGGCTTATGAAAATGAAGTTTTAATATCTGTTTTACAATATTAATATTAGGAAAAATAACAAAAAATAAAACAATAAAAAAGCAAGAGTTGATCATTGTAACAAAAAAAAATTTAAAATTTCAATTTTATCAATTTAAATATTAATATATTGATTTGTTTTTAATGTAATTATCCATCTATTTTGTTAAGTAAAATTAATAAAACATAATATTTTAATCATTAAAGTTAATGTAACTATATAACCTCTAACCTACGCGCTCGTCACTTATAAATACATTCATGTCATTCACGAAGAATTGTGTTATTTTGAATACAAACATAGATTGTATTGTGATAACCATGGGACTGTCTGAACCATTGCAGATTTTTAGGCCAACACTCCACACCAAAGGTTCTGTTCTTATTTTAGGTAAAATAAAAGATGTATTTTTTTGTGTACTTTTTTTTTGGCTTGAAAAAAAATAAAGGATACAAATTATTGTAATGTTCTTGTGCAGCTAAAAAAAAAGGGAGACTTATTTATAAGTCTTTTTTCAGAACCTTATACTAGGCTAAGTCCTGTGTAATTTCTTATAGAGCCTTAAGTCCTATTTTCATAAGAATGTATTCCACAATATCCTAATCTTTTTACCCCTAATCTTTTCATAGGCTTTAGCTTCGGCGATTTCGTCTGCCTCCCGCTGTACACGTATAAGTTGATCACAAAGTAAAACATAAAAAAAATCATCAATTTGCGCCCAATCGCATGATACAGACAAAAGGAAGGGCCCGACAAGAGTCGAACCTAGGGAAGCAAACCCACTGACCAATCTTCACCACCACTACTTGATTGGGCTTTTCTTTGATTTTTCTATATAAAAAAAATAAAAAAATTCAAAAAATAAATAATTTTTAAAATTTTACAATTAATAATACAAAATAAAAATATATTAAGATTATATATCTATTTCAAAACAAACGGATTAAAAAAATAAAAACTTATTAAGTTTGCGAAACGTAACGTGACACATTACGTTACGTTTGTATAAATGTCACATTACGTTTATATAGGTGTCACGTTACGTTACGTTTATCTAGGTGTCACATTACGTTCATATTGGTGTCACGTTACGTTTATATAGGTGTCACGTTACGTTACATTTATGTAGATATGTCACGTTACGTTTATATAGGTGTCACGTTACGTTCACGCCACGCTATATAGATATGTCGTGCTTATATATAGGTGTCACACGTTTATATGTGGTGCGTTACGTACGTTTATGTAGGTGTCATGTTACGTTACGTTTATATCAATTTCCTATATATGGTTTTATTACTTATTTATGATATTAACAACTAATATTGAGGGTAAATGTGTCAACAAACTTCCTACAGGACTTATGGGAACATAAGTTTTTTAGTAGGACCATATGTAACATAAGATTCCCTAATAGGACTTTTAAATAATTTTCCCAAAAAAAAAAAGTTGCAAAAAAAATTATCAAGTTTTCAATACTTTAAATAGCCAAAATAGATTGTAATGTTGCTCTAAAGAGTTACAAATTATCCTACCACTTCCTCGAATTGAACAAGATGGAGAATTGGACACCACCACAAACTTCACCCAATCTCATCCGTTGCCATTCCTAATTTAAAAGTGTAGTTGATTAGGTCTTTGGCCCTTAAATAAGAAAGTTATGGATTTGAACTTTAAAAAAAATAGATTAATGGTTAATTTTTTTTTTAAATATTTCAAACAATTATAAAAAAAAAATCTCAGGATTTGAGTCTTGTAATAAAATAAATCTTAAAATTTTAATTTTATCAATATAAATCATAATATTTTAATTTATTTTCAATTTAAATATTTATTTATTTTCATTAAGCAAAATCGATAAAAAAATATTATTTTAGTCATTAAACTCTAAGTATATATATATATATAAAATGTCTGAAATATAATTTTTTTTATTGAATTTAATAACTAAAATATTAATTTTTTCATAATATTATTTCATAAAGATAGGTAAATGATTTATATTGAAAATAAATTAAAATTTTAGGAATTAAAGCGACAAAATTAAAACTTCATGATTTATTTTGTTAAAAGGGTTAAGTCCTAGTTTATCTTATTTTTATGATTTCTCCTAAATATTTTTTAAGACTTAAAAAATTATCTATGTGAAATGGGAATAATATTACTCAAGATATAGACACCCTTGCGCCGTAGATTATACGATCGTTGCGTTTAGAAGATCGAATCATATTTACGCGCAGCATCGTGGAAGGTAAGAAGATCGAATCCAACCCAAAAAGAAACGATAAAAAAGACTCTCACACATGACATGTGATTGACAGACAACCCAACACATGAAAAAAAACAAAAGAAAAAAAGAAAGGGGAGAATTACCTATACAGTAGACGGAAAAAAGAAATTACACAAGCATGAAAGGTGTAAGTAAGACTAGCATTCTCATAGTTTTTTACTCATATATCACCACAAAATTACTCGCACTCTCCATATTTTTGTTTTTTTAGGAAATTACATGCAAGTGAGAGTTGAGAAAAAAAATTATTAACATATGAAGCGGTGCAAACATTTGCATCCCTACAACCTTTTATTTGTAGCTCATCACAGATATACTTGCACCTTCATACGTTTGTAATTTTTTTCCCCTAACTCTCACCTGCATGTAAAAATTACAAAAACAAAAAAGAAAAGAAAACTCAGACTGTGTTTGGAGCATGAATTTGGCTAGAAATTTGAAAAGGAAGAGAAAAAAGTAAGTGGAAACTTAAAAAAATATATTTCACGCACATTTTTTCAAATCCACATTCCAAACACCGCCTTAAGGTTTAATTCTTGCAGCAAAATAAATTCATAATTTTAATTTTATCAACTTAAATTCTAAACTTATGATTCGTTTTTAATCTAAATTATTTATCTATTTCAATTAAATAAAATAGATAGAAAAACTATATTTTTTAATTATTAAAATTAACAAAAACTAATATTTTAGATCTTTAGTTCTAATCAATATTTTATATTTCTCTCAAGTGTCCTTCTGATAGTGGTACGATTGTAACGGCGTTCGTTAATTTGTTCCAGGTGAGCTGAGCAATTAACCCTGACTTCTATGATTTTGTTTGGGGAGTTAATTTTTTGATTAAAATAATTAAAAAGACAAAACACTCACATCATTTTATTTTTTTATTTTTTTTTACATGTCTTCTCTAAAAAATAAAAACAGCTAACCAAAATAACTATTTCTCAAACACTCACTAAACTTCAACCATAAACCAGACCAAGCTAAGCTCGACTTGAGCAACCGTGGGCTTAGCTTTTTCTATGACACACATATATCAATAGTCTACCATATATTAAAATATATAATATATTTAATTAATATAATTGAGTTAAGAGTAGAAAGCACAAAAGTCACTCGATCCATAAATTCAAAGTTTAATCTTTTTAATTTACATGTTCACACTTTAAAACACTTTGTTCATAAAGATATGGTGGTGCAAAATATCTAAAGTACCTCTACATATATATATATCATATACACGGTTAAAATCCCTAAATTCTTTCTTTCTCTCTCTTCAAACTCCTAGACTCGACTTCCGCTGCCCGGTGTCACCCAATGTTGCCGTGGTTGAAGACAAGAGGGTTTGGAGCTACCTAGGGCCCAAGAGGTCCACACTTTATTTTTGATGATTTTTGTGTGTGTTGTTGTTGTTGATGAGGTTGATGATGATGATGAAACAGATTTAAAAAAATTTGACAAATAGGACAAATCTATTCAAAATTTTGAACAGATAGGAAAAATATATTTTGAATAGATAATAAGATTTGAACAAATAATAGGATAGATTTGTTCAAAATTTGAAACAGATAGGGGCTTGTTATTGCAACAGCAAGGGGTTGATTTGGCTCTGTAGAATTTGGTTTGGCTTGATATTTCAATAGATAAAAAAAATAAAATAAAATTAAACAGATAATAAAATTTTGACAGATATTTGAACAGATAAGGGAAAAATTGAACAGATAGTCAAAAAATTTGAATAGATAGAAAATAATTTGAACAGATAGTCAACAAAATTAAACGGATAAAAAAAGTCAACATTTAAATTAATGGGTAAAATTGGAAACAAAATGGCTTTCAGAATAAATAAAAGGTAGACCTCTCACTAACAAAAAGTATGGGGGCTTACGTGTAGGTCCTATAATAGTTGGATTTATTGTCCAATAAATCTTATGATAATTAATGATATTTTTCATCGAATACTATTAAAAAATGTCACTAATTATTAATTTTCAGCGACAGTTTGAAAATTTTATCACAAAAAATGTCACTAATTATAAATTTTAACGACAGTTTAAAAAAATCGTCACAAAAAAGTCACTAATTTTTAACTTTCACTGACAGTTTGAAAAATTTATCATTAAAAAATATCACTAATTGTAAGTTTTAGTAACAATTTATAAAAATTGTGACAAAAATATATAACTAATTATCAATTTTTAGTGACATATAAAAAATCGTCATAAAAAATTATTTTTAACAACGATTTTATGATGACTTATTTTTAATAAAATTTGATAAAAATTAAGTCTAATTATTAAAATGTATTGGAATAAACTCTTTAAGTTGAATTTTTCAACAATTTTCTCAAAAACAAAAGGGATAAAAAACAGTGTTATCTTATTGGAGATATAAAAAACTTATAGGAAATGGAGTGAGAGACGAGATAAATTGCCATCCTAATTGGGATTAGGACTAGGACCGTGATTGGGATTTGGACAACCCCAATTTTTTTTTTTAACAAACATTTCTCATTATCTTTAATATTTTTATTTTTGGAACAAGGATAACCCAACTAGTTGTCCTATTTGGTGTTAGTGCATCACACGTGACCACTTTAGAGTAAATGAGGGAGAGCATATGGTTCTTCATCTTTCTATTCCATTATTATTTTATTTTATTAGCAAGAGCACATTATACACAATATAGCCTCTGTTTGGGAAGTTATGGTTGGGATTTTTTTAGTTAAAATAGTATAAAAAAATAAAATAAAATGTCACATTTTATTCAAAATCATTAAATTTTTTTTTAAAAAAAATTTAAAAATTATTTTTAAACAAAACTTTTTAACGCCAGACTAATAACAACCCGCTTTCCAAACCTCCCATACCCACATTAATATATGTAGAGATGCGTTGTGCTGTGTTGTTGAAAATGAAAGAGCATTGAATATCACGCCAACAGTACCACATCCGAGGAGACAAGCTTAGAAGTTAGAACTACTTCCTTTACAATAAGCTTCTTCCTTCAACTATAAGCTCTTTCCTTTACAATTTTTTGTTACTTAACTTCCTCAACTACACACAACACTACACAATCAATCAAATTCAGTACAACCCACCAAGCTCTTCACTTCTGCTAGTTGGGTGTTTACTGTAAGTTAAAAAATTAATAATCAAAAAAATAGAATGTAAAAATATTGTTTTTTCAATTTTTAAATAATTAATTTTTTTTTTAAAATTTATTTAAATTATTTCTATTTAATAAATTGTAAACATAAACTGCATTAAACAATTTTTCTCTTTCACTCATCACCAAACCCATTATTTTTTGTTCATTTGCTCTATATCTATTATCATCTGTTATTATTTTTATTCCCAAGTGTTTAATTTCACTGCTTCTCTCTCTCTCTCTCTCTCTCTCTCTCTCTCTTCTCTGTGTTAGAAGAACAAGTGGAAAGACTGGTGCTGATGGCTTCAACTCTGCTTTTGGTGGTTGTTTGTGCCTTTGATGTCATTGCTTTTGCTCTTGCTGTTGCTGCTGAGCATAGGAGGGCTAAAGTCAGTTTCTCTCTCTCTCTCTCTCTCTCTCTCTCTCTCTCTCTCTCCTTCTCCTTCCTTCTCTCTCTTTTTCCTTCTATTTTTTTAAAAAAAAATTTCTTACATGCACAAATATGTTAAAAAAAAAAAAAAAGGCGCAATCACATAAGGGTGAGTTCTGGGCTAGACCCTAATGGAGCCAAGACCCAAAGATCACTTTTACATAGCAGAATTATTCAACCATCCAGTGATATGTCATATGTGCTGTGATATGTGTTTGTGGGTTTTATTTATAGGTTCTTGATTCACGGCTGGTTCTATTCATTTTGTGTACATAATATGGTTATCCAACCCAACTGTTTCAATTCAACCCAACAAGTGTAATTATTCACTGGACACGATATTCCATAATATTATGATTGATGGAAAAGTGGATAGGTCGAATATTGTGTTGAGGGATTAGAGATGACATAATAAATAATGTTTGGCTAGGAAATAAACACAGACACGTATTACTCCAGAATATTGAATAATTTCCCAACAAGTAATTATGCAGAAGATTGTTTTTATGAAGAACAAATAACAATTCTGACTTTCCACACCCATCGACTTCTCTCGACACTCTTAGGAATTTTGTCTGAAGGGGTCATTCAATCCCCCCCCAACAAGTTAGAATTATATCAAACCAATCTCGAATAGATGAAATTATTCACAAAATAAAAATTATTTCAGCTCAATGGGGGTCACATGAAAAATTCCACTCAAAACTTATAAATACATCAAAAATACTTGTACACCAAGCACGCCCCTGAATGACCTCTGCTTCTCTCCCCTGCACCTACTATTTGGGATCCCCGGATCCCAGACACCCTCTGTGGCAGAGAGGGAGCTCCCTCGGTGTGAGGGGAGAGCTGAGTGTTGAGTTGAGTGAGAGAGTCTTTTCCTCCATTATAATCTTTCTGTAATCTTTCCATTGATATAATGATTATTGGTTTCTCTCCCGTTAACGTAGATATTGGACTGAATCACGTTAAATTTGTTTGTCTGCGGCTTGTTCTGGACATCCTGAAAGGGATCCTACATCCCAACACCTACTTATAATTGGAAACATGTTTGAACTACTATTAGGATGTGTTTGTATTTATCTACCTATTGGCTTCAATTGAAAATGAACCCGGATTCGGATAGGGTGCCCAATTTAAAGTCGGGTTGGATTGTTTTGATGGAATGGAAGGTATCTGTTTGTTGAAGTGGAAATTTTTGAGAAAAACTTTGCAGTTCCTGCTATATCTTTGAAAAATTCAATTATAATATTTGTATCTCTGAAAAGCTTTCTCGAATTGTTTCAGAGATGGAAAAATATGGTATTAGGAAGTTCTTTATAAGTTGACTATTAACTTAAGAAATTAGAAACAGTGACAGTACAAAACATGCTCTAAACCAATCCAAGACATCAAACATAAAAAATAGAGGACAATTCAGGCAACAATGAAGAGTTAGATCTAGCCAATTAGTTTTTTTGTATCTAAAACCATGGGATTTGTTGGATTCTCTCGGTGTCTCTCCTAATTACATTTTTTTTGGCCACATGGTCGGCTCTTTTTAGTAGGTTAATAGAGTTAAATTACTACAAGTCGATGCCACTCCATTGACTTGCAGTCTTCTTTGACAGGCTTCATACTATTCAGATGCAAACGGTAGCTATTGTGTTTATGATTCAGATTATGCAACCGGCTTGGGCGTGGGGTCGTTGCTATTACTGATGGCTAGTCAGGTCATTATAATGCTGGTAACTCGATGCTTGTGCTGTGGGACGGCTTTGAGACCTGGCCGTTCCAGGGTATGGGCCATCACGTTATTCATCACTTGCTGGTATGTTCTTTTTTTTTTTTATTTAAAAATTTATATTTACAATTTCATGTGTCTTTCCCTAATATTTAAAAAAACTACTAATTTGATATTTTTCAGGGTGACATTTTTTATTGCTGAGGTTTGCTTGTTGGCGGGTTCAGTGAGAAATGCCTACCACACTAGGTACAGGTCTGTGTTGTCGAATCATCCTCCCTCTTGCGCAACCTTGAGAAAGGGAGTTTTTGGGGCTGGGGCCACCTTCATTGTCTTCACCGGCATAGTCTCTGAGCTTTTTTACGTTTACTACTCTGAGGCTAATAATGAAGGTTTCCAACCTGCTAGAGAAACCGGCATCAGGATGGGGACCTACTACAAGTGAACTCCTTTGGAAAGGGCACATGTTCTTTCATCTCTCTCTCTTTTTTTTTTTTAATAATATATAAATTATATATATATATTTTTACGTATTAATCTTTGTGGTGATTGTGGTGAACTTGAATAACAGACTCTGCGATGGAGTGATGACATTGTAAATTGTTTTTAATTTGTTGTACATAAACTTGTTCTCGGTTAAATGGTGCTTGCTTATGAATGATTATATTGCTATTTTCTGGCGGACAAGATGGTATTTCAATTATTTTGTTTGAATTTATCGACACCATTTCATGAATTTGCTTCAAATAATATGAAATGTGACTGTGAATCAAAATCATACATTTGATATTTAGCAGCATGGACTCCCTCTGTGATTTCAGTTTCTGTTAAAATAGAAGACAAAATATTTTGAAATAGTTTAAAGGCTCAAATCTTGATCTAGCTTCTATATGATCAAGATTGTCACTTTTATGTATAGAAGTCTCTCTGTCCCTTGGAAGTTGTTTATCCTTCAACTGTCAACTTGTCTTCCTAAAGCAAAGCTCTGTTTGGTTGAGTTTCTAGGAGTTGTTGTTTGGTGGAAAAATTAGAATGTAATTTGAAAAAAATTAACGCCAAAAAATTAAAATTTGAATTTTGAAGATTTTACACTTCCTTGCACAAACTGAAAAAGTGTATCACAAAAATATTTTAAATTTGTCACCGGATGACTGAAAAAATTTAGGATTGACCAGTCGATCGACTGGAAAAGGCTTTGAGACAATTTTCACGACTTTTTTTTTTTTTAAAAGCATTGATGATCTGGGGTTAGTTCTAGGACTGGGACTGGTTTGGAACAACTATTATTATTATTATTATTCTGAAACAAGAACAACCGAATTAGTTTGTCCTCCCAATTAGTTTGCCCTGTTTGGTGTTGGTGCATAACAAATGACCACTTTAGAGAGAGAGCATATGGTTATGATCTTTCTTTTCCATTATTATTTTATAGTATTAGAGCATATACCAAAACGCCTAATAGAAATTCTATAATACATATTATGAAAAAAAGTATATTATATGTTTTAATTATGATTTTTGTGATACTGTGGTGTTGATTATGATTCATTGCAGTATTAGTTATGGACTAATGTTATTATTTTAGTGATAACCAAAAAAGTAATATTTGATTATGATTTCTAGTTATAATATATTGTAGTATTGGTTATGATTTATTGTGATATTAGTTATGAACTAGTGTTGTTATTTTAGTCATAACTAAAAAAGTCTTTGGTTGTGACTCAAATAATATTTGATTATGATTCTTAGTTATAACATATTGTGGTGTTGATTCTTAGTAATTTTGGTTACAATCAAAAAGATTGTTTTTGTTATGCTTAAAAGGTATTAAGTTATGACAGAAAAAAAAGATTTAGTTACGACATTATAGTATCTAACACCACAAAAGTGTCGTAACTTGCATATGATACATCATTTTTCAAGGATTTGTATTGTAGCATTACCCGTCCTGTATATCCAATGCTAATGTGGATGTATGTGTTGTGTCGTTGAAAATGAAAGAGCATGGAAAATCACGCTAGCATTAACGGCCTTGTTTGACTTGAAAAGAAAACAATTGTACTAATGATGATGTAGAACAAAAAATAAAATGCAGGCGAATTAGGATCAGATTGCTAAATAGGGTACAAACACACCTTAACAACACAGGTTTTGTTAGAGAACAAGTGGAAACAAAGATTGCTGCTGATGATGGCTTCAACAACAACACTGCTTTTAGTGGTTGTTTTTGTCATTGATCTCATTGCTTTTGTTCTTGCTGTTGCTGCTGAGTTTAAGATTGCAAAAGTCATTTTCTCTCTCTCTCTCTCTCTCTCTCTCTCTCATTATTTCCTCGTAATTTTATACACCTACATAATTGCATAATTATGTATTTTTCTTGATATGTGTTTGTGGGTTTCCATTTATAGGTTCTTAATTCATGGTTGATTCAATACAATGTTGTGGGTTCTAGATTCATGGTTGGTTGAATTCATTTTGTGTATGTATATATTATATTTGGTTATGCTTGGATATCAAAAGTGTCTCTCCACTGAACAAGTCTTTATTCCAACTAGTCAGTTACATGAATTATTTATGCAAAACATTGTTTTCCCTACCATAACATTACTCATATCCATGTAGTTGTTATGATGAACAAATAGCAATTCTGGCTTTCCACAGCCACCAACTTCTATGGACACCCCCACAAACACAAACTAGAATTACATCGAGCCAACCTTAAATAGATGAAATTATTCATAAAAAAGTCATTCAGCATGATGGGGTCACATTTAACTCAAAAACCATAAATACATTAAAAACACCCACTTAGTTTTTTTTTTTTAAGTACTTACGTGTAGATCTTAATAAGTAGACTTATTGTCTAATAGGTCTTATAGAAAAATTTTGTTATCAAAAAACGTCACTAATTGTAAGTTTTAGCGACAATTTATAAAAATCATGACAAAAAAAGTTACTAATTATCAATTTTTAACAATATATATAAAAAATTGTCACAAAAAATTTATTTTTAGCGATATTTTTATCAAGACTTATTTTCAATAGGACTTGATGGAAAGTAAATCCAACTATTAGGACCTATTGATAGTTTTACTCTCTTCTTCTTCGTTTTTTTTTTTCTTCATCAATTTAATGCGGGGAAGTTGACACATACTTGTACACATGGCGCGACCCTTGAATGACCTCTGCTTCTCTTCCCTTTTCACCTACTTATAATTGGAAACATGTCTGAACTAGTGTAGGGATCAATGTGTCTGTATTTATCTATCTCTTGGCTTCAATTAAAAATGAAGCCGGATGCAGATAGGGTGCCTAAATTTAAAGTTGCGTTGGATTGTTTTGATGGAAGGTATTTGTTTGTTGAAGTGGAAATTTAGGAAAAACTAATTCAATTATGCTGTGTTTGGTTAGAGGATTTGAGGAGAGATTTGGAAAGGGAAATGGAAAATGTGTGTGAAATTAGGTGAAATATAAGTATATTTTATTCACATTTTACCTATCTTTTCCATTTCCCTTTCCAAATCCCTCCTCAAATCTCTCAACCAAACACAGCATTAGAATTCTAAATTTTAGGAAATTCAGGAAGTGAAAAGGGTGTTTTTAATATTATTTTTGGGTGAGGAGGAAATACTGGCTCTGTTTGGTAGAGCTGTGGGAAAGTGTTTATAGTTTATGCCTAAACAGCTTATAGCTTATAACTATGAACATAAGCTGATTTCTGATTTCGAAAAAACTATAAGCTCTAAGCTAAACCAAATACATCAAAATATTTTAAATTAAACTGAAAGCTGAAATAAGCAGCTTTTAAGCTGCACCAAACAGGCACACTATCATATTTGTATCTCTGAAAAGCTTTCTTGAGTAGTTTCAGAAATGGAAAGATATGGTCTGATGAAGTTCTTTATAAGTTGCCTCATCTTACCGTGTGCCCCCAAAAAAATGTAATTAAGAGAAACAATCCAACAAATCCCATGCTTTTGACAGAAAAATAGTAATTGACTAGATCTAACTCTTCATTATTTGCCTTCTCCTCCATTTTGATGTTTGATGTCTTAGATTGGCTCAAAGCATTTTTTTACTGTTACTTATAGTGACATTTTAATTTTTTGGCTAAAACGAAATGTTGGCAAACGAGACCTAGGAAATTAGAAATAGTAATAATAAAGAAAATGCTTTGGGCCAATCTGACATCAAACATCAAAATGGAGGAGAAGGCAAGTAATGAAGAGTTAGATCTAGTCAATTAATATTTTTCTATCTAAACAATGGGATTTCTTGGATTCACTCTCTCTTATGCTGTGTTTGGTTGGGGGATTTGGGGAGAGATTTGGAAAGGAAAAGGGAAAAGGTGTGTGAAACTATGTGAAATATAGATATATTTTTTTCACATTTCACCTACCTTTTTCATTTCCCTTTCCAAATCCCTCCTCAAATTCCTCAAACAAACACAGCATTAATTACATTTTTTTCGGGCCACAAGTTAAGATGTGTAGTAGGTTTAATAGAATTAAATTATTACAGCAAGCTGACGCTACTCTATTGACTTGCCGTCTTCTTTGACAGGCTTCATTAAAATCAAATGCAGATGGTAGTACCTTTCATTGTGTTTATGATTCAAATTATGCAACCGGCTTAGGTGTGGGCTCATTGCTATTACTCATGGTTAGTCAGCTCCTTATAATGCTCGCAACTCGATGCTTGTGCTGTGGGATGGCTTTGAGACCTGGCCGTTCCAGGTTATGGACCATCGTGCTATTTGTCACTTGCTGGTATGCATTTTTTTTTTTTTAATATTTACAATTTCAAGAGTCTTGATATGGAAATATGGAAACATGTTCTTTCCTAAATATTAAGGCCAAGTTTGAGAACAAGAGAAAAAGTCAAAAAGCCAAAAAGTTACTCAAAAAGTTAAAAAGTTAACACTATTCACCAAAAGTCAACAATTACGGCTGCACAACTCTCAATTCGAATTTTTCCCTATAAATCAATTTTTACAATTTTTTATTACACATTTTTTCAGAAAAAGTCAAAAAGTTAACTCAAACATCCATATTTTCAACCTCAATTTTTTAGTCCAAAAAGACAAAAAGTACACTTATTTAGGACACCCCAAACAATCCCTAAATAAAATAAAAAACAAAATTCTGCCAATTTGATATTTTTCAGGGTGACATTTTTTATTGCTGAGGTTTGCTTGCTGGGCGGTTCAGTGAGAAATGCATACCACACTAAGGACAGGTTTGCAAAGTCGGATCTTTCTCCTTTTTGCGCAACCTTGAGTAAGGGAGTTTTTGGGGCTGGGGCTGCTTTCATTGTCTTCACCGGCATAGTCTCTGAGCTTTTTTATGTTTACTACTCCAAGGCTACTAATGAAGGCTTCCAACCTGCTATAGACACCGGTATCAGGATGGGTAACTACATGTGAACTCCGTTGCTACAGAGAGTCAAAAAAAAGTTGAAAGGGGAACAAAAATCTGATGCGTAATATATGTTATGAATTAGTTCAATATTTTTTTTAACTGTTCCTTTTTTCTTTTTTTTTTTGGTTGAGCACTGTTGGTGATCTAGATCAATTTGATTTATTTACCCATACAAAAGGTTCGATATCCAACAGCACGGGTCTTTTTTCTCAAATTATTCTGTTTTTCTACTCCCAATGCACTCCTAATCATTACACTATATCTTGAGATTCAGGTTTCTCGCGATTTTTATATAATCTAAGAGAAAAGTTAGGAATCATGAAAATTTTTTCATAAAAATGATCATGAAAAATTTATGATTCTTTGATTACCTTGATTAGTGTGTGATGTTTTATTCTAGAGAAAAGTTAGGGGTCATGAAAAAATTTTCATGAAAATGATTATGAAAGAGTTATGATTCTTGGATTACCTTGATTAGTGTGTGGTGCTTTATTCTAAGTATAATCTAAAGGTCACAAAGCTTTCATGATTATTTTCATGAAAGATTTTTCATGATACCTAGCATTGCTGTTTATTCTAAGTGTAATCCAAGGGTCACAAAACTTTCATGATTATTTTCATGAAAAATTTTTCATGATATCTAGCATTACTGATAATCTAATGATTAGAAGTGCATTGGAATATCTTTTGCCTCAATATCCTTCCTCTCTAGGTCTTTTTGTGGAAGGTAAGTCATGCAGAGTAGCTAATGCGAGGGAAATTGAACATCAGAAAATCAGGGCACTTGGTGTCATTGGAACCATTGATGCTGTCCACTTAGCCTAAGTCTGATCTGTTTGAGTTCATTAAAATTGTTCTTCACAGTCACTCAATAAAAGAGTATTTCATCCATTAGACCAACTCTTACTCATTGAAAATTACATTATGGTCCTTATGAATATGAATTAAGCCTGATTCTCCTTAATGTACTAGTTTCTTGAGATCACAAAGAAGGGTATAGGAAGATCAATGTTGTATCTATTTCAAGGGGACACCCACAGAGCACAAGCGCCATGCTAATGTTTAGTTCATTGGATGGAGTGAAATAGAATGATTATTTCATTAAAATACTATTTATTTCTATGTTTGATTGAAAAAAATAATAATGAAAAAATTCAATGCAAATAGAATTATCATTCACTATTGTAAGGGAATGATCATTCTATAGAGAAGCTTCAGAAATTATCATTTTCTTCCATTCAATCTCGTTCTAGTGAACCAAATAGAACATATATGCCTGCATTGCTTGTTTATGCAAGGAAAGCAACCATTCCTTGATCGATTCAAGCCATTTGAAGTACTAATTCAGAGAGTGAATATTTTAGCCTGATCAATATGTCCAGTCTTGAGGCTGCTCTGCTCCTAACATAGGCAACAAATGAACCAGGCAAGTAGTAGTAGTAGGCCTAATTCAACCAAAGCAGTATAGTTTTGAACCTAAAAAAATTGAGCCAGAAATTTACCCAGAATGAAGGAGGGTGGCTCAAATTGAACTTGTGTGTTCTGGATCCATATATAAAATGCATCTAGACCATTATTTAAGTTTTTGAATAAATTTATGGTTAATTACACTAAGGCTCCCTCAACTATTAACAAATATCACTTTGACTATGGATCTGCACATATTGACTCATTCAATTATGAAAATCATATAAATACACCCCCTTTGAAGATGGTCTGTATAGGGTGAAAGTAATATATTTTTATAGTTGAACGGGTCAAAATGCACATGTTCATAGAATAGGGGATCGAAGTGATATTCACTAATAGTTGAAAAGATCTTAGTCTAGTTAACCCATAAATTTACGAGTAATTATTTGAATTTTCAGGTAACTTATAATTATAATTACAGATAACACAGAGCACAACTTAGGAGTATCTACTATTAATTCATGATATACAAGAAGTCCCTGCCCCAAACTAGGACAGTATCAAATTTGATACAAAATTTAGAAATTACCAAAGGATAAAAAAAGAAGCTATGTATCTCAAAAATGAAATATGCGGTGTAGATTCAAATTCGGTGTAATGTGAGTCACGTTCTGAATAAATCTTATTATTATACATTTCATTTTTGGGTATTTTTGAAGATATATTTTTTTTGCGGGGAGGGGGATACCTAGTATCTCTTATAGTAGGGTCCGCAAATACCATTTCTATTTAATATTTGGTGAGAAAAAAAAAAAAAAAAACATTTATACCATTAGAGCATGATTGTCAAGTTATATCATTTTGACAATAATATATCAAAATTCAACTTTGCATTGTCATTTTAAGATGAACCATGCGTTATGGTATGTTAGGGTTTGTTTGGCATGTGCGAGCATTATCTTATTTGGATTACAATCATCTTATTTAGATCATATTATCTCTCTATCATATCACTTTAATTCCAACTCACATTTTACATTTTTTTAATATAAAAAATCAAAAAATACACTAATCTAACATTTCTCAAACAACCCCTTAAAATTATTAGACATATTCAACACAAAACTAATTGACCCTGTCACATGACTGAAAGACAAGATAAATGTCTCGGATGGGAACTTGCTCCCCTAAAGATCATCCAAGATTCAATTTTGATAGCATGTTAAAATTATTTGAGATATCCAACCCAAAATTAATTGACTATGAATAGAAGAATATTTAAATTATATAAATTAAATTTAAGTAATTTAGGGTTCGTTTAGAATGTGGGTTGACTTTTTGATTTTTTGATTACTTTAGCATGGGCTAAAAAGTCTCGTTTGGGATAAGCTTTTTGACTTTTTTGATTTTTAGGAGAAAAAAAATGAAATGATTATGATTTAGATGTGACATTTTGTTTTATTAATTTTTTAACATATTTTATCTTTTTATAACTAAAATAATCAATAAATTTTTTGACATGCCAAACGAAGGCTTAGAGAAATAATACATGACAAGTATTAAAATGCACTAGCTCATATTTAGAAAAGCAAAAAGCCAAGTTCACACTATTCTTCATCACATTAATTACAGTTCTACATTTGTACTCGATAACAAATTAAAGATTCCAATCTCTTTATCTAGATTTACTCCCAAATTGTTTCCTTGAAAATACCACATACAAAACCTTTTGTAGAATATAAAATTTGCACTTGTTTAGTAATCTCTACATGCACACACCAAACGGAGCACAGAAAACAAAACAACAAGAGCCAAGGAATAATGGACATTGGCCCCCAATATGAACATGTTTTTTGGTTTTTAGGCAGAGAGTAGCACATGCTCAACAATACTTGGGATGGCGAGAGGACTAGAAAGGACAACCTAACCAAAACATCATCCATGCTACATACTCACAAAAAATTAAATAAATAAACTAGAAAAACATTTATATTTTAAAATAATATAGGTTATATTTATATGAATGTATTTCCCACTTCATAACACATTTAAATTTACAGTATATATTTAAATTATGAACATTCATTTATAGGATAACTTACACCGATCATTCTTAAATTTTAGAAAAAATATAATAAATTTCACAAGTTTAAAAACATAAATATACCAACTTTCTTTTCAGTAAGACTAAGCATACCAGAACTGACGTAGATGACATGTTGACAAAATAAACGGATAGGTTTCTTTTTAGTCTACTTTGTGAACTGGAGGTGTTGTTGGAGTTCATGGGTTTCACCACAAATTTTGTTTGGACAACCTAAATAGTTTATTTTGTTGGACTGTGTGTAGATCATCCATAAAAAATATTCAAATTAATTTGATAATCATAACTCCCAATAATTTTATCAGATTTGACTACAAAAAAATAAATGAACTATTTTTTAAATTGGCTTTATCGTCTATTTTTTGCAAACAAATGTCATCCAAATATGTGGATATGATTATCGAATCAATTTGATTTTTTTTCATGAATAAACTATACCTATGGTCCAACAAAATAAATAGTTCAGATCATTAGAGTAGGATTCATGGTTGGGCCCACTATCCCCAACAGCACCTCTAGTCCACGGACACCCCTTCCTAAAATAAACATTTTAGTATGAAAGAGACGAGTACTCGTACATTAATTTTTTTTTTTGTTCATGTGACTAATAAATTATTGATGAGCAAGAGATTAAGTGTTATGTAAATAAAATTGATAAAGGTCCTAATGTATTCAAACAAAACTTAATCATGCTCACTTTTTGGGTTGTTTTATTAGCATTAAAAAAATGTTACTTTCTTTGTTGATCAAAAACAAATATAGAAAAAGAGAGAAGTTAGTGTAATTTACCTTAAAAAAAAAAATTATATAAATAAATTACATTCATTTAAAAAAAAAAAAGATTGTGTGGGCAATAATTCTGCTCAAATAAGGGTTGTTTTGAAAAGATGGTTAAAAGTTGACTTTTTGACTTTTTTTTGAAAATATATGTAAAAAAGTAGAGAAATGATATGATTCAAAATAAATTAAAAGTTAGAAAATAACTTTTACCTATCTTTCTAAAATAACCCTAAGTATGTCCATCAAACGGCCAAGCCTGAGCAAGGATGGATCAAGTCAAAGGTACAGTTGAGTATGCTCAATGTGAGACTATGCTCATCTGTTCCGAAGACACAATCCCATCTAGAATGGAGCACCATGTGCAATTAAGAACAAAAGGAGGGGAGGCTAAGGTGGCCATGGCTCTCTTAAGTTTTTTAAAATTTCACTATTAATCCTACAATTTATAGGAATTTTATCATGTTTATTAAATGGCCCTCTAAATTTATAAAATTCTTTTATTGCCCTTTTATTTCATGAATATTACTACAATATTTATGGCATAACCTCCGACTATTTGCTTGTTTTGAAATTTGTAGAGCAACTAAAATAAATGTTGTTGCTAACGAAGTATGAGAGTCCCTCATATTGTATATAAACCTTGCTACCGAACAATTGATTGTTGTGGCTCCGAGGATAGTGAAACCTGATATTGAGCTTCATATGAATTCCCAACATTCAAATTTAGTGAATACTTCACTTGGAAGAATAAACTGATGTAATAAAGAATAATACCATATATTGCCATGTGTTGACCTTGTGGACACTCGAGGAAATAAAATGTTGATGCCGATATTCTATTTGAATTCTTATTAATTTGTGTTGCTTCAATTTCGATATTCTGAATTTGATACAGTCAATTCCTCTTTGTTATGCTTATTATTTTAGCTATATGTCTTCTCGCAAGAAATCTGTCGTCCCGGGGTCATCAGAGCTGCCTCTTATGAAAGGGAGGGATGTGCCTCCAGCGTTTGAGTAGAGGAAATCTCCTTATTTTGGTCTGAAAGACCCGTTTTGGCGAGTGGCTACCTCCACCACTTCTCTTCCATCTTCGAGGGGGACTCCATTGTGCCTTTCTAAGGATATTGATTCGAGACATGGGGCCCTCATTTCCTCTTCTTTGGTGCTACGCTTTAGGGTTGAGCGAGAGGATTTTCCTTTCTGCTATCCCCAGTTCAAGGCTTTCTTCAACTCTCTCTTTGGTTGGCAAGAATGGGTCGATGGTGTCCTCTCGGACAGGGGCTTCTGTCAAAGGCTTCAAAAAGCCCGACTATTGATTCCAGTGAAGATATCTCGTTCTTTGTCCATTCACCATAACAATGCTAGACTTGAAGCCATGGCTCTCCGATAGAGCATCGAGACACACACTTTCATACTTGGCTAGCATGAGATGGGGCCCACTCTCGAGGATGTGTTCATGTTGCTGCACTTAGAAATGACTAGCCCTGAGGCCTTCTGTCTTGAGCAGATACTCCCTAAGGATGATTCTCTAATCCAATCTCTAAAACAAAATCTTCAAGCTTGTGGTCGGTGGAGCTCTGTATTTAATGGTTCAGCGAGGAGGACCAAACCCGTGAGGATGGACTGTGTCTTCTACACCGCATGGATCCTTCACTTCTTTAGAGATTTTTAGCCCCTGGCTAGAAATGTTGACCTTGGTTCTCAGAAGTACAAGGTCGGCTTGATGCATGGTTCCAGACTTTATTTTTTGGAATTTCTGGTTTGCTTCCTTTTCTTCTTTATTCTTCCGAGCACACCTCCAGATTCTCTCAATCCTTTTGTCTTCCCACTGGCAGTTAGATTCTTCAAAAGGGATTAGATCCCCTTAGCCCCACTATTTCTTGGAAACTTGTATTACCAATAGGATTTGCTACATCAAGACATGTTACGTTCTATGGGTTCTGTATGAGCCTGTCTCTTTCGTCCACAGTCTGTTCCTGCTCTGCTTCTTTTTTTAGAGATTCCCAAAGTTTGCTCGTACTCTGACTATATTCGAGGCAGAAGTTCTTCAGGAGATAATAGATAAAGAGGGTATCCCTCTGCTTGGTAATGACGAGTCTTGCACATTTGAGAATGCGAAGACTTGTCAACCATTGATCATACACTGGTCACGTGTTATTTTCACACTATCCTTGAATACTTTGGTGGATGATCCTTGGCGCTTTGTGGTACGCCGCTATGTATACCCACTAATAGGTGTAGCGACGCCACTTATCTATCATGGTTCCTTCCGACCAGTTTTCTTTCCTTGCGAAAGGGCATTTTTGTACATCTTATTGATATGTTAATAATGGTTCGTCTCAATTCATTATCAGTATGGCATGATGAAGGCCTTGATAGCACCGTCTATAGACCTAGCAGAGTAGCATTCCAATTTGGATTTGACTAGTGCACCTTGGGGTCAGCACCTCTTTTATTGTCCTTTTCGGAAAGCTACGGGTGCTTTACTCACGGACTTGTATATGCCCTGCTTCCTGTATCTGGCACTTTGACAATGCCAGGTTTGAGTTGGGTAGGGGGTTTCACCCCTTCTTTTAGGAGATATTGATGGAAGAACATTGATGCATTTATTAAGTTTGTCCGGAGTAAACCGACTCTATATCTGCCTCTGTTGATTTACAAGAAGAACTCCTCTCTTCGGCTGCCTAAGAGTCAGAAATCTAATCATATGTATGAGAGCTTCTTCGCTTCATCCGCTCCGACTGACCCTCCAGCTCGGACATTTACTTCTAACTTGGCAATTGCTATCTCAGAGCCAGTCCATCTGAATAAGGCTTTTGGTTCTCGGATGACTCGCCTCAAGAAGATGGCCCATAAGCGGGCTTTCGATGCCAGTCCTTCTATTCCTTGCCTTTCTAAAAGGCTCCATCAAGTACTAGATAGACATATTAGTTATTCCTCTAATTGGCAGTTATTTTTCCTCTTGCCACCATATCTTCTTAAATGAACACTCTTTACTTTCCTTGTTGTACAGGACCTTACTTCGTCTTTTGATCCCTCGGTTGCTGATGTTCTCGATACTGCGAACATTGACCATGTTGCCCCTACCAGGCCAGACTCAGACCTGGATGACACTTTTCCTTTGTCTGCATGGCTTGTGAAGATTCGAACCCCTCTACTAGCAGCTATAGATGATTATGAGGCTGAGCTTTCTGATTACTTTAATGACCTTGTCCCGCATGTGCGTCGTCACCGGCCTATTGTGACTGATGATGCCTTCCTATCTGTCAGTTGTTCCCTTCCTTGCTTAGTTATAAAGGAGGAGCGCCATCTTGGCAACGAGGTTATCGGGGATCACTGCTCTGATGTTGAGATTATTGAGAAACATAACTCTGGTGCTGAGATTGTTGAAGGGACTGATGCCGCGAGACATACTTCTGGAGGTAGTGCAGAGATAAGGTGTGCTTTCGAGGGGCATGCTTCTGGAGGCCATGCAGAGATGATGTATGCTTCTGGTAGTGCCGAGGGACACACTTCCAAAGGCAGTGTAGAAATGACTTGCGCCTCTGGTAGTAGTGTGGAAGTGGATGTGCTAGAAGTCTTTGATACTTGCTTTGGCACTTATAGTGATTCTCATCCTCCAGCTTTCCTTCCTTCCTCGGGAATAAATGCTACTGTTCTGGCTTCATTAGATGTTGAGATCGATCAGGTGCCCCCTATATAGCCAAATAACTTTGTTGATGCTAGGAGCCCTTCAGTTGCCCCAACCTTGCATAATGATTCTCCTTCAGGTAATCTTGCTTTTTGAAGTTTGTCATGTACTTTTATTTGTGTGAACTTTTTGCTCAAATGGCTTTAATGCTCCGTGCCCCTAATAAGACTTCTTTATCTTTTCTTTAGTATTTGCTGCTATCGAAGTCTTGCCTTCACCCGCCTCGGACTTTGCTCCAACTCTCTTTGTGACTCCTCATGGCTTTCCTTTTCAAGAGAACACACCTGCTTTGAGACGATTGCCAGGGCTCTTCATTGCAAGTGCCTTCGAATGTTTTGGATCTAAATCTCAGTGATTTCCACTTTGATAGTGATGTTTTTGGTCTTTCTCCTCATCGGACTGTATTATCAAGCTCGGGACTTCTCTTGGAAGTTACTCCTCCGGGTGGTTTATCTAACCCAATAGAAATTGGATTGTCCCTGAAACTAATACATTTCCGGCCCCAGTTCCCCCTTCGACTTCTGGAAAAGTACCATTATTCAAGTTATCCTAAGACCTTTGCTTCATTTGCTTGCCAATGTTTGCTTATTTAGACTGCTCTTCTTGAGTCTTTTGCCACTATCCTATATAGTTTGGATAGGTAACGGCTATGTGACCTTAACGAAAAGTAGTCGAGACAGTATATTAGGGGATCTCTGACATGGAACGTCACCAAGTGGATCTATCTTGGCTTCAGAAGCACTTGGATATAACCTCGAACACCAGTCGAAGGGTAGAAGTTTTGTCTATGCTTGCCTTTTATCGGACCTCTACAAATGAGATAAAGGCAACTCTTCGTGAACTTAAGTCGGGCTATGCTTGGGCCTTAGAGGCTTTAGAGGCACATTCTGCTGCTTGTCCTCAGGATATAGATATGACGGGCAACTTCTTTGAGGGTGTTTTTAGAAGAGATTGAGTTGTTGTTTTTGCATTACTTTCTTGCCCCTCTCAACAAAAATGTTTTATCTAGGACAATACAATGAAATGACAAAGGCTTATTTGTGTGTGGAGATTTTCTCACTGTTTTCTCATTTTATTTGTTAAAATATTTATCTAGAATGATATAATGGAAAGAACAATCACATGCACATGTTCATAAAAACTGAAATATTCTCATTACTTCTTTAACCTTCTTGACAAAAGTATAAAATTTTCATCACAAGTAACGAAATAGACATATACATCATAAAAGAAATTAGTTTTTTCATAACATAAGGGAAATACAACTTTTAGATAAAGCAAGAAAATAAAAATGAGTTTCAACATAGATGAGTATATTTATAGGTAGTAACGCTTGATAAACTTTGCATTAAGTGGGTCTGTTCAGAAGCTATCTTCAACTCTTACGAGCCTGTAGTACCCACTTAAACTTGCTTGGATCACCTTGTAGGGCCCTTTCCATTTTGACGAAAACTTAGGCAAAGGTCGTCTTCACATGATTGGGTCTATGATCTTTCATACTAGATCACCCTATTCAAACTTTCTTGGCACCACAGTCTGATTATAGGCTCGGGCGATGGACTCATGATACATTTCCATGACTTTTGCGGTTCTTTCTTGCTTTTTTTCTAATACCTCAAGTCTGGTGTTTCGAGACTCAAGTACCATTCCCGAGATGAGAGCTATCCAGGCAGGTGGTGTCTCCAACTCTATAGGTAACACTGCCTTGGATCCACACACAAGGGAGTAAGGAGTTGCTTGAGTTGGCTTTCTCTTTAAGGTGCGATATGCCCATAAGGCTATTATTAACTGTTCTGACCAAGTCCTACCGAATTCATCCATCACCTTACTCAAAATCCTTATCAAGGTCTTATTCGTGGCCTTCACTTGTCTGTTCCCTTTTGGGTAATAGGGCGTGGATTTGTGATGTTTCACTTGGTAAGTCTCTAAGAGGCTTTTCACATGTTTGTTTATAAAGGGTGTGCCATTGTTTGAAAGGATGGTGTTTGGCACTCCAAACCTGCAGATGACATTTTACTTGATAAAGTTTGCGACTGCGAGCCCAGTAACATTCTTTAACAAGATTTCCTCGACCCATTTTGTGCTTATCTCTGTAGCTACAAGGATCTATTTAAACCCTCTGGATGGTGAAGAGATAAACCCTATAAGGTCGAAAGCCCATGTATGAAATGGCCACGGTGTTTGGATGCTGTGCAAATCTGTGGCTGGCGCGTGGATCAAGTTTCTGTGTTTTTGATAAGTCTGGCATCTCTTCACGTAATGAGAGGTATCTAACTCCATGGTCGGCCAATAATACCCGATGTGTATCAGTTGCTCGAATAGTCAAGCCCCTTATTGATGTTCAACTTCATGGGCTCTTTCGAGGACTAGATTCGACTCCTCCTTGGAAAGACATCTCAGGGGAGTGCCCTCAATGCTTCTTCTGTAAAGCTTGTTTTGATCAAGAAAGTACCGCCTCGCTCTCCTCTTGAGATGTTCAATGTCCCTCGGGTTCTCAGGTAATGTCCCTTCCTTGAGATAGTCAATGTAGACTTGTCTCCAGTCGGGGGTATCAATTTCGAAGCAGCTCTCATTCTCTCGGATGTATGACTAACATTTGGGGCATTCTTTCTGTAGTTGGTTCGAAGCCTTCTCCATTTCGGGCCAATGGTAGCCCTGTCATTGAATCCTTCTGCACAGACTAATATCCTCATCCTCGTAGGTCTTTTCATGAATCTGTTGTAGTCAGAAACTTGCTTCTTGTTGGCCAACACACTAGGCTAGAAATCCTGTATTTCCTCTGAAGTAAAGTTCATCTTGGATGATTAGGAATTGAGCAAGCTTTGTCATGACCCAAACCCGGTATCCAAAGGCTCGGCGTCGTAACAAGATAAAAATAAAATAATTCGGATAATTCTATAGTCACAACACAAGCGGATAAAATAAAAAAATCAAAATAAATAACTGGGTACCAATTGTTTATTTAAAAGGAAATAAAACATAGTTTACTTGAACTTCATTGTATTACAAGTGTCTAATAATAAAAGATAGAAAACAAAATAACATCGCGATTCATTTTCCATCTTGATCTCGCTAAACCTCGTCACCTGAAAGGGGTAACAGCTATAAGCACATAGCAGAGTGAGAAATATCATACTATGAGTGTAGGGGCACAAAATGGCCATGGATATTTATTTAAGCTAAAACATTAACATAAATTGAGTTGAGTTGAATACACAAATTAATTAAGTGCCAGAAACTGAAATAATCACTATAACCACGATACATCACTAAAGTAACAATCACTACAGAGGTCAATGGATCCATGACAACACTGGACCACAAAGTGGTCAAACACTAGCCAATGGTTATTTAAGTCCCCCAAGGCGTGGGACTCCCGTGGTGGTACTTACAAAACATAATTGCTTATAAGGTCATAATCAAATATTTTTTAAAATATAAATAAACATATCCATGGGTTTCCTTTTAAGCAAATAGGGTTCGGAAAATAATCCACGTAACTGAAACCTTTATAAAACATAACTTCTATTAATATACTAACAAAACATAACTAGTATAAAATAGATTTTGGTAAGTCAAAACATCAGTAAAATACATTTTGGTAACCCAAGGTATAATATAACTTACCTTAAATTAATTCCTTTATCCTTCCTTTCCACCACTCCAGATGCTCACCCGTGCTGTACTCTTTTCTACTTTCTATTTTTTTTTTCCTTTCGTCGCCTTAAACATGCCACTCTTTCTTGTTTATAGGAAGATAAATCGTGGGTAGCAAGTTATAGAAGGTTCCGTATTGACGCGTGTAAAACTTGCTATTCACTCTGTTCCACCCTTATCCATCAATTTATTAACTTGTCTGATTTATCTCTTTACTTGACCATTGACTAATCCATTCTCTTAAGACTTAGATTTATTTTGACCATTTTATTAATTTAAAAGTTATTACCTTCCTTGGTAATTCATGATGACTCCTGGAATTATATATGACTATAAGTTAGGTTTATGTCTAAAAACCTCACTACCCAACTATAAATCACCACTTACCATTTACTAAAATATTTAACGTGTAGTGTTTCACAACGTATTTCTTTAATAATAAAATTCCCAATTTCCTAAATTATGCATTTATTTATTTATTTTTATTATTATTATTTTTATTTTCTGAGTTCTATTTATTGTAATGTTAAGTTTAAAGCATTCGGGTGTCACATTTCTCCCCTTCTTAAAAGAAGTTTGTCCTCAAACTTGATGTACCTTGGTTTTTGAAGAGGTGTGGGTATTTGGCTCGCATTTGGCTTTCAGTTTCCCACGTTACTTCTTTGACACGATAGTTTCTCCATAAGACCTTTAGGAGGGGTATAGTTTTATTTCGAAGGATTTGATCACGATGATCGAGAATCTGTACAGGTTGCTCTTCGTAGGAGAGATCTTCTTGGACTTCTAGGTTCTCATGATCGACAACATGCTCTGGATCTCGAAGATATCGACGAAGCATCGAAACGTGGAACACATTATGGACATTGGATAGTTCGGGTGGAAGCGCAAGACGATATGCTACAGGACCAATCCTTTCGAGTATCTCGAATGGGCCGATGTAATGTGGCCTTAACTTTTCTCGCTTTCCAAATCGGATTACCTCTCTTGTCGGTGAGATTTTAAGAAACACATGATCTCCTATTTGAAATTCTAAGTCTCGTCTTCGTGTATCTGCATAGCTTTTCTGGCGGCTTTGGGCAGTGCGAATTCGTTGTTGGATGAGTTGAATTTTATCACTTGTTATTTGCACAATCTCGGGGCCTAATAATTTTCTGTCTCCGACTTCCGTCCAATATAGAGGTGATCGACATCTCATTCCATACAGTGCCTTGTATGGTGCCATTCCAATACTTGCATGGTAGCTATTATTATATGCGAACTCCATTAAAGGTAGATGATCATCCCAGTTAACTTTGAGGTCTAGGACACACAAACATAACATATCTTCCAAGGTCTGGATCGTCCTTTCAGATTGCCCATTAGTTTGGGGGTGATAAGCCGCACTAAACCTTAGAGTGGTTCCCAAAGCTTCTTGTAATTTATTCCAGAAGTGAGACATGAAATGGGGGTCTCTATCGGATATGATTGAAACTGGGGTGCCATGCAAGTGAACGATTTCCTTAATGTAGAGAGTAGCGAACTTAGAGAGGGAGTACATGATTATGATTGGTAGAAAATGCGCCGACTTCGTTAATCGATCTACGATAACCCATATTGCATCATTCTTCGTGACTGATTACGGTAGCCCGAGCACGAAGTCCATAGTAATGTGTTCCCACTTCCATTCAGGAATAGGGAGTGGTTGCAATATTCCTGCAGGTCTCTGATGTTCCGCTTTAACTTGTTGACAACGCAGGCATTTGGAGACGTGGCTTGCTATGTCTTTCTTCATTCCTGTCCACCAGAAGTATTCCTTCAGATCGTGATACATCTTCGTATTGCCAGGATGGATCGCAAACCTCGAGCTATGAGCTTCCACCAATATCCTTTTCTTGAGTTTTGGAAGATTGGGTACACAAATTCAATTTTTAAATTTTAGTATTCTATTATTTATCGTGAAATCAGGATCAGCCGTGCTTCTTTGTTCCTCGTACTTTTTCTTCAAAAGTTTATCTTCACATTGGCGGGCTCTAATTTTTTCAATCAACTCTGGTTCTACGATTATGTTGGTGAGCAACCCATTGATCTTGTGGGGAACAAGGGTACATGCCAAACTTTTGGTCGTTTTTTGACTTAATGCGTCTGCTATTACGTTAGCTTTGCCAGGATGATGATGAATCTCTATATCGTAGTCCTTCATAAATTCTAGCCATCGTTGTTGCCTCATATTCAATTCCTTCTGTGTAAACAGATATTTGAGACTCTTGTGATCAGTGTAGATCTCGCAGGCTACTCCGTAGAGATAACGATGCCAGATTTTGAGGGCGAAGATCACCGCAGCTAATTCTAGATTATGAGTTGGATAGTTCCTTTCGTGAGTCTTTAGTTGGCGGGAGGCATAAGCAATGACCTTCCCATTTTGCATAAGAACGCAACCCAAACCATTGTACGAGGCATTGCTATAAATTACAAACTTTTCTACTTCAGTGGGGAGTGCTAGTATCGGAGTCGTCACGAGTCTGTTCTTCAATTCTTGGAAGCAACGTTCCTGTTTGTCCGTCCATTTAAAGGGTGTGTTCTTTTGAGTTAGCTGAGTCAAGGGTGAAGCTATCTTCGAGAAGTCTTGCACAAAGTGCCGGTAGTAGCCGACTAGGCCTAAGAAGCTTCGAATCTCTGATACGTTAGTAAGTCGTGGCCAATCTACGATTACTGCAACCTTCTGGAGATCAACTGAAATGCCATCTTTGTTAATGACGTGACCGAGGAAGTGTACACTAGTGATCCAGAATTCGCATTTCTTCAACTTGGCATAAAGTTTGTGATCACATAATGTCTGTAGAACTTTTCGCAAGTGGTGTTCATGATCTTCTGGCGATTTGGAGTATATGAGAATGTCGTCAATGAAGACAATGACGAACTCGTTAAGATAGGGTTTGAACACTCGACTCATGAGGTCCATAAAGGCCGTTGGAGCATTGGTGACGCCAAATGGCATGACGAGGAACTCGTAGTGCCCGTAACGGGTTCTGAAGGCAGTTTTTTCGATGCTTTCCGTTTTGACTTTTAGTTGATGGTAACCAGAACACAAGTCAATTTTTGAGAACACTTGGGCACCTTGTAGTTGATCAAACAAGTCGTCAATTCGTGGCAGGGGGTACCGATTTTTGATGGTGACTTTATTTAGCTCTCGATAGTCAATACATAACCTCATTGTACCATCCTTTTTCTTTACGAATAGTACTGGAGCTCCCCATGGTGAGGTATTCGGTTGGATGAAGCCTTTGGTCAGTAGTTCTTGGAGTTGAGCTTTTAGTTCTTTCAATTCTGCCATGGACATGCGGTAAGGGGTCCTTGAAATTGGTTGTGTACCAGGTTGGGTTTTAATGGTGAACTCGATTTCCCGATCAACTAGGGTGCCAGGCAGGTCTTTAGGAAATACATCTGGAAATTCTTGAACTACGGGGATCGCATCAAGTGTGGGGGTCTCTTGTTAAGTATCAATCACATAACAGATACAACCACAACAACCTTTCTTAGCAATTGTTGGGCTATTATGAAGGATATAATACAGGGAGGGAGAGAGGCTCCAGTTCCTTCGAAGACAAGCTCGAGTTGGTCTGGCGACCTGAGGAATACCTTTTGGCTTTACAATCGATAGAGGCACGATTAGCAGCTAACCAATCCATTCTTAAGATTACATCAAAGGTACAAGATTTGTATAAATTAGTATTGAGGGCGGAATTTCCAGAGGGAAAAGACATAGATTGTATGTATCCTAAGGGTTCGGGTGTTGATGTCAACTTGGTAGAAAAGTGTGGTGTAACAAAAGAATGAGTTGAACCAGAGTCAAAGAGAACATGGGCTAAGTGACCACAAACAAAGAGTGTACCTGACACAACATTTTCAGTAACTTCTGGGTTTCCAGGCATCAGGACAAAAGCTCTTCCTTGGCGTTTTTGGTCCTTTCTCGCTCCTTCAGGTACTGTGGATTTTCGGACTGGTTCAAAGGGGCGGACGAGCGTTGGACAATTTCTCAGCCAATGGCCAACTTGGCCACATCTAAAGCATGTTCTCGTATCTTGACGGCATGGTCCCCAATGAGTCCGTCCACAGGTAGAGCAAGCTGGAGTGGTGCCTCCTTTAGAGTTTGTAGGACTTTGATTGCTTGGACCGGTTGAACTGGTTGTGCTCGTATTTATTCTCTTGGGAGGTGTGACACCGGGTTTTCTGTTATCTCTTTCCCAAAATCGCTTCCTCTGACTTGGCTCCCTAGATCGCAAGGCTTTAATTCCTTTTTCCGCAATGTATGCTCGATCTACCACCGCCGCATATGTTAGTAGTTTCAGAACCTCCAGCCTGTCCTTAATTTCAGGATCCAACCCTGCTTGAAATTTCCTGGCTTTTCGAGTTTTGGTGGGAATGACATATGTCGCGAACCGGGCTAGCTGTGTGAACTTATTTTCATATTCGGCCACTGTCATGGTTCCTTGCCTTAGATGTATGAATTTTGACGCTTTTTGTTCCCGTAGTGAATCTGGAAAGTACTTTTGACGCTTTTTGTTCCCGTAGTGAATCTGGAAAGTACTTTTCATAGAATACTTCTAAAAATCTCGCCCAAGTCACAATATCTTCCTTTTCCAGGGTAAGGAGCCACCATTCTTGTGCATCGTCTTTGAAGGTGAAGGTGGCAAAAGTCACCTTCTGTCTTTCTGTGTAAGGTAGTGCGCGGAAGATTTTCTCCATGTCCCTGACCCAGGTCTCTGCTACTAGTGGGTTTGGATTGCTGATAAACGTGGTGGGTTTCAGCTCCTGAAATTGTTTAATCGTAGTCGGTTCTTCTCGTCTTTCTAATATCCCATTGGTTATGCTGCTTTGCAAGGCTTGTAAAAAGTTGGTGACTACTCTTTCCATGATCTGTTCCATTGGAATGGTACCACTGATTGATGATCCGGTTTCATTTCCTTCGTTGGCCATTACTACAAGGTAAAATGATATAAGCGTGACATCACATTGATATAATTTTGATACAACGTCATATATAACATATTAGTTCTATTATCACCACAATCATATATAATGTATTAGTTTTGCTATTAATATCACCACATTCATATATAACATATTAGTTTTACCATCATGTTAATATTAATACCATATATATATAGACATCATTGTTACCATACATAGGGCGTTAGTCTGGTGGTCACAAATTAATGTCTAATCCTACTAATACAAAAAGATTAGACTACTCATGGTCAGCTCACAAAAAGGGTCTTCTAGTCAGACATCTAGAATGGTCCATTAGGCCACCAGGAAAACTGGTTTCGGAAAACTGGTCCATGAAACAACCCCGGAAACTCACTTTGCATGATGGACTCAAACTCCCACCCACTAAGCTCAACTCCGAAGCAGCTCCATACTACCTGAACCATGTAAACAGGAGTACCGTGATCATAACCCCGAAATTCCGCCCAAGAATCAGATCGGTGTCTCGTGTATGATGCATCGTTGGTAAAGTCCACAGTTGGGATATAGACAATGTGCTGGGGAGGTGGTGTCGTGGTGCGAATGTGGCTACTAGGATATGCGGGTCCCCTCCTCTCTGCAAAGCCTACGGGTAGAGGTGCGACCAGAAAATGTGGTGGTTCTAGGTCCGGAGCAAAACCAACAACGTGGGTTGGTCCTATATACCTTTCACGAGTGCTACCTCGGCTAAGTCTCCAGAATAATAAGTCCTCATTGGGGTCAGCCTGTAAATAAATGGATCTTTCCATAAGATGGTCAAATGTTGGATGGGCTTGCTTGACAAGACTCTCTGAGTCACCCCAGCCCTCTAATTGATTCGGGAGAAGATGAGCTTCTAGGGGCTCGTACCAGAATAACTCCATTAGGTTCGCCATTTCCTACAACACAAGAAAACTTAGCCTAGACATATATATAATATGGTTTATTTGCGTTAGACATACTACATAATACCAAATAATGCAAGTTTACATTTTTTTTTTCAATTTAAATAATGTGAATTGCAAATAATGTGAAAATTATACAAAAAAAATTTAAAAACTTTATTTATTTATTTATTATATATATATATATATATATTTTTACAAAAAAAAACCATTGCTCTGATACCACTTTTGTCACGACCCAAACCCGGTATCCAAAGGCTCGGCGTCGTAACAAGATAAAAATAAAATAATTCGGATAATTCTGTAGTCACAACGCAAACGGATAAATTAAAATAAATAACTAGGTACCAATTGTTTATTTAAAAGGAAATAAAACATAGTTTACTTGAACTTCATTGTATTACAAGAGTCTAATAATAAAAGATAGAAAACAAAACAATATAGCGATTCATTTTCCATCTTGATCCCGCTAAACCTCGTCACCTGAAAGGGGTAACAACTATAAGCACATAACAGAGTGAGAAAAATCATACTATGAGTGTAGGGGCACAAAATGACCATGGATATTTATTTAAGCTAAAACATTAACATAAATTGAGTTGAGTTGAATACACAAATCAATTAAGTGCTAGAAACTGAAATAATCACTATAACCACGGTACATCACTAAAGTAACAATCATTACAGAGGTCAATGGATCCATGACA
Source organism: Camellia lanceoleosa (assembly GCA_025200525.1). Classification (NCBI taxonomy): domain Eukaryota; kingdom Viridiplantae; phylum Streptophyta; class Magnoliopsida; order Ericales; family Theaceae; genus Camellia; species Camellia lanceoleosa. The sequence continues at coordinate 130,659,893 of CM045765.1, forward strand.
ACACTGGACCACAAAGTGGTCAAACACTAGCCAATGGTTATTTAAGTCCCCCAAGGCGTGGGACTCCTGTGGTGGTACTTACAAAACATAATTGCTTATAAGGTCATAATCAAATATTTTTTAAAATATAAATAAACATATCCATGGGTTTCCTTTTAAGCAAATAGGGTTCAGAAAATAATCCACGTAACTGAAACCTTTATAAAACATAACTTCTATTAATATACTAACAAAACATAACTAGTATAAAATAGATTTTGATAAGTCAAAACATTAGTAAAATACGTTTTAGTAACCCAAGATATAATGTAACTTACCTTAAATTAATTCCTTTATCCTTCATTTCCACCACTCCAGATGCTCACCCGTGCCGTACTCTTTTCTACTTTCTATTTTTTTTTTTCTTCCGTTGCCTTAAACATGCCACTCTTTCCTATTTATAGGAAGGTAAATCGTGGGTAGCAAGTCATAGAAGGTTCCGTATTGACGTGTGTAAAACTTGCTATTCACTTTGTTCAACCCTTATCCATCCATTTATTAACTTGTTTGATTTATCTCTTTACTTGACCATTGACTAATCCATTTTCTTAAGATTTAGATTTATTTTGACCATTTTATTAATTTAAAAGTTATTACCTTTCTTGGTAAGTCATGATGACTCCTGGAATTATATATGACTATAAGTTAGGTTCATGTTTAAAAATCTCACTACCCAACTATAAATCACCACTTACCACTTACTAAAATATTTAACGTGTAGTGTTTCACAACGTATTTCTTTAATAAAAAAAATTCCCAATTTCCTAAATTATGCATTTATTTATTTATTATTATTATTATTATTATTTTCTGAGTTCTATTTATTGTAATGTTAAGTTTAAAGCATTCGGGTGTCACAAGCTTGGCCATAGTCAATTTTTTTACTTTGCTTCTGAGTTGTTCAAGGACTTCTCATCTCCAATCTTGCGGAAGGTCTTTGTTCTTGGGTATTATTAAAAGCTCTGTTCTCTTCTTGATACCAATTGTCGCCTCATTCTCTAGAATGTCAACTCTTGCCCCTAGTGTTGTAAGGGCATTTGAAAACTTGTTGTCAGAGCAAGGCATATGTTCCATTTCGACCTTCTGAAAATTTTCAGGAAGCCTTTGGACCATCGTTCGGTATGTGGCCAAGACAGGCTCTTTTAAGACGAACTATCCTAAAACTTGCTTCATTATCAACTTTGAGTCCCCCCAAATCCAAATCTACTTGATACTGTGCTTCTCAGCTACTATCAAGCCTAAAATAAGAGCCTCATACTCCGCTTCATTATTCGAACAATGGAAGTCCAGTTTATAAGACAAATACAACTTTTCCTCACTTTTGTTTGTAAAGACGATCCCGGTTCCACATTTCCCTCCAGTTGCTGCTCTATCAAAGCTCAATGTCCAAAAGCATTCCTCGGAAACCATAGTTGTATGCACTTCTCCTCTTAATTCTTCATTCACTAGTTCATAGTCACCACTTGGAAATTGGGCAAGGAGATCGGCTAAGGCTTGGGTTTTGATTGCCTTGGGAACTATACATGTGATCTCGAATTCACCTAGTGCTAACAACTATCTTGCCACCTTCTCGGATAGAGCAGGCTTACTGAGGAGGTATAACGTCCCGAAAATTGGGTAGGGTATATCTATTTATGCTATAAAACCCATCTGATAGACAAATACATATATATAGTTAACTATTCTATACATCAATTTTTATTAAATTCCAAATGCCAAATATGTGCTATTCACATCTCAATACCCTAGTTCCAACCCCGAGCATATATTTTACAACAAGTATGAAATGGAAGCTAAACAGATAATAAGTGCCCTACAAGCTTACAAATTTATCCAAGAACATTCTTGGTTACACAAAATGGAGTTTCAACTCAATACAAATACAACCCTAGGCTTACATTTAACAAATAACAATAAAACAAAAATGAAGTCTCAGCTCCGAGTCCTCTTAAGTCAATGCCTTGGCGGAAGCATAGCACCTGTACCTAAAATAGTTTCCCTTATAAAGTGAGCCACAGCCCAGAAGAGATATACTACACAACATATGAACCATGACAAGACTGAAGAGGAGTATGCTCATGCCATGCTCATAATAAAACAATTTATCTATTTTTTTTTTATAAAGCATGCAATGTTAAGATGCAACAACAGATATAAAATCATTTCCATTTTAAACCATATATGTTACATGAATACATGTTCTGTGAATCTCTAGGTGAGTTTCTGTGAGTAGGCCCTAATGCACTACCACTATCATTTTTACTAGTAAATTGGAAGGCTCGATACCTAACCATGCGGTTCTACACCCCTACCCAGATTCACCAAGTATTTATCTTTTCGCAAACAGATACATTTCCAAACATTTCTCAAAAGTAGATACATTTCCAATGAAATAAATGTAATACAATGTCCAATGCAACAAATAAGGAATGCGGTTCAATTTACTAAATTCTCATGCATTTCTACAACCATCATGGCTATCCTCCACCGATAGCCCAAAATAGATATTTAAACAATTAAATTTTAAAAATTCTGATAAATACAATCTATTCCACATTTCATCGAATATGAACAGCTACTCTAATTTTCATATCATAATCACGCCCGGTAACCTCTAAAAGTCCATTTCTAACCGTGTCGGTTTTATTCCAACGGATACATTAAGCAAAATAATACCGTTAATACCTAAGAAAACATCATTTTCTTTCCAAACTCATTCTCCAAGAATTATTCAACTATGACATCCTATTTTGATCGAAAGTCCCAAAAATTAAACGTAATTCCTTTGTTTTCTTTAAAAATGCTCTTTTGGCCACAAATCGGTAAAAAATTCAAAACCAATTGAATCGAAGTCCGTTTTTTTTCAAATTTAAAACATAACTCTTTCATAACCTTACAAACATATTCCAAGTTTACACTTTCGCAATTTGGGCATCAACTTTTTATTTTTCTCAAAATTTCTCTTTTAAGCAAATAAATCAAAAAAATTTCAAAAATTCTAATTAAATTATATACAACTAAAAACACCATATAATTAAGTAAAAGTGCATAAAGAAGTGTAGGAAAAATCCCTACCTCAAGCTAGAAGAGGAAACAAATAAAAACTCCAAATTTTCAACTTTGTTGGATTTCGATCTCCACCAGTCAAAACGTTGCTCTCACCAAGCTCTTCACTTTGATCTTAAGAACTATGGTCTAAAACCTAATAGATTTCGGTGGATCAAAGAGGTCTTGTGATAAACCTAAAAGAAATTTGAGAGAGAGAGAGAGAGAGAGAGAGAGAGAGAGAGAGAGAGAGAATGCTCCTCAAGAACCAAAAAAAGAAGAAAAATGAATGAAGTGAAATGAGAAGAGGGATGGGAAATAGAGTAGCCTCACGTGGGTTGCTCTTCTATCATCATTATTATAATTTATTTTATTATATTAAAACATCTATGAATCTACATATGTATATATATATACATATATCAATTAAAAGTATATTTTAACATCATTAATGATAAAAAGATATAATATTTTCTCATCACAAAATATATTTCGTTTAATGGTACACACCATAAAATCAATTATCAAATATTTATTATAATCCTATATAATAAATAATAACAACTTCCAAGGTGGTTATTACCAATCACATTTTAAAAAGACTAAACAGTTAAATGTGGTCATTAAATAAACTCAATTTAAATTAAATCTAAGTATGAGTTTCACCCATAAGTCAAATATGGTCCAATTATATATCAAAATAGACCCAATAAATTTATCTTAAATCATGGTCTGAACACTCAAAACTCAATTTTAAATTATGCTATAAATTAAATTGAACACCAATCAGTCCGTGAATTTTTATAAACTAAATACTCATCATTAAATTTTGAAATTTTTATATAACGTGCTAGACTCATATGGGAACAACATATAAAAATTTCATAATTTTCTGAGATTGGAAACTATTTTAAAAAATATAAAACCGAATTATTTTCGTACAGAATTTATACGACAATCAAATTCGAAAATTTGCTCAATTAAATTATGCGTGGCTATTTAATTTTTTTTTTTTTTGGGTCATTACAACCTACCCTCCTTAAAGAAATTTCGTCCTCAAAATTAAACTCAAGTAATGTAATACATTCTACAGTCACGCACAAACTCACTCAGGTACTTACTAATGCATCAACAAAATTTCTTTGACTACTAAATGAGCCTCAACAAGTCACACCTGTAACAAACCAAATCATGACATTTGCACAACAATTGATTATAAAACCCTTATTAGTATAAACCATTAAGTGATTCTTCTATCCACATTGATAACCCAAAGTAACAAAATAGGATATAATCCCTTAAGCATAACAAAATTTTGGCAAAACGACTCCGCAGAATACCAAGACACCATACCTTATTGGTGATAATCCAACTTCAACGAACTATCTCCATCGCCTAATGCACAATGCATCCCAAGGCCAAAATAACTATCACTACTCCGAGACCTTAAAAAAACGAAATAATAACTCTTTAAAAGCACTAACCGCCAACTCTTATGAAACATAATGCAATCATGCCAAACACACTACTCGAAAATTCTCAGCCACAACTTTAATTGCCCAACCAAGCAATTTCTGTATTATTTTTACCCATCCACTCTATTTTTTTCACTTGACGAACCGACTAACGGTTTACGCAAACTTGTCTACATCCACCCACACAATTTCACTCCAACATAGAATTTACCCAAACGTTCATACAATGCACTTCGAGTCCACGTAGAATTCATCAAGACTAGATACACATTCTAACAATACTAAGGTACTCCCAACAAAAGTTCACTCAAAGCCACTCTCATTTTTTAAAACCCAAGCCATGACACTAACTCTAAAGTTACAACACGATTCTACATCACACTAATATTACGATAACCCACGAGATCAAACCCAAATTGAACAACTCTTACTATACCAACTCACTTATCGACAAGTATTAATACCACTATTGAGGCTAATTAACAGAATATTTTATCTCTCACCTTAGAAGCATCCCGACCTAATTACAATGAGAAACCTGTAAAGATTAACACTGAAACGATTATAAAATTCCTGAATTGTTAATAAATTGATTAACCTCAAATTACAATAAAATCTCTCCAAAGGAAATTCCATATGCATCCCTTGCCAAAAGAAATAATTCTACACTTCTGATTCAGAAATCTAATTAAAATAATCTTTTCAATACTTCAATCCAATCACTACGAAATTTGCTCCACACCTGAAAAATAAACAATTTAACTCGAGAAGTAATCCACCACAGCTTACTAAGGTACAAAGAAAATAAAATTGAATCCTCATAACTGCTCATGTCACAAATAACAACACCAATTATCATATTAAACCCACCACAAAAAGCCTACACAACTCAAGACAAAAGGTTACACCAACAAATACTAGTTTTAGTTACTTTGAAATCTTCTATGAAGTCTTTAGCCAACTCACCTTTACCTAAACTTTAAAAGATACAACCACATGTTATAAAACCTCTCATTCACTCTAAGAAATTTTCTATGTCAACAATAGTCATTCCATGACAATTTCCGAGGCTAACAAAGTAACGAAAGCATTTCATAACAATTTATTCCTCAACGAGGGGTCTGCCGAATAATTTCTTCTAAAGTAATATCAACACAAAACACGATGAAACAAAATTAAAATAAGGAATCATCCTCTATGAGGCAAAACTAAAGACATTTTAATTAAGAAAACACTTACCACTTAAGATCAAATACACTCAAATTGAATTCATTGGTAATATTAGACCAACATACCAACAACACGAATTCTCACCACTTATAGCAAAACGAAGGATCAATATAAGGGATTCACAACTCTTACACCAAGGATACAAAACAATCTTATAGCTAAAGGAAAAGGGATACAAAATAATCTCCATTTCCATTACATGAACCACGCCATCACGACGGACACCAAATTTAACCCAAAACACTCTCATATATCTTCCATCTTCATAATTTCTAACTCATACATAAAAGTAACTGTAAAAGTTAACATCAATCACTCTCGATGGGTTAAGCATAAATTCCCATGGAAATACTCAAATTACCGCCATACTAATTATCCTAAAGCACCTAATTTAGAATTATAATATCCTTACAAAGTAATCTTAAAAAATTTCCTCTAAAAACATTGGTTGCTAACACGACTTCACAACACCCATCACATCATGTCCCTCAACACTCATTTATTGCACTCAAGAATATCAACAACTAACTCTAAGACAATGGACTCCACCAATCTCAAAGGCACTCGGAACTCGCCTACATGTTCTAAAATATCAACTCACCAGTCAATGTTGTTACTACTAATAATCCCATCAAATGGTGTAACCCAAATCAAATTTAATCTCATTCCAATCTATTTCAAAATTATTTATCTCATTTGCCCTCTTAGGATTTGCAGCAAAATTATGAATAAAACAAGCTCTCTAAGAAACACATCTCTTACTACACGATATAATTTCTATCATGCTAAGACTACGTTTATTCCCAAACACATACAAAATAATTGGCCTAGGGCCCATCATTAACCTCACAAGTAGTCCATCAAGCAAGTGAAACAATCCAACTATAACTAACTTCGTCTATCCCAAGAAAATTTACAACTAGTTTTACGTGTTCTAATGTCAACAATCCAAAGCATATTATCTTAGATTACTTTAATCATTATTAAAGTTACAACCAAACCAAACTATTAGAATAAGGTTAATCTCTAACTCACTCTACTTCTAAGATTTTTTTTTTTCTTCATCTAGTCCACTTCTACAAACTTGATATAAAATTCAAAAATAATTAACTCCTCATAACAACAAACCAGTTGCTACACAACACAAACTCTACTATTTTAAGGTCACATTTACACCCACAATCATACAAATCGGTTAACCTACGCTTTAATACTAATTCCACAACATCTTGACCAATCATCGCAGCCATATTACTCTAGTTTACACCTTCTTCCTGGGAAAAATGTGTCCTCCTACATGAGAACATCCCGGGCACCCCAAGTGCCTTTAATACGGTCTCTCTCGCTTTATGACATCTTATATAAGAGACAAAATTTAGCTCAGAAGTAAGTACTTCACACTAGTTCTAACACGCTACATACGGCTTAAACATAAACCTATATATGTATCTACATCACATAAGGCAAACCATATAAGCACATAGTCGCATAGAGCACATACGAGTTACCCCTCCAAGATATTGACTCGTTTCACAAACATTCAAAGACTTCCAAATAGAAATAGCATTGATCAGGTTCTTTTCAAAAAGGACCTCAAAGAATTTTATGGACGCAAATCATATTTCAGAAGTTTAACCCTATACCTACATAGTCACATAAACATGTTATCACATAGCACATAAGATATGCAACATTTCTCACTAGCGAAATGAACCCATTGTGGTAAAAACCACTTCCCACGAGCCCTAAGTATTCAAACCCGATAGCTTTGATACCAAGTTGTAACGCCTCGAAAATTGGGCAAGGTATATCTATTTATACTACAAAACCTACCTGACAGACAAACACAAATATATAGTTAACTATTCTATACATCCATTTCTATTAAATCCCAAATCCCAAATGCCAAATACATGCTATTCACATCTCAATGCCCAGTTCCAACCCTAAGCATACATTTTACAACAAGTATGAAATGGAAGCTAAACGGATAATAAGTGCCCTACAGGCTTACAAATTTATCCAAGAATATTCTTGGTTACACAAAATGGAGTTCCAACTCAATGCAAATACAGCCTTGGATTTACATTTAACAAATAACAATAAAACAAAAATGAAACCTCAGCTCCGAGTCCTCCCAAGTCAATGCCTTGGCGGAGACATAGCACCTGTACCCGAAATGATTTCTCTTATAGGGTGAGCCACAACCCAGTAGAGATATACTACACAACATATGAACCATGACAAGACTAAAGAGGAATATGCTCATGCCATACTCATGATAAAACAATTTATCTCTCTCTTTTTTTTATTTATTTATAAAGCATGCAATGCTAAGATGCAACAACAGATATAAAATCATTTCCATTTTAAACCATATATGTTAAATGAATATAGGCTCTGGGAATCTCTAGGTGAGTGTCTGCAAATAGGCCGTAATGCACTACCACTGTCATTTTTACCAATAAACTGGAAGGCTCGACACCTAACCGCACGATTCTACACCCCCTACCTAGATTCACCAAGTATTCATCATTTTGCAAACAGATACATTTCCAAACATTTCTCAAAAGCAGATACAATGAAATTTCCAATGAAATGAATGTAATGCAACAAATGAGGAATGTGATTCAATTTACCTAAGTCTCATGCATTTCTACAACCATCATGGCTATCCTCCACCGATAGCCCAAAACAACTATTTCTAAACAGATATTTAAACAATTAAATTCTAAAAATTTCGATAAATACAATTTATTCCACATCTCATCAAATATGAACAACTACACTAATTTTCATATTACTATCACGTCTGGTAATCTCTCAAGGTCTATTTCTAACCGTGTCGGTTTTATTCCAACGGTTACATTAAGCAAAATAATACCGTTAATGCCCAAGAAAATATTATTTTTTTTTTCCAAACTCATTATCCAAGCATTATTCAACTATGACATCCTATTTGGATCGAAAACTCCAAAAGTTAAACGTAATTCTTTTGTTTTCTTTAAAAATGCTCTTTTGGCCACAAATCGGTAAAAATTTCAAAACCAATCGAATCGAAGTCTGTTTTTGTTCAAATTTAAAACATAACTCTTTCATAACCTTACAAACATATTCCAAGTTTACACTTTCGCAATTTGGGCATCAACTTTTTATTTTTCTCAAAATTTCTCTTTTAAGCAAATAAATCACAAAACTTTTCAAAAATTTTAATTAAACTATATACAACTCTAAACTGCATATAATCAAGTAAAAATACATAAAGAAGTGTAAGAAAAATCCCTACCTCAAGTTAGAAGAGGAAACAAGCAAAAACTCCAAAATTTCAACTTTGCTGGATTTCGATTTCCACCGGTCAAAACATTGCTCTCATCAAGCTCTTCAATTTGATCTTAAGAACTATGGTCTAAAACCTAATAGATTTTGGTGGATCAAAGAGGTCTTGTGATAAACCTAAAAGAAATTTAAGAGAGCAAGAGAGAGAGAGAGAATGCTGCTCAAGAACCAAAAAAAGAAGAAAAATGAATGAAGTGAAATGAGGAGAGGGATGGGAAATAGAGTAGCCCCACATGGATTGCTCTTCTATCATCATTATTATACTTTATTTTATTATATTAAAACATCTATGAATCTACATATGTATATATATATATATATATATTAAAAGTATATTTTAACATCATTAATGATAAAAAGATATAATATTTTCTCACCACAAAATATATATTCCGTTTAATGGTACACATCATAAAATCAATTATCAAATATTTATTATAATCCTATATAATAAATAATAACAACTCCCAAGGTGGTTATTACCAATCACATTTTAAAAAGACCAAACAGTTAAACGTAGTCATTAAATAAACTTAATTTAAATTAAATCTAAGTCATGGGTCTCACCCATAAGTCAAATATGGTCCAATTATATACCAAAATAGACCCAACAAATTTATCTCAAATCATGGTCCGAACATCCAAAACTCCATTTTAAATTATGCTATAAATTAAACTGAACACCAATCAGTTCGTGAATTTTCATAAAATAAATACTCATCATTAAATTCTGAAATTTTTATCCAATGTGTTAGACTTATATGGGAACAATATATAAAAATTTCATAATTTTCTGAGCTCATGAACTATTTTTAAAAAATACAAAACCGAACTATTTTCGCATAGAATTGACACGGCAATCAAATTCAAAAATTTGCTTAATTAAATTATGTGTGGCTATTTAAAAAAAATAAAATTTGGGTCATTACAGGAGGTATCGAATTAGATCATTTCTGGTAACAATCTGAATTTGATGTGCTAAGAAATAATGCCTGAGCTTTTGGGTGGTGAATACCAAGGCTAAACAATGTCTCTCTAAAATTCATCCTTTGTGAAGCTATAGGCAGGTGCTATTTATAGGCACTTCATGATGTAGGATGACTACCTTGTTCAAGGAGGTGACCTCTCATAGGATAAGGAAAACCTTGAAGAGGAGATCAACCTCTCGACGAACCCTTCTTCTTAGCTACACCTTACCAATGATCCCTAATCATCTCAAAAGGCCGAGGTAGTACTAGAGGACCCCCGCCGCTAAATATTGTCGAGTCTCATGGACCCCCCGGGGTTATGCTACCTTGACCCGGATATAGGCTAAATTAACTGATGAGTGAATTCATCTCTACTTCTTGTCGTCGGGACTCAAGCCCTTTGTTCGGGCTCCAACCTCACTCATTATTCTGGTGGGCTGATCTCGAGATGCTCAAATTCCACAAATGTTATGGGAGTCTCCAATGAAGCGGCTTCTAGATTGTGATCGAATCTGTTCGAAGCCCGAGTGTCTCGAATCTCTAAGTTTGCTCAATATCTTTGCAAGTCCAGGCTCGAGTAAGTCTCTAAGTTCGTGGATCCAAACTCTTTCGAGGTTTAGAGCGATCTGGCCCATTTGATGGCGATAAATTCTAGTCCATCAATCTTGAATTTGATTGGGCCTAATTGATTTAAATGGGTCCGACTTGACTTCTCCTAGATACAGAACTAATCATACAACATCTACAAGAATGAAAAATGATTTTTAAATTTGAATTACATTAATAAATTTTCAACAATGATAGAGACCCTCACAAAATACAACCCCCACAACCCCCAAAATAATCTATACCATTCATGTCACTATCAGATACAATTCAAAAAAAAAATTTAAATATATCAATGATCAATATATTAGTAGGTGTTATGGAAATCATCTTTTGTAGAGATCCCAAATAGCTTCCATAAATTTTATAAAACTTATCTATTCATCTGTATTTCTGCACACGCCAGTTTCTATATTAGTAGAAGTTGCCAAAGTCAAGAAACTTCCTTACTTTAATTCAAGTGATTTCACATCGGCAATCTTAATTCGCTGCAACATTTGTCCTAAGCTTGAAAATCAAGTGAATATGGACGCGGATATATATGTACGTTGTTGATCATTTCAAACTTGGTCTCTTCTTTAGCAATAAAAAATAATCAAATGAAAGAAAGAAAAAAGATATTGGAGAGGATATATATGTTTTGGGTCTTGAATTAGAAGGTGTTGTTGGATCTATGAGAGTCTATTAGTAGTTTTGTTTCGATAATTTGAATCGTTTAATAAGTAAAATTCGTTGAGTGCTATACGCTTGTAAAAGTCATGTTGATCAGATATCGATAGTTATCTTATTGGATTAATTTTCTGTTAATCATTTATTTTTTTACTGTCTAGTTTTTTTATACAAAACTGATTTGATCACATAACTATCAATATCTGATTAACGTGATTTTTTACAAACATATAGTACTCGGTTTGAATTATCGAAATAGAACCTATGGTGGGCCTCACAAGTTCAACAATATCCTCCAATCAAATTAGAAACGGGAAGGAAGCCACTGCGATATGTTTTTTTTTATTATTTATTAACATTGCTGTCATTTTACAAACAAAAAGGAAACCACAATTAAGTGAGTGACCAAGTTAATTGATTGGAAAAAAACAAACAATAAAGTAAGCAAGGCAATCCATTTTAATCTTTTAGAATAATTTTTACTTCTCAATTTGGATAATTAAAATAATTTCAAATATTTAAATATTTAAATCAGTAAGTCACATTTGATCAAATAATATGACTAAATTATAGTAGAAGTTGAAGAGGGTTCAAATCTGTACGGGAAAGAAATATACCTTCTCGTATAATCATGTTGATCAAGTCTGCGTTCCTCCGTACGATGTCGCTTGGTCACCTGAAAACACAAACGTGAGCTGGCCGGCGGGTGTGTGCCGGAAACCTCTCCGATGCCTAAGTCAGAAAGCAAGACAAGTAGACAAAAGCTCAATGTAATCAGGGAGCAAAAGTTGCATTACCTCTCATTAGGTGATTTGGGTGAGCTTTTATAGGTTCTGCGTGGCACAATCCAAGTAGGACTCTTACTCCTCCATGTAGAGTCCTCCCAAGATTCATACTCCTGGAAGATAAGGCTTATCCTCCAACACCCTCCCTCACTACTTAAACCAAGTGAGATGGTTTTCTTTATGGCCGAACTACTTCAAGACCGAAATAACATTGCCCTGCCAGACTAACAAATCTAGACCGATCTAACTGTTACCTCGGTCTTCCTTTCCTTTCTTCCACCTCGGCTTCACAAGTACGACTGAGCTATCCATAGAAGAACTAAGCCGAGCTAACCTTCAATCAAGCCTTAGAACGGAATACACACCTCGGCTCCGAACAGCGCGACCGAGCTACACCTCCTACGACGGAGACCGAACTAAACAAACTTACTTCATCCGGCGACAAAACCTTACTCTGGACCGGTCTACCATTTGATCGTGGCCCAGCTTCTAAGCCTCTTTACTTCGGTCCATAGAACGGCCCATAACCCTAGCTCGGCCCAATTTATAAATATAAATTACCCTCTCAATTGCCCCTTAATTCCATCTGCAAAGCATGATAGGGATTACCTGTCTTCCAGCCGAGCTAAAACTCTTTAGCTATTCCAGCCAAGCTAAAACCTCTTTAGCTTTTCCAGCCGAGTTGAGACCTTTTAGCTTTTACAACCGAGCTAAGTCCACATCGGGCTATACCTATCCGGCCCAAACGTCTCTTCAGTTGCAGAAACTGAATCGATTGTCCTTCCAATGACACGTGGCACGCTGGTATTGGCTATTCACCAGTATGCCGTCTTAAGTGTTTCACAATTTTTGAACAGTCCCGCCATTTTTGCCCTTTACACAAAACAAACCTCTCTATTTTCGATTTCACTTTTCACTATTCACTCCCTCCCCTCTCTTTTCTTGCTCCATTGCTGCCCTTCACTCCCTGCAACTTCGAGCTCGTGTTCTCCACCGCCTTGCTTCCTTTTCTAGCTCCTTCTCTCTTCCAGGTAAGCACACGAATCCCTTTTTTGCTTCCTCTGCTTTTGCAAAACACTTTGTTGCCAATTTTTTCCACTTGTTCTTGTACTTTTTGAAAACTCTGTAGAACCTTATGAATCTTCAAATAATAGCTAGTAGAATGCGTATTTGATCCAAAAAACATATCCAACCGGACTAGGAAACTGTTTTTGCTATATGAAGACTTAGGCAGACTGGAACCGAACTAATACTTGTACACATTTCAGTAGTTTCAATAGGTCTCCATCTGATCCACCTTAGCCGAGATGAAAACGCAGCAAACTAGAAATTCTGGCCCTCGACCGAGCTAAGCCTTGCAGGGCTAAGCCAACTTTCTCAGTTCCTAAACCGAACTGAGAAAGCTGCCCCTCAATGCCCAGCCAGAGTACAAACCCATAGGTAGAACCGAGATAACCTGACGTCTTGACGAGCTGAGATAAGAGGCACTTCGCTGAAACAGAGATAGATCCTCGTAGCACCCTGTGTAGCCGAAATAGGGCTTGTCTTTTCTCCCTCTGTTTTTTGTAGCACGGTCAATGATCTGTGCTTAACACCTTGTTTTTCCACTTTGCAGACTTAGGTTGCCCAGACACGTCTGCGCGCTAAACCGAGCTTCTGAGAACATCCTTTCGGCCGAAATAAATTATTTATAACTTATAGAATAAATGGGGAAATACAGATTTTTGGTAGAAACCCCTGGAGGTCTAGCCGAATTCCGAAAAGACTACGTCATACTAACCGATGTAAACCTCACCCTGGCCGAGCAAGGTGTAGACCCCTGGGGTAAGGAAGGCTTCGTCCCCTTCACCCTCCAATCAATAATTGAGACCGGACTTAGATTCCTAGTCCAGCCATTGCTCTGTGAATTCCTTAGATAGACCAGACTCTGCCCTACCCAGCTTTCCACTAATACATACCGCATAATAATGGGAATAGCCGCACTGAACCACCAAAACGGTCTCAACCTCGGTCTAGCCGAGCTATTCCATCAATACTCAATAGGATCCAAAAACGAAGGCTGGTGCTATTACTTAAGGGTACGCCAGTGGAGAAAAAAATCATAAAACATACACCGGATAAAGATGTCAACGATGATGACTTCTTTTGGGTGTCTGGGAACTTTGAGGACTTCCAAGCCTGAATCCCAGGCCGCAGAATAAATTGGAAAAAAGGGGAGCCCGGTATACAGACTTCGGTTTCCATTCCTCCTTTCCTTTTAATTTGATTCTCATACTGAACCAGACTAACACTTGTCTTCTTTTGCAGATAAGGCTCATCTCATCTCCAACTACAACTATCCCAACCTTGCAGTACTCCGTGCCGCACTCAAGGTTAAAGAAAGGAGTTGGGCAAAACTTCTTGGTTTCGAGCCGACCTACTGTTACAGCGGTCGCCGAAAAGCGAGGGTGACCGACTTTCTTCTCGAGAAAGCACCGGAACCGGACCCCACCTTGCCCGAGATAAACTTAGTGCCACTCACAGCCGAACAGGAAATGGCGAAGAAAAACAGATTGAAGGCCTTGCTCATCGCCACAACCAGGGCCGAAGTGACACAAACCGGCCAAACAACTGAGGCCGTGGTGGCTCTCCCAACTCAACAGCCGTCCTCATCTCGCCGAAGCAAGCATGCTCGGACTAGCCAAACCGAGCCACGCCTTGTTGATGAGGATGAGTTCATCCTACCACCAAGCCCCCCACCAAGCACTCGACCGAGCCCCCAGCCGGAGCAATCAGACCAGGCTCATACCAACAAATGGGCTCCACCCTTCGTCTTCAACAACCGAGATATCCAAGAAAGTGACTCGGTCGTTGCTGAGAAGGATCACTTACTGGCCTTCAACCTGGCCAGGGGTGTTTGCCTTCCCAAAGACATGGAGTACCACAGCAAGCAACTCAACACCGAGCTGAAGTCCCTTCGGTCAGCTACGAAGTCCATGGTATTGGTAAGCAGCACTGTCCTCTTTTGATCTGTTGAATTTTTCCAACTCTTAGCACGGCTAGGAAGGAACCTACTATACTTTTGCAGGCCATTCAGAAAAACACAATAGCTCATAGGCAAGTAATGGAGCTCCGCAAAACAACAAGGCAAGCAATGAGGGAAGCCGAAACCAGGACTGCCGAGCTAACATCGTTTAGCGGTCGGTCGGCGGAGGCCGAGGTAGCGTCGACGGACGGGTCCTCGGCCGAAAGGATAAATCAAGACCGTAACCGAGGTGAAAGACCAGTACTTGTGGGAAATGGTGCAACTTGAAACCAAAAAGGACGCCGAGATAACAGAGCTGAAGAAGAAGGTTGAAGACGCATCCAAAGAAGGTTTCAAAGAAGTCGAAGCTGGCTATACCCAACAGTGTGAAGCAGCTAAAGATTTATTCTTCAAGTGTGGCTGGAGAAGTGCAGTGGAGAAGCTCGGTTGTGGACCTGAAACTGAGGCCTACAACGCTCCCGAGTACTTCATTTCGACCTCGCTGAAAGATTATGCTGACGACCTCCAAAACCAATTTCTTGGTTCATCTGATGATGACGATGAAGAGGAGGCAACGGAGACTCCGGTTGTCCAGGAGCAAGCTGATGAGCAATTAGTTCGGTTGGAGCAGACGGTTGAGGACTTAACTTCCGGATCCGTGCTTCCAATGCAGACCGAACTCTAGACCGACACTGCTATAATCTCCGACTCCGGAGCTCGGGTTGCCATTGATGCCGATTTGGATGCTGAGATAGAAGATCTTTTTTGACTGAACTTGTACTTTCTTCTTTTTCTTTCTTTTGTCTGAACTTGTAACCGGGCTACGGCCCCTCTACTTGTACTTGCCTTTGATTTCAATGAAAAGATCTTCAACTCTTATCCCGGTTCTGTATTTGTAAGCGTGCATTTGTAATGAATTTTCAATATCTGCTATTATTCAACTGTTGTTTCGGTTTGAATGCTTGCTTTCTGCCAATATACCATAATCCGGTTTAAGCTGTCTAACTTACTAGCCAACCACTCTTCAGCCGATATAGCTTACTTCGGCTGAAGAGTACAAAGTGTTGGTTTAATCCAGCCAACCACTCTTCAGCCGATCTGACTTACTTGGTGAAGAGTACAAAGTGTTGGTTTAATCCAGCCAACCACTCTTCAGCCGATATAGCTTACTTCGGCTGAAGAGTACAAAGTGTTGGTTTAATCCAGCCAACCACTCTTCAGCCGATATAGCTTACTTCGGTCGAAGAGTACAAAGTGTTAGTTTAATCCAGCCAACCACTCTTCAGCCGATATAGCTTACTTCGGCCGAATAGTACAAAGTGTTGGTTTGATCCGGCCAACCACTCTTCAGCCGATATAGCTTACTTCGGCTGAAGAGTACAAAGTGTTGGTTTAATCCAGCCAACCACTTTTCAGCCATACACTTACTTCGGCTGAAGAGTACGAAGAGTTGGTTTAATCCAGCCAACCACTCTTCAGCCATACACTTACTTCGGCCGAAGAGTACAAAGAGTTGGTTTAATCCAGCCAACCACTCTTCAGCCATGCACTTACTTCGGCCGAAGAGTACAAAGAGCTGGTTTAATCCGGCCAACCACTCTTCAGCCGATATAGCTTACTTCGGCTGAAGAGTACAAAGTGTTGGTTTAATCCAGCCAACCACTCTTCAGCCATACACTTACTTCGGCTGAAGAGTACGAAGAGTTGGTTTAATCCAGCCAACCACTCTTCAGCCATACACTTACTTCGGCCGAAGAGTACAAAGAGTTGGTTTAATCCAGCCAACCTCTAAGTTGGTTTTTCCAGCCAACTTAGAATAGAGTGTTTGGTTTTTTCGACCAAACGTCCTGCAGCCTGGATCCTTATTCTGGGCTTAGGAAGAGTCATAGTTGGTTTAATCCGGCCAACTATGTTTACAATGCTACTAACTTTCTAAGGCTACTTTCTACGGAAAACAAATATACTGAAAAAGAATAGACTTGTTTTATTGAAAAAGTAAAAAATTACACATACTTAAAAAGGAAAAAGCTAAAAGTAAAATAACTTGAGATTGGCAGTGTTCCATGGCCTAGGAATTGCTTTGCCGTCCTCATCTTCCAAGTGGTATGCCTCTTTGCCTGCTAATCCGACCACTTTGTAAGGACCTTCCCAGTTAGGCCCTAACTTGCCATCTCTTGGGACCAATGTGTTGCCCATAACTTTGCGAAGTACCCAATCGCCGATCTTGAATTGCCTTGGATGCACCGTTTTGTTATACTTCCTAGATAGTTCTTGTTGGTAGGAGGCGATGTGAACCAATGCTCTGTCTCTTCTTTCTTCTACAAGGTCAAGTTCCAATGCTATAGCTTCGCTATTTAAGTCTGGATCAAAATTTTCGCTCCGAATTGTGGGGAGTCTGACTTCTAATGGGATGACTGCTTCCATGCCATAGGCTAAGGAGAATGGAGTTTCTCCTGTTGACCGCCGTGGTGTGGTGCGATAAGCCCATAAAACATGAGGGAGCTCTTCTGCCCACTTGCCTTTGGCTTTCTCCAACCTTTTATTCAATCCGTCCAAAACTACCTTGTTTGACACCTCGGCCTGACCGTTTGCTTAGGGATACGCCGGTGTAGAATTGTAGAATTCTATCTTGTATTCTTCGCAAAAGCCTCTGAAAATTCTGCCGTCAAACTGAGTGCCGTTGTCTGAAATCAGTGCTTTTGGTATGCCAAAGCGAGTAATGATGTTCTGCCAAACAAACTTCTTCACATCTTTTTCCTTGATTGACGCCAAGGCTTCTACTTCCACCCACTTTGTGAAGTAGTCTGTTGCCGCAAGAAAGAACTTCCTGTTGCCTGGTGCTGTTGGAAGTGGACCTACTACGTCTAAGCCCCACATTGCGAAAGGCCATGGGCTAGTTAATGGTAGTAGTTCTCTGGCAGGTTGGTGTATTTGGTGCGCAAACTTATGACACTTTTCGCATTTTTTGACATACTTCTCTGAATCTGCTTGCATGTATGGCCACCAGTATCCTTGTGAAATAGCTCGGTATGCCAATGATCTTCCTCCTTGATGGCTGCCACATACCCCCTCATGTATTTCGAACATGAATGCTTCCACTTTGCTGGGGTGAACACACTTTAAGTAAGGTCCTGAGAATGACTTCTTGTATAATGCCAAGGATGGAGAGAGCCAAAATCGCTGCGACTTTGCTCTTATTCTGTTGGCTTCTTTCTTCTCTTCTGGGAGGGTGCCGTCCTTTAGGAATAGTATGATGGGATCCATCCAAGAAGGACCTAACTCTGCACAACATACCTCTTCAGCTTCTGGGTCTTCAATGCTTGGTCTAGGCAGATAGTTGATTAATAGTGGGTGAGGAACGGAGGTGTTTGCCATCGAGGCGAAGCCTGCGAGTTCGTCTGCTCTGCTGTTTTCCTCTCTGCCGATCTGTTCTATCCTCACTACTTCGAACTTCTTTATCTCTGTTCTGACCAAGTCTTGGTACTTGGCCATCCTATCATCCTTTGCCTCGTAGTCGCCCGATATTTGGTTTACCACCAGCTGTGAGTCGCTGTAGACCATTAGCTCGGTGGCCTTCATGTAGAATGCTGACTTGAGACCAGCCAGAAGCGCTTTATTCTCCGCTTCGTTGTTTGACGCTGGGAAGCCAAGGTTGATTGCTTGCTCCACTACTAGGCCGTCTGGAGAGATGAGGACTATGCCTAGTCCTACTCCATGCCGGTTGGATGCTCCATCCACGAAGAGCTTCCACATTTCTCCAACGAACAACTTCCAGCAGGTGGAGGGATCGGATGATGCCTTGGGATCTTCCATGTTGCTGGTGGCTTCTTCAGAGTCGATGCTTGCTGTCTGCCCCTTGCTAACTGATTGTGCCAAGTCGTCATTTGTTGGTATGTCCTGACTTGGTGTAGCATGGTTCACTTCTTCCTCCATTTCTTTACTCTGGTCCGCCTTGGGGCCTGACTGAGTAACCAGTACTAGGGGTTGCGTTATTCCGACGTCAACTTCCATCCCTAGTTCATGTTTTACCAGTCGATGGGCAGATGTGATGACTTCAGGTGAACTCTGCGACAAAATCTGCTAGTGCTTGAGCCTTTATTGCGGTTGGGTTGGAACTTGATGTCGTCTTGTCCCAATTCCCATCGCCCACTTTAATTCGCCGTAAAAGTTCGCCCTTTCAAATAAAGCCTTGAGTGGGAAGGCTGTGAGAACAACTATGGTATGGGCGTGAAAGTAATGCAACAATTTCCTTGAAGCCATCATCAAGGCCAATGCCAGTTTCTCCAGTGGCAAGTACCTTGTTTCGGCGCCCAGTAACGTCTTGCTGACATAATAGATGTATAGCGACCCCGGTCTTTTCCCATTTGATTATTGTATCCGGACTTATGTTCCGTGGATTCCGTTGTCATATTGTTGTTGATGTTGTCCTTTATTTCTTCAGTTGTGAGTTATGGGATTTGTTGGGCAGGTTGATTACAGGTTGGTTGGGTTTAGAAACCAAATGTTGATGTCCAGTTTTTGGCTTGTTCGCTCGAGCGAGCTCTTCTTCGCTCGAGCGAGGTCTTTGTTGTTGTTTCTTCGCTCAAGCAGGTTCCTTTCGCCGAGCGAAATCGTGCCAAAGATTTAGACCTGATAGCAGTGTTTTCTGGCTCGAGCGAGCTTATTTTCGCTCGAGCGAGGTTTTTCTGTGTCTGGTCGCTCGAGCGACCAGGTCTTCGCTCGAGCGAGCCTATTATGTTTAAATACGCAGCAGCGGGATTTTTAGGCAGTTTTTCATCCTCTTTTGATTCTAAACCCTAAGTTCCGAGTTCTCTCTCTCCCAACTCATCTTCTCTCCTAAGTTTCATCTATTTAGAGTGCATATCTAATCTAGTTCCTTCACTAAAAAGGTAGAGGAGAGTGAGGGCTTTCATTTAATCTGAGCAATTGTTGGTTTGGAGCATTTTGAAGTTTTGGGCATCATTTTCATCTTCTCCTTTTTGAGCTATTTCTTCGAGGTAGGGATTTCCTACTCCATTTATACGTTTTAATCCTAAGTAGTGGTATTTTGGTATGTGGGAGTAGTTTGGTAATTTTGGGAGAAACCTTAGGGTTTTGTCATAGATTAATTTATATAATTAATTTAAGGGAAGATTGTGATAGTGGGTTAAATTCATGAGACTGGGAAAGTTAATGGTTTAATGATGTTTTTGGTAGTTTAAATACTTACGTTTGAGAATATCGAAATTACATTTATTGTTATAGTTATTTCTTGCTTAGAAATAATTGTTTTGGGCTATCGGTGGAGGATAGCTATTGATTGTTGTAGACCTTGCATGCGGTTTAGGTATAACTGAAATTGAGTCAATTGTTTGACTGTTGAGTTAATACAGAACATTCGTGTATTAATTATGTGTTGTATATGGCATGTATTGATTATGTTGCATATGCATTTGGTTTTGGAGGAGATAGGGGATGAACTCCACGGTTTAGGGGAAGATAGGGGATGGACCTCTAAACCGGATTTGTTGGGAGGAGATAGGGGATGGACTCCAGTAGCATGACTTTTGTGTGTGCTTATTGATAATAGAAATAATTCTATTTGTTGTTGATATGATACATCACCACCATGTGTATTAGTTGGGAAGTATGGAAGTGAAGTTGATTGAGATTGATATAACACTAGCATGTGTGTTTATTATGTTATAAGAAAGGTTTAACCGAATTTGTTATCCTTGTTGAGTTGTTTGGCCAGGTTCTGAGCCATGTCTGTGTAAATGGAAAGTAAAAGGTGTCATAGACCATGTGTCATAGACAACGTAGGCGTTCGTGTCAATAAATTGTAAATTGATTATCTTGTGTTAACCATGTATCGGGTACTACTGCTTTAGTTGATTCTTATGCTTGGTTTAGTATTTCTCTACTGGGCTGTGGCTCACCCTATATGGGAACTTTATTTTCAGGTTCAGGTGGTTCACTACCTCCCAAGACTTAGCTTGTGAGAATTTGGATTTGAAGACTTGCTTTATATGTTTTATTTGAACTATGTAAACATTCAAGCCTAGGGCTTTATTTATTTTGAGTTAGAACTCATGGAATTGTGTCCAAGTGTTGGCTTGGCAAGATGTAAGCCCGTAGGGCATTTATTTTGATGTTTTATTTCATAATACTCTGATGATTTAAATAATATAATGTTTTTCTTTTAATAATGCATGCCTTGTTTTATGTTTAATGGGTTAAATTTTGAGGCGTTACAGATGGGCAAGTGCTGGATTCCTTCTGTGCGGACCAACACTGCACTAATTGCATGCTGCGATACTGCCAAGTATAAGAAGAGTTCTTCTCCAGGGATTGGTGTTACAAGGAGTGGTGGAGAAGACATGTACTCCTTCAAGCTTTCCAGAGCTTGGTCGCATTCTTCGTCCTATTCAAACTTAGCCTTCAGTGCATGGAAGAATGGTCGTAGCCTGTCTGATGACCGGCTTATGAATCGGTTAAGCGCAGCTGCCATGCCAGTGAGATGCTGCACCTCCTTCACTGAGTTTGGCCTCTCCAGATCCTGTATTGCTTTGATCTGAGAAGGGTCCGCTTCTATACCTCGGTTGGTCACCAAGAAGCCTAGGAATTTGCCAGATCCTACTCCGAACGCACACTTCGACGCGTTGAGGCGTAACTTATGCTTCTTCAGGATCTTAAACATCTCACCTAGGTCCTTGAGATGGTCATTCTCATCTTTGCTCTTGACCACCATATCGTCGATGTAAGCCTCCATTGTTCTGCCTAACAATGGCTCAAACATCTTGGTGACCATTCTTTGAAATGTCGCCTCAAGCGTTCTTTAGGCAAGGGCATGACCTTATAGCAAGATACAATCCTCTTGAGTTGTGAAGGATGTGACCTCCGTCCGTTCATGCATGGCGATTTGGTGGTAGCCTCAGATGCATCCGTAGCTAAGTCGGTTGTGCCCCGCCGTTAAGTCCACCAGTTGATCTATCCTTGGTAGAGGAAATCTATCTTTTGGGCACGCCTTATTGACCGTTTTATAGTCGACACAGACACGCCACTTGCCATTCTTCTTTGGCACTACGACGGTGTTAGAGATCCATCTTGGGTAGTGCACCTTCGATTGCCCTCGCCGCCAGTTTCCTACTTCTTCCGCCACGATTTTGGCGTGGTGGAGGCCGATCCAAGGGTGCGTTGAATGATCGGTCCGCGGAAGGGTGGACATTGAGTTGGTGGCAGATGAAGTTGGGATCGATGTTCGGCATGTCGATGGGGTCCAGCGAACACTTCGATGTTGGAGGTCGAATTCCAAGACTTCCAATCTCTGGCCGACAACGACGAGCCAAGTAAGAAGAACTTATCCGGTTCTTCTCATCTATCCCGACTTCCACCAAGTCCTCCATCGCTTCGACTAGCCATTGCTTGTTAACATCCGCGAATAGTTCATTACTCGTTCTTCCACCGAATGAACATATCCTTTTGGCAAGGCCGCTGCTCATTGTTACAAAGCACTGCTTCGACATGATTTGATCCCCATAAACTTCTTCTATTACTCTGGTGTCGTTGGGAAACCGCATCACCTGGTGGTAGGAGGACGCCATCGAGCGCATGGCGTGCAGCCATGTTCTGCCCAAGATAATGTTGTAAGTGGAGGGGACCTTCAACACCCAGAACTCCACTTGTTTTGTCACACTTCCTGCCTTGACTGGGAGAATAATTTTGCCGACGGGCCATTCTGGCATGGAATTGAATCCGATGAGGGGAGATACTGCAGGGGCCAAGTCTCTAGCTTGCAACTTGAGTTGCTTGAAAGTTTCATAGTACATGATTTCACATGAACTTCCTTGGTCAATCAGAATCCGCTTAACGTCAAAATCCTTGACTCGGAGAGTGACGACCAAGGCATCGTTGTGAGGGCAATAAATCCTGGCCAAGTCTTTATCCGAAAAAGACATGACATTTGTGGCCTCTGTCTTTCCCTTCTTGACGACTGGTTGGGCACTTAGCACCTCTTAAGTGTTCGCTTTTTGATTGAACCTCCGAGCTCGATACACGCCAGTTCAAAGACTCCATGTATTACGTTGATGACGCCTTGGGGCGGGGCGTCGATCGGCATCTCATTGGGGTTATTGTGGTCCTGGGGGGCTGGCTGTACCCCTCCCTCTATGTATTTGTCAAGGTGGCCTGCTGCTACCAACTCTTCCAGATGCTGCCTTAGTGGTGCGCAATTCTCAATGCGGTGCCCCTTTTCTTTGTGGAAGGTGCACCTGGATCTGTCATCATAGTCCTTCTGGGCCTCGCCTAGCTTGGCTGGCCATTTGACGAAAGTCTCGTCTCGAATCTCACTAAGTATACGGTAGATCGGTTTCTTGAATACCGTGGTTATGGCGGTGCGGACTCTTAACCATCTCTTGTCCTGGTCCTCGCCATTGTCTCGCCTGCCTCGTCCGTTTCGGTTTTTGTCACGACCCAAACCCGGCCCTATGGGTTTAGCACCGTAACTGGCTAGTAATCCGAGATTACCGAAGGCCTTTGAACAAGAATACTGCTTAAACAGTAGTATGTGGCGGAAGCCAATACAGTAAATAACTAGTGTCCATTGAGCTGTGAAAATCTGTATGCCAAAAACATTTTTCATGCATTCAAACAGTATAGTCTATACAATCATTTACAAACATTCAGTACGGGGACCTCATCCCTTGGTAACAGTACAGTAAACCAGTAGGCAGTCTATACAGTAATACAAAACAGTGAGGAGACAGGTGGGGACAATAAAAACACCCCAAGCCATCGCGTGGCAACTCGGAACCTCACAGTGAGGCACATAGGCTGGCTTGACAAAACTGGGGACCAACCCACGCTCCTAGCTCCGGTTTGGCTGCTGAGAACCTACATATATATATAAACAGTGAGCTAAAGCCCAGTGAATAACATAATGCGTAAAGAGGTTATGAATGAATGTCCTTACAGTAATGAAACCAGTTCATTAAACAAGATTTTGATCTTTCAATATTTCAATCAATCACCATATATGGTACACCCATTAGCCTATAAACAAGAGGGTCCAAAAGGACCGGTCTTAACAGACCTAACAAAGAATGATGGCCATCAGTCAGTAAACAGTATGGTTCTACAAGGAAACCGACAGAGCTCTGTAACAGTAACAGTAATTGCTAAGGATGCCACAGTACAGTTCAGAATACAGGACATACATTCATTCAGTAAACAATAGCAGTTCAATAAACAGTTCAGTTCAGTATTCAAAAGATAACTATTTTGAACATATCTTTACACAATTGTTACTCACAGAGATTGAGCTAATAGCAACTAGAGCGCGTCCCCGAGAGCCAACCCTAAATAGTTAACAAATAGAACACATAGTAAGTTTCACAGTCGGGAAGGATGATAATTAAATCCCTAAATTACCTCGGTGTGGTTCTATGTCTAAATCCTCATTAAGATGTCTAAAACTAGGCCTAAGAATGCCTAGGATGGGATGAGGATGCAAAAATACAGTTGGAAGGCATTTTTCAAAAGTTGCTAAAAACAGGGGTCTCGCTCGAGCGAGTCTTCCTTCGCTCGAGCGAGGTTGCAAAATCAAAGGCTTCACTCGAGC
The DNA here is from genome assembly GCA_025200525.1 of Camellia lanceoleosa. NCBI lineage: Eukaryota > Viridiplantae > Streptophyta > Magnoliopsida > Ericales > Theaceae > Camellia > Camellia lanceoleosa. The sequence continues at coordinate 130,684,648 of CM045765.1, forward strand.
GAACAATCCTTCGCTCGAGCGGTCTGATGAAATAGTAAAAGTACTGGATACTCGATTTTTACGCGCGATGCTCGCTCGAGCGAGCTTCCAGAATCAAAGGCTTCGCTCGAGTGAACAATCCTTCGCTCGAGCGGTCTGATGAAATGAAAAAGTACTGGTTGTTGGATTTTTACGCGCGATACCACGCTCGATGCTCGCTCGAGCGGAGACCTGGATAAAAGGGTTCTCGCTCGAGCGAGGAATCCTTCGCTGCGAAGCCAAATCTGGAATTTCCAGATTTGCCTCCCAAGCTCAAACCAAGCATTCTCAACTCAAATCTCGACCTCTTGGGCCCAAATTCTGGAAAATACATCCCAAAACAATGTATAACAAGTTTCAAAAGCCAATTTATGAATTCAAGCCCCAAAGGTGAGTCAATTAAATCCAAAATTCAAACCCATTTTCAAGAACAATTTCAAAACATGCAATGTATGAACTTTAAACCAAAATTAAGGTTCAAATCTTGCTCCAATGAGCTCAATAGTTGGAAAACAAAATAAAAACATGGACTATGGCTTAAACATGGACATGCATGTACAATTCAACATGAATTCAACTCAAAAATCACTAATTTAGCCATGCATGTAACAATTCAAGCATAATCCAACTTATTTGCACTAAATCATGGTTTAATCCTACAATGGGGTATGAACCATGCAAGATGAAGCTTAAGGACAACAAGAGGATGGTGAATTTCCTTACCTAAGTCTCAATTTCTTTTCTAGAAGTTCAATTATGCAATCTATGCCCCAAGTCTTCAATTTCCTAGCAATTCTTCAAGAGTAAGTCAATACACCAAATGAAGTCACTCTCTCACTCTAGCTCTCTTCTAATTTCGGTGGGGACTAAGGGAATGGCTGAGGAGAAGCTTTGATTCAATGTATGCAAGGCTCAAATAATAAAAATAACTAAGGCCCACTCAATGGCAATTCCGCAATTACGGCAAACTCTTTAATTGGCTCAAATTAATCTAATTTAATCATTCCTAATCACATTTTAAATAAATATACCATTAAATCACAAATATTCTACTGACTCCAAAACTCTAAACGGTTCCTAATTCGGCCGCCGATAAGGCCTTCAATTAGCAGTTTAAACACATAAACTCAAACAGATAATCAATCAATCAGACAGATGCAATATGCAGTTCAATAGATAAACTTATTCGATTTCGGTTCGATTTCAATCACCCATTCAAGATTTGATTAATCCAATTATCAGTCATTATCGATTACATTTTACCAAGAACCAAGAACTAATTCAATAGCTTTATTGATAATCAAGACGAGGTTGTTAGCTTTAGCGATCTACCGATTGACCTTTTGCCGAGGTATTCTTCTTCGTGTTGTGGTCGCGCCAGCTTTTGCTTTACGAAGCGCCATCCTCTTCCACCGATGTCGATGCACTCTCTCCATCAGGCCTCCATGGTGAGGGTGGCGTCATGGTGATAGAGTCCTCAGTTCGACCGAAGGCCTCTTTTGTATTGCGCGAATGGCGAGGTTAGTTAAGCGCCCCCAACTGGTTGAATGTCTCCCATGATCGCTTGTATGACCTCAGGGTCTCCTTGTTGCCCATGTCGATGGAGAGTAACTGGTCGATCTCCACCGGGGTTTTTGTGTTTGTTCTGAACCGCGTTACAAACGCCTCTGCCAATTGCGCTCAGGAGGCTATGCTGTCCTCTGGAAGCTTCTCAAACCAAGTCAAGCCTAGGTCGCCAAGGCTTGAAGGGAATAGGATACACATCAAGGCCTCATTCCGCCGGTATACAGCCATAACCTGGCGAAAGTGGCTCAAGTGTGAGTAGGGGTCCGTCTTCCTCTCATACGTTGTGAATTTGGGTTGTAGGAAGCCTGACGGAAGAGGCGCGTTCTCTATTGCTGGGATGAATGGTGAGGTCTGCAGCCTCGCCAACGCCTTGTCTGTTGGTTCGTATGCCGGATGCGGTATTGGCATTCCAACCTTGACGCTTCCATGCGTCCGAGGAGCCAACCGCTGTAAGGCAGAAACCCTGTGTGGATCGCGTGCCCTGGCGTCCTCCTTCCATCGTGCCTTCTCTTCGAGCACGGATCATAGGTCGGATGATCTGGGCAACTCCGTCTGTCTAGACCTTGTTTGGTGTGTATGTGAGGGCCAATATGTGCTTCCCTCAGTGTATGACCTCTCAGTTCTCGTCCTCTCAGACCTGGAGTGACGAGTCTTGGAAGATCGGGATTGCGACGCTCGCCCCGAGGCTTGTTTTACGCTTGAGAGGGTGTAGAATTCCTACTACGACCCTCCGAGTGGCAAGGCGTCTTGTTATTGCGCTCTCTGCCGCCACTTCTTTTCCTTTTACCTGGCGCTTTAGAGACTCCATGTCCGCCGCCATCTTACGAATCAGTTCGTCTTGTTGTCTGACGCGATCCTCCAAAGCTTGTGGATCAATCCTGCACCTTTGTCTTTCTGGGCTTTGCGAACGAGAGGGGTGAGGGTTGTTATTCCGCCTTCGTCCCCTCACATCCCTCCTGGAATTCTGCCTTTGTGGCTCCAGGTTTGCCATGGGAGCGACCAAGAGTAGGCCTTCCCGCCTTGCACCCCCATCTGGGGTCTGTCCGTCGATGGCTGACTGGGGTAACTCTTCATTGTTTGCCATTGGTGTTTGAGAGAAAAAGCTTGATCAAGAGGTCGTTCTTGTCTGACTTCCCACAGACGGCGCCAATTGTACGGGAAAGAAATATGCCTTATCGTATAATCCTGTTGATCAAGTCTGCGTTCCTCCGTACGACGTCGCTTGGTCACCTGAAAACACAAACGTGAGCTGGCCGGCGGGTGTGTGCCGGAAACCTCTCCGATGCCTAAGTCAGAAAGCAAGACAAGTAGGCAAAAGCTCAATGTAATCAGGGAGCAAAAGTTGCATTACCTCTCATTAGGTGATTTGGGTGAGCTTTTATAGGTTCCGCGTGGCACAATCCAAGTAGGACTCTTACTCCTCTATGTAGAGTCCTCCCAGGATTCATACTCTTGGAAGATAAGGCTTATCCTCCAACACCCTCCCTCACTGCTTAAACTAAGTGAGATGGTTTTCCTTATGGCCGAACTACTTCAAGACCGAAATAACATTGCCCTGCCAGACTAACAAATCTAGACCGATTTAACTGTTACCTCGGTCTTCCTTTCCTTTCTTCTACCTCGGCTTCACAAGCACGACCGAGCTATCCATAGAAGAATTAAGCCGAGCTAACCTTCAATCAAGCCTTAGAACGGAATACACACATCGGCTCCGAACAGCGCGACCGAGCTACACCTCCTATGACGGAGACCAAACTAAACAAACTTACTTCATCCGGTGACAAAACCTTACTCTGGACCGGTCTACCATTTGATCGTGGCCCAGCTTCTAAGCCTCTTTACTTCGGTCCATAGAACGGCCCATAACCCTAGCTCGGCCCAATTTATAAATATAAATTACCCTCTCAAAATCCCTTCCCGTTTGTCCCTCCTATATTTTCTTAGCTCATAAACTTATCAATGACCCTCGAATTTCCATTTCGGACAGATCAGAAAAAAGACGAGGTCTTGGGTCTTGGTAAAAATAAATACATAAATAATAACAAAGGTGAAAACTAATCCAGAAATTTTAGAAACAGAACAAATTTATGTAACAAAAAGGACAACATATGTCACTAGTAGTAAAAGTCCACATGACACTCACCCCTTATAAATTATTCTGAATTTTTTTGTGGGTCCTTCACCAATCTCCGAAGTGTTGCCAGTGCCATCAAGAAATAAATCGGACCAAGTGAATGGGATTAAAGATGTAGCGTAATGTTCGGTCTAACATAATTTGTCTACAAGGTTGTATAATACTCATTGAGGAATGGTTTGGGGTTGAGTTATTTTTTGATTTATTAATTTTTTATGAAAAAATATGATAATTTATAATAAATAAATAAATAAATAAATTGCTTATTTGCTATGTTGTCAAACCACCTCGCATATCTAATACAAAAAATAAGGCATGCAAAATGATTGTTGATTTGCTTCAAGGAGGTGGATTCTCTTCAATCTATTTGGACTGGATGGGTTAGTTTAGGCTCATGAAGCTCATTACGGACTTTGTTTCGATCATTCGAATCGTTCATTTTATTAGGCACTTCATGTATTTTATCTACAAAAAAAGTAAGTTGATCCAATATCTACAACTTATTCAATTTATTATTTTTATCATCAAAAAAATGTATGGTCTACTTTTAAAAACACAATTATTGTCTTTTTTTTTTTTTTTCTTTAGTGAAAAAATGATAAGTTGAATAAGTTACAGTTATCAGATCAATCTAATTTTTATAAATGAAATATACGAAGTGCCTAACAAAATAAATATTTTGATCATCAAAACAGGGCCCATATTGGGTCTCACGAGCCCAAACAACTCCCTTCTGAATTGGAAGGAATCCTCCTCATTGTTTCAATGACAAGATCATAGATAAGATAGGACCCTCAAAAAAATTATGAAATAAAAATTATCTTAATAAATTGACTAAATTTCATGTTTAGACAATAAAATATTTATTTTTATAAAATAAAATTGTCACATTGTTTTGTAGAAAATTCTTACAAAAATTATATTTTGACAATTTGTTATTTGAAATATGTAACAATATCAATTTCACATTACAAAGCCAAGTGCATCAGATATTAAGGGTTTGTTTGGGGAATTTTTTTTTAACTTGAATTTTTGATTAATTTAGTTTGGTTAAATTAATTTTGTTTGAGAATATTTTATTTTTGACTTTTTTTTTGAGAAAAAAATAAAATAATTGTGATTTAAATGTGACATTTTATTTTTGGGACACTTACGTGTAAGTTCTAATAAGTGAATTTATTGTTTAATAAGTCCTATAGGAAAAATTTATCATAAAAAAGTCACTAATTGTCAATTTTTAGTGACATGCATAAAAAATTGTCATAAAAAAATTTTTTTTAGCCACAATTTTGTCAAGACTTATTTTTAATAGGACTTGATGGAAATTAAGTTTAACTATTAAGATTTATTAATATTTTATCCTTTATTTTATGGGCATTTACATACAAGTTTTATTTTGTAAACTTATAATCCATTAAGTCCTATATAAGATTATTTACTCCTTTAAGTCCCATTAATTTTTAATAGACCAATTTACCCTTCCAAGACCTTCTCGCTACCAAACAATTGTTGTCTTCATTCTCTCTCTCTCTTACTTTTACACCCACTCCCCAACAACAACAACAACACACACACACACACACACACACACACACACACACACTCTCTCTCTCTCTCTCTCTCTCCTCCCTACAGACCCAGTCTCTGGTCTCCTCCGTATGACTCCTCCTTCCTCTCCGTCCAGTGCGTCATCGGCTCCAGCGCCGACCTCGACCACATCGACGTCACCGCCTGCCACTGCCATGGTATCACTGTCACCAAGACAGGCGATGCCTTCTTTACCGATTCAACCCTTGTTGCTACTGCTACTGCTGCGACGTGGCTCCAGTGCCGACCTCGACCACGTTGACCTCACCGCCTGCCACCACCATGGTATTACTGTCACCAACACCGGCGACACCTTCTTCAACGATTCAACCCTTATGTGTCATCATCGCATCTGTGATTCTTCTCTTTCTCTTGTCGTCTCTCTTTTCTCCATTGATCTCCCACTCAATCTTCTCTGCTTCTAAACCCTAACCAAAATCTCCAAATTCCTTTCAAAATTCTCAATTTTTTTATCTATTATTTATAGTGTTTTAAGCAAATGCTGGACACCAATTCGGATGAACTTGTAGTTTTAGAAGAGGATCACTCGAAAGAAGTCGAGAAATCTGAAAAATTGCAAGTTTTGGAGACTAATTTGAGTGGAGATGATTCTAACCGCGGCTTTGTTCTTGATGTTTTTGGAAAAAGTTCAGATTTTTCAAACTGATAATATTCTCAATTTTTTAAAATTGAGAATATTATCAGTTTAAAATTGAAAAAATGATAATATTCTCAGTTTTAACACAAAAATTGAAAATTTTCTCAATTTTATTCGATATTTTTGAAAACTGAAATCATTCTCAAGAAATCATTCTCAATTTTAAATTGAGACCATTCTCAGTTTTGGAACTGAGAATGTCTCAGTTCTTACCTACAAACATTCTCAGCCTAGGGGCTGCTTTGTTCTTTGGAAGCCATTGAAAAAAAAAGAGAGAAGACAAATGAGAGAAATTCTCAAGTCCTCATTTTCCTTGTTCAGAAGATCAATACGTGATTGAAGAATGTTAATCATGGCTTGGGCCCTCATCACTTCAAGCTTCATCGTCTCTCTCTTCGTAGAAACATTAAGGATCTCATTTTCCAAATTTCTGAAGGGCAAAACGTATTTTTACTTCTAAATGAAATTTATTGGTTCAAAAACTTTTTAACAGGACTTAAGCTACTATCAAATATGTAAATAGGACTTCTAGGTAATTAATTCTTATTTTATTAATTTATTTAACTTATTTTATTTTTTAAATATTTTTTTAATTCTAATTTAAACCCAACTCACTTGTCAAATGTGGACTAAAATTTGACAGGATTATATAACAAAGGATTGATATCTTATTTTACCCAAAAAAAAATTAACACAAGTCAAAACTCAAATAATTGGATCCGTGTTACGGTCAAGTGGCCTCACCCACGCACTTTGAACATTGCATATAAGACAAAATCACTATAAACTATTTTATGCTATAGAACAAATTACTACGAGCATGCATGTTATATAGGCCTAGCCTATGGAAGTAATATTTACTTGATGGACTGAAGTAAAGGCTAAGCCAACGGAAGTGTTCGAATTTAAAATAAAAGGGGAAGGCTCTCTCCAGTTGAGAAACCCAATCAGATGGTGTTATTGGACCGTCGTGAGTTCATCACAAAACCCATATCCATGATTCGAGCCAATTAATATGTAGAGTTTGTTAAATATTTTATTTTACAAAAAATTAAATTAATTTCTATCGATAGATACTGGATCAAATCATATTAGTATCAATAATTTATTTTTAAAATCATACTTACTGTTAACACAAATATGATCTAATCAAGTGACAATTGATATCTAATCAACGTAATTTTTTGTTGAGATGAAGTACTCAACAAATTCTACACATTCACAATTCAGATTACCGATGCGGACTCCATGATGGGATAGAGGCCCAACAATGTCCTCCAATCCTATTTTCAACTGGAGAGAAACCTAACATAAAATAAAAACATGTCAATATGATTGTTTCATAATCATCCATCATGAAATGAAGAGGATTCGTATCCTTTTTAATGCAATTATATGTTACTAATTTATTGGTCCTTTTTTTTTTTTTTTTTTTTTTTTTTTTTTTTTTTTCAGTGTTATGAATCTTCAGGTCTTAAACTTTTTTTTTTTTTAATGAAATATAAAATAGAAGATTATTTTCATATGTAATTATTCTAAATAATAATATTTTATATTATATTATAAAAAAATGTTTTTCTTTTTGAACTAAAGAAATTTCAGGTAAGAGGGGGCCCTCGTTACAAAGTTTCAATGTTCTTCTCTAGTTACAAATAAATAAAAATTAAGGTGAATTCGGTGTTTATCCTTGCTTTATTTTCCACAATAAATAATCAACCACTACACAAGAGGTAATTATTCAGTAATTTTAGAATATAGAAATGTGTTATTCTATAGTATTGTGATTGGTAAAGAATGTGAGTAGGTGGGGTATCATGGCCCTATTTGGTAGAGCTGTGGGAAAGTGCTTATAGTTTATGCTTAAACAACTTATAACTTATAACTATGAACATAAGCTGATTTCTAACTTATAAATTAAGTATCTCCTGCCTCACTCAAAGAATAAGCTGATTTTTGACTTCCAAAAAGCTATAAGTTATAAGTTATAAGCTATAAGCTAAACCAAACACATCAAAATAATTTAAATTAAACTGAAAGCTGAAATAAGCAGTTTTTAAACTGTACCAAACAGGCCTTATATTGGGTGATTGAAGAACATGAGGGGACATATTAAATGGTAATTGGTTAAAGAGTATAGACACGTTGTATTTCGGAAATATTGAATAATTTCCCTTATACAAGACCAGTAAAAGGTTTTTAGTGAGAAATCTAGTTGGCCTATAAGGATCAAATTATTTTGTCAAATTTTCTATTCACACATAATTATCTTTTGTGACATTTGTTAACAAGTGTCCTATGGGTATTGCTTAATATTAAGAAGTATGTAAAAATTCTCTTAAAAAATATAAAAATGTTAAAAAAGTATCTCGAATTCAGTAAAATTACATTAAAATTAATGAAAAATGTATTGTATTATATAAATATTTTATTTTTTACTTGTGTCCTAAGGCTATATTTGATTCACAAAACTAAGAGTGAAGGTATTAATAATTCTATCAAATTAGTGTGGTATTCATTATCCAATTGAATTAGTAGGATAAATTATCCCATTGTCTATTGTTTGATTTGCATTGGATAAGAAAACATATGAGGGTAAAAGAGTCTTTTTATTTTATTTCCCAACTCAGGATATATAATCTCACCCCTACCCTATTACTAATAATCCTACAAATTTGTTAGATTAATTATCTAATCCTGAAACAAAATTTCAAAACAAACATAGAATTATTGGGCCTACGGATTAATTATCTCAATCCCATACTCTAATCTATCGATCAAACATGCCCACTTGTTAGCAAGACTGATATTTTATTAACACATTAATTAATTTTTCGGTCATTCCAAGTTGAACTTGTCAAACACAACCAAGTTTCAAACGATCATCACACTCAATACTACTCAAATTGCCTATGTGCACTGCCTTTTAATTTGCTAATTGTTGCTGGCTTTACGATTTGTAGGGTTTGATCACTAGAGGTGCTGATACAATTGCAGTAATGCTGACATGGGCACTCTCATTACTAATGAACAATTGCCACGTATTAAAGAAAGCTCAAGAAGAATTGGACATCCACATCGATAAGGAAAGACAAGTGGACGAATCAGATATCGGAAAATTAGTACATCTCCAAGCCATAGTTAAGGAGACATTAAGGTTATACCCAGCAGGCCCACTATCAGGCCCAAGAGAATTCATAGAGGATTGCATTATTGGTGGATACCATGTCTCCAAAGGCACACGCCTAACTCTGAACTTATGGAAACTCCAAAGGGACCCAACTATATGGCCATAGGCATCGGAGTTTCGACCGGAGAGGTTCGTTACAAGCCACAAACATGTTCATGTCAAGGGTCAGCATTTTGAGTTGATCCCCTTTGGAGCTGGAAGGAGGGTGTGCCCTGGAACATTATTCGGTATCCAAATGTTGCACTTGGTGCTAGCTAGGTTACTCCATGGCTTCGAGCTTTCGACTCCATCCAATGCCCTAATTGATATGACTGAGAGCGCTGGACTAACAAATCTCAAAGTCACTCCACTTGAAGTACTTGTCACCCCTCGTTTATCTCCTAATCTTTATTAATAGCTTGTCAACTATTTAAAATAATAATGTTATTATGTGCACAAAATATCGTCCAAAAAAAAAAAAAAAAAAAAAAACAACAAAAAAAAAAAACAAAAAAATCAATGTGTAGTTTAAATTCATTTTTGATGTAAGTGGTACTCAAAATGAATCTAAATTTCATATTGATTTTTATATGCATATTACTCTGTTTTTTTTTTTTTTTTTTTTTTTTTTCAGGGCATGTAAAAATATTATTGTTTTGTTTTTTTTTCAGTGCATGTAAAATTAGCGAAATTAAAATGCTGTGTGAAATTAACAACCTATGGTCCTTGCTAGTTTAGAGCAGTGCCAATTGCAATAGGGCAGTTATCAAGATAGAATTAGGAGAAAACTATGAGGGGTTTATGCTCCTCTGTTTCTGTAAAAAATTATATTTATCATTAATATTTTTAAAATATATATCTTATTATGTAAATAAAATAATTCCCAAGTATAAAAGATATGTAGCACATTCTTTTACCATCTTACATTCTTTTTTTTATTTTCTCCCCAAAGTTTTTTTTTTAATTTTTTTTTATCTTATTAGAGATGACTTCTATAGTATTTGAATTTTTTTTATGTGTATATATATAATTTATATATCATATTATATATACATGTGCGTTTGTATATATAATAAAAAAAATTATTTATCTTTAACTCTGATGATAAATTTTGATTTCATCCCTGGTGGTAATATCTTTTTTTATTCTACATAATTGGACTTTGCAAATGTTGAAAGGAAGGTAAAAGATTTATTAATTTGTTTGTTTGTTTTTTTTAATTAATTAATTAATTTATTTTTTTATGACCAAAAAACTAACTAAAGGTTTATGAGCAAGGCAAGTAAATTTATTAACTTATCCAATATTTTGTGCATTTCTTATTCTTATTCTTTTTTATTATAGAATTTTTATTTTTATATTTGAAAAAATCTCCAACACAAATGCACAAATATTTCTTATATTATATCCTATCAATTATAACCACATCTTACATTTCATGCAAGTGTCAACCAGAAAATAAATTGGCCTTTTATTGTCTCAAAATGAAACTCTATGTGGGTTAGCCGATTGAAAGAATTGCTTTGTGTCATCTCACGTTTCCTTCTCTCTAGCACCAATGCAGATCAAAGTTGGAATTGAAAACGCTACAACAAAATGTACTTTTGGCGATCAACTTTAGTTACTAAAAAACATTTAGTCGTCAAAAGTTGTAGAATTGACGACCAAAAATTATGTTAGTCGGCAAAAGCATAATATTTAGCTACTAAATTTTTTTAGTCGAGTTATATTGATTATTGGCGACTAAAAAAAAAATTTAGTAGCTAAAAATGCCACAATAGGGGACTAAAAAATATTTTAGTCGTTGTATAGTTAGTTTTAGCTACGAAAATTATTTAGTCGTTGAATGAAAAACAAAAATTTACTTTTTACTTTTGGCGACTAAAAGTTTGGTCACCAAAAATTTATTTTCAGCGACTAAAACAATTTATAGTCACCAAAGAACTAAAATATTTGAAAGGAGGCATTTCAAATTTTGAAGGGATTTAATAAAATATTTTCAACAACTGAAAATTATTTTAGTCACCAATAACTTCTTCTTTCCCCATTTTTTTGCACTAAATTGAATTTGTTTCTGTGAAGGAGCTCTCTCTCTTCCCCATCAGTGGGTCATCGATCTCAATCCCTCAAGCCGCTCTGTATGTCCTTGCCACCATTGTCGACACCACCGGCTGTCTTTGCCGGGACATCTGATTGTAAGCCTTGTGGTGGTGAAGCCAGAGAGCAACTCATCAGTAGTGGCTGGGCTAGAGCTACAACTAGGGCTCCACACTAATTGAGCCACCACCGGTTTGACTAATTTGATGGTGGGTCCACTGTCGTTTTATGGAAAGAAGCCGACCACGTGCTTGATCTTCTTGGGTTGGGGATTGGAGCTGGTAGAGCCTCAATTACTGGCTTCTCGGCTTTGTTCACTTTCATTAGAGGTGGGCTTAATGTTGTGGTGGCGGCGGCTTTATTTGAAAGAGTGAATTCCTCGGCTGAAAAATCTCAGAAAGGTTTATTTGAAATTATTTTTCCCGACCAATTTTGCCAACTAACTTTTATTTAATTACTTAAAGTTTTCATTTGGCGACTAAATTAAAATTTGGTAGGCAAAGGTTTGGAGTTTTGCCAACTAATATTTTTTAGTTGCCAAAATAGAATTTTCTGTAACCAAAATTGAAATTTGGTGGACAAAAGCGGGAATGAAGAAATTTTTAGCGACTAAAGTAATTTGGTCGCAGATAATAAAACGACGCCATTTTGATTGTTATTCAAGTAATTCAAAGACAATACCAACCAAACGGTTTTGTGGGGAAAAATTGCCCTATATCTGCAGGATGAATTTTTCAAACTCTTTATACAGTATATCCCGTGTACCACTTCTCATACGCACCTCTGTCTATGATTCTCTTGCTCAATTGCAGTCACCAAAGTCGCTTGTGTTGCTTCTTCAAGCAAGCATCAACGATGCTTTGAAAAGTACTTGGGCCCCCATTGTTAGGTATGTATTCTCTCTCTCTCTCTCTCTCTCTCTCTCTCTCTCTCTTTCATACACACACACACACACACACTCCTTGTATTTGTGTTCCACTACTTCTCTTACTCACATAGTTGCTCTCTATTTTCGCACCTAACAACACCACCATCACCATTTTTCTGCTATGACCAGTTCACCTATTTTCAAACAACCCCAAGATTAGGTATGGTTCCTCTCTCTCTCTCTGTCGCTTAATTTCTCTTTTTCCCTTTGTTTTTCCTAATTTTCAAAACCCGAATGAGTGGATGTTTGAAGGGATGGCCTCAAATCATACTCTCCAGACAATGCAAAAAATGAAAACTGATATGTATATATATATGTATATTCTTGTTTGTTCTGGTTGTATATACCATATTTGCTTTATATAATTTGCAAATCATACTATCCAGACAATGCAAAGGAATTTTGTGTATCACTGTTTGTATGATTTAGGTTATCCTTGGATAGCATGATCAATAATTTTGTGTATCACATGTAGTGAAATTTTTCTGTAATTTAAATTTATGACACTTGAGTCACTATGCAATAATTTTATTCTCAGACTCACACAAATTTGTTGGCTTTTTTGGCCTTCAAAGGTTATTTTTGTAACTGTGAGCGTGCCAGTAAGGATCAATCAGTCCTTACAGAATGTTAATTGCCAACCAATTATCAGACGATTGTGTTTTAGTTCTTTCAGCCTCAATAAAGAGGACTTTTACTGGTGGCTTTATTTAGGAGAATTAAACAAACAATAGTTAAATGAAGAACAGTTGTAGTATTTCATTAAGCAAAATGAAAGACTCACAAAGATCTGAACCAGCCTCGTAGAGGTTTACAGCAACAAGCTACCTAAAAACTACTCCTATGAACGAAATGCAGTGCAGGAATTTGAAGTACAGAAATGTAAAGAACAAGAAATGTAAAAACTAGAAAAGAAATAAAGTAGAATAAAACTGGTTTTTTGGATATGAGTCTGGGGCTTTTTCTGGGGCCTTCTCTGCTATTTATACTTCTCAAGGATAACCATCGAACTGCACTTCTAATTGTCGAAACGCTCTTCCATGATCGCTGATCATGTTGCCTTATAGTTAGCTCCACTACGCCAATGCCTGTAGTTAGGCTTCCCTCCTGATTTTGAATTTAAATATGAGTAACCATTGAAGCCACATCACGTTACATCTCTTTGTTGATCCAATACTACGTAGATCTTATGAAAACCAATACTAACTGCCATGTGGATGATCATGATCGAAGCTTTGAATTGTCTTCTCGCATTACCCTTAACCTGCCACGTGTTGAACTGTAATTGGCTTTATACAAAATATGTAGCCAATATTACCCTCCGCACTAATATACCCAATACTTGGTGATATTAGTGGATCAAGGTATTTTTCCATGTCTTAGAACGTGCATGGGCTTTTGCATTCCTCAGAAATGCAACTGTCATTCATCATTTGCATTAAATTCGTGTCTAACCCTTGAACACTCCCACTATCTCAATATTTAAAAAGGTTGATACATCTTTTATGGCCAAGCCAATCTTCTCTTCTATTGATCGAGTATATGAGGAGTCATCTGATGATGCTGTTCGTTCTTAAAAGAACCTTCATGCATTGATTAGCCACTTTTACCCACCTTCCTATATTCAAGTCATGGAAGCTTTTGCAAACTATCAACCTTTGGATTACGCACTTGCTACTCATAATTCTCTAACCCAAAATTTTGAAAAAATGGACATTGGAAGCTCTTCTTCTAATCTACAATCTTCTGCATGGGATGAGACTGTGCCTTCTTCTTCCTCTGGGGCTTCTGGTTGGAGAAGCTGGTCAGAACCTGAGGCACGGGAGTTAAGGGAGCGAGTTAATTATCACTTTGTTGAGTTCACTGACCCTCTAGAATTCCCTTCTGATGCTCAAAGTTCAGTGGTTTATCCTTACGTGCCCATCGACCGCCGTCGCAGTTTAGAGGACAATCTGCTTGTAGCATGCTACACATCCTCCATGCCTCCAAAGATAGTACAAGTTACCTGACGCCCAGAAGAGGCACAAGGGTATAACCCATCGTTCTTAGCCCAGAAAGTGAGGCTTTGCTCTTCTGATTGGCTTGATTGTGTTAATGCCCCTCAGTTTCCTCCTTCTTTTGAAATGGAAGCCTCTATACCTCCTCCTCCGCAAAATCCCTGTTGGACAAAGAGACTAAGGCTTACCCTCTCTGCGGACAAGGTTTTTCCTCCTTATAAGCCTTCACCTTCCCCTACTCCAGCTCAGTGAAAGCAAGCCCAACTTCTGCTTGCGGCCTTTTCTCGCTTGCCTTTGAATGTTTTTGAAGACGATGTTCCTCTCAAGAACCTTCAATGGGCTTGTGATGTTATGACTCGGGGTCACGTCCTCAACCCCATCACCCAAGCAGAACTCCAAATGTTTTTGGACCAACTCCTGTTGTTTCTTCATTGGCACTGAACTTTTGTGGCCACCACCTAATCTTTGAACCAACTTTCATCCCTTCAAGTTCATACCCAGTACGAAGCAGAGAACCTTATCGAAGAATATGATGACTTCAAGAATAAAGACTCTGTGTACTGGGATGACTTGGATATGAATGAGCTGGAACAAGGGTTAAAAGAAACAACGTTTGAAATAAAGGCTGAAGAACTCTTCTATCAAGTAAGAGCACATCAACTTCAGCAGCCAAGCCTGGAGAAAATAGAGGATAGAATAAAAAAGGAACAGAAATTTATTGACCATAGCTGGACCAAATTCTATGATCTTGTTATTTATTCTATTCCTTACTTTTATGAACTCGAATTTGTACCCAAAGAGAGCCTTTCGATGTAATTGCTTTTGTTTCAATACAGCTAAGACTTTTCTCTTTGTTTGGCATGGTTTGACTTTATCTCCGTTTGTCTTTACAAGCAAATTTAGGGCTTCGAACTCAACAATCTTATCCTTCGAATCTGGATACAATCGTCTCAAATGAAACACTGAAAAACCAACATGAACTTTTCAATTCACGGAATACAGTTGACAACTTTTGCTGATTTAGAATTAGTGCTTCGAATTTAACAATCTTGCCCTTTAAAGCTTGTTTTAATCATATCGAACATATGGTCATATGGTTAATACGATCAATCAGTTTTAAATTGACCATTTTTGCTTCGAACAGCAGTCCATACTTTCAAAAATGTAGAAGCCCCTCTTGAGGGCTGTACTGTTTTAATCTGAAAAAACAATCTCTCCTGGATATTATCAAACCAACTGTTGGTTTTGATACTTCGAACAACAATTTCCATCCTTAAGGGATCTCAAGTTTTTCTTTGAAGGATTTATTCTCACTAAGAAACCATAAAAACAGGTTCTTAATCCTTTTGGAGTAAACAAATATCTAAACACTCTTTCATCGTGAGGCATGGAATGTGCTTCGAAGTAAGCTTTTGACATTCGAAGCTGTTTGTCAGTTCATTTTGGCGCCAAAAATTGGCTTCGAAGCCAAATATTTTATTTCGAAGCTGACATTAGTATTTGAGATGTGTTTTCCTCTAGAAATTATCAATATTGAGGGAAACTCTTCGCTTCCGTACTTTTAGTACTTTTTTATGAATTCCACGATATATTTTCCAGACGCAAAAAGTTTTAGAACGCTTTTTATTTTGTACTTTGAATTCACCTATTTGCCCATCACATAAACCCTTCATTTTTACAGACCTTCGTTTTCCTCCTACTCTCTCCCGACTTTGTCTTCTGCGAAAATTCCTTTATCAATGGCTTCTTCTTCTTCGAAAATACCGGTTATGAAGTGTGCAAGTCCGTTTGTGACCTTGAAAAGGATTATTGCCGAAGAGTGTGAGAAGTATGAGGCCGGTGAGAAAAGCGCCATTGACGGACGCATCTTCATTCCCCGCCGTCATAAGCAGCAAGAGTATGTGCTTGGGCCCTTCTTCAAAGAGATTTCTATTGAGATTCTAGCTCTATATCTACATCTAGAAGACCATTGTCTCCTTTACGAAGGTGGTCTTGATTGGGGAAACTGGAGGATGAACCGCCCCCATCGTTGCTGGCCCACAGTGAGACCAGAGTGGCAAGAATGATACGATCGGGTTGTCCCTGATAGGACTCTGGACCTTTAAGAGCTCTGCCTTTTCGATGCCCTCTAATTATCTAGGTTCACTATATCAGAGGACCCTTTCTTAATACTTGCTGCCTTTTGCTTTTGGAATTCTACCTTTAATTTCTTTCAATTCAGATGTGGGATGATGGCCCCTACTGTTCTTGATATCTGCCATCTATTAGGATTGTCCCCCATTGGAACCCCCTTTGGACCAGATTACCCTGACCTACCAACCCCTTTTTCCCTCCCCTCTCTTAACTCATCCTATAGTGACTTTGTCAAGGTTGAGAATAAAAGGGAGGGCCCTGTGACTGATAGAGAATTCTTTTGTTTCATATTGTATTGGCTTTGCAAATTCTTTTTTTGCACCTCTTCTCAAAGAGTCATGCTTGCCCCTCTTGCCAAAGCCCTTGCTTTACAGAAAAAGGTGGCCTTAGCTCCATACGTTCTAGGTCACGCATACAGAGCCTGTTCTCTTTTTGTGAGAAACCTTTGGATGCCAATCAAGGAGGTCCATTTTGGATACTTCAGCTTTGGCTTTTTGCATATTTTACTGAACTACAATCCAAATGCCTTAAGTTTTTGGAGGCAAATCCTACTACTCATGGCATGAGGCTAGCCATCGTTTCACTCTATCCTTCTATCGTTGCTTTTTACTTCTCTTTCTTCCACCAACTTCCAGCTTCCTTTCCTTTCTATAACTTCCGTCCCTTCGAACCTACTACCATTGGCCCATCTTGGTTGAAAACCTTTCTAAGTGATAGGTTCTGCACTTCACCCCAACATAAGAACATATGGGCCTCTATTTTGATCCCTAGAGAGTTATTCATTGGGCTATGAACCCCAGAGCTTACAAGTGCATTGTTGAGTCCTGTTGTCCTGCTCAATTTGTTAGGCAATTTGGCCTCATACAAGGGGTCCCAATACCTCTATGTAGCCAGACCAATTTAAGTCTTACCAGCAAGGACTTAAAGGTTCGAAGATCCAGATTAGAAGAAGCAACTTCTAAATTTATCCAGGACTTGATTAAGTTTGAGTATTTCCCTTTCATTCCTCAAAGTAACCTATTGAAAAGGTGCCAAAACTAGTGGGTGACCAATATGGAGGTATACTTGGCCATTCCTCCCCAAGACCTATTAATGGTATTGGATATACGTCAACCTAAATCGAAAGGGGCTAGAATTGTTACTTCTTCCACTGTTCCTGCTACCACAGTTCTTGCACCTGTCATTACGAAGCCTATTCCTGCTGCCTCAACTCCTCCTAGAGTTACTCGGGGTTGCCTCGAAGAAAGGTATGTACCCTTGTTTCTTTTCTCTTTTCCTTCTTTATAATGCTTTTAGCTTTATCTCTAGTTCTTCTTTTGGTGAAGGTGGTGTGGGTGCCTCACAGGGAGATTCTCCCCAAAACATCCAAGTTTTAAATCTTCTCAGGAGCAAACAGCAACAAAAGAAAAGGAAGCTTTTACTTGATCCTAAAGAGGAAGCACCTGGAGTTCAGGCAGCAGAAGAAGAAGAGGCAGATCAAGAGCAAGAGACACCCTTAAAAAGAAAAAAGAAGATGGCTGTCTCCCTTGCTGATTTCACTAGAGATCCTATTCATGAAGCATCTGTTAAAGTAGTGCAAGCAGAGCATTCCAAAGAGCTTATTGTATTCCAAAGGGCTGAGAAGAGGAAGCAACAACAAATGCTCAGGGATGAAGCTGCCGCCGCTGATGCACTCCAGAAAGAGGTTGCAAGGAAACATCAAGCTGCTGGACACTATACTCGTCGCAGCTTCCCAATCATAGTCATTACTTCTAAAACCAGTAAGCTCCTTTGTACTTTTATTCATCTTTCTCAAATTCTCAATGCTGAGGCTTGACATTGTTTTGTATTTCTTCTTTTGCAGCCACAACTACTTTGCCTATTCTTCCAATAAGGACTCTATCAGTTTCAGTCGAAGTTGAACAACCTCAAGATGTGGAGCCCATTCAAATAATTCTTCCACTTCCTGTCCCTATATTTTCCATACCCTTCTTGAGGCCAAGTATTCCTACTCCTTTTCCCTTTGGCTTAACTCCATACCTCCCTCGTTTGTCTTTTGATTTTACTCAATTTGATTCTCCTCGAGCACTGTTTCTCCTCATCTTCCTAAGGAAATTCCAGCTGCTACTTCATCTTTGATGGTAGCTGACTCTCACATTGAGGGTACTGGTAGCTCTCCAATCCATCATCCATTACCTTTGCCTAGCTCCAGTCCTTCTTCTCTTGACCAATTGGTAGCAAAAACTATAGAGACTGCTAAGGATACTCCACATTCTTCTCCAATTCCTATGTAGTCATTTCTTCCTTCTACCAGAGCTCTTTCTGCACCTTCCATGTCAATGGATGAGGTGGATATTTTTGAGGCTAGACTGGCTAGTCTTTTTGACATAGCTTCCACCTCTCCAATGACTAGCAATGAGATTGAGCCATTGGTTCTAGCTGATTCTTTGCTAGAAATTTTTGAGAGCTCTTCTTCCAGTGGTAAGACTTCCTTGCCTTTGATAGACTTGGACAGCTGTCTGGAGCTGCTGGCATCTTTTTCGAGGATTCTTTTTGAAGCTTTACAAAGGCCTATAATCAAAGATGGCTTCCTCCAGTGCTGCAAGATTATTGAACAATTCGGCATGACTGTTTTAAGTCATTTATCTCAGGCAGTAGCCACTATAGATTTTTTCATCAACATCTGTTATGTTGCTAAGACTGCAGAGGAGAAGTTGCTGAGAGATCAGAGTTTTGTTTCTAAAGCTCATGCTGAAGTGTCAGAACTGAAAGAATAACATTCCTCTATCTCCCAGTTTCAAGCTTAACTATTGGAGAAGAAGGCTCAACTTGAGGAATAATTATCAGCAGTTAACCAAGCTTTGGATCGGACTACTATCAAGCTGCAAATCACTAATCAAGAGCTAACTGATTGAAAGCAAGAGATGACTACAACTATTCAATTGTTTCCATCTCTCAAGAATAGAACATCTATTGTAAAAGAACAATTTAAACACTGTACTGACTTTTGGGCCAATCTATGGCTACATGTATTTGACTCGTTATGAAATAAATTCTTATTTATCATTGAAGTGTTCTCATGTTCTTTTATTTAGCACTTATTCTATTCCTTGTGTTTCCCACACGGTTAGATAATAAGGCTTCAAATATCTGCCATTAATCTTTTTAGGATGTACATATCCATTCAAATTTCTCAAATGGTATGCTCCAAAAGACAGAACTCTATGAACTTGATATGGTCCTTTCCAGTTAGGTGACCATTTGCCAAACTTATGGCTTTTAATCCCTATTGGGAGTATTGTCTTCCATACCAAATCACCTTCATCAAAGCCAATGTGCTTGACTTTCTTATTATAGTTTTTGGTTGCTTTCTTCTTTTGGAAAAGAATGCTATTTAATGCCAGAATCCTAGCTTCATCTATACTTTCTAATTCTAAGGACATACTCTGATGGTATTGCTCAAGATCTAACTGGTCTTGGCATTTCACCCTTAAGGACTTAATATTAATTTCCACAAGTAGTACTGCATCATGCCCATACACTAAGGCATATGGAGTGATTCCTGTACTTGATCTTGGAGAAGTCCTATAAATCCACAATACATCCAATAATAAGTTATGTCAATCCCTAGGATTGTCTTCCATAACTTTCTGTATTCCTTTTTTCAAAGACTTATTGGATGATTCAGCTTGACCATTGGCTTGTGCATAATAGGAAGTGGAATTAACAAGGCTAATTCCAAACTCTGCCACAAAAGACTTTACCATTTTCTCATCAAATACAGCCCCATTATCAACAGTTTTAGTCTGTGGAATACCAAAACTATGGATTAAATTTTTAATGAATCCAATGACTTCAGTCTGGTCTACAGCCTTGTATGGCTTAGCTTCGACCTACTTAGTGAAGTAATAAGTGGCCACTAAGATGAAACAATGATGCTTCAAAGAGGGTGGGTGTATTTTCTCCATCATATCCATGGCCCATCCTCTAAATGGCCAAGGCTTCACAACTACATGTAGATCAGTTATGGGCACATGCCTTATTGTGCCATGCTTTTGGCATGCCTGGCTACCTCTTGCATATTCTATGCAGTCTTTAAGGATAGTTGGCCAATAGTAGGAATCCCTTCGAAGTAGCCATTTCATCTTCACACCAGGCTGATGAGCACCACAGATGCCTTCATGAACCTCAGCCATAACTGTTAATGCTTCATTTGGGCCTAAACATTCCAACAATAACCCATCTCCCCCCTTTTTGTAGAGAGCATTACCATACATTATGTATTGCATAGACTGCAATTTAACTTTTCTACTAGCTTTCGAAGATGGGCCAGCCAGATACTACATTATTGGATGCCTCCAATCTTGTTCTTGTAAGTCATTATGATTGACTTCCAAGACCGTATTCCTTTTATTCAAGGGTGGTATTACTTTCTGATATGTTGTTTGGCTTATGTTCCCCTAGGTATTATCCCTTCTCTTGAAATTCGAAACTTTCTGAGCCACA
This sequence comes from Camellia lanceoleosa, assembly GCA_025200525.1. Classification (NCBI taxonomy): domain Eukaryota; kingdom Viridiplantae; phylum Streptophyta; class Magnoliopsida; order Ericales; family Theaceae; genus Camellia; species Camellia lanceoleosa. Next base: position 130,705,417 of record CM045765.1, read on the forward strand.
TCATTAGCTTTATTATTCAAGAATCTTGGGACATGAGTTACATTTGCTATCTGAAATTGAGAAAACAGATGTAATGCAACAATATAGTATGGCAATATGCTTATACTTTGACATTTGAAAATCCCTTTCACCTGGTTAACTACCAATTGAGAATCCCCAAATATATCAACTGCATGAGCCTTTAATCTAATAAGTATTTCCAATCCCATTATTTAGGCTTCATATTCAGCTTGATTATTGGAACAAGCAATTTCATCCACTCTGAAACCATGTGTGGTTTCTACTCCTTGTGGTGACTTCATTACTATACCAATTCCAGTTAAACTATTGGCTTTTGATCCATCGAACCACATTTGCCATGGTTCAACACTAGCCATACCAAGTTCTATTATCTCTTGGCTTTCTGTTTGAGATGGATGATCTGCCAAAAAATTAGCTAAAACTTGTCATTTTACTGCCTTTTGGGGAACATATTCTAAATGAAATTCTGATAAGGCTAATATCCATTTGCCAATTCTTCCCCTCAACATAGGTCTAGATAACATATACTTAACCAAATTTGTGGTTGCAATTACCAAGACAGTTGTAAGCAAAAGATAGTATCTTAATTTCATTGCAGCGAAATACAATGCAAGGCACAACTTTTCTACAGCTGAGTATTTACATTCACAAGAATTTAAAAACCTACTAAGGTAATAAACAGCTTGCTCCTTGCCTTCTTCATTGTCTTGGGCTAAGAAAATTCCCAATGAATCCTCTGCTGCAGCTATGTACAACTTCAAGGGCTTATCACCCTTTGGTGGCATCAGCATTGGAGGGTTGGCCAAGTAGGCTTTGATTCCTTCAAAAATAGTTTGATGCTCTGCTGTCCACACAAACTCCTCTTCATCTTTTAGCCTTAACAAGGAAGAAAATACTTTAGTTTTTCCTGCAGTATTAGAAATGAATCTTCGAAGAAAATTAACCTGTCCAAGGAACTTTTGTAATTCTTTCTTACTTGATGGAGGTCTGGCTTCAATGATGGCTTTGGCTTTATTTTGGTCAATCTGTATTCCTTTCTTGTGTACTACATAGCCCAAGAAGTTTCCAGATGATACGCCAAAAGCACATTTAAGAGGATTGAGTTTCAACTTAAACTTTCTCATTCTTTTGAAAGCTGCTTCTAAGTGAAACAAATATTCCTCCATGGATTGGGATTTCACTACAATGTCATCAATATAACACTCTAAATACCTTCCAATGAGGTCATGAAAAATAATGTTCATAGCTCTGTGATATGTAGCCTCAGCATTCTTCAGGCCAAATGGCATTTTAACCCATTCGAAGGTGCCAATATTCCCAGGACATCTGAATGCTGTCTTATGGACATCCTCCTCTGCAATGCAGATTTGGTTATAACCAGAGTGCCCATCCATCATTGATAAAATTTGATGCCCTGCTGAACTATCTACCAAAAAATCTACTATAGGCATAGGATACTCATCTTTTGGAGTTGCTAGATTCAAGTTTCTGAAATCGATGCATACCCTCATGTGGAGAAGTGGTTTGGAAATACTCTTCTGATCCTGGGGGACGCTCGTGATCCTCCGCTAGTCACCTGAAAAGGAATAAACACTCCGGTTGGGGGTGCCGGAATTAGCACTCCGACGGACAAGTCAGTCCCTACACTCTAGATTACTTGTATTTTAAGTTAAGCGTAATGGTTCTCACATACCTTTCTCTGACTGATGATCCTGTATTTATATTATTCTTTTTGGGCCTTAGGGCCAGGCCCATGCTTGATCCTTTACATGTACTTCTACTCGACCTTTGCTCTATTGATTGGAAAACCGATTATTTTATTGGGCTCTTCAATTGACTAGGATTAATGCCGAATAAAGATTATGTTCTGGACTAGACTCGTCCATTCGTCCCTATTGATCCAATGAAATTCGGCTCCCACAATCGCCCCCCAAACACCCCACTAGCATCAGTTTAGTTGGCGTGTTTGGCTTCGAGCCTGGAAAGTAAAAAATTCGGCGGTTAATCCTCCTTCCAAAGCGTGTCAGAACGCGTACACGCTTTTTGGTCATTATAACGATTTCTCCCCCATTCGTACACTGCCTCCATTTAATGTAATTTAAAATTGTCTCTTCGAATGTATGTTTTGAATACTCAAAAATATTTGGTTCGCCTTCTAGTGCAACTCTTTCACTTCGCGCCTTCTGCAACTCCTTGTTTTTCGTTTTCCCCTTCATCTCCTGTAAGTTTTCTTCTCCTTCACTTCTGATCCCACCTTCTTGTTTGCTTTTAGTTTCCCATAATCCTTGGGTTGGCCGGGATGGTAAAATATCTGAAGGAGCTCCTTTCAGCAGATCGAATCTCTGGCTTTTGACGCCATTTTTCCATCCCTGATGACGTCCATCTGTCACTTTTAGCAGACAACACCACTGATATGGAGAGGGATGATGAGAGCACAATCATCTTTCCTCTCTTGTCAATTGTTGAGGGCGGAGTCCGCTTTCCCCTTCACCCATTTTTGAGGGCCGTTCTTCGATACTGGGGTCTAATCCCTTCCCAGCCCAACGTAAATTTTTTTCGCATCATAATGGGGATTGTAGAGCTAAACCGGCGTCTTAGGATTAATTTAGATATACCCGCCGTTCGGCACTGTTATGTCCTAGCCAAATCTACTGGCTGGCTAGGACGCTACTTTCTTAGAGCCAAGGATACTGATCATCACTTAGTGACTATACTTGCCAACTCTGGCAAACGTATCGATGATGTGATGGTCGTAGTCCGAGGCAATTGGGAATTCGGCGAGGGTGAAGATCGCCTAGACCTCGTGCCAAGGCGAAAAGGCGAACCAGGTGGTCGATTAGATCACTTTTGTTTCTGTTATTACAATATATATATTCGGCACTATATATATCTAATCGCTTCGTTTATGCAGGCAGCGACTTGAAGAGAGTATTGGCTTCAGACGACGACGCTGTGCTCGCAGAAATTAAAACCGCACTACAGTTCGCCGGCCGTCCAAACCTTCAAAAACAAGAGAGGGCTGCCCACATTCTCTTGCGTTACGAGCCAACTTACACGACATTTTCAGCGGTAGACAACATTCCAATTTCGCGAGGCGACAACCATCTTACAGCCCTTATCTTCCCCAGCTTCAAGAACTTAAGGCAGATTGGTTTAGAAACATCCAATTCGGAACACATAAAAGAACAAGCGGCCAAACCAATCACCGAGGACCTGGACCAGTTGGTAGTGGAGGTTGACGAAGCTCTTAACTTGGCCTTTGAGGAAGCCAGACTCAACTCGTCCAACCCTTCGTCCACATCAGGCTGAGCGGACGCCTCCTTCGAAGATATTTTTATAAATTTGGAAGACCTTCCCGGCGCTTATTTTGAGGGTATGGCTGGGGAAAGTCTTACGCAGTTGGCATGAAAGAAAAATGCCGAACGCATGGCCGCCCATCGGAAAGCCGAGGCCATGCATTCTAGAGCTGCCCCGACTGAATCTCTCGAACCTATTATTGTAGAAGAAAAGACTCAAGTTCATGTGGCCGAGATGGAGAGGGATGCCGAATGGCCGATTGCAGAAGAACGGGGAGAAAAACGTACTGCCGAGAGTGAGGCCGGCTCTGAGGAGAACCCCATTGATAAACGGCCACGCTTAGAGGAGTCGGATGTGGTTGCTCCTTTTGTTGTTGAACCAAAGATATAAAACATGCTGATCTCCTCTGAAGCGTCGACCTTGAAAGATCCAGCTGTGGCGTTGAGCTTGGCTGCCTCGGTCTCATTACCGGCTGACAAGGCAACCTTTCGTGCGGAGCCGAATTTGGTAATAATAGCTTTAGTTGCCCAGTCGACCCTTCTGGTATGTGACTTGATCCTAACTCCTTGTTTGGTTTGGTTTGCATACGGTATTTCTTAGCATGTGACGATCCCAACTCCTTGTTATGCAGACGGTTGAGAGGATAGCCAAATTAGGCCGCCGCCAGCATGATGCCATTGAAAGAATTGGCCGTTTGAAGTCGGAAGTCGAGGGTGAGAGGAGCAGGGCCGAGTTCGAGGTGGCGAGAGCCATAATGGAAAGTGCACAAGCTGAAGCTGAGAATGAGAGGGCGCGAACTGCTGACCAACTCAGATCCGACACCGAGGAGAGGGAAAACGCGAGCGACGAATCACTCAAGTTAGCCAAAGAGGGGCTTGCCAAGATGGAGGCCTAATTGGAAGAGTCGAAGAAAGCTAAGGAAAAAGCCGACTCCGAGGCTTTCGTGGCGTTCGCGGCTGGGAAGAGCGCCGCCCTTGAAAACTATGTAGAAGAAGTCCCCAAATTTGAGAATCGGGGATTCAAACACGGCTGGCTCAAAACCCTTGCTGCCGCAGGAGTTACATTGGCCATGCCAATTCCATACGAGCAAGTGGACGTTGAGCCGCTTGAGTCTGATTCCAAGGCTTGATTTGGCAGACATTTTAGTTTTGTTAGGTATTTTCAATTTCAATGTATGTTTTTGTAAACATGTTTTGTTTTCTTAGTAGACATCTATTTGCTTGGGGTAATCTTCATATATAAAATGATGACTATGCTGTATTCAATTTATGAATGAATATTTCCCTTGCCTTGCATTATTTCCTGTATTTAATTGTGGTTATCGATGAAGATTACTATTTTGTTTTTGGTATTTTGGGAAAAACTATTACTGTCTGTCGCGCGTTAGACAAACGTTCGTGTACACTTGTCGATTAGATAACTAAGGGTTAATAAATGTGACCAGATTAATAAATGTGATCTTGCCAAATATCATTAGTTTATGGGGCTTAGGTATTTGGCTGATTAGATTTAATAAATGTGCCCTCGCCTAGCCAATGTATGAACTCCGATAGACTAATATCATTTAGTTCATGGAGTTTCTGTAGCACAAATCGATCGGCATCGGGCTTAGGTATTTGGCCGATTAGATTAATAAATCTGCCTTGCCCCAGCCGATGTATGAACTTCGACAGCCGAATATCATTTAGTTCATGGAGTGGCTGCGGCACATATCGATCGGCATCGGGCTTAGGTATTTGACCGATCAGATTAATAAATCTGCCCTTGCCCTAGCCGATGTATGAACTCCGACAGTCGAATATCATTTAGTTCATGGAGTGGCTGCAGCACAAATCGATTGGCATCGGGCTTAGGTATTTGGCCGATTAGATTAATAAATCTACCATTGCCCCAGCCGATGTATGAACTTTGACGGCCGAATATCATTTAGTTCATGGAGTGCGTGCATTGATGATGTCGCCTCGGGAGTGGGGTGCACTCCTAAGTGATTAAAAAGGGGGGTGAGAGATTCTAACTGAGTTTCATAAAGCGACTCGACTTTGCTCGTCCTCTGTGGCCGGAAAAGTGTGAATGTCAACCAGACTTTTCTTTAACAGTAAGGGAGAGGGCAGGACTTTGGCGGAGCTGGACTCATCGATGAATCGAGGTTGCGAGCCTCCTTGTACGGGAGGTAGGGCATCTGCAGAGCACGAGAGGCGCCATTATCTGCGTTGACGAAACAGGTCACCAAGGAAGGAGAAGCGCCAGCGGGAGAGCTCCCCTCATTCATGAAGCGAGACCAGCGAGCCACCACGTCCATTGAGCTTTTCTGTTTTCATTGGGAACAGATCGATGACAAAGGCAGATTCCATCATCCGCGACCTGAACGTGGCGGTCGAATTTGCACGATAGATTTTTCTGCCAGAAGTACAGTAGTCGATGGTTGGTCGACCTGACTTCGAGTGGTGAAAGGGCTGTACACCGATTATGAAATCAGCATGTGCCTTTGTGCTGCGTGACGAGAAATAGAGAAGAAGGATGAACGCATTCGAAGCTTGGAAGCTCGTACGGAAGTGGCTGAGCGCGAGCTAAGGAAGGTTAAGGCCACTCAGACACAACCAGTCGGACAAGCTAACCCAATTATGGAAGAAAGGGTGACCCAGCGGCTTATTAGTACTGCACTTGCCGATCGTGACACGGCGAGCATGTTTGCAATAGAGTCCGCGAATGGGAGGGCTTATGAAAAAGGCTTCCATGAAGGCCAGAAATTAGAGATAGAGAAGACTAGGGAAAAGCTTGCCGAGGAAGTTTGCTGATGTGAAAATCGTGGATTTAAGCATGGTTGGATCAAGGCACTTCAAACCGAGGAAGCTCTCCGAGCAGCGGGCATTGATTCGGCGTTGCCGCTATACCATCATGATCACTTCTTCTTTTCTGCCTTCGAAGTCGAGAAGAGTGACGACAAGGGAGACCCCAGACAAAAATAGACATTGTAATGCTCAAACACATATTATGTGCAAGATTATGTAATAATTGGCTAATTTGAATAAAATGTTTTACTTTAGATGTTTGTGTTTCATTTTGAATTTTTACATGCTTAATTAGGCATCTCATTTAGAATGTTTGCATGCTTTGATTTGTCTATGCGATTGCGCCGGCCTAAGTTATCTAAGCATTTCATTTTGAATGTTTATATGCTTTAATGTGTAAATGGTTTTTGCTGGCTCAATCCGAATTCAGAGTCTTATTTAGCCCATAAGTGTCAAGCACGAAGGGCACTCCAAATCCGGAGCCTTAATCGGCCAAAAGGCATCATGCACCGATAGGGCTCCAAATTTGAGACTTTATTTGGCCAATCCGAATTCGGAGTCTTATTCGGCTCATAAGTGTTAAGCATGAACGGCGCTTCAAATCCAGAGCCTTAATCGGCCCAAAGGCGTCATGCATCGATGGGGCTCCGAATCCAGAGACTTTATTTGGCCAATCCGAAGTCGGAGTCTTATTCGGCCCATAAGTGTTAAGTACGAACGGCGCTCCGAATCCGGAGACTTTATTTGGCCAATCCGAATTCAGAGTCTTATTCGGCCCATAAGTGTTAAGCACGAAGGGCGCTCCAAATTCGGAGCCTTAATCAGCCCAAAGGCGTCATGCATCGATGGGGCTCCGAATCCGGAGACTTTATTTGGCCAATTGTGGCCAATTGTGATATCCACGAAGGGCGCTCTGAATCCGGAGGCTTTTATCAGCCGAAAGGCGTCATGCACCAATGGGGCTCCGAATTCGGAGACTATTTGGCCAATCGTGATATCCGCGAAGGGCGCTCCGAATCCGAAGGCTTTTATCGGCCCAAAGGCGTCATGCACCGATGGGGCTTCGAATCTGGAGACTTTATTTGGCCAATCATGATATCCACGAAGGGCGCTCCGAATCCGGAGGCTTTTATCAGAACACTTTTGAACTGGATTTCGCAATGAATAAACATGAATCTGTGTATTACAAAAGTGGAATGTGTACATGCTGAACCGTTCAAAATTAGTATCATTCCCCATAGGTCAGGTTCAATGATAAAATTTACGCAAGTGCGTTGAATTTCAAGGTCGTGGCAGACTCCTTCTAGACATGTCTTTGAGCCGATATGCCCCTACTCCTGCGATCGAATCGACCTGATAGAGGCCGTCCCAGTTAGGACCCAATTTTCCATCAGCCGGTCTCCTGGCAGCTAGAAGTACTTTCTTTAGGACCAACTCTCCTGGTGTGTATCGGCGCAGCTGAACACGTTGGTTGTACGACTTAGCAAGCTGTTGCTGGTATTGTGGCATGGACGCAAGGGCACAGTCTTTTCGTTCTTCGACCAGAATCAAATCCAAAGCCAGCATCATGACGTTTCGGCCCATATAAAAAACTTGCGATTTCAGGGTTGGGTGGCCGATCTCTAGGGGTATGATCGCTTGGGTTCCAAAGCATAAAGTAAACGGCGTTTCCCCAGTGGATCGCCTTGGCGTAGTTCGATGAGCCCACAATACACTCGGCAATTCTTCAACCCATTTGCCTTTAGCCTTCTCCAGCCTCTTCTTGATGCCGTCCAAGATGGATTTGTTAGAGGCTTCAGCTTGACCATTGCTTTGTGGATAAGCCGGCGTGAAAAAGTAAGGTCGGATACCATACTTGCTGCACAACTCTTGGTAGACGCCACAATCAAACTGGGTGCCGTTGTCTGAGATAAGTGCTCTTGGAATGCCGAATCATGTTATGATATTTCACCAAACGAAACGCTTCACGTCGGTATCTCAGATGTGCGTTATTGCCTCCGTTTCTATCCATTTTGTAAAATAATCTGTTGCAACAATCAAGAATCGCTTGTTACCCGGGGCACGAGGCAGTGGTCTGACGATGTCAAGTCCCCATTGGGCGAATGACCAAGGACTGGTTATGGAGCTTAGATCTTCCGCAGGCAGATGGGTCAAAGGAGATTCTGGCACTGTTCATACTTTTTCACGTAACATTCGGCATCGGCTTTCATTGTTGGCCAGTAATACCCCTGTGTCACGGCTCGATGAGCCAAAGAGCGCCCGCCAGAATGGGCACCACAATTGCCCTCATGTATTTCAGTTAGAAGCTCTTCGACTTTGTCCGGATGCATGCATTCCAAATATGGACCAGAAAGGGATTTTTTATAAAGCTTTCCTTGCGGATCCAAATAGTATCGTAGGGCTTTGTTTTGCAGCTTGTGCACTTCTTTCTTATTCTCTGGGAGCTGTTTGGAAGATAGGAATGCAGCAATGGGATCCATCCAACTCGGTCCAGATTCTATGACATTGACCTGGACTTCCTCCGAAGGGCTGATGCTCGGCTTCGGGATGAAACCCACTTTAATGGTTCGTTTAATCTCAAAGTTAATGGCGGAGGCTAGGCAAGCCAGGGCATCTGCATGTGTGTTCTAATCAGGTGCTATCTAATTCAATTCGTGATGGTCAAATTTTGCCAGCAAGGAGTTAGCCGTTTTCATATAAGCCGCCATACGGTCATTTTTTGCCGCGTACTCCCCCTTTAGCTGATTGATCACCAATTTTGAATCGCAAAATGCAAGCAAACGCCGAGCACCCAGAAGATGTGCATTCCGCAAACCGGTTAGAAGGGCTTCGTATTCGGCATCGTTATTTGATGCTTCGAAGCCGAGCTTGACGACTTACTCAATTATTGCGCCGTCGGGAGCCATGATTACTACTCCGGCTCCACTGCCCCGTTGATTGGATAATCCATCATAGTACAATTGTCAAATGTCCCCAACATAAATTCTCCAGTTCGGCTTTGGTCGAATTTCATCAGACTTAAAGTCGGCAAGACCCCCAGTGAATTCGGCTACAAAGTCGGCAAGCACTTGTCCCTTGATTAAGGTTCTAGGTAGAAACTGAATATCGTATTGGCCGAGTTCAAGTGCCCACTTTGAAACACGTCCTGATGCTTCTGCACTACGTAGTATTGATCGGAGGGGATAATCTGTTAGCACCTCGATACTATGCCCCTGGAAGTAATGCATCAGCTTTCTTGCCACCATGACTAGGGCTAGGATGAGTTTTTCCAGCGGAAGGTAGCATTTTTCGGCGTCAACCATTGCCTTGCTCACATAATACACTGGCCGCTGCTCCCTCAGCTCTTCCTTTATCAGTACGGCGCTGACGGCCCGATTAGAAACTGCTAGATACAAAATGAGTGGGTTGCCTGTCGAAGGTGTTGTCAAGAGTGGAACTGATCGAAGGTAGGTCTTGAGGCCGTTGAAAGTAGCTTCGCACTCGATGGACCATTCAAAAGCCTTGCCCTGTCGTAGTGTATGAAAGAATTGTCGGCAATGATCTGTGGACCGACTGATGAACTTGTTGAGTGCGGCGGCCATCCTCATCAACTTTTGAACCTCTTTCACTGAACGAGGGGAGCCGAGCTCCAAGATTGCTATGATTTGCCTCGGGTTGGCTTCGATTCCTTGGTGGTTGACAATGTAACCCAAGAATTTGCCATAGGTGATCCCAAACGCACATTTTGAAGTGTTCAGCTTCATTTTGTCTTTGTGTAAAATGCCGAATGTCTTTTCCAGATCGGCTAGATGAGTTTGCTCTTCTTTGGACTTGACCACCATGTCATCAATGTATACTTCCATAGTCTAGCCGAGTTGCTTCTTGAACATGGCAATGACCAGTCTTTGGTAAGTTGCCCTCGCATTCTTCAGCCCAAAAGGCATAACCTTATAGCAGTAGGTTTTTCTTGGGGTGAGGAATGCAGTTTTGTCTTGGTCCTCCGGATGCATGACGATTTGATGGTTGCCTCTGTAAGCATCGAGGAAGCTCATACACTGATAGCGTGCCGTCGCATCTACAAGTTGGTCAATTCTGGGTAGGGGAAAACAATCCGGGGGGTAGGCTTTGTTTAGGTCCGTGAAATCAACGCACACTCGCCAAGTCCCATTTTTCTTATTTACAACCACAGTATTAGAGAGCCATGTAGGGTAGGTCACTTCCCTGATTGCCCCTGCGTCAAGCAACCTGTCAACCTCCTCAACAACAGTGGCAGTGTGTTCTGCTGCTGACCGTCGGGTTTTCTGAATGATCGGCTTGCATTTTGGGTCAACATTCAAACGGTGCTGCGAGACAGACGGATCTATACCCGGCATCTCGTATGGAGTCCACGCAAGGACATCAAGGTTGCCGAGCAGGAAGGAAATTAGTTGTTGTCTGTCGGCTTGATTTAGGGAGGCGCCGACCATGAAGAACCTGTCTGGGTTTCCGTCGATTTCAACTTTATCTAGGGCTTCCGTGGCCTTTTCACTTGGGAGCCGCCCAACATCGTCGAGGCTCTCCTGATCCGGTACCTCAATAGAATTCACTTGCAACTCCTTTGGTGTCTTTCCAGCAAGGAGATAGCATGCTTGTGCTGACTTCTGGGAGCCATGGATTTGCTCAATGCCACGTTCTGTCAGGAAGCATAGCAGCTGATGATAGATGATTGGCATGACCTGCATAGTATGCAACCAAGTTTGCCCCATGATGAGATTATACGGCGATGGCAGCTTGATGACCAAGAATTCCACATCCACTGTTCGGGAGCCCGCTCAGACGAGTAGTGTGATTTTCTCCAACGGATATTCTGGATTGGCGTTGAAGCTGAATAATGGATAAAGAGCCGGAGAGAGATCCAATTCAGAGAAGCCGAGTTTGGTGAATGTCTTGTAATACATAACTTCCGATGTGCTCCCCGGATCAATGAGTACGCGCTCAACGGTGAATCAGTTTACGCATAACTCGATCACCAAGGGATCAATGTGGAGAAGTGTCACTCCGACCAAATCTGAATCATTAAAAGCAATGCTCGCAGCTTCATGGGGCCGTTTAGCTGGAGTGAGTTGATTTTGAGGGTTGGGATTCGACTGAATTGTATGCACCGCAGATGACATTGGCAGGCTGTATATCATGTGGATCACGCTGAGTAGAGGGGAATCCTGTCTTAAGGCTATTGCTTTGGTTGAGTTGCCTTTTTGGATGTATTATTGTAGCCGACTATCTTGTACCAATTCCTCCAGGTGATCCTTCAATGCGTAACAACTCTCAGTATCATGGCCGTGATCTTTGTGATACTCGCACCGCCTATCCTGTCTTCTCGTTTCGGGAGGTCCCACCATTTTGGACGGCCATTTGAAGAATGGAAGGTATTGGACTTTGGACATAACCGCGTTGATTGGCTCTGACAACTTTGTGTATTTTTTGTCGGCGTGCCTTGTGCGCCTGCCATCGACTTGCAGTTGTTCATTTGCTTAGTGGGGGCATTGGTCGCTCGATTGGCGAGAATTCCGTCTCTTGTCCCGTTTAGCCCGATGCCGTGGTTTGGGGCTCTGAGGTGGTACAGAACTTATTGGCTGAGCAATTTCAGAAGGGGCCATCTTGTTGGCCACGTTTCCAGCTTTAACCCGCAAGGCGTCATCCTCCACTTTGCAGTATTCCTCAACTTTCTTCATCAACGACCAGATTGTTTTGGGGGGTCTTCTAGTCAAGGAGCTGTGGAGAGCACTGTCAGGATGCAAACCCATTTTGAAGGCGGTGATAGCCATGGAGTCATTGTATGCGTCATGAACAAGATTAAAGCACTCCCAGTAGCGTGCCGAATACGCTCTTAGTGTTTCTCCTGGCTAGATCTGCATTGCCCAGAGAGAGTCGGCTTGTTTTGGCTGGAGCTCGTTGGTGATGAATCTGGCCCTGAAGGATTTCTGTAATTGATGGAAGCTCTTGATCGAAGCTGGCTCTAGTTTATAATACCACCTGATAGCCAATGGTCCCAAACTGCTGGGAAATATTTGGCACATGAGGGCTTCATCGTCTGCATGCAATGTCATGGCTTGCTTGTAGTGACGGATATGATCGGTGGGGTCTGATTTTCCATCATAGAGAGTGAACGACAGAGCTTTGAACTTTTTGGGCAGGATCGCCCTTGCGATCAGTCGTACAAAGGGATCATGCTGGTCTTCTTCGTCTGAACTGTTTCTTCTTCGCTTATGCCTTATATGTACACTCTCTTAAAAAGAACTAGTAGCTTCGAGTCGACCCTTCTTTTTGTGCTCCAGGGATAATGAGTCAGAGTCATTGTCAGTGTCTTGTTGTCGGGCTCGAGGTCGTCGACCACCTGCCCTCAGACGTCGTTCTGGATCTTGGTGTACAGCTTGTTTGGACTTTGCTACTTCCAAGGCCAAATCCTGACGGAGACGTTCGTTGTCAGTGATCATGTTCTCCAACCTCTGTTCGTTTTGCTTTGCTTGCTCCATAATCGCTTGCATTGCCTCTTGTGCTGATGTCGAGGGTGAACTGAAGTTCAAGGCCCTTCTTGCGGTAATATTCTTTGGCCCAAGCATATTTCTTGGAGTGGTTTCATCTTGCGGTGTAGGGTCGACAGTGACTGTCGGAGGATCTTCTGTCACGCTCGCCATGGATGTGCTTGAGTATTCCCATAGACGGCGCCAATTGTGGGGAAGTGGTTTGGAAATACTTTTCTGATCCTGGGGGATGCTTGTGATCCTCAGCTAGTCACCTGAAAAGGAATAAACACTCCGATCGGGGGTTCCGGAATTAGCACTCTGACGTGCAAGTCAGTCTCTACACTCTGGATTACTTGTATTTTAAGTTAAGCGTAATGGTTCTCACATACCTTTCTCTGACTGATGATCCTGTATTTATATTATTCTCTTTAGGCCCTAGGGGTAGGCCCATGCTCGATCCTTTACATGTACTTCTACTCGGCCTTTGCTCTACTGATTGGAAAGTCAATTATTTTATTCGGCTCTTCAATTGACTAGGATCAATGTCGAATAAAAATTATGTTCCGGACTGGACTCGTCCATTCATCCCTATTGATCCAATGAAATTCGGCTCCCACACCTCATTTTGCCATTCTTCTTAACCACAGGCACGATATTAGATAGCCATTCAACGTACCTGGCTGTCCTAATAAAGCCTGTCTTGAGGAGTCTAAGAATTTCCTCTTTAACTTTCTGAATCACTTCTGGACTCATTCTTCTTGGTTTTTGCTTGTATGGCTTGAAATTAGGCCTCATAGGGAGCCTATGTTCCACTAATGATCTATCCAATCCTGGTAGTTCATTATAAGACCATGCAAAACAATCATTGTATCTGTTTAAGACCACCAACAACTGGTCCTTGTCAAGAGCATTCAAACAAGCATTTACATAGGTGGGCTGCTATATGGAACCTTTCTCTAAATTAACTTCTTCCAAGGGGTCTTGTATCTGAGAACTTACTGATGTTCCTTCTTTGATTCCGTCTAACTTCGAAGCAATCTCCTTGCTTTGTTCTGCTCCCAGTTTTTTTGATTCAACATCTTTACCCTTCTCCTCATAGACAAAGTCTGTCCACAAGGCTTCTTCCTCCTATATCTCCTGGACTTTTGTTTCAATGTCCAAAGCACAATATTTATCAAAGGCCAAAAATCTGACCTGTTGTTGTTCCTTCTTACAACCAATTGTCATGGCTTCTTTCTCTTGCTCTTGCACTTTCTGGATTATTGATTTTACATCCAATACTAAGAACTTAATTAGAGCCAAAGACTTGGCTTATTGGGCTTCATCTCTTTGCCTATAACCAGGCATCATTGTCATCCTTAACGACAAGCTCTTCATCAGCACTCTCCTGGACCAAGTGCTTTAGATGTGCAAATTCTTTATCAGCCATCACATCGGCTGATCCATTAGGTTTTCTCAGTATACTGAGTGCTGCCACTCATTCAGTATATAATTTCGTTTTTGCGAAATCTGCACAAGCTATGAAGGGTTGAGGATCTGCATTGATCTCCTCCGTCTCTCCATTGCACAAGGCCATCATGATTTTCTGATGTAAAGAGGAAGGCACATATTTGTTGGTGTGAATCCAATCTCTTCCAAGTAAAGCATTATACTTAGCATTGATGTCGATAACGAAGAATGCTATCATACAGTCCCTGGTTTCCATACTCAGGTTGATGGACAGAATACCTTGGGCCATCTGTTTGTCTCCAGCGAAACCAGCAATGGCTATACTAGTTGGGATTAGTTTGGGGTTCTTCTTTCCTAGTTTCTTCAAAGAAGATTTTGGAAGCAGGTTTACTGCTGCCCCATTATCCATCAGCACCCGATTCATCTATATTCCATCGAAGAAGGCTTTGATATACAAGGGTTTGACATGCTGTGTCATGGACGTCATGGGATACTCAAAAGGGTATGAGAGCTTAATACTTACCTTTTCCTCACGCTCGTCTTCTATTTCCATTGGTGTGGCTACTTCGGATTCGTCTTGCACCATACTTACTTGTGAGTCTTCACTAGAGACTGGAATTGGGTCAATTTCCTGACCTTGGTTTTCATCTTCAGCTTGAAACTCCTGTGGTAATATAAGCACCATATTCACTAACACCGGAGGAAATGAGCCAAATTGGACGACTGGCTGTACCTGATTTCCTTCTTGGTCAACCTGTTCAATTATTTCAGAAGTGTCCTCCATGCTGCATTCTGGCATTTCTGTATTAGTAACTTCCTTCGAATGATCTATTTCTGTTGGTTTTTCAGCCAAAAATGTATGTTCAGCCATAAAGGCTTCAAACATTTCTTCCTCAACTATTCCCTTCCTTTGGCCTGGGACGACTTCATCTTCTATCTCACTATCACTCTTCATCAAAGCTTTTTCCAATCCTACCAAGCTGGATCTTTCCTTGGCCTTTAGTTCGGAATGAACTTTGGCCAACTGCTCCCTGCTACAACTCTTTTTTTCTGAAAGAGTCGATTTTAGATTATGGTCTAACTTTGAATCTTCGTCTCCTTCTACCTAGCTCTTTAGCTGAACCAATGAAGAACTTTCTCCACCTTCTTTTAGATCCTTTGGGTAATGAGTGTACCTTCGTTGGATCTTCTTTCTTTGGGACCTAGAAATCACTGGGACCATATTTAGTTCTTTTGTTTTCGGGTGCTTAAGCAATACCCAATTGTTTGGAGCCACCAAAGGAGGTTTGACCATTCTACCTTGGTTTCCAACAACATTTCCTTGGGTAGACCTCTCTCTAGGTTTGTTCTGCATGACAAACCAATTTGGAACTCCAGGTACCCACGAATCTACTGACCCAGCTGTTGAAATGTTTCTTCTTCCTTCGAAGCCACCTTCGAAGCTGGCTGTGAAGGCCATTGCTTGGCCCTAACTCCGTGTTTTGGGCCTAACTCAGGCCTTTGATAAAGGTGGCCACTTTCCGTTCTGCGTGAGACTGGTCTAGGAGACCAATCTCTGGCTTTGATCCCATAAACCGAACCTTTCTCTGGTCTCCTTTCAGGATGACTGCTCTTCATTCTGTAATAATTAGGTGGTCTGGACTCATATAAAGGCCTCTTGCCTTTAGAATGCATTCTAGCGGCTGTTGGCTTAGCCATTAATGGCTGCTGCCTAATACTAGTTGGATATGGCCTTTTGTTATAAGCATTGGTTGGTTTAGAACGCCTCTGCAAATCCTTGTAATATTGCTTCGCATCAATTGGAAGCCTTTTCAACCACTTGTAGCTCAGCCTGCATCTGGGACACATTCTTTGCATGATAGTTGCTTCTAAATAATCGTCATCCAATGCTTCTTCATTAGAGTCTTCCCTCTGGTCTGAGAAACCTTGTCCAATAGCTGGTAAATTTCTAATGTCTTTTTTGACAGTTGTCTGACTGGCAACATGCATCTGCACATTGACTTCTTCCAATTCTTTCAAGGACAAGTTCTGGAAGTCTGGCATAATAACATTGGCTGCCACCTCTCCAATTTCTGGGAATGGATTAGTATCAATCCCCATGGCCTTTTCTGCTTTAGTTGGGAATTTCAAACTCCCTTTTCGAATCTGGCCTTGGATCTTGTCTTGAAAAACAATGCAGTTTTTAGTTGAATGAGACCAAGAATTATGCCATTTACAATACACTTTTCCTTTAAGTTCCTCTGGAAACGGAATTTTGACTCCTTTTGGTAACTTCAGGAAATTTGCAGTAAGCAAACGATCAAAAATATCATCTACCTTTGTTAAGTCGAAAGAATATTTCCTATGAAGGTCTTTCTTTTTAAACTGCTAATCAATTGTTGTATCTTTATGAATTAATGCCTCACAGATCACAGGTTCTTTCCCTACAATCTCTATTGCATCAATATCATAATTAGGATCTCTATAATATGTCTTGTACGATGCATTACTTCGATCTTGTTCTTCTTCTAATAATGCTTCATACCTAGACACCTTATAGGTTAATTTCACTAAGTCTCTAAACTCAGTTGAGTCAAACTTCTTTCGAAGCCTAAACTCTAGACCATTTTGAGCCAATCTCACAAATTCAGGCTCTAGTAAGATGATCCTACATTTATTTTGTGCTCTTTTAAATTTGGCAATAAACTAACCTTCTCATCAGGCCTTTGACTCAATCTTGCCAAGTCTGCCATGGAAACCTCTGGCTCTGTTTGGAAGAATTGGGCCTGAAATGCCTCTTCCATTTGTTGTCAAATTTGAATAGAGCCATGTGTAAGGTTAATATATCATACAAAGCCTGCCCCAGTTAGAGAATTTGGAAATAATCTTAACTTTATATAGTCATTGTTAGTAAATTCACCACACTGAGTAGCGAACCTAGCAATATGTTCAACCGTTGACTGGTTTCTATTTCTATAAAAAAGAGCGAAGTCGGGTATCCTAAACCCCCTTGGGTATTCATGTACCCTATCCACCCATTCTGGATACGGTTTCCTGTACACAGAAGTCTAAACCCCCGAGCCATTGATCCACACATCTCTCTAACAATGTCAGCAATTTGGTCCCTAAGGACCATATTTTGTGCCTGTTGAACCACTACTGGAGGAACAAACACAATATTTGGTGGACAACCTTGTGCTTGGGGTCCTCTTGGCCCATAGGGTGCTATATTTGGGACTGGTTGTCCCTGTGGTGCTAGCTGCTGTTGAGGGTATGGATGACCTCTTTGAGCTTGTTCTGTAAAAGGACTTGCGAAAGGTGCTGGAACAGGTCTTATGTCTCTTCTAGTTGCAGGAAAACCTTCCAACCCCCAGGTATAAATGCAAACAAAGGATTAGTGAACCCCCTTGTACCAGGTATGGCTTCAAACATGGGATTTGGAACCATCCTTATGCCATTTTCTTGTACTAGGCCAGATCCACCAATTTGCATGGCTTCACTGTTAAGTAATGAGGCATTTTGACCTGCTATAGGCCTCGAAATAGGTTCATACCAAGACTGAGGTGATGCTCTTTCATAGTTTTGATTACTAGTTTGACCATTAAAATGTCCATTAACTTGCATAGGCTGTTTATCCCTAGCCAATCTTTGCTGAGGGACATTTGGAATTTCCTCCATGTGTCTTGTGTTTGTTGGTTGGTGAGTATTCATTAGATCCAAAAAGGATGTTGTCCACCTTTCCATTCTGTTCATTAACTACTGTCTCATGGCATCTACTAGGCCATCCCATGGATTCATTGGCTAAGTAGATGGAACAGTGGATGGTCTAATTCCTTGGTCTCGTCCAATATTATGAACATGTGGTACTTGTTCTGAAGTGCTAGTCTGTTCGACCATAAGTTCTGATAAAATGGGTGTTTCCACAGGATGTGTTATCACATTATCCTCTGGATTAGGCATTTCTACCTCTCCTTCCACGCCTTCTTTCAAGAGTTCATTTTCTCCTTGTCTCCTACGTCTAGCCATTTCAATTAGTCCCACTGGGCGTGCCAAAAATATATGTTGGCTTTTTTGGCTTTCGAAGGTTATTTTTGTAATTGTGAGCATGCCAGCAAAGATCAATCAGTCTTTACAGAATGTTAATTGCCAACCAATTATCAGGCGATTGTGTTTTAGTTCTTTCAGCCTCAATGAAGAGGACTTTTACTGGTGGCTTTGTTTAGGAGAATTAAGCAAACAATAGTTAAATGAAGAACAATTGTAGTATTTCATTAAACAAAATGAAAGACTTACAAAGATCTAAACCAGCCTCGTAGAGGTTTACAGCAATAAGTTACTTGAAAACTACTCCTATGAACGAAATGCAGTGTAGGAATTTGAAGTACAAAAATGTAAAGAACAAGAAATGTAAAAACTGGAAAAGAAATAAAGTAGAATAAAACTGGTTTTTTGAATATGAGTTTGGGGCCTTTTCTGGGGCCTTGTAGACACCCCATTTTTGACCGACCTTAAGACTCAGATGTCGCCGATTGAGCGTTCGGTGATGATGCATATTGTGCTCGTTCTGAGGTCACAGAGTCTCGGTTGAGAGCCTTGCCTCCGAACTTTGGAACTCTTTTGTGCTTTGCCTCAGTTTGCGAACCAGGCCTTGTTTTCTCTCTTTTCTTTTCTCGAAGGGAGGGAGAGGTCTCGAAGACCATCTTTCAGTGGCTATAGGCTACGTTTCGTGGTCGTAGGCCACTGCTCCCGTTTGGAGACTACTTTCCGATTTTCGGAGCCGTCGGCCGTGTGCCTCGGTTCGGGACCACTTAACATTCTCCATTTGCTCCGATTTTCGGAGCACACCTTGTTTCCTCTCTCTAGAGGGACACTGTGGCCTGGGAGACCACCTTCATGGTCGCACGCCACTTTCGTTGTTTAACGGCTTTGCTGGCACCTGCACCCTGCGAACCCTCGTTTTGCATCCGTCTTGGTTCATTTTTGGAAAGGACTCTATTTTCATTGTTAGGAAGGTGGTACGGGGGTGGGAGACCAGCAATTCTCTTGGAGACTATCTCTTCTCCCGCCGGCCAATTTTCTTGTCAAAAAGCTGGTCTCCCTCACTTTTGAGCCATAATTTCTGGTCTCCCATACCACCATTGAGTTGCATTCACCTAGGAGACCACCAATATGGGCTGGCCGACCACCTTTTCAATTTTTGAACCTTGATCGGCCTGGTCGGACCACTTGAACTGGTCGGCACGCCTCGCTTTTTGTCTCTTTGAGTGCTATCCAGCTGTGCCAGCTGGGAGGCATTTGCCCCATCCTTCGAGGATTGACCCTCTTGTTTTGGCTTCTTAAAGAAGCTTGGTCCCTTTTGCTTAGCTTCTAAGAGAAGCTTGACCTTTTGTTGAGCTTCTTGAGGAAGCTTGACCCCTTTGGTCTAGCTTCCTCAAGAAGCTTGACCCTTTTGGTTTAGCTTCCTTTAGAAGCTTGGCCTCTTTGCTCCAAGCTTCTTAGAGAAGCTATGGACCTCCTCTTCTATAAGAGGGAGCCTCTCCCTCAAGAGCCAGGGTTGAGAAATTTTGGCTAAGGCATACACCTCTTTTTCTCTATATCATTCTCTTTTGGCGTCCAAAACTCCTAGTTCTTGGCCCCATTGCACTACACCTCCAAGCACAACACCCCTATGGTCAACCTAAGCACCTAGGAGCTCATTTTCAGAGGTTGAAGAGTTCCTATTTTGGTCCAGAAGCTGCTGGCCTTCTTCTCTACAAGGGTACGTCTCTATTTCCTTCTTTGTAGCCGTATTTTGCAGTTTAGCTCTATTTGCAAGCATATTTAGGCTTTGTCATAAAATGAAAAAAGTCTTGTTTTGAGCTTCTAAACATGTTTGTTTAAGACCATTTTTCTGTTGAGGGTCATCTACCCCCTTGCATGCTTCATTTCCTCTTATTTTGAGCTATGCATTAGAGCATTTGTGTTGACCTTAGTTGGCCTTTTAGCCACTGAAATTCAGCAAATTTTTAGTGGCTAACATGTGTTTTTGAGCCTCAAAATCAGAGAGGGGTGACCCTCTCACCCCTTATTTTGTTTACTAGCTTTCTTGGCCTTTCAAAGGAGCCCCTATTTGCATGTTTTCAAGCCATGTTTCAGGCCACTTTTTGTGAGTTTTGTGACCTGCATAGGCTCTGTCCAGAGCCCTTTTTTCCATGTTGAATGTCTATTATGCATGTGTAGAGTAATCCTCTTCAAGGCCTTCCAAAGGGGCCTTTAATTGTATGCTTCCTAGACTCATTTCGGGCCCTTTTTAGTCAGTTTTAGGGCCCTCATAATCTCTGTCCAGAGGTAGTTTTTCCATTTTGTGTGTCCATCATACATGTGTAGAACAATCCTCTCATTGGCCTTTCAAAGGAACACTTCATTCTAACATGTGTTGACTGAGTTTCAGTGGGTTTTTGGTCATATTTTGGCAAGCCATATTTTTGTTTTTGGCTAGTTTGGTGGCCCCTCATGTGCTTCATATACATGCAGTGTAAACCATGCTTACTAGCCTATGTTGCATGTTGTTTTGGCCCTTCATGTTAGCACTTTTTGGTCATGCCTTAAACTAATTTTGTGCATGTTTTGGACTGCCTTAACTCTATTTTTGGGTCTCATGGTCGAATGATGCTTGTTTTGCATACTTGTAGTTCAATATCCATGTCTAACTTTGAGATTTGAGGTCTATTGCATGCATATACTGAGGTGTTTTCATGCTTTGGGGTCATTATACATCATACTTCAGAGCTTATATGAATGTCATATTCCCATGATATCCACTCTTTAAACGTGTTTGAGAGTTGTGCATAAATGTCTCGTTTTTGGACCATTGCACGAGCTTCGTTTCTTTGCATGTTGAGTCATCATTTTGGGCCATTTTCCCACTGTTTCAGACCTACCTAGGGTCTGTTTGGGGCTGGTTTTTCCATTTATACATTGTTTTGTGTACTTCTAGTGTAACCTGCTTCACTAGTTTCGATTTTCGAGCCATCTTGCATGCATTGTGTGACATATTCGCATGATTCGGGACCATTGTACATTATGTTTCAGAGCTGGAAAATGTGTGTTTGCATGCCATGCTTCATCATTTGTCATGCTTAGTTAGAGTTGCATGTTGTGCCTTAGGATCGGTCCTTTGCATCCGTGCATGTTTGCATGTATTTCGGTTGTCTCATTTCCATCATATGGCCACTAATTTGAGTGGGGCTTAGGTCCACTCACTTTAGTTTAAGTCCATATTGCATTGCGTATGCCATATAGTTCGTGTGCATTGAGTATGCCATTCTCAGTTCATAGCATTGCGTATGCTAGTTGCATGTTTGCATATCATCCCTCGCATGCCAGCATGATTAGGTTACATTGCATTGCATTTAGGGTTGCATGTTAGTCACATTGTGTATGCCGTCTCATTGTATTGTGTTTGGAGTAGGGTTAGTTCAAACATGGGAAACGAGGGACATTTCGTACTCAAAGTGACGAAATGTGTCTCAATTCCCGGTTGCCGACACTCCGGATTACCCATGATGGAGTTTAGGCCTCGTTATGTTTATATGTGCATTCATTTCACATTGAGTCGTGTAATTCGACTCCCCGGCCATTATGCATCGGGATGCGTGATTGGTGGCACGAGGATCGAGGACTACACTCCCTAGAGCTTATGCAATGACGAGGAGAGTGGTCATGCATACATATGTTGAAAATACTTTGCCGTGCCCCTTTCTTGCTCTCTGTTGCAGTAAATCAGAATCCAGCAACAAAAACTAGTCAGCAGCCTTCGGAAGCTTTGTACAATATTCCGGGATCAATTGCAAAACAGAGGCAAATCGGGACATCGCGAGGAATTTTTCGATAAAGCGACCCGAGCATGCATGCATCTTTCATCATTCAGAACGAGAGCTGAGGCAGTCCATTTTATAGCTTGCATGCTAGTTTATTCGCTTTCCTAGTTAATTAGTTAATTAATTAGGGTTTTGTAATATTTAATTAGCTAGAGTAGTTAATTATTTATTCGGACTGTATTATTTATTCGGACCCTCCGAGAGAGGGCAATATTGTAATAAGTGTGCGTGTGTGTGATGTATGTTTTCCAACCCCACGTCTTTCTCCCTTTTATTTACCAGCTTATGATGGTTAGTTTTAGGGCACGTTTCAATTAGCATACTTATGTTCGCATGTTTGCATCCATTCATCTGTCTTGCATGGTTCGGGCTCGGCACATCATGCTAACTGCGTCGTATTTCAATTCCAAGTTGAATACGTGTATCAGTTGTTGCATTTCATATGCCATTTAAGAATAGCTGAGCCTATCTTAGTTGCATTTTTGCATGTGTTGCATTAGGCATTTTAGCATAGTTAGGATTCATGCATGATTTCGAATTAGCTTCTTTTTATATTTGCATGGAGTACTCGGTGAGTGTTTATGTTTTAGCATCCTCGCATATGTGTGAGTGACTGCCATGATAGCATGCTTACCATGAGGCTAAGTGCTTATGTGATATAACTGCCTGAATGCTTGTGGGTGGAGGTTAGATTATCTGAATTGGAACAATTCATTGATTGCAAGTTTTAAGCCCACTAGATAGTGGCAAATCACCATGTTTTCTAAGCCCACTTGAGGGTGGCAAAATCCGCATTTTAACTTACTTGCGATTATCAAACCGTTTTAAAAAACAAACATGAAATGTTTTGTTCCAACTTAGGCGATCCAATCTATACTTGTATGCTGCGTGCATCACATAGTAATTCTAGGCTAATAAACCGCAATAAGAGCACATAATGTTTTCAAAACTTGGTATCATGGTTAGTAGAGGCCGATCTTTGATCAGCCGAGCGGGGGTGCTCACGAAATGACCTTCCCCAATCGTACCCAAGTTTCCGAGCCGAGGCAACTTTGGTGATGACGAACACGTGGCCTTAGGCAACGAGTCAGGGTTTCCTAAATTCCCCCAAAATAAATATTTAGGTGGCGACTCTGTATCTGGCAAAGCAGTCCATGTTTGGCACTTCTTTCTAAAATCAGTTTTTCAAAACGATTTGTCGGATTCAGACTCTTTAGTGATTTATCAATCTTGCATTGCACTTTGTGAGATTAGATTCAAAACCCTGACATCGAGTCCGAACTGTAGTGAGCCCAAATGAACAAAACGGGATTCCCTCCCGGGACGTTCGGGGACATCTACAGGCTTTCTCTACTATTTATACTTCTCAAGGATAACCATCGAACTGCACTTCTAATCGTTGAAACGCTCCTCCATGATCGCTGATCATGTTGCCTTATAGTTAGCTCCATTACGCCTATGCCTGTAGTTAGGCTTCCCCTCTGATTTTGAATTTAAATGTGAGTAACCATTGAAGCCACATCACTTTGCATCTATTTGCTGATCCAATACTACGCAGATCTTATGAAAACCAATACTAACTGCCACGTGGACGATCACGATCGAAGGTTTGAATTGTCTTCTCGTATTACCCTCAACCTGCCACGTGTTGAACTGTAATTGGCTTTATACAAAATATGTAGCCAACAAAATTATAATGACAAAAATCATATAATCATGGACGTGTTTGAAGTGATATTAACATAATTAAAAGGGTTGCCTAAAAATATCCTTTTATTCCTCTTGACTAAGCATTTTGATTTCGGTTACATTAAGGTTTTGTTACATATATTAAAAAAAATTGACAAATAAGCAACATGTCAAAATTGTCAAAATTTAATCACTTTCTTTGGGTTGGGTTAAATTTGATGGACTAAGGCCCAATGATACTATGATAACCCTACAGAACGTCCTTTTTTTATGTTTAAAAAAAAAAACTTTTATTACAAAATGCTAAATTACAGCTCGACACTCTTTTGTGCTCCAACGCCTTATTTGGGCTTGGATATGGCCCACTAAAGATGGTCGGCCCACTTTTTAGGTTTATGGAGCTATACATTTCATGGGCCGGTACTTCTCTCTATGGGCTAGGTGTAATGTGAACTTTTGAACTTTCTAGGGTTTGTTTGAGATGTAAGTTGTTTTTTTGCTTTTTGATTTTTTGGCTATTTTAGCCTGGGGCTAAAAAAGCCTCGTTTGGGATAAGCTTTTTGATTTTTTTGACTTTTGTGAGAGAAAAAAAGAAATGATTATGGTTTAGATGTGATGTTTTGTTATATTGAGTTAAAAAGCTTATTTTGTCTTTTTGTGGCTAAAATAGCCAAAAAATAAAAAAGCCTGGCATGTCAAACAAAGGCTTAATGGATTGTAGAGAAGTTCCATTTTGGAATTTTTTCTTTGAATAATACTTGGTAGCTCGAGAAACTCGTGGTCCGAATTGGCTCGAATACCCAAAACGACGTCGTTTTGGGTATTTTTTTTCCTCTTATATAGCTAAAAATAGAGAGAGAAAAGAGAAAGAGAAAGAAGAGAGAGGAAGAGAGAAGAAGGAGGGGAAGATCTCTCTGTGTGTATCTCTTGTGTATGTGTATGTTGATGATGATGGAGGGGGAAGATCCCTCTTGTATTTGTGTGTATCTCTTGGGAAGATCTCTCTCTCTCAGTGGGTGGGTTTATTTTTTGTAGGTGGGTTTGATTTTTGTGTTTGATCGGTGGGTGGATGGGTTTGATTTTTGATTTTGATTGCAGTTTTGTGATGGGTTTTAATTTTGTGGTTGAATTAATTTTGTGTTTAATTTTTTGGTTGAAGGAAAGTGGGTTTGCTTCAACTGAGAGTGGTGGTGCTATGCTAGTTTTTAGGGAAAGAAAGTAGAGGAAGAAAAAGATGAGGTTCTGTTTGTCAATGTTTACAAATGTTTGAGACAGAAAAGAGAGGAAAAGGAAGACGGAAAGAAGAAGAAGAAGAAGAAGAAGAAGCAGAAGAAAAAAATGCAAAAAGACGTCGTTTTGCATTTTCGAGCCATTCGAGCTGTGTAACTTTCGAGCTACGAATCGCTGCTGTTTTTCTTTTTAATAAAAATAAAATTTATGGATACTTTACTCACATGGTCTAAAAAACAAACAATTTGGATCACTAAGGCCTCGTTTGGGAATAGGTTTTTTTAGTATTTTTTTTAAACTTTTTGGCTAAAATATGATGTAAAAAAAGTAGTGTGTTTGGAATGACTTTTTGATTTTTTACGAAAAGATGTGCAAAAAGTAGAGAGAAAAAGAAAAAATTTGACTTTTTGGTATAGATTGTGAGCTTTTTAGATTTTTTAGTAACTTTTTGACTTTTTAGCTAAAATCACCACTTGCCAAACGAGGCCTAAAGAGGATTTGTGGTGAGCTTCACAAGTTTAACTATGTCATACTAGATTTCAAAAATATATTTCAAAAATCACAAGTTTAACTGATTATTCAGACTCAAAAGTTAGACTCACTTTCTAAATTCAGTGATGTGCCAAGAAAATAATTTATTGATGATTAAATCTTTTCCAATTTTCAATCAATTATTTTCTTGACATATCACTGAACTTATATATCATATTCATTTTCAAAATAGTTTTTGAAGCAATTTTTGGAATTAGTAATTTGAAAAATGTTGGGGGGCTCTAAACTATGAGCTTTAAAGGAGCTCTAGGAGGTTGGCCTCACCCATTGATGTGATGTTTTGGCCTTGGTTTTTTTTTTTTTTTTTTGTTGTGAATTTACACATCATTAGTGCTCAATTAGAGCTCTCAAATTAGAGGGATGAATCATTGTTGTAGTAATTTTTTGGTATTCAAAAAGTTGAGTATCATATGAATAAATTTAAGGGTAAATTACACTGACCTCCCCTATAGTTTAAAAAATAACACTGCCCTCCCCTGCTTTTGAAAATAATATACAAATTTCCCCTACTGTTAACTTGACATTAATAAAGTCACAAAATTAGTGACATCAGCCTCTATAAGTCTGCAAATGGCCAAAATACCCTTGGCATCCTTTATAAAACAATACACCCACTTCCTTACTATTTCCCTCCAATTCCCAGAGCACTTGTTAAGTTTTCCTTCAAAGCCTCTCTCTTTTTCTACAACATTGCTCGACATGGATGAAGATTTCATATGAGCTTTCTCTCTTTCTCTCCCCTAGTTCTGTGTATGTTATTTATAGGTGAACTATGTAATTTTTTTTGTTTTGTTTTGTTTTGTTTTGTTTATGCATGCACAGGTTTAATGATATGGCATCATCAAACAATGGAAGCAACATACTGAAATATAGAAGCAAAACATGTTTGTGTGGCGAAAAAACAGCTATCAAGGTGACACAATCTGAAAGAAACAAAAACAAAAGAAAGTTGTACTATGCTTGTGCAGAAAAAAAATGCAAATTCTGGGATTGGTGCAAACCTGTTAACTCAACTGAGAAGCTATTGATATTTTTCAAAGGCCGCTATCTGAAGGCAATTTCAAGGATGTACATACAAGAGTACAAGTAGTTGAAGATAACCAAGGACATATAAAGCTACTGATAGTCATAAGTTTAGTGATAAGTTTGTTTGCCCTGTTTGTTGCCATTATGAAATAACCTATTTATCATATGTAAAGCTTGTTCTATAGATATGTAATGCAAGGATGTCCTAGTATTGTGCTAGTTTCTTGTGTAATGAAATATGTAAGTGTAAGACAACATGCTTGTACTACTTTTCCCTTGGAATGAAAGCATGGCAAATCCAAAATCTTGATCCAATTATGAGTGCTTCAGACATATATAAACAAGTTCAAATATCCATGCTTCATAGTTACATTTGATGATTCATAGTTAGTTAAAATTTACATCATGGTTACAAAAGTATGATCAAGATGCCCACAACAAAAAAACAAAAGTGGGTGTATCATCCTATAATTATATATTTTGTACCTGTTCATTGTCACACATGTGTCTTACTACTATGCACCTCATCTATCAGTACATCATAGTTACAAAAATATGATCAAGATGCCCACAACAAAAAAAACAAAAGTGGGTGCATCTTCCTATAAGCACTATGCACTATCTATATATTTTGTACCTGTTCATTGTCACACATATGTATCCAAAAAAGCATCACTAATGCACCATTTATCTGCAACAAACAACCAACCCCCCCTCAAAAAAATAAAAAAATAATTTAGAGCACATAAGTTGCAAACCAAACAATGTAGAGCACATAACTTGCAAACCAAACAATTTAGAGCACTAACCAGACATTCTCAGTTGAAATGCCTCTTCCAGATGATCCTCTGCCTCTCCCACTTGGAATATCCTGACTTAAAAATATATATATATAGTTGCAAACCAAAATTAGTTAGTACCATAATAACAATAGAAGGAAAAAAAAAATACAAATGCAAAGAAAACAAAAGATGGTTACAGATGAAGTGCTTTCTTTATCTTTGCCTCTCCCAGATGAAGTGCCTCCTCTGCCTCTCCTACTTAAAATATCTTGAGTTGCAAGCCAAAATTAGTTGTAAACTAAAATTAGTTAGTACCATAATAACAATAGTAAAAAGAAACAAAAAAATACATAGGCAAAGAAAAAAAAAAAAAGATACTTATAGATGAACTGCTTCCTCTGCCTCTGCCTCTCCCAGATGAAGTGCCTCATCTGCCCACAAATCTGCATCTTCTATTAGATGAAGGACCCATGCATGTGCTAGATGAAATGCTACCTCCTCTGTCCATAAATTTGCCTCATTTGCTCGATGAAGAACCTATGCCTCTACCAGATGAAATGCTACCTCCTCTGCCACCCCTGACTGGACCTCTTTGACATGTCCTCCTATTGTGCCCAAATTCATTGCACCAATTGCATTTCAAAATGAAAGACCTCTTGGCCTAACTTGTGCCTACAGGAGGCTCATGAGTAGCCCTCTTCCTGGAATTCTTTGGTCTTCCTACCAATCTTTTCAAAGATGGTGGCTGCAAAGGCTCCTCATCTATCAGTGTCCACATAGTGTGGTATGATATTGGATGTATAATCCCACCATTGGCCATCAAATATTTTTGCTTTAAGTAATAGGGATGCACAAAATTTTCCACATTCATTCCACTGTATGAGATAACAGCCATAGCATGTGTGCATGGAATCCCAGAAATCTCTCACTCTCTACAAGAACAACTCATTCTACCTACATGCACAATGTGTCTCACTTCCTCAATGTCCTTAATATCATACTCCTGTTCTCCTACATACTTTACTTTGCACTTTCTGGACTCATACAAGGTCTTATCAAGTTTATTCTTAATGTTCAAAGTTATATTGGACTACCATTGCAATGCTTTTTGATACCTCATTTGAAACTTGCCCATTAACTTACATCTTATGGTCTCTAACATTGTCAAAATTCGTTTACTTCTGGAAATCCCCAACCAATTATTGAATGATTTTGTCATGTTATTTGTGATATGATCATTTCTTATCCTATTATCAAATGCATGCCTAGACCTTGCTTCAACAGGAACTTTTTGTAGCCATGCATATGCTTCCTTTGAGATACCTTGAATGGCTTGCATAGCCTCATCATATGCCCTTTGATTCCAAGCCCTCGCTGCCTTCCAAAAGTTCTTCCTCAAGATCATTCCAGGAAATTTATCTCTGAAGTTGTTAAACAAATTCATACAACATCTTCTATGGCTAGCCTCTGGTAGGATTTCAGTCACAATTGTGTCAAGACCCTTTTGTCCATCAGACATGATGGTCCAAGGCCTAATGGGTAATGCATCACTCGGTATTGTTCTCAAGTGTTGTAGGAAAAATGTCTAACTCTCCTTACATTCACAATCCACTACTCCTACTACCAGTGGAAACAACCCATTATTCCCATCTAAACCAACTATTGAAATTAGCACTCCATCATAAGGACCCTTCAAGTGACAACCATCTACTCCTATGAAGGGTCTACATCCATTAACAAACCCTATTTGCATTGCCTCAAATGAGATGAAAATACTTTTAAGCATTGGGTTAGAGCTGATTGTACTTTCTTTATCTGGTGTGGGTTCATCCTCTGAGATTGGCTTGGGTGGGTTATCATAATTGATCTTCACAAAACTACCAGGATTTGTCTTCTTAATCTTTGTAGCATATGTTGGTAGTAGCACATATTGGCTTCCATGATTACCCTCCATCTCATCTCTACATCTTTTTTAAGCTCTATGCAATTGCATCTTTGAAGCATCAATCCCAAACATCTTGTTTAACTTGCCTTGCATTGTATCTAACCCCTTGTTTGGATTTTCTTTAAAACTGTCAGCTAATTTTGTTGCTATCCAATCTGAAGTTGCCTTAGTATTTTAGTTTAACCTACTACATGTGTGTTGGGGAACTAGGGTTTTTATCTTGTAAGTTATCCTATATGGCAGAGGAGATGCATGAATCCTCTAAGGACATCTCTCAGCAGCACAATGGGCCGTTACCCTAGACTTCTCATTTTTGTCCCTCACAATCTTGAAGCCAGTTTCCACTATATAATCTTTCAATGAAGCTCTAAAGTTGTTTACATCTGCAAAAATCATCCCTTTTCCAATACCACTTCCCTTTTTGGATTCAAATATGGCTCTTTATCATTATAGGGAGTATGAAACTGTTTTCCCTTGAAATCCCTCCTCTTAGGTCTACAAATAGGTTTATCATCCACGTCATCATCAGCACTAGCATCATACACCATTACATCATTTCCTGATTGATAATCACTAAGTGTACAATCATCTTCACCTAAGCCATCATCTTGACTTAACACATATCCACTACTTGTGCTATTAGATTCATTTTTAGCATCCACATTTTTATTCCAATCTAAGTCTTCATCACTAAACCCAACAAAATCATCCACGTGGTACTCACCATCACCATCACCATCATGTACTGATTGATCTATTTCTACAACATCATCATCCCTAGCATTAACTTCTCCACTCTCACACCCAATCGAATGAACAACATCTACATACAAGTTAATTGTTCTACTCACACTTTGTATGTAAAACATATCTAGTACATCAAGATCATTTTCTAACATTCTTTTCTTATCAGCATTAGGTATATCATAGTACAAATGAATTGCAAGAGCCTCAATCAAACCTATGTTACTAAGAATTGAATCATATACATCCTTAAACAGATCAACATGACACTACATATCAGAATCCACATTGTATATCCTGTCCACTTTACCCTTGTAATGGATGACTAAATCAAATGAAGGAAATGCAACCATAGCTGAAATGGTAACTGATAACAAAACCCATAAACATTTAATTTCAACAGATAAACATTTCATTTCAACAGATAAACAAATTTGAACAGCTCAACAATTTGAACCAATTCAATGAATTTTTAGCAAAACAGATTCACGTAATTCAAAAGCTACCATGATTGAACCAAATAAACAAATTGATAATAATGAATAATGCACAATATTAAGTAATAATGTTTACTAAACCAAAAAAATTACAATTTTTGTATATATTTTTCACAACATTAAACAGATAATACAACATTGCATTGAACAAAATCTATCTACATTGAACAAAATTGAACAAAAACCCTAAATAAAAAATAATTCAATAAAATCTAACAAACCCTTTTTATACTCCAAATCTAGTAAGTAATAATGTTAAATAATCCAAAAAAATTATAATATTTGATTATGAACTAGAAAAACCTAAATACCAAAAAATATAACTCTGAAACCATAAAAATTTGTTGAAAATTAAACTAACAAAACTCCCAAAACTCTAAAAAATCCTTCATTCATAAACCCTAAACCTATGTATTGCATATTTTTTTTTTCCAAAAATTTTGATCTTCAACATATTTGTTAATGAACTTACTTGGATGCTGTAAATCACAAAGCAAACCGATTAAACTCTTATGCACTTTGCACTATGAAAGATAATCGAACCAAATCTTCAGAAAAATCCCCAAGCCATCATCTTCTCCTTTATTCCTTCGTTGCTCACTCTTCTTATCTCTTCGAATTTCTAATCGTGAACCCTAGGTAATGGAATGAATTAGGGTTTTTTTTTTCTATTAAGGGTATTAGGGTCATTTCGGCTATGAACTTAACGTCGTCCATGCTCTTTTAACAGGAAGGGAGAATCTGTTTATTATTTTCAAAAACATGGGAGGACAATATTATTTTTAAAACTATAGGGGAGGTTCCTGTAACTAAGGTAAACCTCAGAGGAGATCAGTGTAATTTATCCAAAATTTAAATATACAAAAACTAATCATAAAAAATATACAAGAATAAAAAGTAATTTTTAAATTTGAATTCCATTAGTAAATTTTATAAAACTTATCTATTCGTGTGTATTTCTGCACATGTCAGAATCTATGGCCCCGTTTGGTATAACTGTTAAAACAGATTATAGATTATGGCTTAATAGATTATAGATTATGACTTTAATCAGAAGCTGTTAATCTGTTTGGTGTAACTGTTGGATTATTGATTTAAGTTGTTGAGTAGTATTTGTTAAATAAGCTGTGAAGTAGTTTTTTCGATTAATTTTTATTTTTTTGTTATTCACTACTTATCTACATTTCTCATTTAAAAAAAAAATTAATAATCTATAGTCTATTTGGGTGCTTTTTTATTTTTTAAAAAAATAAAAATAAAAATAAAAAAATCTAAGAATATAACCGCAAATTAACATGTTCACAGCAGAAGTTGATAATTAGAAGTAAGAGGTGAGCAGCTTCTCAGAATCAACTTTTTTGAGTTAAAATAAGTTGTTAGAATCAAAAGCTGTTTGAAATAAATTTAACCAAACAATCCAAAATAATTTTTTTAAAATTAAAAGTTATAAATTGACTCAAAAAAACCTAAACAAACACCCTCTATATCAGTAGGAATTGCCAAAGTCGAGCAACTTCCTTAGTTTAATTCGAGTGATTTGCATGCGACAATCTTAAAGTCTAGCAATTTAAAGTCTAAGGGCGTGCATGGTCTAAATTGATTTGATTGAGGTAAAATTAAAATCAATTCATTATCTATAGTTTTTGAAAAATTAGAACTAATCTAATCCATTTAAAACTTGAAATCAACCCAAACCAATCCATTTAAACACAGATTGTATCGGTAGAGGGAGTCCATCTCCAATTGATCCCATTAATGGGGAGACTACAAAGGAGGATAACAGAAGAAAACTCAAAGCGAAATTTCATTACTTGAAGAGTACTAGAGGGAAATTTTGAATTCTTTGTTGTGTATGTTGTGTTTGTCATTTATAGGCTTAGTTTGTTTCTTTTGAGGGAGTAGTTTGTTTTTGTTTATATTTATTCTCCCTACAAAAGATGTGTATTGAATTCCATTGTATATCTTTCTTTTTTGGTTATAATATGACTTGCTTATCAAAAAAAAAAAAAGAAGCTTGGATCGGTTTAGGATTACGGATTCACATAATTACATAACAAAAAAAAAAATATAGAACATTTTAATTTCATAAAAACATAAACATAGTATCATATTAGCTTCATAATAGTAACATGTATTTCCATAATAGCGACAAACTATTCTAGAATCTAAACAATCACAAGAAAACTAGTTTCACTATAAATATTTAAATCATTATAAATTAAAACTAAAAACTAACAAACAAAAGCAATAAAAGAAGATATTATACGGGGTTAGGTTTGAGTTTAAGTTTTATATGGAATAAGAGAAGATACTATACTGGGAGGGTATATAATAGAAATATAGGCTATTTGTATACGGTCCGAATCGATTCCAATCCAAAACTGTGAGGTTCAATCCAGAATCGATCCATAGATTACGAATTTTTAATTTTTCAATCCGAAACCGAACCATGAATTCAAAAAATCAATCCAAACCTACTGAATTAAATTAGACCAGATCAAATTACAAATTTTACGAATTCCTAACACAACCTATTAAAGTCCAGAATTGGCCGCAATATTTGTCCTAAGCTGGAAAATCAAGTGAATATGGACACAGATATGTATGTACCTTGTTGATCATTTCAACCTTGGTCACTTCTTTAGTAGTAAAAAATAATGAAAGGAAAGAAAGCAAAGTCGTATTGGAGAGGATTGTAAGAGAAGCTATTTGGGCCCACTAAATTAATTAAGCCCAATAGTCCAAGTTTGGTGGGCCCGGATTTATTACCATAAAATGGGCTGAATCGCTCTAAGCCGTGAAAAGGTTCGGATCCACGAACCTAGAGACTTACTCGGGCCCGGACTCAAAAGAGGATTGAGCAAGCCTAGAGATCCGAGGCACTCAGACTCGAAAAGGTTCGGATCCATGAACCTAGAGATCCGAAGCACTTGGCTTCGAACAGATTCAGACGCAATCTAGAAGTCGCTCCGTTAATGAACCCCAGAACACTTTCGGGCTCGGAGCTTTCCGGGATCTACGCACCAGAACCATGGGCGTAATGGAGTCCGAACAAAGGACCCGATTCCGAGGACGGTGAGTGGAGATAAATTCACTCTTTGGTTAAACTAGCCTATACCCGGGTCGAGGTGGCACGACTCGGGGGGGTCCATGAGACTCGGCAATATTTTGTGGCAGGACGTCCTCTGGGACTACCCCTGACCCTTTGGGATGATTGGGGATCATTGGTTAGGTGTGGCTAAGAAGAAGGGTTCGCCAAGGGGTTGATCTCCTCTTTGGGGTTTTTCTCATCCCCGGAGAGGTCACCTCCACGGACAAGGTGGTTAGAGAGAATATTCCCCATGTGCCTTGCACATGGGCTTAATCCTACATCATGAGGTGCC
Source organism: Camellia lanceoleosa (assembly GCA_025200525.1). Classification (NCBI taxonomy): domain Eukaryota; kingdom Viridiplantae; phylum Streptophyta; class Magnoliopsida; order Ericales; family Theaceae; genus Camellia; species Camellia lanceoleosa. The sequence continues at coordinate 130,739,141 of CM045765.1, forward strand.
TATAAATAGCACCCACTCATAGCTTTACAAGGGATAGATTTTGGAGATTTAACCCTTGGGAAAGGACTAATTTCCTTTCTCCATGATCAACCTTGAGAGTGAAAGTGGGAGATCCATGGGAGAGCCTTGCCATTATTCTCTCTCTAGCCACTTTGCCTTCTTCTTCACCCAATCTCTTATCTCCATCATCTCCTTTACTCTTGTGTTCTTGAGTTGAGACTATTGAAGAATCTAAGCCTCTCATCATCTTCTAGAGAATTCGAAGTTCTTCTTCAAGGATCTTTGAATTTTCTAACTACTTTCTTGAACCCTTTCATACATTTGGCAACTCCACTGGGGAGGCGGATTGGTTAATGGTCTCAACGAGATCTGGAATCCACACAACTCTAACAAGGATGGCGGGAGAAGATGAAGTTCACCAACAAGGATCCTCTAATCGTGGTGATGACAGGACCATGGCTCCAGATTAACCACTTTTGCTTGAAGCCATTCAAGGACTTCAAAATACTCAGCAAGAGATTCTTACCACTCTTCAAAATCTCACTCACACCATGTTGGTGATGAGTTCTAATTTTGTAACGGCACCAAACAGAAATCAAGCTGGTGGTGGAGTCATTCCCGTCGGAGCGCAAAATCAAATCCAAGAAGAAGTAGGCACCAGTCGGCCCGTGGCTCATGGCAACACGGCCACAGTAACACATGCTCAAACTGCAGTAGACGGCAGCAGTTTGCCTATGCTCGGGCTCCATGGCGTGCCAAGCCAAGATCCAATGGTGACTAGGGGAGGTTCTAGTGTAATAAATGGGGCTCCGGCGACTGTTGGTGTCCAGGCAAATACAAGGGGCATGATGGCGCAAAAGGGAGCTCTACCCGTACCTAATCTTGTTATGCCACCAGTGAATGTTACTCAAGCACCAAGCGGGCCTCCTTTGGTACCAACAGCAAATTTGCAAGCATAACCCAGTATAGTGGTGCCGTGCGGTGGACTTTACGGGCCTCAATTCAATGTCCCATCACCAACTGGCTTGTCTATAGGCACTGATGGCTAGTATCGTCAAATGTCCTCACCAATGATGAATTCGCAGCATAAAAATGGCCAAGTCGCCCCTAGCTCAGTCTTCGGGTCCATAAGCCAAGTTCCGGGAATACCACCATCAAACTCTCTCCCTCAATAGTTTCTCACTCTCGCCGATGTGCAAGCCATGTTCGATCTCGAACGAGGCAAGAGGACTTTACCCTCTTTACCTGATCTGGATGTCAAGCCGCCTTACCCTATTGAGGTGCTGAGTTATCCATACCCTGAGGGGTACACAGTGCTGAAGTTCATTAAATTCGATAGCAAATAAGGAAATGCTCGAGAACATGTTGTGCGATTCATTGAGACTTTGGGTATTCATAGTCCAAACCACGTCCTCCGGCTGAGAGAATTCTCTAAGTCCCTCACTGACCGAGCATATAGTTGGTATGTTAATTTGGCTCCGAACTCTGTCTGAAGTTCGGAGGAAATGGTCAACAAATTCCACTCTAAGTTCTTTCAAGTGGCGGAGAAGGTGACCACACTTACATTGTGTAAAGAAAAGCAGCAAGAAAGCGAAGACATCCTTGACTATGTCAAAAGGTTTCAGGACAAGGCTGTGGATTGCCATGAAGCAGTAGAGGAGAGCTATCTGGTTCAAATTTGTCTAGAAGGGGCATTGAGCAGGTACAAAATGTTTCTAGTTAATCACAAGCTACCCACATTCTCGGCACTAATAGAAGCAGCTCGGAACATTAGCATTCCTCAGGCTCAGGAGTCTGGATTTAAGGCCAGTTACAAGACTAGCTTCAAATCGTCTCGTGGACCTATTGTTCTTCGCCGCCTGCCCCGAGATGGAAAGTCACAAGGAGGAGGTCATAGAGGCCAGAAGAGAAAGCAATATAATGGTGAAAAGGGAAATGTCTCTTATCCATGTGGAATTAAGGAAGTAAAAGCTCTAGTTAAGGAATGGGTGGCCGACGGAGAGCTAAAATTACCTTATGTTGAAGAAATGCCATCAAAAAAGGACCCTGAGAGCCTTGAATTTTGTGTCTTCCATCGTATATTGAAACATCCGACAGAGAAGTGTTAGACTCTCAGGAAAATCTTCAGAGATAAAGTCGAGGCAGACGAATTGAGGTTCAAAAAGCAAGGGACTCAAGACATCCGAGAACAACCGTATCTTCAGCACCGAGACAAGGGCAAGAATGTTGCTATGATAGCTTATGAAGGCCCGATGATTGAGGCTATTGCCAGTCTCGATGACGATGATTATTATCTGGACGACATCCTCGAGCCAGAGGGTGAGCAAGTTTACTATGGAAGCGCTCTCAATCCAGAGGGCAGAACGTTTATGACTTATGGCGAAGATCCCTTTGATCTAGAAGGAGGAGAAGAGTACTATGGAAGAGGAGGACACCATGTTTATGTGGCATCTTATTTTGAAGAGACCGAGGAGATGGTTAACTACGAGCCTCAAAGAGTGGAAAAAGATCCGGATCACTATGCCAAAACCCTGTAAGATTGTGTAAAGTTCAAGCAATTCTTCGACCAGCTTGGACTTTCCAGGGAGGCAAGAACAGAAATCACCAAGTCTATCATCAATATAGCTGAGGCACATCATGAGGAATGCATGTCGACTGAGGAATCTATTCCGAGGAAGGCAAAAGAGCAATCTAGTGCCATTACTTTCTCCGAGGCTGACTGGAAGTATCCTTTTTCCCACAATCGCCCGCTTTATGTGACTGCTTTTGTTAACGGGGTTCAGTTCAAAAGGGCCTTTCTAGATAGTGGAGCCTCTATCAACATTATGACTCGCGCTACTCTAGAAAAGGCCGGAATCTCTGTAGAACGCATTGTGAAGCAGCCGATAGTCATCACTGGCTTCGGTGGAGAAAGGAGAGTTACTATCGGATGCGTAACAGTTGATTTAGCCATCGGAGAGATTCGCTCGGCCACCAAGTTCCATAATATCGATTCCGAGGCAAATTATCACATCATTCTAGGGAGGACCTGGATGCATAGATATGGGGCTGTACCATCGAGTTATCATCAGTGTGTTAAGGCTAAATGGGGAAAGAAGACGGTGACAATTCAAGCTACAGAAAGGCCTTTCGAGACCCATGAAGCTCATTATTCCGATGCCATATACTTCACCGAATTGGCTGTCGAAGAAGTTCCCACCACCTCTAAGCCTCGGGGGTTCAAAATTCCTCATTGGGAGGATATCAAAGATGACAAGGAGCCAAGGGCAGAATCAAGTAAACGGATGATATCTAGACCAGAAAGTCCGCCTATTTCTCATAAGGTGATAAAAGTCCGAGAAGGGGGCAAGATGGTGTACTATTTATGAAGGTGCGGGGAGTCGGTTTCTTCAGTCACCGACTCCGAGTCAAAAGAAGAGCCTCCTAACAATGACATAGTGATAAAGCCTGAAGTGGCTCCAGAATGCATGCAAGATGGGTCGAAGCCTCAGCCCGAACAACTTATTGAAATAGATCTGAGTGATGGACAAGATGCACCAAGGCCAATATTCATAAGTTTGAGCCTTAGCCTAGAGAAGCGGGAACAGTTGTTAAAGTTGATAAGCCGGTGCTCAGATGTGTTTGCTTGGTCATATAAGGAAATGCCCGGACTAGATCCTGACCTAGTCTCCCATTATCTTGATGTGTTCCCAAACTCCAAGCCAATTAAGCAAGCTACTCGAAAATATCATCCAGATCTCGAAGAGAAGATTAAGGAGGAGATTGAAAAACTTCAACAGGCTGGTTTAATTCGGCCAATACAGTACCCCACGTGGTTAGCAAACATTGTGCCAATAAAGAAGAAGAATGGTCAAATCAGAGTATGTGTAGACTTTCGAGATTTGAACAAATCTTGCCCAAATGATAAATTCCCTCTTCCTCACATCGACACCCTCGTGGATGCCACCTCGGGACACCAGATGTTCTCATTCATGGATGGATTCAGTGGATACAATCAGATTAAGATAGCTGAAGAGGACGCAGAAAAGACTGCTTTTAGAACACCTCTCGGAAACTTCTTCTATACAGTCATGCCTTTCGGACTCAAGAATGCCGGAGCAACTTACCAGAGGGCTATGACTGCAATCTTTAAAGACATGATCCATCATGAGGTGGAAGATTATGTTAATGATCTAGTGGTGAAATCCAAGAAAGAAGAGAACCATCTCCGAGACCTTGAGAAAGTATTTAAGAGGTGCCAGAAATTCAAAATGAGGATGAATCCTCTCAAATGTGCTTTCGGGGTGGCGGTCGGGAAGTTCCTTGGGTTTCTTGTACATAGGCATGGTATTGAGGCAGATGAAGACAAGGTTAAGTCTATCAAAGCAATGCCCCCCCCAACATTCTCAGAAGGAGTTAAAGAAGTTCCTCGGGAAGGTGTCTTATATTCGGAGGTTTATCCCAGCACTTGCAGAGATCTCTGCCCCTTTCGACTCGTTGTTAAAAGGAGATGCCAAGTTCGAGTGGAATCAAGAGCACCAAAAGGCCTTTGAGAGAATCAAGGCGGCCTTAACCTCGCCTCAGACCATGATAGCCCCGCAGCCCGGGGTCCCTCTAATGTTGTACCTAACCCAAAACCCCAAGTCCATAGGGGCATTATTGGTCCAAGATGTAGACGGAGCAGAACGCCCGGTGTATTACATCAGCCGGAAGATTCGAGGAGCAGAAGTCCAATATACTCCGATAGAGAGACATTGTTTAGCTTTGGTATTCACCGCCCAAAAGCTCAGACATTACTTCTTAGCACATCAGATTCAGATTGTTACTAGAAGTGATCCAATCTGATACCTCCTCAGCAAGCCTGCTCTAACCGGGAAGGTGGCAAGATGGTTGTTAGCACTGGGTGAATTCGAGATCACATGTGTAGCTCCCAAGGCAATCAAAAGCCAAGTCTTAGCTGATCTCCTTGTTCAATTTCCAATGGTGACTTTGAACCAGTAAATGAAGAATTAAGAGGAGAGGTGCATGCAGCTATGGCTTCCGAGGAAAGCGTCTGGACATTGAGCTTTGACAGAGCAGTAGCCGGAGGGAAAGGAGGAACCGGGATAGTCCTTACAAGAAAAAGTGAAAAAAAGTTATATTTGTCTTAATAAACTGAATTTCCATTGCTCAAATAATGAAGCTGAGTATGAGGCTCTTATTTTAGGCTTGATAGCAGCTGAGAAGCACAGTATTAAGAAGATTCGGATTCGGGGGGACTCAAAGCTGATAGTGAAGCAAGTTTCAGGACAGTTCGTCTTGAAGGAGCCTGCCTTGGCCACATATCGAACAACAGTCCAAAGACTTCTTGACAAATTTCAGAAGGTTGAAATAGAGCATGTGCCTCGCTCCGACAACAAGTTTTCAGATGCCCTCGCAACATTAGGGTCAAGAGTTGACATTTTAGAGGAGGAGGCGACAATTGTTATCAAGAAGAGAACAGAGCCTTCAATAATACCCGAAGACGAAGACCTTCCGGAGGACTGGAGAGCAAAAGTCCTTGAACAACACAGAAGTAAAGTTGGAAAACTGACTATGGCCAAGCTTGCCCAATTCATAATTATTCAAGGTGAACTTTACTTCCGAGGAAGTACCTGATTCCTAGCCCAGTGTGTTGGCCAACAAGAAGTAAGCTTCCGACTACAACAGATTCATGAAAAATCCTGCAGAGATGGGGATATCAGTCTGTACAGAAGGATCCAAAGAAAGGCTATTATTGGCCCAAGATGGAGAAGGCCTCGAATCAACTACAGAAAGAATGCCCCAAGTGTCAATCATACATCCGGGAGGATGAGAGTTGCTTTGAAATTGATACCCCTGACTGGAGACAAGTCTATATTGACTATCTCAAAGAGGGGACACTACCTGAGAGCCCAAGGGACATTGCACACCTCAAAAGGAGAGCAAGGCGGTACTTTCTTGATCAGAACAAGCTTTACAGAAGAAGCATTGAGGGCACTCCCCTGAGGTGTCTCTCCAAGAAAGAATCGAATCTAGTCCTCAGAAGAGCCCACGAAATTAAGCATCAAGGAGGGGCTTGGCTGTTCGAACAACTTATACACCTTGGGTATTATTGGCCGACTATGGAGTCAGATGCATCCCATCACGTGAAGAGGTGCCAGACTTGTAAGAAACATGGAAATTTGATCCATGCTCCAGCTGTAGACTTGCATAGCATCCGAACGCCATGGCCGTTCCATACCTGGGCTTTTGATCTGATAGGGCCCATTTCTACACCTTCTAAGGGGTATAAGTGGATTCTCGCTGCCACAGAATTGAGCACAAAGTGAGTCGAAGCAATTCCTCTGAAGAACGCTACGGGGCCTGCAGTCACGAATTTCATCAAGGAGAATATCATTTGCCGGTTTGGAATACCAAACACCATCCTTTCAGATAACGGCACTCCCTTCATAAACAAATATGTGAAGAGCCTCCTAGAGACTTACCAAGTGAAGCATCACAAATCCACACCCTACTATCCAAAAGGGAATGGGCAAGCGGAGGCCACAAACAAGACACTGATAAGGATTCTGAGCAAGATGATGGATGAATTTGGGGGGACTTGGTCCGAACAGTTGATAGTAGCCTTATGGGCATATCACACTTCAAAGAGAAAGCTAACTCAAGCAACTCCTTACTCCCTTGTGTATGGGTCCGAGGCAGTGTTACCTATAGAGTTGGAAACACCATCTGCTCGGATGGCTCTCGCCTCGGGGATGGTATTAGAGCCTCGAACCACCAGATTGGAAGCATTAGAGAAAAAGCATGACAGAGCTGCAAAAGTCATGGAAAGATATCATGCGTCTATTGCCCGAGCCTACAACTAGACTGTGGTACAAGAAAATTTGAAGAAGGTGATCTAGTATGCAAGATTGTAGACCTAATCATGTGAGGACAACCTTTGCCCAAGTTTTCTCCAAAATGGGAAGGGCCCTACAGGGTGGTTCAGGCGAGCTCAAGCGGGTACTACAAGCTTGTAAGGGTTGAAGATGGCTTCCAAACTGGCCCGTTCAATGCAAAGTTTATCAAGTATTACTACCCATAGTTAGACTCATCTATGTTGAAATTCATTTTCATTTTCTTACTTTGTCTAAAAGTTGTATTTCCCTTACGTTATGAAGAAACTGGTTTTCTCTATGGTGTATGTTTTATCCCATCACTTGCAGTGAATCTATTATACTTTTGTCAAGAAAGTTGTAGAATTAATGAGAATATTTCAGCTTTTATAAACATGTGCGTATGATTGTTCTTTCCATTGTATCATTCGAAATAAATATTTTATCAAGTAGAATGAGAAAACAATGCGAACATATCCAAACAGCAAAGATTTTGTCATTTCATTGCATTGTCCTAGATAAAACATTTTTATCGAAAGGGGCAAGAAAGTAATAAAAAAAACTCAATCTCTCTTAAAGACACCCTCGAAGAAGCTGTCCGTCACATTTACATCCAGAGGACAAACAGTAGAGTGTGCTTCTAAAGTCTCCAAGGCTCGAGCATAACCCGACTCAAGTTCACGAAGAGTTGCCTTTATCTCATCTATAGAGGTCCGATAAGAGGCAAGCACAGACATAAGTTCCACCTGATAACTGGCGTTCGAAGCTATATCCAGGCGCTTCCGAAGCCATGATAAGTCCACTTGGTGACGCTCCATGTTAGAGATCCCCTGATACGCCGTCTCGACTACTTTCCCATTAAGGTCACATAACCGTTGCCTGTCCAAGCTATATAAGATAGTGGCAAAAGACTCGAGAAGAGCAGTCTGAATGAGTGGACACTGGCAAACAAATGAAGCAAAGGTCTCCGAGTAACTCGAATGTACAAGCTGTAGAACTGAAGCAAACTCAGGAACTACCCAATAATGGAGAAATGATACTTTGCCAGAAGCCGAATGAGGAGTTGGGGCCAGAAAGTTGCTAGTCTCAGGAATCTCCCCAATGTTTATCAGGTTAGATGAACCACCCGGAGGGGTAACTCCCGGTAGAGGTCCCGAGCCTGAGAATGCGGAGCGATAAGGGGAAAGACCAAAAGCATCACTATCAAAGTGGAAATCACTGAGATTCAAATCCAAAACATTCGAAGGCACTGGCGATGAAGAACCTCTAGCAGTCGTCTCAAAGACAGGTGTCCCCTCCTAAGAAGGAGAACCATGAGGAGTCACAAAGAGAGTCAGAGTAGAGTCCGAGGCAGGTGAAGGCAGGACCTCGGTAGCAACTAACCTTGGAGGCGAGTGCAGGCGGTGAGCGGGACCCAAAGAATAACACTGAAGAAAAGAGAAGGAAGTCTTATTAGGGGTAGGGAACAGTAAAGCCATTTGAGTAAAGATTTCTCACAGATATAAGTAAATGACAAACTTCAGAAAGAAAGATTACCAGAGGGAGAATCAATATGCAAAGCCGGAGCAACTGAAGGACTCCTAGCATCAACAAAGTCACTTGGCCGTATAGGGAGCACTTGATCGATCTCAATGTCTGATGAAGCCTGAACAGTAGCAGTCATCCCTGAAGAAGGAAGGAGGGCCGGAGGATGAGAATCACCATAAGTGCTAGAGCGAGTCTTAGAGATTTCTAGCACATCCAGCTCCACACTATTCCCAGAGGCGCACCTCATCTCTACATTGCTTCTAGAAGAATGGCCTGCGGCATCAATTTCTGTGGCACCAGTCCCTCTAGCAATCTCAACATCAGAACGGTGAGCCCTAATAACCTCGTCACCAAGATAGCGCTTCTCCTCAGCTACGGTAGGGCGGTGACGACGCATGCGTGGAATAAGCTCACAAAAATGATCGGAGGACTCAGCCTCATCATCATTGTCATCTATAACTGCTATATGAGGGGTGCGCATCTTCACAAGTCTTGCAGACAAAGGTAGGGTGTCGTCCAAGTCTGAGTCTGGCTTGGAGGAGGCAGTATGGCCAGGAGCTACGGTACTGAGAACGTCAACAACCACAGGGTCCTACACAACGTGGGCAAATAAAAAGTGTTCATTTAAGAAGGTATGGTCGCAAGAAAGGAAGTAACTTCAAATCAAAAGAAGAAAAAAAAATTTGGGTACCTGATGGAGCCTTTTGGAAAGGTGAGGAGCGGATGGACTGGCATCAGAAGCCCTCTTATGAGCCATCTTCTTAAGGCGGGTCATCCGAGGACCAGAGGCCTTATTCAAAGAGACTGGCTCTGGAGAAGCAATTGCCAAACTAGAAGAGCCTTGCGTGGAGGTCGGGTTGAGCAGATAAGGTAAAGAAACTCTCATACATGTGATCAAATTGCCGGCTCTCAGGCAGCCGAAGAGAAGAGTCCTTCTTATAGATCGGCGGAGGCAAACATATGGTCGGTTTGCTTTGGACAAATGCAATAAATGCATCGATATTCTTTCACCAATATCGCCTGAAAGAGGAGGTGAAACCCTCTACTTGGCTCAAGCCTGGCATCGTCAAAGACCTGGATATAGGATGCACGGTATGTACGAGTTCGCGGGTAAAGTGCCCGTAGCTCTCCGAGAAAGATAATGAAGGAGGTGCTGGCCCCGAAGCGCACTGGTCGAACCCGAACTAGGATGCCACTCTGTCAGGTCTATAGACAGTGCTATCAATTCCCTCCTCATGCCAAACCGGTAATGAACTCGGACGAATCATTATTAGCATATCAACAAGGCATGCAGAGATACCCTTCGACAAAGGAAAGGACACAAGGCGGGAGGAACCATGAGCGGTGTGGCCACACTCACCGGTGGGCATACATACGGCTGTGCCACAAAGCGCCGGGGAACATCCACCAGAGTATTCAAGGATAAGGTAGAAATGGTACGTGACCAACGTGTAATCAACGGCTGGCAAGACTTTGCTTTCTCAAATGTCTGAGACCCATCAGTACCGAGCACGGGGATAGCATCTTTATCCACTATCTCCCGAAGAACCTCTGCCTCGAATACAGTCGGAGTAGGGGCAAGCTTGGAGAACCTCTCAAAGAAGAAACAAAGCAGGAACTGGCTGTGAATAAAGGTGACAGGCTCATATCGACCCACAGAACGAACCATATCTCGATGTAGTAGATCCAGCCGGTAATAGAGATTCCCAAGAAATAGCGGAGCCAAAGGGATCTGATCTCCTCTGAAGAGCGTAACTGCCAAGGGGAAGACAAAGGGATTGAGAAAATCCAGAGGTGTGCTCAGAAGAATGAAGAATGAAAGGAAACAAACCAAAAATCCCAAGAAATAGAGCCTAGAGCCATACATCGGACCAGCCTCATACTCCCGAGAGTCAGGATCAGCATCTCTGGCCAAGGGCTGAAGATCCTTAAAGAAGTGGCGGATCCATACAGTATAGGAGGCACGGTCCATCCTTACTCGATTAGTCCTCATCGTTAAACCATCAAATACAGAACTCCACCGACCACAAGCTTGAAGATTCAACTTTAGAGATTAGATCAAAGAATCATCCTTTGAGGGTGTCCGCTCAGGGTCAAAGGCATCAGGGCCGATCATTTCCAGACACAGCAACATGAACACATCCTTAAGGGTGGGCCCCATCTCGTGCTGGCCAAGTATAAAGGTGTGTGTCTCGGTGCTCCACCGAAGAGCCATGGCCTCAAGGCTAGCATTGTTACGCCGGATGGATAGGGATCGAGACATTTTCACCGGGATCAATAGCCGGGCCTCCTAAAGCCGCTGACAGAGGCTCCTGTCCAAGAGGACATCATCGACCCACTCCTGCCAACCAAAAAGAGGGTTTGAAAAGGCCTTGAATTGAGGATAACAGTATGGAAAGTCCCCCCGCTCAATCCGAAAGTGTAGCACCGAGGAAGGAGAAATGAGGGCCTCATGTCCGGAGTCAGTGTCCTCAGTGAGACATAATGGAGCCCCCTTCGGAGATAGAAGAGAAGTGGTGGAGGTAGCCGCTCGCCAGAACAGGTCTTTCCGACCGAAATAAGGAGATTTCCTCCACTCAGATGCCGGAGGTACATACCTCTCTTTCATGAGAGCCGGTTCTGATGACCCCGGGACAATGGGTTTCTTTCGAAAAGACATATGGCTGAAATAACAAGTATAAATAGCAAGGAGTTGACCGTATTAAAATTCAGAATATTAGAATTAAAGCAACACATTCGAATGAAATTTCAGCATCAACAACTCATTTTCTCGGATATTCTTCAAGCTCAACAAATTTTAATACCAATGGGTGCATTATCAACATACAGATTTACGGTTTCTATCATCAATAAGAGGTGCAATGTCATAGGCCGTTTTGTGATGAAGTTCAAGCGGGTCACTTTCTCAAAGTCACTACGTTCCATATTAAAGATCCAATTTATACGAGGCTCAAAATTTGGATAGAGTGAAGTTCAATAGCAAATTTCAGGCCCAAGATCCGAAGTACTTTACATTTCTCATAAGTAACAGGATTCAATGGATTGTCATGCGAATTACAAGAATATTCCTCTCAAGTTAATGTTAATTGCTCAATTCAAGTGGCAAGTATCCTATTACAAGTGCAAGATCCAGCAGCAATGGTTCAATTTATATCCAGAATTTCGTTGGCAAATTTCAAGTCCAAAAAAAAAAAAAACCATTTAAATAAATCTCATAGCCTATTTCAAAAATTACAAAGCCTAAACAAATACAAGCTTCATATTGGAATTTAAATCACCAATATTATTTTTATTTTATGTATTAGAGCATGGATCAGAGCATGGACTCATTTTATTTAATGTATCAGAGCATGGAAGTTCAAGCATGGATGCATTTTATTTAATATAGCAGTGCATGGATTTATATATTTATTCCTTAAGCACAAAAGTCCATTAAAGCCATAAGAGAGAAAGTGGGTTTACACAGAGAAAAATAAATAAATAAATAAATAAAAAGTTTGCACCAAGTTGTAAATATATTTTATATATATACTTACCCACAGATTTGAGGAAGCAGAATTAAGGCAGCAATGATCAAGAAAGAGATGAATGATAGTGCAAACTGAAGCTGAACCGTGCTAGGCCGAACCACACACGACGCGTTGAGAGGGCGGCATGTGTGAGTGGTGTTGGACAATTTGAAGCCAGCAGAGTGAGCAACCACGCACGCTACATTGAACGGGCGACGGCGTGGCCAGCATTGGATGGTTGAAGACGAAGACAACGGGGATGTTGCAGAGGAGTCGACAACCACACACGTCACGTTGAGTGGGCAACGTGTGTGGTCTGCGTTGGAGTAGTTGAAGCCAATGGCGGAGTTCCAGCAGAGAGAAGCCAACAGTGATTGGCGATGGAGTAGTAGCAGATTGAAGCCAACAGTGTACACACGGCTTCAATAGCAGATTGAACTTGGCTCTGCAATAGCAATCAATGTACACACGGCTTCAGCCTCTAGCCTGTTAAAAGAAGAATGTGTGTCATTGGAATCATAAATTCTTATATATGTATATACAAAACTACCACAAAATATATGTATATACAAGAGGAAGAGGAAGCCACAGTTAAGGGGTTGATATCCAAGGCCGATGTTGGAAATATAAGCTGAAAATCAAAAAGGTTTTACGGACTGTGATCAACAAGAATGGTGGCACGAGCAATGGCTGAAGACATGAAGAAGGCAAACCGACATCGCGTTGAATCGGCGATGCGTTTTGCATTGATCAATCATGGTTGGAGCCAATGGGTGTGCAATCAAAACCAAAATCTGCTTGGCCTAAACTCTGAAAATATCACAGAGAATTGCGTTAGGCAAGACCACACACGACGCGTTAAGCGGGCGGCGTGTGTGCTTGGTACTGAACCGTCGAGGCCAGAGGAAGAGTTTCAGCACGGAGAGGCCGATGGTAGGCTGGTTTGGTCTCGGCACAAGGCAACAAGCGTGAAGGACAGGCCAACCAACAGCGAACTGGGCTGGTGATAGCGCGAGTTGGTGGGATTTTGAGTCGCAGCGTCAACGATGTCCGGAGCCGCGGCGTGAGCAGTGGGTCGGCTTCGCAGTGATGTTGCTGGAGACTTCGCAGAGCAATGACGTTGCAGAGAGATCGGGGGCGTCGGTGCTGGTCGGCGGAGCTGAGCTCCGGTGTCTCTGGGTCTCCGAGAAGCTGCGTCGTCACACTAAAATGAAGCGCCGACGGTGAGTAGCGGCTTGGGTCGCGATGCCCACAGCCATTGGAACTGGTGCAAGGCGATGGCAAGTCGGTGCTGCGGCGGCAAGGAAGATAGCACTAGAAGGCAGAGGTGCAGCAGCAACGGAACCAGGCACGTCATGTTAAGCAGGATGGTGTTCGAAAGGGCCACACACGTCGCGTTGAGTGGGCGACGTATGTGGATCGGCACTATTCAGTCGCGTCTGTGGCAGAATCTGTAACACCAACAGCAACTTGCGTTCACAATGTTTGTAGCAAGCAGGGACTGTGGCTTATCGTCGGTGATGCCGACAACGCCTGGAGGTGCGACGATGGCCGGCGTCCAAACGTCGGTGGTCTTCAGTAGGTGTAAACCAGCTGGTCGTGATAGCCTCTGTTTTGTTGGAGAAGAAAAAGGCTGGGTTGGTCTCTGTAGAGAGAGAATAGGCTGAGAAATAGTGTGGCGGCTGTGCAAATAGTTTGTGGGGTAATGCTATAGTGTGCAACTTACACCTTACACCTTTTTGTGTTCACTTACACCTTACACTTACACTTTTTTTACCTTGCACTTACACCTTTTGTGTAAGTGGCACATGGTGTGCAACTTATACATTTCATTTATACCTTCCACTTACACTTACACCTACACCTTATACTTACACCTTATACTTACACCTTTTATGTTAGTGGCATATGGTGTGCAACCCACTTACACCTTTTGTGGGTTGCACGCCTAAAAAAACTCCTAGTTTGTGAGGTTTAGGGTTTACAGCCTTTTCCTAAATAGAAAAAAAAGGGGTACTATTCTTTGAATATTCCCTCAATATTCTGTATACACGTATGCATGTATATGTATGTAGTAGATTGGCTGATTTGCCAAAGAAGAAAAATATGTGTGAGAATTATCCTTTCTTTTTTTTTTTTTTGGAATAAAAAAATGAGTGCCTTATTTCTTTTTATTTTTCTTGGAGTAAAAATATACATGTATATTTTCTCACATCTTCTAATATATTTCAATAGGAGGAAAAAAAAAAAATAAGTAAGAGGTGAGTAGCTTCTCAGAATCAATTTTTTTGAGTTAAAATAAGTTGTTAGAATCAGAAGCTGTTTGAAATAAATTTAACCAAACAATCTAAAATAATTTTTCTAAAATTAAAAGTTATAAATTGACTCAAAAAAACCTAAACAAACACCCTCTATATCAATAGGAGTTGCCAAAGTCGAGCAACTTCCTTAGTTTAATTCGAGTGATTTGAATGCGACAATCTTAAAGTCTAAGGGCGTGCATGGTCTAAATTGATTTGATTGAGGTAAAATTAAAATCAATTTATTATTTATAGTTTTTGAAAAATTAGAACTAATCTAATCCATTTAAAACCTGAAATCAATCCAAACCAATCCATTTAAACACAGATTGGATCGGTAGAGGGAGTCCATCTCCAAGTGATCCCATTAATGGGAAGACTACAAAGGAGGATAACAGAAGAAAACTCAAAGCGAAATTTCATTACTTGAAGAGTGCTAGAGGGAAATTTTGAATTCTTTGTTGTGTATGTTGTGTTTGTCATCTATAGGATTAGTTTGTTTCTTTTGAGGGAGTAGTTTGTTTTTGTTTATGTTTATTCTCCCTACAAAAGATATGTATTCAAATCCATTGTATATCTTTCTTTTTTGGTTATAATATGACTTGCTTATAAATAAATAAATAAATAAAAAAAAAAGTTTTGATCGGTTTAGGATTACGGATTCACATAATTACATAACAAAAAAAAAAATGTAGAACATTTTAATTTCATAAAAACATAAACATAGTATCATATTAGCTTCATAATAGTAACATGTATTTCCATAATAGCGACAAACTATTCTAGAATTTAAACAATCACAAGAAAACTGGTTTTACTATAAATATTTAAATCATTATAAATTAAAACTAAAAACTAACAAACAAAAGCAATAAAAGAAGATATTATACGAGGTTAGGTTTGAGTTTAAGTTTTATATAGAATAAGAGAAGATACTATACTGGGAGGGTATATAATATAAATATAAGCTATTTGTATACTGTCCGAATCGATTCCAATTCGAAACTGTGAGGTTCAATCCGGAATCGATCTATAGATTACGAATTTTTAATTTTTCAATCCGAAATCGAACCATGAATTCAAAAAATCAATCCAAACCTACCGAATTAAATTAGACCAGATCAAATTACGAATTTTACGAATTCCTCACACAACCTATTAAAGTCCAGAATTGGCTGCAACATTTGTCCCAAGCTGGAAAATTAAGTGAATATGGACACAGATATGTATGTACCTTGTTGATCATTTCAACCTTGGTCACTTCTTTGGCAGGAAAGAATAATGAAAGGAAAGAAAGCAAAGCCGTATTGGAGAGGATTGTAAGAGAAACTATTTGGGCCCACTAAATTAATTAGGCCCAATAGTCCAAGGTTGGTGAGCCGGGATTTATCGCCATAAAACGGGCTGAATCGCTCTAAGCCGCGAAAGGGTATGGATCCACGAACCTAAAGACTTACTCGGGCTCGGACTCGAAAGAGGATTGAGCAAGCCTAGAGATCCGAGGCACTCGGAATCGAAAAGGTTCGGATCCACGAACCTAGAGATCTGAAGCACTTGGCTTCGAACGGATTCAAGCGCAATCTAGAAGTCGCTCCGTTAATGAACCCCAGAACACTTGCGGGCTCGGAGCTTTCCGGGATCTACGCACCAGAACCATGGGCGTAATGGAGTCCGAACAAAGGACCCGATTCCGAGGACGGTGAGTGGAGATAAATTCACTCTTTGATTAAATTAGCCTATACCCGGGTCGAGGTGGCACGACTCCGGGAGTCCATGAGACTCGGCAATATTTTGCAGCAGGACGTCCTCTGGGACTACCCCTGACCCTTTGGGATGATTGGAGATCATTAGTTAGGTGTGGCTAAGAAGAAGGGTTCACCGAGGGGTTGATCTCCTCTTCGGGGTTTTTCTCATCCTCGGAGAGGTCACCTCATCGGACAAGGTGGTTAGAGAGAATATTCCATATGTGCCTTTCACATGGGCTCCATCCTACATTATGAGGCGCCTATAAATAGCACCCACCCATAGCTTTATAAGGGATGGATTTTGGAGATTTAACCCTTGGGAAATGACTAATTTCCCTTCTCCATGATCAACCTTGAGAGTGAAAGTGGGAGATCTATGGGAGAGTCTTGCCATTATTCTCTCTCTAGCCACTTTGCCTTCTTCTTCACCCAATCTCTTATCTCCATCATCTCCTTTACTCTTGTGTTCTTGAGTTGAGACTATTGAAGAATCTAAGCCTCTCATCATCTTCTAGAGAATTCGAAATTATTTTTCAAGGATTTTCAAATTTTCTAACTACTTTCTTGAATTCTTTCATACAAGGATATATATGTTTTGGGTCTCGCTTTCATCCAGTTTTAGATGGATTTAGATGGTGTCATTAGGTCTATGAAGGTCTATTAAGGGTCCTCATTTCGATAATCTGAATCATTCAATATATAAAATTCGTTAAGTATTATATGTCTGCAAAAAATCACATTGATCGAATATTGATAGTTATCTCATTGAATTAGTTTTCTGTCAACTATTTATTTTTTCACCTTCTATTTTTTTATTATACAAAACTGATTTGATCACGTAACTATCGATATTTGATTAACGTGATTTTTTACAAACATATAGTACTCGATGAGTTTTACACATTAACGATTGAGATTATCGAAACAGGACCCGTAATAGACTTTACGGGTCCAACAACACCCTCCAATCTAATCTGAGATTGGAAGGATGCCAGTGCCATATATATATATTTTTTTATTATTTATTAACATTGCTGTCATTTTACCGACAAAAAGGAAACCACAATTAAGTGAGTGACAAGTTAATTGATTTGAAAAAAAAAAAAAAAAAAACCAATAAAGTAAGTGAGGCAATCAATTTCAATCCTTTAGAATAATTTTACTTCTCAATTTGGATAATTAAAATAATTTCAAATATTTAAATATTTAAATCAGTACGTCACATTTGATCAAATAATATGACTAAATTATAGTAGAAGTTGACGAGGGGTCGAATCCTTTCCCGTTTGTCCTGTTCATAGACTTGGCGATGGCCTCTCCCCTATGTTTTCTTAGCTCGTAAACTTAGCAATGACCCTCGAATTTCCATTTCGGACAGATCCAAAAAAAGACGAGTCCTTGGTTAAAAAATAAAAATAAATAACAAAAGGAAAAATAGTAGGACAATTTTCACTGTATTTAATAAATAAATTTTGTTTGTGTATTAAATAATAAATAGAATACAAAAGAAAAATAGGAAATGAGAAAATTTATTTGATTATAACAATCAAACCAGAAAAAATAAAATAAAATAAATAAAAACAGATTTTTATTTTGTTACAAAAACAAAATTAAAATTTGATTTAAATAAATAAATAAAAACAGAAAATATAAACAACTTACTTGATTAATTTCTTAAATAATATTCTGATCAAGTCTAATGTTTGACACTGTGTCCTTAAGACATATTCGTCCTCTCCACGGTGTTTTCAGTATATGGACATCTATTTCCCAGAGTAAAATGATCAATCAACGAACAAATGCAGCACTACAATTTTATTCGTACAATGAACACACTAAGTGTTTATACTATTCCTCACAGAAATTTAGATGCAGCAAAATGAAGATAGCAGTAGCAAATTTAAGGACGAAAATTCACTGCCAGAAACAAATAAGAGACTTGTATATTTATAGGAGAATATATGGCTGTTAGCTTTGAATTAAACAAGTGCAAAACCTATTTGAACAGGTATGAAACCTGTTCAGTTTGAATAAACAGATACACACCTGTTGGGTTCAAATTTTGAATAGATAAAACCCGTATGAACCTATTTGGTTGTAGAGAAAAAACTTGAATAGATTATTTCCAGAATTAATTTGAATTCTTGATAGAAATTTTATTTTACCAAAAAATAAAATTAAATTTAAATGTTTTTGGCCCAGAAAAATTAGTATTGGGCTGGACAAGCCCAACCCAACCTCACTCTACGCACCCACGCCCAGACTAGTTCAACTAGTGCGTTGTGATTTTTTGGATCTAATAGGTCTAGTCCATAACTTCCCTCTCTACAAAACTTGGGTGCCCCTTGAGGCCTACCCCAAGTTCCAACTCCAAGCCTTATAAACCCATTCAAAACTTTTCATCAAATCAATTTGGGACAAACCATTATACAAACTAAGGAATTTTCACAAAAACTCTATTTCTATGGAGCACACTTTGGTTTCAATTTACCATTCACCCGATAATAGTTTTGAGCAACCAAATATACCACGTGAATCACAATGCGGTATAGAACGTGTTACCAGTTAGACCCACGAAATTCAACGCATGGATTCCACCTAAAAAATAGACCAAAGTTGATAAAAAAATTCTGTTATCTAGATTTTTCAAAAACCATTTCTAACAAAAACTATCTCAGAAATTTTAGAAACACAAAAAATTTACGTAACAAAAAGGACAATATATGTCACTAGTAGGAAAAGTCCACATGACACTCACACCCTTATAAATTATTCTGAATTTTGTGTGGATCCTTCTCCAATCTCCTTCACCAATGTGTGGATCTCTCACCCCTTATCAAAATTCTGAATTTTGATCTGTGTGGGCAAATATGGAATGCAGCTGATGTTCTTTGTTGTTGTCCTGATTTTTTTGCTGTTTGTTAGTTTTGGGTTGCACTTTTTGTTTTAGTTTTTAACATGGCTAGGCCCATGAAGATTACAGCCCATAGTGAGCAACCTTAACCCCATCACTTGGAGCCCACAGCAAGACCCGGTTGGCAAAGCCCAAGACAGCTGGAGTCCAACTGGGAATAGAGGGCCACTGACATTCAGACACACAGCAGAGTGAGGCACAGGCCACATCAGCAGACAAAGATCTGCAAAGTTATTGCCCACAGCACATCACCATTAATGCAATCCATCACAGCATTTATTGCGATAGCACCGCTCAGCCGGAACAGGACCCCCTTACCCTGAACAAGGCAAGCTACGACACAAGCTTTCGGCGGTGAGGGCAGGTCGGCAGAGACAGTGAAATGATTACCAGGAGATATAAGCAAAGATGAAAGACAAGAAGAAGGTTAAGCTTTTCTAACTCCTATCTCTCTCACTCTCTCTATCTCTATCGCCCAAACACTAACTTGTTCGTCGGAGGGTTCACTGGGGGACTATCCCGTTCCCCATTGAACTTGCTTGCAGGTTACTCCGGCGAGATTTCGACATCCCGACCCAGATTCAGGGAGCTTGGACCAGTCCGACCCATCCACCTAGACGAACTACATTATCAGTTGGCGCCGTCTGTGGGAATCGAACCCACGACCACATGACATGGCTAGGCCCATGAAGATTACAGCCCATAGTGAGCAACCTTAACCCCATCACTTGGAGCCCACAGCAAGACCCGGTTGGCAAAGCCCAAGACAGCTGGAGTCCAACTGGGAATGGAGGGCCACTGACATTCAGACACACGGCAGAGTGAGGCACAGGCCACATCAGCAGACAAAGATCTGCAAAGTTATTGCCCACAGCACATCACCATTAATGCAATCCATCACAGCATTTATTGCGATAGCACCCCTCAGCCGGAACAGGACCCCCTTACCCTGAACAAGGCAAGCTACGACACAGGCTTTCGACGGTGAGGGCAGGTCGGCAGAGACAGTGAAATGATTACCAGGAGATATAAGCAAAGATTAAAGACAAGAAGAAGGTTAAGCTTTTCTAACTCCTATCTCTCTCACTCTCTCTATCTCTATCGCCCAGACACTAACTTGTTCGTCGGAGGGTTCACTAGGGGACTACCCCGTTGCCCATTGAACTTACTTGCAGGTTACTCCGGCGAGATTTCGACATCCCGACCCAGATTCAGGGAGCTTGGACCAATCCGACCCATCCATCTAGACGAACTGCATTATCAGTTGGCGCCGTCTGTGGGAACTTGGTTCTTATCCGCACGCCAGTTGTGTTCATTGTCGCCGGAGACCCTCGTTCCAACGATCCTTTACCTTTACCCATCGAGGTGTATAGTCACGACTAGATCCATGGTTTCTCACCACAATGCTGCTGACCACCAGACCGACCCTCCCAACCCAAACCAACAGCCACAATATTTCATCGAGCTCACCAATAGCATCAACCGCATGGCCGAGCAAAACCAGGCCCTGATAAATGCCTTGCTCTAAAGAAATCTTCCCATGCCACCTCCGCCACCCCCAGGTGATCTGCCCCATCCAGAACAAGCCCTGAGCCACACCATCCCACAACCCAACTTTCCTAACTTGGGAGGCTTGCAACCGCCTCACCCACAAGTCATTCCACCACCTCCACCTCCACACCCGTCGATCGCACCACCAACCCTCGAACAGGAAGCCAGCAGTATCCAACATCCACCTCAGCCTCCATTCCCCTCCGGAGGTGACAACATTCCCCTCTGGGACACTGAACTCCGAGCCATGAAGCTCCAGCTCCAAGGGGTCATGCAGAACATCCAACACAAACCCTCTACCACTACAAACTCACTGTTCGTTGCCTCCATCCGAGACAAACCTCTGTCCGCCAAGTTCAAAATGCCCACCATTGACTCCTTCGACGGAACCACGGACCCAGTCGATCATCTGGAAACCTACCGTACCCTCATGATTCTCCACGCATTTCCTGATGAGATCATGTGCCAAGCTTTCCCTATAACATTGAAGGGGTCAGCTCGGCTTTGGTTCAGTCAGTTACCAACGGACTCTGTCTCCACCTTCCAGCACCTCAGCGACTCTTTCCTCAGCCACTTTATCAGAGCTCAACGCCAATACTGCCCAACTTCTCAACATCCGCCCGGATCGGGGAGTCATGCAGCTTTGTTACTCGCTTCAATACCGAAGCTTTGCAGGTGGCTAAAAATGATGACAAGGTCATCCTTACCGCATTCATGGCAGGCCTACGGTCGTCTGATTTCCTTTTCTCACTTTCTAAAAACCCCCCGACCTCCATGGCAACCCTGCTCTCCAAAGCCCAGAAATATATGAACGCAGAAGACTCATTAGCCGCTCGGCAAGATCCGATCACTAAAAACCCGACCCCCAGAGATAAGAGAAAAGACCCCGAACCCCGAAACACTCAGTACAATAACCAAACAGCCCATTATACCGACCGGCCTCTGCGCACCGGCTAGACCACAGTGGGTTCGAGAGGTATACCCCCCTTAACTCCCCTATGGAACAGGTCCTCCATCAAATCCAGAAAGACTACCCCCTCAAATGGCCCATACCTTCACGAAACCCTTCCAGCTGGAAAGACCAGTCCAAATATTACCGTTTCCACCAAGACCATGGTCATAACACAGACGACTGTATCAATCTCAAGGACTAGGTCGAAGCCCTGATACGTCAAGGGCGTCTCAGCCGATTCACAGATATCCGCCCTCAGCAGAGACAAAAGACTGAGCCACTTAGACACGACCGTCGGCGCACCCCACCCCGACACCAAGCCCCACCTGACCAGGGTCGTGATCGTCAACAACCACAACCCCGACCCCCAGGAAATCCTCCTCCACCAGTTGGAGAAATCAGGGTTATTTCAAGCGGGCTTGCCTGCGGAGGACCATCTCGCTCAGCTCAGAGGGCCGAGCTTAGAAAAATCCGGCAGGGCTCGGACAAGACGGTGGCCATGGTCGACCGACCTTCCAAACAGCCAAAGCAGTGGATTGAACCTATTACCTTCACAGACGCCGATTGTGAAGGAATCCGCTATCCCCATGATGATCCCCTCGTGATCTCTTCAATCCTCTCCAATTACAAGGTCAGACGAGTCCTCATAGACAATGGCAGCTCTTCAGACATCATCTTCCTAAATTGCTTCCGCCAGCTTAAGGTCGGAGAAGAGAGCTTATCCCCGCTCCAAACCCCTCTAGTCGGTTTCACCGGCGACCGTGTGACCTCGATCGGCTCCATCGACCTACCTATCACCATCGGCGAACACCCCAGGCAGACCACTAAGTTGCTCACCTTCCTCGTGGTCGATTGCCCTTCTGCTTACAACATCATCCTTGGCCGCACGGCCCTAAATGCCTTCCAAGCCATCACATCCACCTATCACCTTGCCATCAAATTTCCTTCTGATTAGGTGTTGGAGCAGTCGAGGAAGAAGCGAGCGGTGGCGAGGGTGCTACGTCGCCTCCCTTAAAGAAGTTAAGCTGAAGGAGGCAATAATCATTGAAGGGCTCGACGCCTGGGATGAAGACGAGCTAGTCAGAGGAGAACCAGTAAAAGAGCTCGTCGAGGTCAATATTGATCCCACCAACCCGCTCAAAACAGCTAAAATCGGCAGCCAACTACCTTCCCAAGCCAAAGCCGACCTTATTGCCCTCCTGACCGAGCACAGGAACGTCTTTGCTTGGACTCATGCTGACATGCCAGGCATTGACCCTTCTCTTATAACCCACCGCCTCAGCATCGAACCTCATTTCAGACCTTACCGCCAAAAGCAGCGAATCTTCCACCCAGAGCGTAATAATCTTATCGCTGCAAAAGTTGACAAACTCCTTGAGGCCCAGTTCATCCAAAACGTGGACTATCCTAAGTGGTTGTCCAATGTGGTCCTGGTTCGCAAAAACAATGGTAAATGGCGTCTCTGCGTCGACTACTCTGACCTGAACAGAGCTTGCCCCAAGGATAGCTACCCACTTCCCCGCATAGATCTGCTGGTCGATGCCACGGCCGGTCACCAAATGCTCAGTTTCATGGATGCTTTCTCTGGGTACAACCAAATCATGATGCACTCATCCGATCGGGAACACACATCCTTCATCACCGACCGAGGTACCTACCACTATTGCGTAATGCCGTTCGGATTAAAAAACGCTGGGGCCACCTACCAACGGTTAGTTAATGCAGTTTTCCACCATCAGATCGGTCAAAACATGGAAGTATACGTGGATGACATGCTAGTCAAGAGCAAACTCTCCTTGACCATATCACCGACTGCGAGACTTTTGCCACTCTTGAAAGTATCGAGATGAAGCTCAACCAGAAGTGCGCCTTTGGCGTAAGGGTGCAGGAAATTCTTGGGCTTCATGGTTAGTCAACGCATTGAGGCTAACCACGAAAGATCAAAGCTCGTCGAGATGCGTCACCCAAAAGCGGTTAAAAGTTCAACGGCTCCTTTGGCAGAGTAGCCGCCCTCAACCGTTTCATCTCCCGCGCCACAGATAAGTGCCTACCCTTCTTCAAAGTCCTCAGGCAGACCTTCGAATGGACAACTGAGTCCGAAGAGGCTTTCCAGCAGTTAAAACAGTGTATGGCCAACCCACCCCTTCTTTCACAAGCCATCACAGGCGAGCCCCTCTTCCTCTACTTAGCAGTATCGAACACCGCTGTCAGCGCAGCCCTTATCAGAGAAGATGGCTCAGTCCAACGGCCTATCTACTACATCAGTCGGGCTCTGAGGAGAGCAGAGCAGAATTACCCATTGTTAGAAAAACTATTCTTGGCTTTGGTCACTGCATCCAGACGACTTCGCCCTTACTTCCAAGCCCACCCTATAGTGGTCCTCATCGACCAACCCTTAAAGAAGGTCATGCAACAACCAGAACTTTCGGGCAAACTAATGCAGTGGTCAGTTGAACTCAGCCAGTTTGACATCTCCTACCGCCCTCGAACAGCAATCAAGGGGCAAGCTATAGCCGACTTCATCATGGAATTCACTAATCCTATACCACCCATTACCTCAACAGCCCCACCAGCTCCTGCCGATCCTGAAGATCTCCATTCCTGGACTCTCAATGTTGATGGGTCATCTCGCGAAGGCGGTGTAGTGGGGTGGCATCATCCTCGCCTCTCGAGGGTGGCTATTTCAAGTGTGCTCTTCGTTTCTGTTTGAGGCTAGTAATAACGAAATTTGAGTATGAAGCGTTGATAGCAGGACTCCGCCTCGCCAAAGACATTGGTGTCGACCAGATCCGCGTGTTCAGTGATTCCCAGCTCATCGTCGGTCAGATCACGGGGGAATTCGATGCCAAGAATGACACAATGCGAGCTTACAGAGACATAGCACTCCCCCTTGCTCGCCTTTTCAATACTTTCGGATCGGCACATACCGGACGAAAAACTCCAGCGAGCGAAATGGCGGTAACCTGGCGACCATTCCGACCTTAGCGATGGAGTTCGCCTTGAATATCTAGCCCACCCGGCCATCTCGCCCGACTCACAAGAAGTGCAATTCCTCCAGACTGAACCCATCCCTTGGGCATCTGACATTCTCCTCTTCTTGACCACTGGGGAGCTCCCAAACGACCAACAGCTAGCTGCCAAGGTCAGAGCTCGATCGGCTAACTACATTCTGGTCGATGGCATTCTTTATAAACGAGATTTTTCACGTCCATACCTGCGATGCCTCAACCCTACCCAGGCAACCTATGTCATGCAAGAAATCCATGAGGGGATCTGTGGCAACCACTCGGGGGGCAGGTCCCTCGCTCAGAAAGTACTCCGCACAGGTTACTTCAAGCCGACTCTCAACCAAGATGCCACCGATTTTGTGCTTAAATGCGACAAGTGTCAGCGCTTCGCCAACATCCCACACGTCCCTTCTACCGAGCTGATCACCCTTTGCAGCCCTTATCCATTCGCCAAATGGGGGATCGACTTGGTTGGTCCACTTCCCACCGGCCGAGGCCAGACCAAGTTTGCAATTGTCACCATCGATTACTTCACCAAATGGGTAGAGGCAGAACCCCTGGCCACCATCACCGAGCGAAATACAACCAAGTTCATCTGGCAGTCGATCGTTTGCAGGTTTGGCATCCCTCAAGCCATTGTCACCGACAACGGAAAGCAATTCGACAACGCCAAGTATAGGCAGTTTTGTGCAGATCTCCAGATTCAACCATGTTTCTCTTCCCCTGGTCACCCCCAAGCAAACGGCCAAGTTGAGGTCACAAACCGTTCTCTCCTGAAGATTATCAAAACCAAACTCGAAGCTGCTAAAGGCCTTTGGGCTGAGGAACTACCAAACGTACTCTGGGCTTGCCGAACCACTGCTCGGACTCCCACTGGGGAAACCCCTTTTCGTCTAACATATGGTGAGGCGGTCATCGATCGTCGGTCTGCCCCACCCCAGTTACGCATCCAGACCTCGCCCCAACGGAAGAGCCCCGGCGAGCAGACCTGGACCTTATCGAAGAACTCAGAGAGACAGCAGCTGTCAGGTTGGCTTCTTACCAGCAGAAAATGAGAACACACTACAACCGTAGAGTCTGACCGCGAGAGTTCTTTGTAGGGGACCTTGTCTTAAGAGAAGCAACCCTTGCCACAAAGAATCAGCGAGGCAATGGCGGCCAAATGGGAGGGACCCTCGTTGTGAAGGCCCGCCAGACGCAGCACTTACGACTCCAAGGCATGGACGGCGAGACCTTCCCCATCCTCGAACGTGAACATCTGAGCGTTATTATCAATAATTCCCACTTTTGTATCGTCATTTGTATTTCCCTTCTCAATAGAAAATACAAACTTTGAACCGAACTCACAATTTTTCAACTGTATATATATCGTTCTTTTGACTCTCTCATTTACAGCGTTACTCTCATTTGTAGCGTTACCCTCGGCCAGACCGAGCACTCAACCCCTCAGTCAGAACGAGCACTCAACGCCTCAGCCAGACCTGAGCACTTTCAAAAGCCTCGGCCAGACCGAGCACGCAAAGCCTCAGTCAGACCTGAGCACTTTCAAAAACCTCGGCCAGACCGAGCACTCAAAGCCTCAGTCAGACCTGAGCACTTTCAAAAGCCTCAGCCAGACCTGAGCACTTTCCAAAGCCTCAGTCAGAACCAGACCTGAGCACTTTCAAAAGCCTCAGTCAGACCTGAGCACTTTCCAAAGCCTCAGTCAGAACCAGACCTGAGCACTTTCAAAAGCCGCAGTCAGAACCAGACCTGAGCACTTTCAAAAGCCTCAACCAGACCTGAGCACTTTCCAAAGCCTCAGTCAGAACCAGACTTGAGCACTTTCAAAAGCCGCAGTCAGAACCAGACCTGAGCACTTTCAAAAGCCTTAGTCAGACCTGAGCACTTTCAAAAGCCTCAACCAGACCTGAGCACTTTCAAAAGCCTCAGTCAGAACCAGACCTGAGCACTTTCAAAAGCCTCAATCAGACCTGAGCACTTTCAAAAGCCTCAGCCAGACCTGAGCACTTTCCAAAGCCTCAATCAGAACCAGACCTGAGCACTTTCAAAAGCCGCAGTCAGAACCAGACCTGAGCACTTTCAAAAGCCTCAGCTAGACCTGAGCACTCAAAGCCTCAGTCAGACCTAAGCACTTTCAAAAGCCTCAGCCAGACCTGAGCATTTTCACAAGCCCCAGTCAGACCTATGAATGAAAGCTCATAAAGCAAAACACTCAGTCATAATCTGACGCTTAACCATAATTTCAAAATAATTTGACACTTAGTCATATTTTAAAGATGCTCTCCCATATTTCATTTGAAAATCACATCTTCAACATTACATTTCAGTCTACTTTTTCAAGGTAATTTGACACTTAGTCATATTTTAAAGATGTTCTCCCATATTTCATTTGCAAATCACATCTTCAACATTACATTTCAGTCTACTTCCATGCTCATTCAATTTGAAACATTACTTTCCAGATTCCCCCCACACTTACACAAATTTGCTATTTCACTCTGTATTAGAAAATTCCTTATCCTATTCTGACTAGGATTTTGGCATGACTTTAGTTTCACCTTGCTCTACTGCCTAGCACAAGCATTTGCTGAAAACATCAGTGCACAAAATAATCACAAGAAAAACAAACCAAGACCAAACCAACACAAGGGGAAATATACTGGAATCATCAACTAGAACCATAAGTGTTATTTTATTCATTCAAAAATGTGTGTACAAATTACTTACATCCCTTCCAAAAAAAAAAAAAAAACAAATAAACAAACAACAAAACAATAAACCAAAACTCCTAAGTCTACTCATCATGCAGATCACTCCTCCTCCTCGCTCGAAATGAGGTCAGCTTCTTCAATCCCCTCGTCCAGTGGGGTCTGGGCTACGTCATCTTCTCCAATCACCACACTACTCAGGTCTAAGTCTGGGAACAGCTCCTCAGCCCTGCGCTTGAACATCTTCCAACCGCTGTCCCAAGAGGTCACCATTTGTGCTTGTAGTAGTCGATTCTTTGAAGCTGTTGATGATTTCAGACTCTGTCCTCACCCAAAGACTTTGTCACGATGACCCGGCACCCCAGACCCCACCCAAATTTGGCGGCGACCACTGCGGCGTCTTGCCACAGAAATTGGAGACCCTTGAATTGTGCAACATGCGGCGACAGATCTGGTCGAGGTAGCTGCCCTTTCCGAGGCTGCCATCGCCTTCACTTCGTCCAGCTCTTTTTAAAGGATCTCACTCTCAGAGGCTGCCCTTGCCCTTTCTGCCTCCAACTCCTTTTGCAGAGCCTCACCCGCAGTGGCTGCCCTCCTCTTCTCCTCATCCAGCTCCTTCTGCAAGCCCTCCCTCTCCGCCTGCGCCTTCCCCATCTCTACTTCTAACTCCCTCATCAATCTCTCATTTTCCTCCTCTGCCTTGGCAAGTTCTTCCTCCACCTTCTTCTGCAGAGCTTCCACCTTAGCGTCTGCCTCATCTTTCTGCCTCACCAGTTCCTCATTGTTGCTCATGGCCTCTTCATGCCTTTCGTTGGTAATGACACAGGCCCTTTGGGACTCGTCTAGCTTTTACCTTTCGTAGCAGTTGGAATTCAAGTGACACAACCTTGCGGTGTGCATCCTCCAACTCGGCTTGGCTTGCAGCTCGTTTGTGCCCCTCCCAACTTCGCCTTTTCCTCCTTGGTTTGGCAAGTTGTGCCTTGGCTTCCTCCACCTTGATTTTGGCAAGACTGCCTTTACGAAGAAACCCCTGCGGAGTTGTCACCTCCATTTGTGCAAAGCACAGACCCTGAAACAGTCCGCCTCATTGAATACGGGCCGCGGCCACGGAGGGCCGACTCCTCCACGATCTTCACCAGACGGTCAGCCCCCGCCCTGGCAGAGCCTTCTCCTCCCTCCGCGTTTCAGCCACCGCACGTGCATGATAAATCGCCGTGTTCAGGCCAACTCCTCCTTCCTGAGGCACAACGCTCCTTTGCACCTGCTGCCCCTCACTTGGCTCAGTCCTACCCTCCTCCACCGCCACTTGAGGCCTTTGGGGCGGCCAGCCTCAGGCCTGGGGTCACCCTTGCCACAGGGGTCTCCACCCCAACTGGAGCCTTCTTCACCTTCTTAGCTCCAGGCTCCCCTGCAGCCTCTTCTGGAGCACTTCTCTTCTTCTTCTTCTTCAGAGCCTCCCCCTCCTTCCTGGCCCTCTCCTTTACAGGGTCCACAGGGGGCTTTCGTGGCTCGAAGGTGGTTAAGTCCTTCCCTCCCCCAGGCAGTGTGGGCCAGCTTTGATCCTCTCCTTCACAATTGGTTAGGCAGGTCGGTCGTCCTGAGCTTTCTTGAGCCTAGTAGCTCTGGCAAGAAGGGCTTGATCCTCAGCCTCCTACGCCTCCCTCCTTGCTTCTAATTCCGCTCGGTCCAGATCTCCTTTGGTCGGCTGAGGACCCAGTCCTGCCTCAAACAGTGCAGACGGTTGTACGAGCTCGTCCTACCTAGCCTTCTCATTTTCCCTCCATTCTTTCACCCTTTTCACCCTCTCCTCTGCCTCAGCCCCCAACTTTGCCTCCACCGTCTTGATTGGCACCTTCCAGATGGTGCGCACCCCAACCCCTCCGTTGCCAGAAACATAGAACCACCTTGCACGCCACCCCTTAATCGACGTAGGTAGACCAGCCACCAACCCCTTCCCCACCACCGCCTGAAGTGTGACCCACGTTTCTTGCTGACCAGAGGCTTTGTAGCAAGCGAAGAACTCCTCCACTGCCATCGCCTTCCCCTCATTTGCCTTCCGCCACGCACTCGCACAGGCCAGCAGGATCTTCCAGGCATTGGGCATCAACTGGCCCGGCGCTACTTCCAGGTGGTTGAGCACGTCCACCACTATTTGAGGCAGCGGCAGCCTCAATCCCCCCTTCAGAGCCTCCTCGTACAGGGAGAACTCCCCTGGCCTGCTGTCCGATGGCCTCTCCGTTGATGTTGGCAACAGCAACTCCACTTCTGCTGGAATCTGGTACTTCTCGCGGATAGCTTCCAACTCCGCCTCAGTTATCGTTGATTTGTCAGGCTTTGTATGCCAATGATCTGGCCCCACCTGACTGATGGGCGTCGGAGCCGCCAACAGGGTGGAACCATAGAACGGCATCGCTGGCTCCTCCACCCTCGCGACTCTGTATTGCGCCGCTAACTCCACTGCATCGTCCTCCCCCAGCGGATCCCCCGCCACATTTCGACTCTCCTCTTGCGCCATTTCCAAAGTATGTCTACGAATCGCTTCTGATGCAGGGCCTAAGAACTCGAAGAAATGCTCTAATGGAGTATCGCGAGCGACGAAGGGCGTGATACTTGGAATATCTCGATTTTTTGAGAACAAGTAAGTAAATCGAATAATACCAAAAGCCCACGGTTTACCCGTATTCCAAGGATCCCAATTAATTTCCGCCAGTTTGCCAAACTTTTGAAATTGCCTGCGAAAGCTGTCCTTTCAATACCATCATCACCTAACGTTTCATTTTTGATCCAACGCTTGGCCTTTTGCCTCCCTGCCACGTGTGCGACCGTGATGCACTGACTCCAGCCCTTACCCTGTCTTTTCCACTGACATCACGTGGCACGCCGCCTGTTGAGCCCCGTGCCCTCCTACTCGGACAGCCTCACGGTCGGCCTCTCCCGCTCGGCCAGCCTCACGATCGGCCCCTCCCGCTCGGCCAGCCTTACGATCGGTCTCTCCCGCTCGACCAGCCTCACGATCGGCCTCTCCCGCTCGACCAGCCTCACGATCGGCCTCTCCTGCTCGGACTGCCTCACGGTCGGCCGTCCTCACGGTCGGCACGACCCGCACTTCCCTCCGCCATTGCTATTCCCTTCGTTGGTCTGAAGCTGCACTCGGGAATGGGGGACTACTGACATGGCTAGGCCCATGAAGATTACAGCCCATAGTGAGCAACCTTAACCCCATCACTTGGAGCCCACAGCAAGACCCGATTGGCAAAGCCCAAGACAGCTGGAGTCCAACTGGGAATGGAGGGCCACTGACATTCAGACACACGCAGTGAGAGCGAGGCATTGAGCCACATCAGCAGACAAAGATCTGCAAAGTTATTGCCCACAGCACATCACCATTAATGCAATCCATCACAACATTTATTGCGATAGCACCCCTCAGCCGGAACAGGACCCCCTTACCCTGAACAAGGCAAGCTACGACACAAGCTTTCGACGGTGAGGGCAGGTCGGCAGAGACAGTGAAATGATTACCAGGA
This sequence comes from Camellia lanceoleosa, assembly GCA_025200525.1. NCBI lineage: Eukaryota > Viridiplantae > Streptophyta > Magnoliopsida > Ericales > Theaceae > Camellia > Camellia lanceoleosa. Next base: position 130,769,739 of record CM045765.1, read on the forward strand.
GATATAAGCAAAGATGAAAGACAAGAAGAAGGTTAAGCTTTTCTAACTCCTATCTCTCTCACTCTCTCTATCTCTATCGCCCAGACACTAACTTGTTCGTCGGAGGGTTCACTGGGGGACTACCCCGTTCCCCATTGAACTTGCTTGCAGGTTACTCCGGCGAGATTTCGACATCCCGACCCAGATTCAGGGAGCTTGGACCAGTCCGACCCATCCACTTAGACGAACTGCATTATCAGTTTTGGTGTTTGTGGGTGGTTCTTCAACAACTCTTAATAGTATACTAGCATATGATTGGACAGTTTTCTCGATGCCAAGTTAGTTGGTATTGATGTGGTTCGCTATGATATTTTTTATACTCATCGTCTTTTTTTCCTTTATTGATATAATAGTCTTCTGATTCATCAATAAAGTTACTTTTCGTTGCTGATAAAAAAGAATTCTCCAAAGTGTTGCCAGTGCCATCAAGAAATAAATTGGACCAAGTGAATGGGATTAAAAATGTAGCGTAATGTTCGGTCTAACATAATTTGTCTACTACGATCTATAATATCATAGATAAGATGGGACTCTCAAAAAAATTACGAAATAAAAATTATCTTAATAAATTGACAAAATTTCATGTTTAGACAATAAAATTTGTATTTTATAAAATAAAATTGTCACATTATTTTGTAGAAGATTTGTACAAAAATTAATATTTTGACAATTTGCCGTTTGAAATACGTAACAATGTACAATTTCACATTACAAAGCCAAGTATATTAGATATTAAGGTTTCGTTTGGAAAGTGGTTTAACTTTTTGACTTTTTAAATTTTTTGATTATTTTTGCTTGGGGTTAAAAAGTCTGATTTAGGAAGGACTTTTGGCTTTTTTATTTGTTTTGTGAGAGAAAGAATATAATGATTATGGGTTGGATGTGATGTTTTGTCTTATTGGACCAAAAAATCTATTTTGTTTTTTGTGACCATTTTAGCCAAAAAAGCCACAAAACCTACTTCCCAAACATAGGCTAAGGGTTTGTTTGAGATTTTTTTTTTAACTTGACTTTTTGATTTTTTTGATTAATGTAGCTTGGTTAAATTAGTTCTATTTATTAAAAATTAATATTTTGATTTTTTAATCTGACTTTTTTTTTGACTTTTTATTTTTTTTAAGAGAAAAAGTAAAATAATTATGATTTGGATGTGATATTTTATCTTATTAATTTATTTAGCTAATTTTATATTTCAATAATACTACAGACTCCTAAAAAACACAGCTCCACAACCCCCACCCACCTGTGATTGGTTCAGGAAGGGAAAAAAAAGCACATGATTGATCTATATTATTTTGGGGGTTATAAGGGTCTCCAACTTTGAGAATTCTGAGCATTTTTGTTTTATCTTTTTATATTTTTTTTAATCCTAACTTAAATAAAAATGAGAACTAAGGCTAAGTTTGAGATGTAGAGAATAATCCAAAAAGTTACTCAAAAAGTTAAAAAGTTAACACTATTTACCAAAAGTCAACAATTACGGCTACACAACTCCCAATTTAAATTTTCCTCTAAAAACTAATTTTTATAATTTTTTATTACACATTTTTTCATAAAAAGTCAAAAAGTTAACCCAAACATCTATATTTTCAACCTCACTTTTTTAGTCAAAAAAGACAAAAAATGCACTTATTTAGTCTTCCCAAACAAGGCCTAAAATTTGATTGAGATTATAAAACAAATGATTGAAATCTAATTTTAGCCAAAAATTATCCAGTCAAAAAAAAAAAAAAAAACCCAAAAATTAACACAAGTCAAAACTCAAATAATTGAACCCGTTTTACCGTGAAGTGGTCTCATCTACGCACTTCGAACATTGCATATAAGACAAAACCACTATAAACTATTTTATATGCATGTTATGTATATCAAATAAGGAAACTTATCCACTGAGATATGTTTTTTGATAGGTGATTTTATGGTAAATTAAATTTGTGTAATATGAAATTTATATATATTGTTAGAATGGCAGAGAGAGAAAATAATATGTATTGTATTGAATGTATTTATCCTATTTAATAGAAGACTTGTATATATAAGCTGAGAAAAATAATCTTGTTAGAAACAGAATGAGTATTTTATAAGAAACCTGATTATGGTTATTTCCAAATATATTTAAGAATATATACCATATGTACATCAACATCCCTCTCAAACTTAAGGAAGATAAACATCTTGAGTTTGGAAAGAGAAACTAAAATATAAAATAAAACTAAAAAATAAAATAAAAGGAAAATAAATTACAAAGTCTGAATGGGAATACAAGGATACTTGAGATAGATCAGAGAATGAAGCTAATGCTGGAAGACAATTTATGGTCATGTCGAACCATTGCAGGAACTAGCTGAAACTAATCCTGGGACATGAGACAGTTTATGGTTATGTTGGACCGTTGAAAGAACTGGCCGAAACTAATGCCGAGACAGTTTAAGGTCATGCTGGACCATTGTAGCAGCTAATTGAAATTAATGTTGGGACAATTTAAAGGGGTCATGTCGGACTAATATAGAGAACTAGATGTCAGTACAGTTTAAAGAGGTCATGTCAGACCGTTGTAGAGACTAATTGGAATCAATGTCGGGATAATTTAAACGGGTCATGCCGAATCAATATAGAGAACTAGATGTCAAGACCAACAAACGTGATACACACATAACTTCTAACGTAGTGCTGAATGATGAGGGTAACAGATGACTGAGTGCGCCAGGGACGGCTTGGATGGTGCGCAATGCAACTTAAGTTATATACTAGAAAAGGTGGCTTGGATTGTGCGCTAGGGAGGACGGCTTGAATTGTGCGCCGGAAGGGATGACTTGGGTGATGTTCAAGGGACGACTTGGGTGGTGCGCCAAAAAGGGCGGCTTGGGTGGTTTGCATGGTGTATAACCATACTCACCATGATATATGTATAATTTTTTTATTTTTTAGAGGAAATACAATTCATTCAATACCAAAAAAAATATAGGATATGAATAAATTAATGGACAGAGTAAGAGATCACCACGAAGCGATATAGGAAAATAAAATATGGTCGTAAAATGAGTTGAGATCTGGTGGGCGGCCAAGACAAGGCTACCGCCCGATGAAGCGAAATTACTAAATATTTAACCTAATTCTGATACTATGTTAGAATAGTAGAGATTGTATTGTATTAATGTATTTATCATATATAATAGAAGGCCTGTATATATAGGTTGAGAAAAAGAATCCTACTAAAAGCTAACTATGAGAAAGCGTATTCTACAAGAAACCTAACTATGATTATTTTTAAATATCTTTAAGAAATCAATACCTAACATATCTAGGAGACCATATATACATTAACATATATAATAATTTACATCATTGATAATTATAGATAATTTTTAAATGATTAAGTTTGAATTCCTATAATATCACTATGTATATATATATAGTTAGTAGAACACCTTAAACCCAAAACAAATCCAATTGCCATAAGCTGCCATGGATGTTCTTAATATCTCAGTCACAAACACTTCCATAGCTTTAGCCTTTACTTCAGTCCTACTTCTCTACTATTTACTACACAGATCTAAAACTTCCAAGGCAATTTCACCCCCAGAAGCTGGTGGTGCATGGCCGATACTAGGCCACCTCCACCTCCTCGGTGGCTCTCAACTACCCCACAAAACCTTAGCTTCCATGTCCGACAAATACGGACCCATTTTCACCATCCGCCTCGGCCTCCACCGAGCTGTGGTGGTGAGCAATTGGGAGATAGCCAAAGAATGCTTCACCACCCACGACATAGCAGTTTCGTCTCGCCCCAAATTCATCGCCGCTGAACACCTCAGCTACAACCACGCCATGTTCGCGTTCTCCCCATACGGCTCATACTGGCGCGAGCTCCGCAAGATAATCTCGCTTGAGCTCGTCGGTCACCGCCGGCTCGAGCAGTTCAAGCACGTCCGAGTCTCCGAAACTGACACCGCCATTAAAGAGCTTCACAAGGTTTGGAGAGAAAAGAGAGATAGCTCCGGGACGATTATGGTGGAGATGAAGCAGTGGTTTGCGGAGTTGACTCTCAACGTGGTGTTTAGAATGGTCGCCGGAAAGAGGTATTGATACTGATATTGATATTGATTGACGCAACATAAAACGTAAACAGTAGTAAAATCGCACACCAAAATAAAAATAGTAATGCTACGTATCATGAAAAAGTTTTTATGAAAATAATCATGAAAGTTTTATGATTCTTAGATTACACTTAGAATAAAGCATCACACACTAATCAAGATAATTCAAAGATCATAAATTTTTCATGATCATTTTGATGAAAAAATTTTCATGATCCCTAATTTTTCTCAAATAAAAATTAATTCTTGTAGAGTAAGAAAATAAATAAAATAAGAAAACTAATGTGTTTGGTCAAGTTTTGATAAAGAATTTGTGAAGAGATTTAGAAAGATAAAAAAAAAAAAAGGATATAAAATTAGGGGAAATATAAAGTTCGTTTGACATAGCTAATATTAATTTTTTTTTTGTGCCGGGACTCTTGTAGTCTGACTTTATTAATCTCGTTTGGTTTAGATTTTTTGACTTTTGTAAAAAAAAAGTATTATGATTATAAATTGAATGTGATATTTTATCTTATTAGTTTATTTAATCTATTTTTGTCATTTTGTATTTTTTTAGCCTCAAAATAATAGTCAAACTAGGACTAAGTATATTTTATTCACATTTTATTTATCTTTTTTTTTTCCTTTCTAAATCTCTTACTAAATCCCTAACCAAATGCAACGCTTACTAAATCTCTAACCAACAATGATTCATCCCCCTTTTTCTCTCACCCCCTTTGACTCCCTCTCTCTCTCTCATTGGTTACTTTTTGTTTTTTCTTTTCTTTTTTTTTTCTACTCCTCCAATCACCGCCTGCCACGTGACAAAGGTGGGGTGAGGGGTGACCCCCAAAAGGAGGTCCCAAGCATTATTCATCTCTAACCAAATACAGCGGAAATAAATAGAAAAGTAAAATCTTAGTCTTAAACAATAATTCTAACTAAATACTAAATAACAAAATAAAATTTATAACTTTTAAATTTCAATCTACATCAGGTATTTTGGCAGCGGTAGCGGTGGTGATGACGAGGAGGAGGCGCGGCGGTGTCAGAAGGCGTTTAGGGATTTCTTCAAGTATTTGGGGCTGTTTTTGGTGTCTGATGCATTACCATTTCTGAGGTGGTTGGACTTGGGTGGACATGAAAAGGCCATGAAAGAGACTGCGAAGGAAATGGACTGTCTTGTGGGGGGTTGGTTGAAGGAGCACCGTCGCAAGAGAGATTCCGGTGATTTTAACGGCGAGCAGGACTTCATGGACGTGATGGTGTCAACTCTTGAACACACTGACCTTGCTGGGTACGATATTGACGTCATCAACAAGGCCACGTGCTTGGTAAGTTTTCTTCCTCTGGGCCAGGCTCGTTGGACTGGACCCGTGTAGTGAAGATTCGTGGACTTGTGACCCATTTTTTTGGTGGTTGGTGATATGAAGTTTTCATCTTATATATTTTTGTATATATTATTACTTACAAAATTAAATTGATCTGGTTAACATTATTATTATATTTATTTTTATAAATAGTAACAAAGTATGCTTTTCAAATAGATTGTCTATTTATCTGAAAATAAATATTATAAACTTGCGTAATTACGATTACCAAGTTATTTGTTTTAATATATAATTTATACACATATATTTATATTATAAATAATTTAAATTATTAAAATAAGATCCGAATTGTAAAAGCGTGTTATAAACTATTTATAATTTTAAAATCTTTTTAATTTATGCAGTAAAGGTATAGGTTGACAAGATCCTAAATCTATATATATATATATATATATTTTAATTTTGAATTTAAAATAAAAGGAGAGGGCTTTCCCCAATTGAAAAACCCAATTAGAGGGTGTTATTGGGCCTCCGTGAGTTCATCATAAAGCCCATATCGATGATGCAAGCCAATCAATACGTAGGGCTTGTTAAGTATTTCATCTCTGCAAAACATTACGTTGATTGTATATCGATAGACACTAGATCAAATCATATTAGTATCTACAATTTATTTAAAAAATCATACTTACCGTTAACACAAATGTGATTTGATCAAGTGATAATTGATATCCAATCAACATGATTTTTTGTCGGGATGAAGTACTTAACGAGTTTTACACATTCAACAGTTTGGATCATCGATAAGAGCTCCCTAATGGATCCACAGAGGCCCACCAATATCCTCCAATCCTATTTGAATTGGAGCGAAACCTAACCTAAAATAAAAACATGTCAATATGATTGTTTCATAATCATCCATCATGAAATGAAGGGGATTCATATCCTTTTTAATGCAATTATATGTTACTAATTTTTTGGTCCCTTTTTTTTTCAGTGTTATAAATCTTCGGTTCTTAAACTTTTTTGTTTTTTTTCTCTTTTTTAAACATGACAATATAAAATAGAAGATTCTTTTCTTATGTAATTTATTCCAAATAATAATATTTTATATTATATTATAAAAAGATGTTTTTCTGTTTGAACTAAAGAAATTTCAGGTAAGAGGGCCCTCATTACAACGTTTCAATGCTCTTCTCTAGTTATAAATAAATAAACGTGAATCCGGTGTTTATCCTTGCTTTATTTTACACAATAAATAATGGGGGCAGCTTGCCTCCCGTCCTTAATCGGATTAGACAATGCCGTTCGACCTACAGAGCCTACCATAAATTTTATTTTGATAATTCAAATTATTTAATGTGTAGAACTTATCGAGTAGTATATGTCTGTAAAAAAATTATATTGATCAGATGTCAATAATTATCTTATCATATCAGTATTTTATCAACCGTTAATTTGTTCACCGTCTATTTTTTTTTTTTTTGTACAAAACTGATTTGATCACATAACTATCGATATCCAATCAACGTGATTTTTTTACAGGCATATAGTACTCGATGAGTTCTATATATTCAACAATTCGGATTATCAAAACAAGACCCATGGTAAGCCCCCACGGGTCGAATAGCACTATCCAATTTAATTAAGGACTGGAGACAAGCTGCTCCCATAAATAATCAACCACTAATACAAGACCAGTAAAAAGTTTTTAGTGAAAAATCTAGTTGGCCGATAAGGATCAAATTATTTTGTCGAATTTTCTGTTCACACATAATTTTCTTTGGCACTAGTTACCAAGTGTCCTATGTGTATTGCTTAATGTTAGGAAGTATGTAAAAATTCTCCACAGAATATAAAAATGTTAAAAAGTGTCTCGAATTCAGTAAAATTACACTAGAATTAATGAAAAGTATATTGTATTATACAAATATTTAATTTTTTACTTGTACCTTAAAAACACTTATTAGCAAGACTGATATTTTATTAATAATTTTTTCTTCATTCCAAGTTGAACATGATGTCAAACACAACCAAGTTTCAAATGATCATCACACTCAACACTACTCAAATTGCCTATGGGCACTACCTTTTAATTTGCTAATAGTTGCTGGCTTTACGATTTGTAGATTTTGATCACTGGAGGTGCCGATACAACTGCAGAAATGCTGACATGGGCACTCTCATTACTAATGAACAATCGCCACGTATTAAAGAAAGCTCAAGAAGAAGTGGACATCCATATCGGTAAGGAAAGACAAGTGGACGAAACAGATATCGAAAAACTAGTATACCTCCAAGCCATAGTTAAAGAGACATTAAGGTTGTATCCAGCAGGCCCACTATCAGGCCCAAGAGAATTCACAGAGGATTGCATTATTGGTGGATACCATGTCTCCAAAGGCACACGCCTAACTCTAAACTTATGGAAGCTCCAAAGGGACCCAACTATATGGCCAGAGCCATCGGAGTTTCAACCGGAGAGGTTCCTTACAAGCCACAAACATGTTGATGTCAAGGGTCAACAATTTGAGTTGATCCCCTTTGGAGCTGGAAGAAGGGTGTGCCCTGGAACATCATTCGGCCTCCAAATGTTGCACTTGGTGCTAGCTAGGTTTCTCCATGGCTTCGAGCTTTCGACTCCATCCAATGCACTAATTGATATGACTGAGAGCGCTGGACTAACAAATCTCAAAGTCACTCCACTGAAAGTACTTGTCACCCCTCGTTTATCTCCTAATCTTTATTAATAGCTTGTCAACGATTAAAAATAATAATGTTATTATGTGCACAAAATATCGTCTCAAAAAAAAAAAAAAAAAAAAAAAAGGGCAAAAAAGCACAAAAAAATCAATGTGTAATTTAAATTCATTTTTGATGTAAGTGGTACTCAAAATGAATCTAAATTCCATATTGATTTTTATTTGCATATTACTCTGTGTGTGTGTGTGTTTTTTTTTTTTTTTTTTTTCAGGGCATGTAAAAATATTATTGTGTGTGTTTTTTTTTTTCTTTTTCTTTTTTCAGTACATGTAAAATTAGCAAAATTAAAATGCTGTGTGAAATTAACAACCTATCGCCCTTGCTGGTTTAGAACAGTGCCAATTGCATGTGATTAGAATAGGGTAGTTATCAGGGCAACATTAGGAGAAAACTATGAGGGGTTTATGGATCTTCTGTTTTTGTGAAAAACTATATTTACCATTAATATTTTTAAAATAGATATCGTATTTTATATATAAAATAATTTCCTAGTATAAAAGATATGTATCACATTCTTTTACTATCTTACATTCTTTTTTTATTTTCTACCCAAAGTTTTTTTTTTTTTTTTTTAGAGATAACTTCTATAGTACTTGATTTTTTTGTGTATATATATAATTTATATATCATATTATATATATGTGCATTTGTATATATAGTAAAAAAATTATTTATCTTTAACTCCTCCAATGATAAAATTCGAATTCCATCTCTAATAGTAATATATATTTTTATTCTACATGATTGGACTTTGTAAACGTTGAAAGGAAGGTAAAAGATTTACTATTTTTTTTTGTTTGTTTGTCTGTTTTTTTATGACCAAAAAACTACCTAAAGGTTTATGAGCAAGGCAAGTAAATTTATTAACTTATCCAATGTTTTGTGCATTTCTTATTCTTTTTCTTTTTTATTATAGAATTTTTATTTTTATATTTGAAAAAATCTCCAACACAAATACACAAATATTTCTTATTTTATATCCTATCAATTATAACCACATCTTACATTTCATGCAAGTGACAACCAAAAAACAAATTGGCCTTTTATTGTTTTAAAATGAAACTCTATGTGGGTTAGCCAATTGAAAGAATTGCTTTATATCTTCTCTCTTTTCCTTTTCTCTGGCACCAATGCAGATCAAAGTTGTAACTGAAAACAAATCCACTTTCAAGTTTTCCTTGTGAAGTTAATTAGAAAATAACATTAATAATTTGCTTGGGTATAGATAATTCTATACAAATGTGTTCACAAATAGATTTTCAATAGTTCATTTTTAAAATAAATATTTAACCACCAAAGAGTAACCAACCTCAACCACTTGTTAGGGAAAATCGATGTGATTCCCCATAAGTAAATCAATCAATGGGAATAAAAACTAATGCGAAAAAATTAAATCAAAGGCAACACAAGAATTTTACGTGGTTCCCTCAATGTGAGGTACGTCCACGGGGTCGAAATCCGATTCCACTATCAACCAAATAAGTTTCAAACGATTACAAACGAGACACTAATGGTCTCACTAAACCACCCTTAGGTGAATTCCAAATAATCACAAATAAACAAGAGGAAAGACCTCACCAAATAGATGAACCAAAATCTTCAGAACCAGAGTTGAAGAAGACCCAAAATAACGAACCAAATCAACTCCACCAAAACACCCAAACAAAGATGCACTCAAATCAATTTTGATGCTGCTTCACAAAAGCCATCCGAAGCACTATCTCACCAAAGACAAGTATATGCTACTCCTTGACAAAAACGGCTCACATAAACAATATATTTCTATATTGCTAATTCTAGGGTTTGTTTTATCAAAATCCTAACTGTAACCAAATTGGATTGGGCCTCCACAAATATAATATATAAAAATATATTATACTAAACCAAGCCAAATTAAAACTCTTTTTCCAAAACCAATTGGGTCCCACACTCCAATAAGGAGGTATATCCAACAATTCTCCCCCTACCAACTTAGGTGGAGACATCAACCATACCCGCCAAAGTTCGACACTTTAAATGTTTGTCCCTCGACAAAGTCTTTGTCAACATATCTGAAATATTATCATCTGTGTGAACCTTTTCGAGTTACAACAATTTCGAATCTAACACATCACGAATCCAATGGTATCTCACATCAATGTGTTTCGATCTCGAATGAAAGGTAGAATTTTTACTCAAGTAAATAGCACTTTGACTATCACAATAAAGCACATACTTTTCTTGCTTCAAACCCAACTCTTGCAAAAATTTCTTCAACCATAACTCTTCTTTGCAAGCTTCTGTAATGGCAATAAATTCAAACCGGTAGTTGAGAGAGCAACACATTTTTATAATTTAGATTGCCATGCCACAGACTCTCCTCGCAAAAGTCATCAAATACCAAGTAGATTTCCTAGAATCAATATCACCAAATATGTCGAATGTGAATCCATCAAGTATCGCTTCCCATTCCCAAAACACAAACACACCTTCAAGTCCTCGAAGATATCTTAGAATCCATTTTACCGCTGCCCAATGTTCTTACCCGGATTAGAGAGAAAACGACTCACCACACCAATCGCGTGAGCAATATCCGCCTTGTACAAACCATGGCGACATCAAAGAACCAACTATCAAGCATAAGGAACTTTCAACATCTCTTCTTTGTCTTTCTCACTTGTAGGACATTGATTCGAACTAAGTTTGAAGTGACCTGCAAGTGGACAACCAACCGGCTTTGCTTTATCCATGTTAAATCTCTCAAGAACTTTCTCAATGTAGCTCTCTTGAGACAACCAAATCAGTCCCTCTTTGCGATCACGAACAATTTTCATACCAAGTATTTGCTTTGCCGGTCCCAAATCTTTCATAGCAAAGGACTTGCTCAACTCAAACTTCAACTTGTTAATCATGGTAGAATCTTGACCCACAATTAACATGTCATCAACATAAAGCAAAAGAATAATAAATTTGTCATCCGAAAAATTTTTCACAAACACACAATGGTCCGAAGTGGTTTTAGAAAAACCATTATTCATCATGAAAGAGTCAAATTTTTTATACCATTGCCGTGGAGCTTGCTTGAGACCATACAAACTTTTCTTCAATTTGCAAACAAATTTCTCTTTCCTTTTCTCCACAAAACCTTCCGGTTGTTCCATGTAAATTTCTTCTTCAAGATCACCGTGAAGAAATGCAGTCTTTACATCAAGTTGCTCAACTTCAAGGTTCATACTTGCAGCCATGCCAAGTACAACCCGAATAGAAGACATCTTCACAACCGACGAGAAAATCTCATCAAAGTCAATACCTTTCTTTTGCCCAAAGCCTTTCACAACAAGACGCGCTTTGTACCTCAGATTCTTCCTATCATTCTTCAATTTGAAAACCCACTTATTTTTCAGAATTTTCCTCCCTTTAGGCAACTTCACTAAATCATAAGTCTGGTTTTCAAGTAAGGAATTCATCTCCTTGTCCATAGCCTTTTTCCAATCACCTTTCTTTGCATGTTCAATTACTTCTTGGTAGCTCTCAGGCTCCCCTTGATCAGAAATCAACACAAATTCATTAGGAGGATACTTTCTTGAAAGTTGTCGGTCCCTTGTAGATTTCCTCAACTCAAGTTGTGGTGACAGTACTTGAGTTGGATGCTCTTCCTCAATTTCTGGCTCAATTTCATTAGGATTAGCATCATCCTCCACATCTTCAATAGGTGGCTGCACATCTCCCCCATTTTCATCATCAACTGAAGATGAAGGAGATGGATCTATATCAATGAGATCACTAGTTTTTGGCTCTGGTTGATCACCTTTACCAAAGTCTTCAATTGTTTGGTCTTCAAGAAACACAACATCACGACTTCGAATGACTTTCTTGTCGACCGGATCCCATAATCTATACCCGAACTCATCACGCCTATAGCCAAAAAAAATACATTGTCTTGACTTACTATCAAGTTTAGACCTCTCATCCTTTGGAATGTGAACAAAAGCTCGGCAACCAAACACTCTCAAGTGCTCATAAGACACATATTTGCCAGTCCAAACTCTTTCAGGAACATCACCATTCAAAGGATAGCAAGGAGACAAATTGATCACGTCAACCGCTGTACTCATTGCCTCACCCCAAAAGGATCTTGGCAATTTAGCTTGTGAAAGCAAACACCTTGTTCTTTCTACAATGGTGCGGTTCATCCTCTCGGCAACGCCATTTTGTTGAGGAGTCTTCTTAATCTCTTTTGATGCCGAATACCTTGGTCATGCGACAATACTCATCAAATGGCCCAATGTATTCACCACCATTGTGCGTCGGATGCACTTCAATTTCGTCTGCTTTCTTTCAACCATGGCCTGAAAATGCTTAAATACTTCTAGAACTTGATCTTTATTTTTAGTAGATAAGCCCAGACTTTCCTTGAATAATCATCAATGAAAGTAATAAAATAAAGTGCACCACCATGTGTTCTAACTTTTAAAGGACTACAAACATCCGAATGAATTAACTCCAACACATTTTCTTTTCTAGAAGCAACATTTTTATGAAAAGAAACTCTATGTTGTTTACCCGCCAAACAATGAACACAAGTTTTAAGATGTGTACCTTTCAAACCGGGTAGAAGCTCTTTCTTGAACAATACTTGCAGCCCCTTTTCACTCATGTGGCCAAGCCGCTTGTGCCAGAATTCGGTAGAAGTATCATCTTTAAGTGCATTGACAACACCTTTATAAATTTTTCCTTGGATCGAATAAAGTGTATGAGTCTTCTTGCACTTAGCCACCACCAAAGAACCCTTTGTGAGCTTCCATATTCCATCACCAAATTTGTTGTTGAAGCTTTCATCATCTAGCTTCCCAGTAGAGATTAAATTGAGGCGAATGTCGGGAACATGCCTCACATCTTTAAGCAACAATTTACAGCCCAAATTTGTTTCCAAGCAAACATCACCCATGCCGATAATCTTGGACAAACCTTCATTACCCATTCGAACAGAACCATAATCTCCTTCGGTATAGGTAGTGAAGAAATCAACTCGAGAAGTCACATGAAAAGAAGCACCAGAATCAATCACCCAACTGCTCTCTTGGCCCACAAAATTGATACAATCATCTTCACAAACGACCATGAGATCATCGGTAGTAACTGCCGTTGTGTCTTCTTGCTTCTTATCCACACTTTTGTCACGCCTTTTCTCCTTGTTCTTGAGCTTTCGGCATTCCCGCTTCATGTGCCCTTTCTCATGGCAATAATAACACTCAACGTCTTTCTTTGAAAGAGAACCATCCCTTGACTTGTCACGGCTTTGATCACGACCATGAGGAGTCTTACTCCTCCCCCTTGTTTTGCTTCGGCCTCTCACAACAAATGCTTCCGAATGAGAGGAACTGGCTGATTTTCTTCTAGTTTCTTCATTCAACAAGCTACTAATGACTTGGCCCATTGTGACAACTCCATCGGATGCCGAATTACTAACTGTTACAACTAAAGTCTCCTAACTTTCAGGCAAAGAACTAAGTAGCATCAAAGCCTGCAACTCATTATCAAAAATAATTTTCATAGAAGCAAGTTGGTTAACAATACTCTTTATTTCATTCAGATGTTCCGGAATAGGGCTGCCCTCTTTATATTTTAAATTAACCAACTTACGAAACAGAAAGGTTTTATTTGTGGCTGATTTTTTATCATAAAGACTCTCTAATTTTTTCCATAAATCATGTGCTGAAATTTCAGTAGCAACATGATGAAACACACTGTCATCAATCCATTGACGGATAACACAAACGGCTTTTCGATTAAGTCTCTTCCACTCATCATCTTTCATATCAGCAGGTTTGCCACTATCACCCTTAATGGGTCCATACAAGTCTTTACAAAATAATAGGTCCTCCATTTTAGTTTTCCAAGTTACCCAATTGCTTCCATTGAAGCTAGACATACGACCCACATTCCCCTCCATTGATTTAAACAAATAAATAAATCCAAATAAACCGTATGCTCTGATACCAGTTGTTAGGGAAAATCGATATGATTCTCCACAAGTAAATCAATCAATGGGAATAAAAACTAATGCGGAAAAATTAAATCAAAGGCAACACAAAAATTTTACGTGGTTCCCTCAATGTGAGGTACGTCCACGGGATCGAAATCCGATTCCACTATCAACCAAATAAGTTCCAAACGATTACAAACGAGACACTAATGGTTTCACAAAACCACCCTTAGGTGAATTCCAAATAATCACAAATAAACAAGAGGAAAGACCTCACCAAATAGATGAACCAAAATCTTCAGAACCAAAGTTGAAGAAAACCCAAAATAACGAACCAAATCAACTCCACCAAAACACCCAAACAAAGATGCACTCAAATCAATTTTGATGCTGCTTCACAAAAGCCATCCGAAGCACTATATCACCAAAGACAAGTATATGCTACTCCTTGACAAAAACAGCTCACATAAACAATATATTTCTATATTCTTAATTCTAGGATTTGTTTTATCAAAATCCTAACTGTAACCAAATTGGATTGGGCCTCCATAAATATAATATATAAAAATATATTATACTAAACCAAGCCAAATTAAAACTCTTTTTCCAAAATTAATTAAGTCCTACACTCTAATAAAAAGGTATACCCAACACCACTATGTCTGAAGTTTGATTCTTCTTCTAGTAAGTAATTGTAGTAAAGCTTCATATAATTTTTCTATCCAGGTGCGCGTAGTGTGCATTTTCTCAAATACCCTTTTTTTTTTTTTTTCAAATGGCTAAGCATATGAGCATAATATTATAATTTATTTAGCATTCAGGAGACTTGATCTTGATGTGATTTTTCATTGGGTATCGTTTTATTTTGCCGGAAATTATATTTTTAGAGATTGTTTGGGATATCCTAAATAAATGTATTTTTTGACTTTTTAGAATAAAAAATTGAGAAAAAAAATATGGTTGTTTGGGTTAACTTTTTGACTTTTTTATGAAAAAATGTGTATTAAAAAATTGTATAAATTAGTGTGTAGGGAAAAATTAAGATTGAGAGTTGTACAGTCGTAATTTTTGACTTTTGGTGAATAGTGATAACTTTTTAACTTTTTGAGTAACTTTTTGACTTTTTGACCACATGTCAAACTTGGCCTTAATTGACCACAGCATCAAAAGGGAAGTAGAGGTTCATTCATAATTTTTTAGAAATTCAAATAGCTCAAAACCCTAATAAATTTGGAAGAATGGTGTATGTTTAAACTTTAGAAGCAACTACTACTTGGTTCCAAATCACAGGAGCATAATGAATCCATGCATGAATTTTTGAACATATCTGGCTAAAAAATTCTAACAAATATTTGCAACATCACAAATGATTGTAAAATCGGTTCCCATTCTTTATTAAATTTTATTTCTATTCCAATCTCTCGACAAAATCCTGCAATCAAACAACTTTAATTGTGCCAAGCTTATCAGTGCCACTAATGAAACTATAATAGCCAACAATTGACAGCAAAATGACAAATATATTCACAATAAAAACATTTACAAGGGAAATTTTAAAAAAAAAAATTAGGACCGACTAACCACCAATACACTAACAACCATTCCACCAAAATCACATAGCCACTATAAGAAATTAAGATTTTAGAGACAAATTTTTAGGGGTAAAAATAATTTGTCTGCAAAAATTATACTTTTAAGAACAAAATAAAGGAATTTTGAAAAAAAAAAGTATATTTAATCATATTATTACATTTTTGAGACAAATCTATTTGGTTGCAAAAGGATTAGTGACATTTTACCTACAATTTTTGTTGGTCCCCAATAAACTCAACTAATACATTATTTTATTTTATTTGCATTCTTGAACTTCAGTAGTTGGGATTTCATTCAAACCAATTAGAATTGTGAATAATATAGAATAGAATTGTGATAAATAAATCGAAATTCTATATCATAATATATCGTATTGCTATATTTATTGTTATGTTCTATAATATTCAAGTTCTTGTGAAACTCTTTTTGGTTGCAGATTGTGGAGGCAAAAGTTCACCAATTGGATTTTTCACTTGAACGCATTTTTTTGTTGTAAAAGGAAACAATGGTAATCTATGTCAAAATATGTTTGCACTTAAATATCATTTTGAGATTACGGATTTTTTTTTTTTTTTTTTACTATTTTAAATATTTTGCTTTTCCTCTCCTATTTTAACTGCTGGTAATCAATTTTTTGGCATGTTTGTATGGAATCCATGTTTGAGAATTGTTGGTGATAATTACAAATAATACACCAGAAAATACAAATAATAAAATTATAATAACTTATTACTAGAGCTGAGGCGCGGGAAACCCGCTCTCTTTAAGGAGATTCAAGCCCTCTGCGGTTAGGCAAAGCCTCACACCGGTGCAGCAGAAAAACCTTGACTTGTCCCCCCAGGATACAACAGCCCGACTAAGTCGTATGGTTCACCAATACTGCACAATTAGTTGAACCCAAAGCTTTATCACACACACCCTTTTTTATTTGCCTGATAATCTCATTCAAGACATAACCAAACAACCAAGACTTCTTCACTTCTTATATAATTCAAAATATGACACAAGTTAATATATGTATTAGAAATGAAACCTTGATAAGGAACGGATGGACTAAGGATAAGCATGGAGACTAAGAAGACTTTGACTGAAAGTCTTGGCAAAGACTTAACTTGTAAGATTTTGGAAGGATAAGCTTTGATGGATAAGTTAGAGACTTGACCAAGAAAGCTTACTAAGGAAGGAAAGGATAGGAAACTTAGCTTGGAAGTCAGGGAGATTAGGAAGACAAGAGGAAGACCTGATGGAAACCAATATCACAATATAATATTAAAATACCCGCTAACATTCCCCCACCTATTTTAATATTATAGGAAACAAAAACTGAGATTATTAGGCAAATAAGGATATTATGCATCATAGTAGGTGTGCTCTGCATTGAACCTCCATTAGTGTAACAATAATATCTCCTCCAGAGCCAATAGTATGCTCAGCATTGAACTATGACTACTTAAGGGAAATAAATAATTATTGTACACACATAATATTCCAGGTGTTCACAAAAGCTTTAAAAGCCAGCACGTTACGGCCTTGTGCGATCCCAGGATTCATGAGTGTATTTGAGAATTAGCCCAAATCTCATAGGTAGCGGCCTCACTACCACACTCACATAGGTGAATTCTGTAAAGGGTGCTCCTGTAACTATGACACCCCACTCAATAAGAGCTACAGAAATTCATTAAGAGTTTATTAATAACTCAACCTCTACAACGTTACAGGATAAATGCACTTACATCATAGGGATGGGTAAAAATAATTTGGTGCATTTCTCACGGCCATCATATGATCATTTTTCTCATTGAACCCAGTTACAGGATCTCTGGTCCCTAGGTTGAGTATCCTCATACATGGCTCCTACTATATTCAATGGACTTCAACCCCATCCCCTTCGATGTATTCCAGACTCTATCTCTTGCTAAGGCCTTAGTCAATGGATCTGCAAGATTATCACCATATTTAATATAATCCACATTTATGATGCCATTATTCATATAAGATCTCACAGTACTATGTTTTCTTCTGATAGGTCTGGATTTACCGTTATAATAACGGTTATTAACTCGACCAATTGCTGCGGTACTATCACAATGAATCAATATAGGTGGAATCGGTTTTTCCCAACACGAGATTTCATTTAACAAATCTCTCAACCAATTTGCTTCTTCACTAGCTGTAGCTAAAGCAATAAGCTCAGCCTCCATTGTTAAATTAGCAATAATGGTTTGTTTTTTCGATTTCCAACTTATAGCACCACTGCCCAATGTAAATAAGTAACTAGTGGTTGATAATGAATCACCTGACAAGGTATTCCAATCGGCATCACTGTAACCTTCAAGTACTGCAGGAAACTTATTATAAAACAAGCCATATTTTATAGTACCAGATAAATATTTCATAATACGCTCAATGGCTAGCCAGTGATCACGGCCAAGCTTGCTAGTAAACCTGCTAAGTACTCCAACTGCATAGGCAATGTCAGGTCTAGTACAGTCAGTCGCATAACGCAAGCTACCAATCATACTAGCATATTCCTTTTGATTAATTACATCTTCATCATTTTCAACAGGAAATAAACGCACATGAGAATCAAAAGGAGTAAGAACATGCTTGCAGTTATAAAAATTATATTTTCTCAAAATTTTCTCAACATAATGTGACTGATCAAGAAATATACCACCACAAGTTTTGGTAATTTTCATTCCCAAAATATAATTAGCCTCACCAAGATCTTTCATATCAAAATGGCTACTAAGCATATTTTTAGTTTTCACGATGATATGCAAATTAGAGCCAAATATAAGTAAATCATCAACATAGAGGCTAATAATGACATGTGAATTCTCTTCAGATTTATAATAAATGCATTTATCACATTCATTCGTTTTATAGCCATTCTCAATCATGCAGGAATCAAATTTCTCATGCCACTGTTTAAGGGCCTGTTTTAAGCCATAGAGAGATTTAACTAGCTTACACATTTTGCTTTCTTGACCGGGTTCCACAAAACCCTCAGGTTGATTCATATAGATTTCTTCACCTAGGTCTCCATTTAAAAAGGCTGTTTTAACATCCATTTGATAAATTTTTAGATCATGAATTGCAGCCACTACAATTAATAATCTAATGGATGTAACTCTAGTAACCGGAGAAAATGTATCAAAAAAGTCAAGATCTGCTTATTGTTTAAAACCTTTTGCAACAAGCCTTGCTTTATATTTATCAATAGTTCCATCCGGTTTAAGTTTTTTTCTCAAAACCCATTTACAGCCAATAGTTTTACAACCTGGTGGTAAATCTACTAAAACCCAAGTTTTATTGGATAACAATGATTCCATCTCATCATTTACAGCCTCATTCCAAAAAACAGAGTCAGGAGATGCCAAAGCTTCTTGTAAAGTTAATGGAGTTTCCTCCACATTAAAAACATGATAATCAGGGCCAAAATCTTTTTCTATTCTGGCTCTTTTACTCCTTTTAGGTTCAAAAACTATAGTATCTTGGTTTTGTAAAGGAGGAGTAGAGGAACCAGTTTCAGATAAAATATTTTCTTGATAATTTTGACCCCCACCTTTTTTAGATTTAAAAGAAAATTTTTCTTCATGAAAAATTGCATCACCTGATTCAAAAATTATTTTGTTTTCAATATCAAAAAATCTATAGGCTGTACTATTTGTTGCATATCCAAGAAAAACACAAGTGGCAGCTTTCACACCTAATTTAGGTCTTTTAGGGTCCACAAGTCTAACAAAAGCTAGACAACCCCAAACCCTCAAATATCTCAAATTTGGCTTATGCCCTTTCCACAACTCAAAAGGTGTAATTTTTGTTTTTTTATGTGGCACTCTATTCATGACATAACATGCAGTTAAAATTTCTTCTCCCTACAAATTTGAAGGAGCACCTGCTTCAATTAGCATAGCATTTGTTAAATCCATTAAAGTTCTATTTTTCCTTTCTGCTATACCATTAGATGCAGGTGAATATGGTGGAGTAGTTTCATGGATTATTCCCAAAGACTGAGCAAACGAGTTGAATCCAAAAGATTCATACTCCCGGCCTATATCACTTCTATATCTTTAATCTTTTTACCGAATTGATTTTCAACTTCAAGAAGGAATTTTTAAAATTTTTCAAAAGCATCACTTTTATTTTTCAACAAGTATACATAAGTGTATTTTGAAAAATCATCAATAAAAGTGATAAAATATCTATTTCCACCACGTGTTAAAATTCCTTCAAATTCACATAAATCAGTGTGAATTAATTCTAACAATTCAGTATTTCTCATCACACTTTTATGAGGCCTTTTAGTTATTTTTGCTTGACTGCAAACTTCACATTTCTCAAATTTATTTGTCAATCTGGGGATTAATCCTAAACTACTCATGACTCCCACATATCGGCTATTAATATGACATAGACAAGCATGCCAAAAATTCATAAAAGACAACATGTAAACAGAAACATGTGCTTTCATATTCTCAACATTTAATTTAAACATTCCATCACAGGCATATCTTTTTCCCACAAATATGCCTTTTTTAGTGATTACATATTGGTCAGATTCAATAGTCTGCTTGAAACCAGCTTTGTTGAGCAAATAACTCGACATCAAATTTTTCCTCATGGACGGTGTATACAACACATTTTTTAAAACAAGCACACGTCCAGAGGTAAAATTCAGCTCAACATCTCCACATCCGAGCACCTTGGTTAAACTGGAGTCACCAAGCATAACAGTCTTCTCCTCATTAAAAGGAGTGAAATCTTTGAACCAGACTTTATCATAGCAAACATGCCTATTGGCACCAGAGTCTGCCCACCACCCTTCCACAGATTGAACCATAAAAATATCTGTGATCATAGCCGTAAATGGTTCCTCGGTAACATTAGCCTGTGGTCGAGACTGTTGTTTCCGAAATTTGCAAGTTCGAGCAATATGCCCACTTTTGCCACACACAAAACATGTCACGTTTGTCAGATCTTGTGAAGGGGGTTCTTGGTTCCATTTATTTTGCCTCGGGTAATTTTTATTTTGTGGTCTTCTAGTATTTTTCCAAATTTTCTTAACTGGCTTCAAATGACTATTTTTATGAAATCGACCTTTATGTACAGTATTTCCAAAAGTTAAATTTACCTTTGCAGTGGAATGCTCTTGTGTCATAAGAGCATCTTGTCCTCGTGCTTCCTCCTCCACCCGAATCCGTGTGATTAGAGTCTCCAAGGACGTGTCTTTTTGCTTGTGGCGCATTGACTTCTGGAACTCCCTCCAAGATGATGGAAGTTTGTCAACAATACCTGCTACAACAAGATTATCTCCAATTTTGATGCCTTCAGATCTCACTTCAGCCACTAGGATTTGAAAATCTTGAACTTGCTCTACCACTGATTTTACATCTATCATCTGATAGCGGAAAAAACGGCTTGTAGCATATTTTTTAGCGCCTGCCTCTTCAGTGTCATATTTGTTCTGCAAGGCTTTCCAAATTTTCTTGGCAGTGGTGTAAGTAGTATCATAATAATCATAAAATTGATCTGAAAGACAATTCAAAAGATAGTATCGACATTTATACTCATCTGTGTTGCATTTTTTGATTTTCTCAAGATGAGCAGCATACTCCTCGTCGGTCATCTCTTCAGTGGGAACTTTGCTTGGATTTTTCTCGGTCAGGATATAGGCCACCTTGAGGAGACTAAGGTAGAAAAGCACCTTGCCTTTCCATCTCTTGAAATGGGCTCCCTTGAACCGGAAGGGCTTGTTGAGATCGCCGGTGTTCTCGTTGGGCTTCTCCAGTACTGGCTCCATGGATTTTTGCTTTTTGAATCTCCTTAAAATTGTTAGTGATAATTACAAACAACACACCAGAAAATACAAATAATAAAATTACAATAACTTATTATCAGGGCTGAGGCGCGGGAAACTCGCTTTCTTTAAGGAGATTCAAGCCCTCTGCGGTTAGGCAAAGCCTCACACCGGTGCAGCAGAAAAACCTTGACTTGTCCCCCCCAGGATACAACAGCCCGACTAAGTCGTATGATTCACCAATACTGCACAATTGGTTGAACCCAAAGCTTTATCACACACACCCTTTTTTATTTGCCTGATAATCTCATTCAAGACATAACCAAACAACCAAGACTTCTTCACTTCTTATATAATTCAAAATATGACACAAGTTAATATATGTATTAGAAATGAAACCTTGATAAGGAACGGATGGACTAAGGATAAGCATGGAGACTAAGAAGACTTTGACTGAAAGTCTTGGCAAAGACTTAACTTGTAAGATTTTGGAAGGATAAGCTTTGGTGGATAAGTTAGAGACTTGACCAAGAAAGCTTACTAAGGAAGGAAAGGATAGGAAACTTAGCTTGGAAGTCAGGGAGATTAGGAAGACTAAAGGAAGACCTGATGGAAACCAATATCACAATATAATATTAAAATACCCGCTAACAAGAATGAATACAAGCTACTTGCCTGATCAGGAAACAGAGTGCAAGAGGTAAAATCTCATGATCCTACCAAACTTGGCTTGACTTTTTATCATTGTTACATAGTAAAAACTTAAGTGTCTTTATCTTTGATCACGATCTACATTTTCTTCACATGCTTATTCGTTTAACTAGTTTGAAAGAGTTATTAAGAGTTATTGAACTTAACCTGATGAGTTATGTTCAGGCCCGGCCCGGACCATAGGCCCACAAGGCCATGGCTTAGGGCCCCTCAAAATAGGTCCAAAATAGGGGCCCCTCCTATTATAAGTTAGTATAATATATTGGGTATGTTTTAAATTTAAAATAAATTAAAAAAAGGCCCAAATTAACTTAATTTTTTTGACCCATTAAAAGGCCAATAGTTAAGGCCCAGCCCAACCATTTGAAAGATCCATTTTTTCTAATTCCTAACCCTATCTTCTATTAATCCAACATTCCCCACATTTGTTTGATATAGCACACACCAGCGGCATAGGGACAGAGTAACAACAAACAGATAAATTTTTTATTTATTTATTTATTTATTTATTTTCTATTCAATTAATTAAATATTTATCTTGTCTTTTGCACAATTAATTGCTATTATAATATTGGTATTTACATCATTAAGAATAATTTATTTAAATTTAATAGTTTACATCACATAATTTAAAAATTTTGTATTTTGTTAAGTGGTGGTACTCTTGTTTTGAATTTTGATTTAAAAAAATATTTTGATCTTAGCACAGCAAGCACACGTAAATTTTTTTTTTTTTTTCTATTCAATTAATTAATTTTGTTTTCTAAGTATTTTTTGTGATTTTAATACAAATCTTTTGTCCTTTACCTTAATTTTTTTTTTCATTTAATAAAAAAAAATGTGAAGGACCCCAGAAATTTAGTAGTTGATTATCGGCTTTAGGCTCAAAAATCTCAGGACCGGGCCTGGTTATGTTACACGGATGCTTCTGAATGTATGAAGTATCGTGTCAGACATTCAATCCTTGGGTGAGATTGTGGAATGTGTCCGACAATCATTTGGCAAACAGGTTTTAGTAATTTGAGTTTAACATATAACTCTGTATAAAACTTCATACCATGCATTAGATGCTATATGAAACTTTGTAAACACTATTTTACCCAAGAAAATTTAATATTCTTTAAATAAAATTCAATGCAGCAATATATCAACCAAATGTAGTTTCCAAGTATATAATTCAAGTCTCTTGTGTTTCATGGTTATATCTTTTACGAAAATTTCTTAGATAAAGTGGATTCAGAAAAGAATCGAGTTGATTAGCTATGTACTGCTTCTCGGTTTGTGTATATATCTTCATCTTCCCAATTGGCCGAGTTGGATGGTGATCTATGTCACGGTCTTGAGATGGAGCCTTGATATTGAGAGACATCTCAGTGAAGGAAACAAAAAAGGGAAGTAGTTATTATTTGCCATTTTTTTTTTTCATTTTTTTTGGCTCAGAAACCTATACAACTTTGTTCATATTATGAATGACTACACTAATAATGTAATCATGATTTGTTTTTTGTTTTTTTATTTCCATTGTAATGATGTAATTGTATTGATAAGTTATATCAATTAATGAACTGAATTGTCATTGAAATTATGAGGTTGAAATGTTAGATTAAATTTTATGAGATGAACAATATTATGCTTTGTGAGTATGTCGATGAATTAGAAGAGCACTTTCCTTTTGCTATATGATGATAGAAGCTGGTTTTTGCTTTTGCTTTTGCTTTTGCTTTTACTTTTAAATTATGAATAATTTGATAAAATCAAAAAGCAAAAAAAAAAAATTATCAAACTTTTAGAGACCAATTTTAGTTGTTTCAAAAAAATTATAACTTTTAGAGACCACTTTTAATTGTTTCAAAAATTAAAACTTTTAGAGACCAACTTTTTTTGTCTGAAAAACTAACTTTTTTTTACCGTAGAGTTGTAATAGACATTTAGAGACAAATTTTAGTTGTCTCAAAACAAAAACTTTTTGCAACCACATATTTTTGTCTCTAAAAATCTATTTATAACCCGTGAAGGGGTCTTGCGCCCGCGACCAAGATGGTTGTGCCCGCGAAGATGTTTTGCCTATTTATAGCAGGCTCGTTCAAATGTGTTGTTTTAACCCTTGAGCCTATATCTTTAGTCTGTATTCTGGGAGAATATTGTAGTGAGGTTTCATTGTATATTTCTCTTATGTTTGCTTGATGATTCATAATCATTTGTTCTTTCATGAAATCATCAAGTCTAAATCTATTCACCAAACAACTTGTGAGTGATCTTAGGGTGTGAGTTAGTCGTAGATTCGACATCTCTTTGTGAAGGCGGATGTCCACAAATAGAAAGACAAAGTTCAGTTACTTGGAGGTCTCGAGCAAGTGTGTGTGTTTGGATTGGTTGTTGTAAGAAATCTCTTGTATTACTCTTCTTCTTAGTGGATTGTTATTGTGGCTGAGGGTCGTTTTTTTAATCACTTATTGGAGGATTCTAACTGTGGTTTTTCCATGTAAAATTCTTGTGTTTTTGTTTGGTTGTTGTCCTCTATTTTATTTTTGTGCTTGGTTGATTTAAAACTCTAGCTTAAATCAATATTTACAAGATTATGGGCTATAATTTTTCAATTAAGATCATAGTGGGTCGCTTGTTTTTTGTTGTCAACAAAGCTATGGTAGTGTGATTTGTCTTTTCAACAAAACATTGACACCCTAGAGTTGGATCAGCTGATTGACAATTTACAAACCTATTAGTCAAATCTTTTTTCAAAGAAAAAACAAAAAGATGCTTTTGCTTTCAAAAGCACTCATGAGGATGTAAATAAACCTGATGTTGATGATGAATTTGAATCCGAGATGTTGGCACTGTTTACAAAACAATACAAAAAATTTCTGAGAAAGAAATCGCCAAATCTTAAGGATTCAACTTCCAAGGAAAAAAGGAATGAGAAATTCAAAATTTTTGTAAAATCCGAAAAATCAGGAACTAGATTTCAAGAAGTGTTATGAATGTGGTGGTTTTGGTCATATTGCTCTTGAGTGTCCTTCTAAGAAAAACAGGAGGAAAGTGCTTGCAATTACTTGAGATGATGAAAGCGAGTCGGATAACGAGAAAGATGAAGGAAGTTCATTCATGGCGTTCCATGCAGCCTTGTCTTCTTCAAATGAAAAAGCATTGGTTGCTAGGATTGATCTTCTTAGTGAAAACTCTGACACAATCCAAGAGGAAAGCTCTGATAGTGAGGAAAAGATTTTCAAGAGGCCTATGAGAAGATGTACAAGGAATGATGCAATCTCATAAAGCAAAATTTCATACTCACAACTAGAGCTGCAAACGAACCGAGTCGAGTCGAGCTTTGCTGAGCTCGAGCTCGACTCGTTTACTTATCGAGCTCGTTTATTGAGTTTGAGCTTGAGCTCGGCTCGGCTCGGCTTGATAATTTTTTTAATATTATTTTTATTATTTAATATATAAATAATATATTTCTTATATAATTTAAATAAAAATAAACGAGTCAAGCTTGACAAGCCGAGCTTATGTGAGCTCAAGCTTGTCTTGTTTACTAAACGAACTGAGCCAAGCCAAGCCCTTAATGAGCCTAGCCGAGCTTGTTTATGAACAACTTGATTCATTTGCAGCCTTACTTACAACAAACTTGAAGAAATGTGAGAAAGAAAAAGATTCATTGAAGGAAGAACTCGATGGGGTTAAAGCAAAAATGGGGATCCTTATCATGGACAAAGCCTCATTGATTAACAAACTCAAAACTTGTGAGAACGAAAGAAATTATTTTCTTAGTGCTCACAATGATCTGAAAAAGAGAATTTGCATTATTTTTTATGAGGCGGAGCTAAGTGAAAAATTAATAAAGGATCTTGAAGAAAAATTTGCAAAAGGGAGCCAGAACTGATAGAAGCCAATACTACTCTCAAGCTTTGGAACACCAGCTCAAAGGACTTGAATAAAGCCCTTTGTGCTCAGCAAATGGGGTTTGAGAAAAGCGATCTAGGCTATATCAAAGGTGTCAACTCAGAATCAAAGTCTTCAATTTCAACAAATTCTCAAGTAGTGCAAGGGTTTGTCGCCGCAAAAGGTAAAATTTTCACTACTCCTTCTATTCCTTAGATTCCTAAAAAGGAAAATGACAAGTTTGCTTGTCATCATTGTGGTAAAATTGGTCACATACGCCCTTATTGTTTTGATTTGTATGGTTTCGTTAAACGATGTGACATAAAATTCAACACTTCTTGGGTGAGAAGACAACCTTTTATGTCCAAACATAATTTTGTCAAAACTCCTCATAACAAAACCAGGGTAGTTTGGATTAGAGAGTGTGACCTATCATATTTTGTGGTTCACACCACTCTTAAGGCCCATGACACTAGTATATAGTATCTTGATAGTTGTTTTCCACGTCACATGTCCAGTGACAAATCATTTTTTACCACAAATGATAAATTTGAAGGAGGTCATGTCACATTTGGAGACGGTAGTACTTCTAAGGTAAACGGTAAGGGATCTATAAGTGTTCCAGGACTACCAAAACTTGATAATGTTTTACTTGTGGTGTGATAAACCAACCCGTAATAAATTTAATTATGCATGTGATTATGTATTTGATATGAATTTGTATATTTAATTATGTGAGTTCTTATGTGATTATGAATTTATAACTATTGCGTGTAGAAAAATCTGTTGCAATTGGAACCTTGAATTGAAAATTTATAGCCTTAGAGACGCCAGAAACCAAAACTGATTTCACATCTGTGTTTAGTATGATTTTTAAAGCCTATAGTGAAATTTGGCAAAATTACGATTCGTAATGAATTAATTGAGTTTAATTAGCATAAATCTTAGATTAAGCCAACCTCATCATGTATAGGATTTTATGTTTAATTGATAAAGGAGATTTGGATTCTAATTGGTGATTACTCTAATGTAAGTTGGGATTTATGGGACTTTTGGAGTCTGATTCACATTTGATTTTAATAACAATTTATTTTGGAATTAGAAATTAAGGTCCAAATGGCTTAAGGAAGTGAAATTAATTAGTTTAATTTTAAATACGGACCCATTTAGGAGTTTAATTAATACTCGATTCAGTTTAATAAAATTGAGATTTTATTAATTGGGTCCGAATTGGAATTGATTAAGTTATGAAGATTGAAAATTTAGATTATTATGAATTAAATTTATCTATGAGGTGTTCAATTGAATATGCAATTTATTGACGGAGATTTTGGATTTGATTTGAAATTAAAGGCCTTAACGATGTGAGAAACTAAAATTGAGGATGGTAATAAGTTTAATATGACATTTGGAGCTTTTTGAAAGTTTGACTAAAAATTTGATTCAGATTCGTAAAATTAAATATAATTAATTGGGATATAATGGTAGTCAAATTAGGCTAATTAAATTATGTAAGATGTGTAATTGGTTATGATTAATTACGACTAAGTGATATTTAATCAAGCTAATGTGTAATTAAGAGTTGAACTAATTCTATTCATTTAATTAAAAGAAAAGAGATGGGTGTACATGTATATGGTTGTGGTGGAGCCCTGGGTACACGTGTTGCATCTTCAAGAGCTAGATGTGCTTTGTGTTCAATTGTTTTGCTGAGGCAAGAGGGGGGTCATTTTATTTGTATTGTGCTGGAAAAGAAACATGAGAAAGTGTTAGAGAGAGAGAGAGAGAGAGAGAGAGTTGAGCTCAAGAGAAGAAAGAAAAGGGTCTTCGTAGGATGTCTTGGGTCAAGCCAAAAAAAATTAGGAAAAATCATCTTAAGGTAAGAAATTTCATCCTCTTTCTAGTGTTATTTATTTAATTTAGACAAAAATTAATTCAAGGTCGATTTTGAGAAGATTAAAAATAAAGATTTAAGGATTAATTATAAATTCATAGAAATTGAATTTGTATGTTAATCAATTAGGTTGAAAAACATGAGTAATGATTCTTTAAATTTGTTAAATTTGGGTTCAATCTAGATAATTATTCTTGAATTGAGTTTTATAAATTACATGCAACAAGGATTTATTAAAGATTTGACCCATACAAATGAGTTAGGTTCATGATTATGGAAATTAACTTAGAAATTAATTATTTTAGATTTGATTTTGCATATTTTATATGAATCTGAGTCTTATTTTTACATGCATGTAATTTGGAGAAATTAAAGAATTAATTCATGAACATAGTTAAGGTTAATCAATATGGAAATAATTGTAATTCTTCATTTGAGCTTGGGTTTGGAAACCTTGATATATATGAGATGTAAATTTACATGCATTATAGATTTCTTGGAATTGATTTCATGTTTTGATGAAATAAGAACTAAGCTTTGGCAAATTATGAGTTTGTGAACAATGAGTTTAATTTTTACATTAAAGGAGTTTTGATATAAATGTTTTAAAATTGATCATATTTTCTTGATTATTTGAATTTGTGTGTGTTTAAACAAGCCACGTATGAACCCAAGTCTTGAAATTATTTTGAAAGTTTAATTCATGTTTTAGAATTTGTGAGTTTGGAATTGGGCTTGATATGAAGAACATGAATTAAATTTAAATTTGGACAAATATGCACTACTAAAAAAAACACTTTTTGCGACCACTATATGCCGTCGCAAATACTAAATATACAGTCGCAAAAGATCTTTTGCGACGGCCCATGCGACGGCAAATGGGGGTCGCGAATGTGGGGGTGGCAAATACTTTTTGCGACAGCAAAGCAACAGTCGCAAATTATTCACGACCGCCTAAACTACTTATGGCGACCGCAATTTTGCCGTCGCAAAAAACAAAGAAAAATGCTAACATGGTTTTTTGCGACCATCTTGTCACCGTCGCAAAAAAACAAAAAATAATAATAATAATAATAATAATAATAATAATAATAAAAACAAGAAAGTATAGAATTAGAAATTAGAATACGAAGAAAAACTTATATCCCTTTTTTTTTTAAAAAAAAAAAATTTGCATGGTGCTAGTGATGTGACACCTAAGCAAGTTTAAATTATTCTATGCAAAATGTATATCCAATGCTAATAAAAATTCTAAATAAACAAGGTCACATGACTCGCATCATCAAAAAAAGTTAATAGATGTATTAACACATATATCATCTCCATGTGGAAAGAAGTTTAAATGAATTGTAAAATTCATTCAGAAGAAGTACAAGGAATTTAAAGGAAGTAAATGAGTCATATATATATATATATATACGCGCACACTCAAATTTAAAATATACTCATGAGAAAGATTCTCTATCTCTTCGACGAGCTTCCCTCTTGTTCAAAATCGCTCTCTGCCGAGGCTTTTGTTTCAGCGTTTCTTTGTAAGAGAGGAAGTATAAATTATAAGCATTGGTAGTTGAGTTCAAATAACTAACAAATACCAGATCCACATCATACTGTAAATACGAAACATGCAATAACAATTAATGTAATATGCTGTTGACTCTTGGCACTTAATTCAGAAGAATAAAATAGTATCAGTTGCAATTGATTTTTAGACAGTACAATACTACAAAACTAAAATGTAAAAATTTGTATCTTAAATAAGCATTAAAATTGCTAGGGCTTCACAAGTTGATCACGAACTAACATATTTCAAGGAAATCCAGGCTTTAAAGAAAATATCTGATCATTTCTCATACAAAAAGCTAAGAAACCAAAAACATAGGACAATTCAATCTATCAATTCCTCTTCAAGATATGCATCAATTCACAGCTCGATACACAAATAATTTATACGAATATATATCTGCAACAGTTTTTTGTTGAGAAACACTTTCATCGATTCAAGTTCTAGAATAGTAAAATACCTATTTATCAAAACTTCCAACGAAAATGTTGGCGTCGCTATCTACATCATCATCAGATATTGTTGCCCTTGTGCCTTCTTCAGGAGAAACAACTATTCATCTAGCATGTTAAAGCAAAATTTGCTTTAGTATTTTATGATTTAGCCAATGCAGATTAACCAATCTTTGAGAAGCTTACCCGACGTTGTGGGAACAACTTGCAAATCTGTTTGATAACAACAGATTGTTTGTGGAGATGTTCCAAGGTAATCGCCATCTGCAGTTCATAATTATTCTAAGCATTAAATACAATATCTTTTGATCAATTAGAGAAGAAGATATCTTGGTCAAGGTATGTCTCCACTAAAGAACGATTTGTATTGCAATTACCAAAGATTAAGAGAAGCAACCAGGAGATGGGAAAAAAAAAAAAAACTGACTAACTATAAAACCAATACTCACATGCCCCAAGCTTTGCGTACATATAAGATTTGGGTAGAATTTTTCCAGTTGCTCCACACGATTTCTTTCCAACTGCAATGAGAAGAAGTCCAAGACAAATATCTTCATTCATGATCGGAAAGAAAATCCATTTGATGACTATGAGAATAGTACTAATAGTTTAATTAATCTAATAAAAGCCAAAAATAGGATGAAAATCAATCATACCACAGTCATGGCTGACTCAAGCAATTCATATTTGAAGATTGCTTTTATCTCTTGGTTTTTGATTTATGAAAACAGAATAACCACCTCATCTATAATGTACATTCTTTGAATCATACTAGGAATTTAACATATATAGCAATGAACCTTTAGGTGCATAGAAAACCAATCAATAATTTATAATCTTTAGGTGCATAGAAAACCACCTCATCTATAATGTACATTTCTTAATTTACATTTTTCATAGTATTAGGTTTGACTTTAGGCACAAAGAGATGAGAAAGCAAGAAGGACTAATTGTCATAATAAAATTTATAATTTAAGGCATAAAACTCTTATATTGATGACATACCTCTTCACAACTGATTCCATCATCACTTTAATAGATCTGGTCACAAGTTAGGCGGACAAAATAACATTGAGAAAAAGGGAGAAAAAACAAACCCCAAAAATAAAGAGATGGTTGGGAGGTGGGGAAAGTGGTGATTAATGATGTGTTTCACTCAAGTAATGGCATGATCGAGATAAATTAGTTGGATATTTCAAACTTACTCTTCAAGAACCTTGGCAAATGCATTAAATCAGATTTTGCCAAGTGCTTTGCATCTTGGTTGCTATTTCCTCACGGTCCGCGATCCGTAAGCCAAAGGTGATCATAGAATCAAACCGGTACGAAATGAATGAAACGTATGTTAGTAAACCTTGAATCAATTCGCATATAACCGCTATATAAGAAAATGTGCCTTTGGTATACCTAATCAAAGCAGATCAAGGTCTTGCTTTCATTGGTTGCAAACAATGACCACCACTTTTTCTCTGCTCAAATCCATCAATCTGCACGGAAGAGTAAAATTTACTAAGGCCACAAAAAAAGCTGCCTCATTCACTATATCCTATTTAGTTTAACACATGCCGCCAGAGAATGATTACATCTATCATTTCTAAAGTATTCAAAGAACATGACAAACAACGAAATTTGAGAAAAAAGACAATCCCACTTTTGAAGGGAATAGTAGGCGATGAAGTTGCAAGGTGTTCGAGGTTCTTTGGATAGTATGAACCGAGAATAACATTTTAGATGTAATAGTGCAAACTTCAGTGACAATAATATCATTCAGGAAAATATCATATAAAAAAGGATAGAACTTGAGAAGTATCATATACCATGCTCAAGACCACAAAGAAATAAGTGGTATAAAAAACACATTCATTCCAGATAAAAGTATCAGGTTTGAAACACCAACATTCTTTATAAATGTGCCCAAGATCTACCAAAGCATTATAAGGGGAAAGTAGCATCCATAAGGCCAAAAATAATCCAAAAGTCATCCAAAGTGACAATTTATGAACTCAACGTATGATCAATTTCACACAAGAGAGAGTATTCATCAACTCAAATCCAAGCAAGAGGCTACAAAACCCATTAAAAAACAGGAAAGAGGCTACATTGTGCTTGCTCTTCACAACAATGACCATTTGAGGTTGCCCTTTTGAATTGGTTCAAGATATCATACAGTGGTAAACTATCCTCCACCCTTTCACAGATAAAATCACGCACAAAAAAATAAGAAAAAATGAAAATATTTATGGCATTGCTTGCAAATTCAAGACCAAAATACATTTATAAAATTTTGTACCTAGGAATTCTCCTGATGGTAAGAATTCTGATTGGTGTTTCGTCTTGACCAGACATTTGATTAAATTTTTACCTAACAATCATAGAAAATGTCATAATAGTTAATTTCGTTGTTTTTCTCTTAAAACACAAAAAACAAAAATGAATAAAAACCTCATAATTTAAACAAGATCGGGGCATAAAGAGAAGATGGGTGATGATGGGT
The DNA here is from genome assembly GCA_025200525.1 of Camellia lanceoleosa. Taxonomy (NCBI): domain Eukaryota; kingdom Viridiplantae; phylum Streptophyta; class Magnoliopsida; order Ericales; family Theaceae; genus Camellia; species Camellia lanceoleosa. The sequence continues at coordinate 130,802,303 of CM045765.1, forward strand.
CACTGTCCACAACCATTTCCTCTAACATCCCTGAAAATCCTGCAATAAAGAACCTCATAATTTAAGCAAGATCACGCAAGTGACTTTTCAAACAAAGGAAAGTGGTGGATAAGATCTATATAGGTAATTATATGTGGTCCGAATAACTTTTTATAAGAACTAGCAAATTAATATGTAGCTAGACAAGATAATCCAGAGAAAAAGACCAAGTCCAATGTTGCGAACGAAATGAAAAACATAAGAATGTAAACTAAGGGTTGTATAATTGCAAATATCGCAAAGAGTTGTCACAACAACAAAATGCATGTATGGCAAATGAGGAAAATGTCATCTTAATTATGTCCCGAATCTCAAGAAGAAAAAGTCTCTCTCTTGTTTCATGGTAATCAAATCAACAACTCATCATGGATAAGTAACAATACCATACCACATTCCATGACCACAACATCAAGGGTAAGGGTGTTACTTCCAATAAGGTACATGCTTAATCAATCAATTTCCATAATCTATACCATGCCCCAATAAACTTGATATTTTGAAGGCCTTTAGGTGGATGAAAGAAATAATAATACTAGCAATTACTTATCGTACCCAAAAAAAAAAAAGAAAAAAAAGAAGAAGAAGTCTTTGCCACTATAATCTTCTAATGGAGTTCGTCTATATAAGGAGGGAGTGCAATGATCATGTCAGAGCACTAAATGTAGCTCCATGGCCTTAGATTTCTCACCAGCAAGGCCCATGCAGTTTGAGAAGGACAGAAGTGTGAAGGAGTGTCTTTAATATTGCAGGCCCAACCTTTAAATATTTGGAGCTTTTTGAAATGAGCCATTGGTGCTCTGCTGGCCTTGTAAAACACATGGCGGAACATCATTTCCAATCTGTATGGTGATAAAACTTGAATTATGTATTTTATTTCATTATCATAATTTTAACCCAATGGTAGAAGTGAATAAAAAAATTGTCGCCAAGCGCTCATCATGTATACTATATCTATGGCCACGTCAATGGCATTTGAAATTAGAAATTGCAGAGCAGGTAAAACATGAAACTAAGTCAAATGTGGAAGGGATAAAAGGGAAAAAGAAAAGGAAACAACATACAAGTTGAATAGCATAAGTGCCTCTGCTAAATCTAGGAATGTACTTTTATAAACACCTCTTTTTATTGTGTTACTGCATCTTGAGCCTTGGATTGGACTATTAAAATGACAACAGTGAAAGCTAACTCTTGTCAAGCAACAAACAAAAACAGGATGTATATGATGCTCCAAATGTAAACATCTTCGGAAAACGCTGAAAAGCATTTTGGAAGATGCAAAAGATACAGCCCTGTAACCTGATTAATATGCATGAATGGTGGCACTCCTGGTAGTTGAACCTTGAAAAAGATACAGCCCTGTTACCTGATTTGCTCTAATAATTTTCAGTAATATCAACAAGAGAAATACAAAGACAATAATAAAGCCACCCTCTATGATTTGGAGCTAAAAGATAATAAAAAATAGCATTTACAGATGCATGTTATTGAAGGCATGAAGCATTACTTAAAACCATACAGACATCTAAAGGAGATCAAGTAAAAACATGATCAATGACCTTAAAGAAAGGAACTTCCATGATAGCCATCAGAAAATTCCAAGTAAAAAGAAATATCGAAAACATAACTAAATAAAGCAATATCATTGTTAACACTGAGAGTGGATATTCATTTCTAAGTATGGTTGTGATGGTCGTTCTGTGACTCTGTACACAAACGCAATAGAGATTAGCCTCAATAGACTAACCCTAGAATTGCATACAAAGCACAAACGCAAAGATCACCACAAACGAGTCAGAAATAGAGTCGGTTTGAGGATGTTAATATTCGCATAGGGACTCAAACTTACAGATCTGAATGAAAGCAATCAATCGATCAAATCCAGAGAAGAGTGTTCGATCGCGATAAATAAATTAAAAATCAACCAATCGAGATTTGCCTAAAAATCGATCAATAGAATAAAAATCGATCGTGATCAATAGACATAAATTAGTATATATATATCAAACAGATTTGAGATCGTAGATCTAAGTTTGTATATAAACAAAATCAAAAAATCAGAGGACTCACAAAATTAATCTTCAAATCGGACTGATCGAGAGCTTTGAGCCAAGATGGAGAGAACCAGATCGTGAATCGGAGCCTACGAAGCTCGATCTAGTGACCTTTCACCATAAGAAAGAGTGATGAAGAGATAGAAAACCTAGATCCATCAATTGCTGCGTGAAATAGAATAGAAGAATGAAAAACGCGTGGGTCGGAAAATATGCTCGTACACCAAAGCATGAGTGTTTTTTAAAATTAGTTATTTACAAAAATATTTTGAAAACCTATAAAACGACGTTTTTTTAAAAAACGCCATAACAAAAGCGTGGTTGTACCCTAATTTTCTTGCAGTGCTAGGGCAAATATAAGGAAGGAAAATGGGTAAAAGATGAATAAATTGGTTATTTGCGACGGCTAATCAAGTGGTCGCAAATTATATAGTAGCAAAAGGTCCTTTTTCTAGTAGTGATGGAAATAAATTATAATTTATATTTGAGAATCAAAGATTAGTTTGATTTTGAATTAAATTTCATACATGCAAATATTTTCGAAAAGGCTTTATAGCTTCAATTTATGTTTCATAAAATAAAGAAAGATGATTTTTGAAACATGGAGAATTTGGCATCAAATCACATATGCGTGCATAATTTTGTTGAATCTCATGAATTTGAGTGTCATTTCTACCATTTGAGATGAAATTAGAGTCTACGTTTCACATGCATGCATAATCCATGAAAATGTAGAATTTATGTGCATGAGTTATGAAGTTATGGAAATGAATTTGAAATAGTTTGGGCTTGTATGATGAATCCTTGGAGATGTGAGCTTCAAATCTTGTAGAATTGGCATTATATCATGTTAGAAATTGTATGGTTTATATATAGGACAAAACATGTAAGTCGTATCATTTAAAGTTATGTTTTGAAGCACAAACAACATTATAGAAAACCCATAAATCGACTTCATCGCTCGAGTGGAGAAGTTGTTGCTTGAGCCTAGAATGTAAGCAACCAATATTTTTGCAGACCAAGGGGGTTGCTCGAGCGGCCAATGCGGCACTCCAGCGAAGAGCCTTATTTTAGAAAATTTTGAAAAGTTGTTTATGTTCCGATTTTCGTTCTCTTTTATTTTTAAGTACTCTTACGCATACATTGAGCATTATAAATGAATTAAAAGAGTAAGAAAGAAGCCTAAGAGAACTAAACGAGTTAAGAACGGAATAAATTGTATTGTGACCCGATTTCTATGTATATTATGAATTGTGTAGGGTCAACTACAAGGATGAACCAAGCATCTGAACATTGTGAATAATACTTTAGTAAAGATATGCTCATATATGCTATTTTTAAATACTGCTCATGTGTAAGTGTTTTGGACTTGTGAATTCGAATTATGAATGAGCATTCTATTCGTCTGATTGTGCAAGACTATAATGAAATTGATAAGTGTGAAATCACCTGAATGGACCAAAGGTTGTTTTGAATGAATATGAAATGGGCCTAAAGGTCGTTCTATATATTTGATTACATGGACCAAAGGTCGTTCTGTAAGGATATGAAATGGGCCGAAGGCCGTTTGATATGTGTGTCAAGGACACAAAATAGGCCTAAGGCTGTTGAATACAAATCTGATCATGATCGTGAATATGAATATGTGCATAGATATGAATATGTAAATGATGGACCTGAGGTCGTTCTGTAATGTGATTGGGCCTGAGACCGTTCTATGTCATGATTGGGCCTAAGGCCATTCTGTAATATCATTGGACAAGTATTTTGGACCTGAGGTCGTTCTGTATGAATGAGTATTTTGGACCTGAGGTCGTTTTGTATGAATAAGTACTTTGGACCCGAGGTCGTTTTGCCCCTCTGATACGCCTTGAGCATGATGGATTGGACTTGAAATCGTTCTGAGTTGGACTTACATATATTAAGTATAAATATGAATTACTTAATTAAGAATCTCATTCGTATAACCTCTTTACTTTGGTGTTATTCACTGGGCATTAGCTCACTCTTAAAATATATGTGTAGGTGAGCAATTGGAGGATCAACATTAGAGTTGCCCTGGAGTCCACCTTTTTGTCAAGCCATCCAAGAAGTGCCTCTGTGTAGAGGCTTTGTTTTATTTTGTCAAGCTTGGGTTAATCTTTTTATTTTGTTAAAAGTCCTTCATGTAGTGTGTGAGATATAAAATATGTCTTTGTACATGTATATATAAAAGTGTGTTAAGAATGTTTTAATTACTACAGTTGATCATGTACGCATAGCTCAATGGACATTATTATTTTTGTTTTGCTTTCGCTTCAGGCCTCGATATTCTTTAAATATTTTGAAATTTTGTCCTTGAGGCCGCAGGTAATCTATGAATTACTGGCCGGTTACGATGCTAAACTTATAGGGGTGGGTTTGGGTTGTGACATGTGGATGGACACGAGGAAAATTTGATTAGCATTAGACAAATGTGTGATTCACATCATGATGTTTTATTTTCAAAAGACAAACGCCAAATTTTTTTATTTACAATGAAATACCGTGATTCATAGAATTCGCACATCTAACAATTGCTATGGGACTTATATTCCATAAATGACCTCACTTGTCATTCTGCCATTATAAGTAATGTTGATCTTTGGCATCAACATCTTGGTCACATTAATTTCAAAGATCTAGCTAAAGTGGCCAACAAGGAACATGTTTGAGGCATTCCTAAATTGGAAAAACCAACCAACACCGTGTGCAGATCATGCCAGTTGGGTAAGCAAACCAAAGCTCCTCATAAAAAGATGAATCATTTGGCAACTAAGCACTCCCTTGAGCTTGTTTACATGTATTTGATGTGACCAAAATGAGCTGAAAGCATTAGAAGTAAAAGGTATATTTTCTTAACTGTTGATGATTTTTCCCGCTTTTACTTGGGCAATGTCTTTGAAATAAAAATCTGAAGCTTTTGAGGCTTTTAAATCGTTGGTCCATAGAATTCAAAATGAACAAGGGTGGTCTGTTGGGCAAATCATAAGAATCCGAACGGATTATAGTCGTGAATTTGAAAATAGCTCTTTTTTGGATTATTGTGATTTGCATGGTATTAAATATGAATTTTCCACTCCCATTACTCCACAACAAAATGGAGTAGTTGAGAGGAAAAATTGTATTGTTCAAGAAATGGCTAGGGTCATGCTCGTTTAACAAGAAACTCTCTCTCAAATTTTGGGCGAAGCTATCAATACTGCTTGCTATGTCATGAACCGTGTGTACTTGAGGCCTGGAACTTTGCACACTCCTTATGAGCTATGGAAAGGAGTAAAACCAAATGTCAAATATTTCAAAACTTGTAGAAGCAAATGTTACATCTACAAAGATAGAGAACAGTTGGGTAAGTTTGATTCCAGGAGCAACGAAGGTATTTTTCTTGGTTATTCCACTACAAGTTGTGCTTTTCGTGTTTATAATTCTCACACATCGACTATTATGGGATCTATTAATGTGATTGTAGATGATGCAGGAAGTTCCACAGGTCAATGTGAAGATATAATGCAAATTGGATATCTCATATATGACATCTCATCAACTAAGCATAAAGAGACTCAAATGCCTAACAAAGAAAGTGTGGAAGATTCAACTCATGAGGAAAGTGAAGAAGTTCAAAATGAAGTTTCTCTTGAATCATTGTCATGTCCAACTTTGGATCATCAAGGGTAAAGCTTAATCATCCTGTGCAACAAGTAATAGGTAATGTCACATGCCGGATAAAAACCCGAAAACAGCTTCGGGAAGAGATATCTCATTTTTGTTATGTGTCGATGATTGAACCTAAAAATGTGAAAAAAACTTTACATGATTTTTTGGATAAATGTTATGCATGATGAACTTGGTCAATTTGAGCGAAACAAAGTTTGGACTCTTGTTCCTAAACCTAAAGATACTAATGTGATAGATTTGATGAAAATGGTACTGTCATTCAAAACAAGGCTAGGTTGGTAGCTCAGGGATATACTCAAGTTAAGGGATTGGATTATAATGGAACGTTTGCCCCTGTTGCACGTCTTGAATCTATTAGAATTCTTCTTGCCATTGCTTGCTACCTTGGGTTCAAATTGTATTAAATGGATGTCAAAAGTGCTTTTTTGATTGGATTTCTCAAAGAAAAAGTTTATGTTGAACAACCTAAAGGTTTTGAGAATGCACATCACTCTTTCCATGTTTACAAATTAGACAAAGCTCTTTATGGTCTGAAACAGGCCCCTAGAGCTTGGTATGAGAGATTGAAATCTTTTCTTGTTGATAATAAATTTCAAAGGGGTGGAGTAGACAAAACTTTGTTTGTTAAAAGAACCAAGGATCACATCCTTGTTGCCCAAATTTATGCGGATGATATTATGTTTGGATCAACTTCAGAATCTCTTGTCACTTATTTTTCTGAATGCATGACACATGAATTTGAAATGAGTATGATGGGAGAATTGTCTTACTTCTTGGGTCTTCAAAGCAAACAACTGTCTAATGGAATGTTTGTGTCTCAAACCAAATATGCCAAAAATCTTGTATCTAAATTTGGTCTTGAGTCCCCTAAGCATACACGGACACCTATGAGCACTAGTGTTAAGTTGTTGAAAGATGATACCCGTCAAGATGTTGATCTCACTCGATATAGAAGCATGATAGGAAGTTTGCTTTATCTCATAGCGAGTCATTCGGATATCTCTTTTAGTGTTGGGTTTGTGTTTGATATCAGTCTTGTCCTAAAGAGTTTCATTTATCTACCGTCAAATGCATCATCAAATATGTGAATGGAACTCTAGGATTCGGGATTTGGTACTCTTTTGACTCCTCTGTTGATATTTTGGTTCTTCTGACGCTGATTGGGCAAGATGTGCCGATGATCGAAAAAACACATCTGGGGTTTTTTTTTTTTTACATGGGTCACAACTTGGTGTCTTGGCATAGCAAAAAGCAAAATGCCATTTCTCTCTCCACCGTCGAAGCAGAATACATTGCGGCTGGAAGTTGCTGTGCACAAATGCTCTAGATGAAGCAAATGCTTCATGACTATGGTTTGGACCAACAAAAACTCACTTTCTTTTGTGATAACACATGTGCTATCAACATTTTCAAAAATCCTGTCCAACACTCACGCACAAAACACATTGACATCTGTCATCATTTTATTCATGAGTTAGTTGAAGAAGGATCGATTGTTTTTTACTATGTTTCTATCGAGAATCAAAAGGCTGATATTTTTACTAAACCTATAGATCCACTTAGGTTTGAATACCTTAGAAAGTCTTTAGGGATTTGCTCATTGATTAATTCTCTCATTTTTTTCAAAATGAATCCTGTGTTCTTCATTGGTTTTTCAAAATTTGTGTTTTGCAAAAAATTGATTTGATCATTCGGCGTGGATTCTTTTTACTTTGAAAGAATAAAGGATTGATGAATTTTTGATCTCATTCCGTACACATTTTCTAGAGGTCTAACAATTTAGCCTTTGCACATAAAAGATTCTAATAATGTTCATCATGATCGTGTTCTTATCTCTTGAGGATTGTCTAGGTTCAAATGACGAATATATGATGATGATAGCATAACCTTACTTTGTGTTTCTATGAAAGGTCAAAGAAAGAGCTACATGACTGAGTGTGTTATAGCTGTCATGATTCAGAGGATAAAGTTCATGTTTCATGGATTCAGCTACCACTCTTTGCAGTGTGAAAGTCACCTTTGACGGCCATATGTCTCTTTATTTTATTTTATTTTTAAAAAAAGAAGAAGAAAAAAAGGAGCGGCAGAAATGAATCTCTGAAATGGTGAAGCTCTCTGACTTATATGTTGTCATGAGAAAGACTGGCAACCAATAAGGGGAGTGCCACAAACCGTGATGTGAATTATATATGCTTCTCTTTTCATAGATGTATTAAACTTGGTTGGTCTCCAACTTCACACCACATAATTTTTGCATGAGATTTCACATTTTCATCTCTTTTCTCAATCTTAAAATGAGTGACTTGTCCCATTTTTTGATCATCATCATGTTTTTCTCCAAACACTAGGATTGCCCATAATCAGTGAAAATGTAGAATTTGTCTTTCCTCTTCTTCGGTGTGTGTTTCAACTTCTTTGTCTGTCTATTCGCGCCCGTGGTATTGCTAACCATGCCCGTGATGTATTATGTTGTTTGCGCCTGCGGTGTGTCCAACTGCACCCGCGATGAAAGAGGTATAAAACCTCATGACAATAGGCCTCGATCTCAGTTTTCCTTTTCTTTTTCCATCTCTCTACTGCGGTTTGCAACTCTTCATCTTCTTGTCAATTTTCGCCCTCCCTTGTGCTCTTAGGATGGATTTTCATCTTATTTCCATGATTTTTGGTAAGTTTCGTTCCTTCTCTCTTTCTGCTTTTTGGTTTTGCCTCTTTATAGGTTTTGCCCATTTTTTAGTTTTCACTCTTTGGGTTTAATTTCTTTATCTCGTCTCTATTTTGTGTTTATGGGTTCCTTTTAGTGTGTTCCTGTTTGTCTATTAGCGGAGTCCTCTAGGAAGCGTCATAAGAAGAGTTCCCAAAAGGCCTCGTTTAGTTTGTTTATTTTTTCATCCCAAGAACATGAAAATTCATTTAAAGATCGTTTTTTTACTCGCACTATCCTTCTTGAACGCAATGTTGAAACTAATGCTTTTGATTCAATCCCCATTGGTGGTTGGTTCAATTCTGTTGGCAGCGCTTGTGTTCTTGCTTTTGATTTATCTTGTTAACAAATCTTAGGTGTGTAAATTTTACTGTAATATTCATAGTGTAACAACCCTCACCACTGCTTACCGATTAATTACTGATTACTGCTAAACTGAGACTGATTATAATAAGTAATCGAACTGATTGAAATACTGAACTGACTGACTAAAATCCGAAACTGATTGAACGACTGTATCTGTTTAAATGCATTTCTATCTGTTGCCTGTTGAATTATCTGTTTATGTTCTATGCTTTAAACTGCAAATTGAAGGCCTTATCGACGGCCGAATTCGAAATTAATTGATGTTTTATAATCATTAGAATTAATGTGATTTTATGGTATATTTATCTGAAATTTGATTTAGTATGGTTAAACTAGATTAAATAAAGCTAATTAAAGAGTTAGGCTTATTTACAATAATGCCATGTTAGTGGGCCACTTAGGCAACTCTTTTTGAGAGCCTTATTCATCTTGATATACATTTTGCCTCAGCCATTTCCTTGAGTTCCCACCAAAATAGAGAGAGAAGGAGAATTAGGAGAGAATTTGGCCTCATCTTGTGAATTGTTTGAGAACTTGAAGAAAATTGAAGGTTTCTTTGCAACTTGAACTTATATTCTTGGAGTTTGAAGAGTTAAGGTTAGTGTTTCACCCTTTTATTTGTGTATTTGAGTTGATCTTTGCATGCTTCTTGAGCCTCTAGTGATTTGAGTCTAGAATTGGTCCTAATGTGTTGAATTATGGCATACATCATGCATGCATGTCTATATTGATAAATTTTGAGTTGAATTCATAGGAATTGCTACATGCATGTTCATAATTAGAGTTCTAGTGCATGAATTTATCATGTTTTGAAAAGATTAACTCATTTGAGCAAGTAAATGAAGCTTTGAATTGGTTTACACTCTTACATGTTACACATTCATTACGTTCTTGAAACATTGTTTGAAATCATGTTAAATTGATCTTCCTTTGGGGCTTTGATTTTACAATTGAGCTTTGAATCATGTTAAACTATGAGTTTTGAAGAGTTTTCTGGAAAATTAGCCCAAGAGGATTGATTTTGATACATTGAAATTTGTTTTGAGCTTGGAAGTTCGAATCTGCAAATTCCAGATTTTGAACTCCCGCTCGAGCGGGAAAAGTGACACTCGAGCGGGAAATTCGTGCTCCCAGTACTTCGCACTGTTTTGAAGTCCGCTCGAGCGGAATAATTGACGCTCGAGCGGGACCTTGTGTCTTACGCTCGAGCGAGTGTCAAGCGCCCAATCGAGCGTGATTTTCACACATCCAGTACTTTTGCCATGTTTCACAGTACGCTCGAGCATGGGAAGTGACGCTCGAGCGGGAACCTTTATCTGCATATCCGCTCGAGCGGGTAAGTCCACACTCGAGCGGGAACTCTGTTTCCTGAAAATTCTGGAAATACTTTTAAAGTGCATCTTTGCATCCTTTTTCCATCCTAAGCATTCCTAGGGCATGGTTAAGGCATCTTAATGAAGATATTGACTTAGAACCGCACCGAGGCAAATTAAGGATTAAGTTATTGTTTCCCAACTATATAACTTAGTGTGTGTTCATCCTGTAAACTGTGTAGGGTTGGCATCTGGGGATGCACTCTAGCCTAATTGTAGCCCAGAACTCTGTGAGTAACGATTGTGTAAAGATATGTTCAACCGTGAATATTTCTAACTGTTTAACTGAACTGTTTTCTGAATTGATACTGCTAATTGAATGAATGTGTGTCCTATATTCTGAACTGTATTGTGACATCCTTAGCAACTACTGTTTACTGTTACTGTTACAGAGATCTCTGTCGGTTCCGTTGTTGGAACCACTACTGTTTACTAATTGATGGTCATCATTGACTGTTCGGTCTTTCAAGACCTACTGTACTATTCGGTCTTTTTAGACCTACTGCACTATTCGGTCTTTTTAGACCTACTGCTTACTGTACTGCTATGCTAATGGATGTACCACATATGACTGTTTACTGTATTGAACAACTGATATACTGATTGAAACGACTGTTTTCATTATTGTAAAGACATCCATTCTTAACCTCTTTACACATTATGTTTTTCACTGGGCTTTACCTCACTATTTATATATATATGTAGGTGTTCAGGCACCAGATTGGAGCTAGAGCGAGGGTTAGACTCCCCTTTTTGTGTCAAGCCAACCACCGTGCCTCACCGCGAGGTTCCGAGTCTGCCAAGCTATGGCTTAAGGATGTTTTAATTTCCCCCGTCTGTCTCTGTATCTGTTTTGTATAACTGTATAGACATAGCACTGTACCGCACTGTTTAATAAGGATTTGGTCCCTGTTCTGATCGATTGTAAATGTTGTACATACTGTTTTGTACTGTTTATGCATCTATGTATATATATATGAAAAGTCTTTTTGCATACAGACTGTCATAGCTCATTGGACATTGTTTATTTACTGTTTTGGCTTCCGCCATGCCCTTGTACTGCTTTTATCAGACATCATAGCGTGCCTTCGGTAATCTCGGATTATTGGCCGGTTACGGTACTAAACCCATAGGGACGGGTTTGGGTCGTGACACATGGTCTTGCTGTTGATGAGTCCTCTTTCCGTTCTTTTGTTCGGGGCACATATTTCACCTTTGACGCTAACGTTATTGCCTAATACCTTCATCTTGAGCATCCTCTTTTGGTTGATTATCCCTTGGATAGGCGTGCAGTGGATGACCCCATTGATTTTAATTTGATTGCTAATAGTTTGCTAGGTGTTTTTTTTGTTTAGTTTCCCAGCACTCTACTCCATCATCGGGATCTCACTCCGTCTTATCTCCTTCTCAATCTCATTATGGCTACCAATATTACTCTCACTCCACTTTTCTGACTTGACTTAAGATCAGGGGTATTTTCTCTATTACATCAGTTAGAACATGACCATTGATCTTCTATTTGTTATGTTTTGTCATATGTGCGGTACCTTCACTGGCAAGAAGAAATCTTGGAATTCCATTATGGCTCTCTGATCACTACCTTCCTCTCATCTCATGATATCTTTGTTGAGCCCGAAGACGAGGTTGTTGATCTTGGAGTATCCATCTCTAAATGGACCATAGCCTTAGCAATGCCCAAGTTTGAAGGCAAGCCGGCCGAGCTAGAAGAGGTCGTGGAGGTCATGCTGTTATGAATGGTGCTGTTGAGGGGGAGCCTATTGTTGATGCGTCGGTTGAAGAGAAGCAAGGACCATACGTTGAGGGGGAGCCAGGGCCCTTCCTCTAAGAGCAAATCTAGTAAATGCAAGCTTCACAACTTGCCTTCCAACATGAGGTGTGATGTAGGGCGAAAGGTACCACATTAAGGCCGCTTAAGTTACATTTATAGTCTTTGAATTTTATTTATTTAGTAGATATGATGTATTTTGTGCACTTGTACAGATTTGGTAGGCAACACACAAATTCAAGCAAAAAGTGGTGCAAAAGCAGATTCTTCGTGCAAGTAGTGAAAATTCCCAGCATGCCACCTCATCTCACGTGCGTCTAGGATTCATCGTACGTTTGGCCCACCACCGCTCGAGCGGCCCACATAGGGTTGCTTGCGCAGAAATTTCAGTCTATTTTGCTAGGAATAAAAGGAAGAAAATATGCTACTTTTAGGAGGGGGAAAACATTTCAAGGAAAATGGGAGGCTAGGGTTTGAAGAGAGGGGATTCTCAAGCTTCAAGGATAATTTCATGGAGGCTTCTTCTACTACTACTTCTTCCCATGCCTCTATGAGTGGCTAGGCTCCTATTTCTAGGGTTTTGATGAAACCCTAGCCAAGTAAATAGGTTTTCTTTTTAGTTTTCTTTTATGTAATGGTTTAAACAGTTGTATGGTTCTCAAGAAGTTTTCAAATATAATATTCCATTATTTCTTCAAGTATTCTTCTTTCTGTGATTGTTTAATACTTTCCATACAATGGTTTTCTATTCTTTTATGTTTAAGGTATGAGACGAGCCATATTACGAGGGACGAGTTGTGAAGCTACCCTAGTTTAGAGCAAACGACTCGTACTACTTGAGATGGTTCATGCCTAAAAATTGAACGTGTTAATTCTCTTGATAAATTCTTCGAGCTTTTAGTTGCGAAGTATTATTTAGTTCTAGCCGTAACATAATTGAGTCTCAAATTGAAGCCTTATTTATGTAACTAATGGTGAATTCATTACCGTAGGTTTTTCTCAAAATTAGTAAATTCCAATTTTACTTTTAATTGCTTAGTTTAATCTCTTAGTTTATTTTAGGTATTACTAGTTTATGAATCATCATCTTTTTAATCAAAATTGAATTAGAAATTTAACAATTAAATTAGTTTAGTTTCCCGTTTGTCCCTGTGGATCTATTCCTGGACATACCACTATTGTAAGGAATTTGGTATAGTTTAGTGTTTATTTTTGTTGTATGAAACGATCCATCAAATTTTGGCACTGGTACCGGAGACTTCTGGCGAAATTAATTAACTTAAAATTATATTCTTATTTTTATTTTTAGTTTAGGATTTTATGCTGTCATATTGCTAAGTGTGCAGAATTTTTGCAATTGGAGCTATCACTGAAGTGCGAGCGAAGCACAACTAAGCTTTAAAAACAAACCACAGCACCAAAGTGCATAATTAAAATAAATAAATAAATAAAATACTTGCAAGCAAAGCACCAAAGTGCTAAACATAGAGAGCTCAAGTGGAGATTAGAGACAACGGTCTACACATCAAGTACCTGCAAGATGAGTAATGGGTTTTCGATACATTGCTCTGAGTATTTTCTCCTTTGGTATTTTGCTTTCATAACTTAGCACACAAAAGTCAGAACCTAGTGTGTGTGTGTGTGAGTGGTGTTGTAGACCCGACTTTCTTCGCGCGCCCCCCCTTTCAGAGAAGGCGCGAATTTGGTCTTACTACAGTTCGGACTCCTGTCACGATTCTGAATCTAATCTCACAAAGTGCAATGTGAGACTAATAAACACCAAAAGAGTCCAAATCTGGCAATTGGTTTTGGAAAATCAATTTTGAATGAAAAAGCTCCAAACATGGACTACTTTGCCAAATTACAGAGTCGCCACCTAAATATTTTATTCTTGGGAAATTTAGGAAACCCTGACTCGTGCCTAAGGCCACGTGTTCGTCATCACCAAAGTTTCCCTGGCTCGGGAACTTGGGTACGAGAGGGGAAGGTCCTGAAATGAGCACCCCCGCTCGCCCAATCAAAGATCGGCCTCTACTAAGCATGATATATTGTTTTATAAACACATGTGTTATTATTCCGGTTATTAATCTAACTTACTATGTGATGCGCACAGCATACAAGTATAGACTAAGATCGCGAGAATTGGAACAAAACAATTCATGTTTGTTTTCGAAAATGGTTTGGAAGTGCTCCTCGCAAGTAGGCTAAAGCGCGAATTTGCTACCCTCAAGTGGGCTTTAGAAAACATGATTTTGCCACCTCGCAAAGTGGGCTTAAACTCACATTCGTCGAGTTGTTCCAATTCAGGCAATCTAGCCTTCACCCACAGGCATTCATGCAGTTAAGCATTTTAAGCAAATAGCCTCATGGCAAGCATGCTATCATGGCAACACTCACAGTCATGCAAGTATGTTAAAGCGTAAACACTTATAGTGTACTCCAAGCTAAAACAAAGAAACTAGTTAGAAACAATGCATGATCCTAACTATGCTAAGATGCCTAATGCAACACATGCAATAATGCAACTGAATAGGCTCGGTTATCTAAGATGGCATATGAATGCAACAATTTGATACATGTATTCAAATGGGTATTGAAATACTATGCAGTTTGAATGATGCGCCGAGCCCGGTGCATGCAAGACAAATAAATGATGCATGCATGCAAAGCATAAGGTATGCTAATCAAACTATCCCCTAAACTAACCATCAAAAGCTGATAAGTAAAAGGGAGAAAGAAGTGGGGTTGGAAGACACGCACATACACACGCACGCTTATTACAACAATGCGCCCTCGCGAAAGAGGGTCCGAATAATTAAGCTAAGCTACACTAAGCTAAGCTAATCAAACTAGCTAATTAACTAACTTAGCTAATTAATTTTTACAAACCAAATTGAAATTGAATAACTAGCTAATCTAAGCTAATTAATTACAAACCGAATTAATTAATTAAACACTTAACTAACTAACTATAAAATGACTAAGCTAATGAACTAATTAGCTAAGAAATTCAAATGAACGGCCTCGGGAAGCGAGGGGGATATGCATGCTCAGTTGGCCTCGCCCCGAAAATCCACCACCTTGCCTCTCAATGCCTCTATTTGCACATCTTTGGACCTCTGAAAATTGTGCCAACCTTTAGATTGCTTCTGTTTGATCTTATAATGATGGTCGATCGGCCATGATTGGTGGCCATCGGCCAGTACTGGTGGCCGGTCGGCTAGGACATGTGGCTGGTCAGCCACTTCTTCCCTGAAATTCCTCCTTTTGCTACAACAGAGAGCAAACAGAGGCATGGCAGTGTATTTGCAAGGAAATGTATGTACTGCCACCCTCCTTATCATGTCTCAAACTCAAAGGAGTGTGGCACTTGGTTCTCAAGCCACCAATCAAGCATGTCAATGCATGATGGCCAAAGGACCAAGCTTGCACAAGCTTAGTGCATGCACACATAAGACTCAAAGTGCCTCCATCATGCATGATCAAGGGAGTTGGCGACCAAGAAATATGACACATTTCATCACTTCAAGTATGAAACGTCCCATATTTCTTGTGTTTGGATTAACGTCCGATCCAAACATGTGCAATGCAACATACATGTTATCTTGCTCATGTTTTACTTGGTCCAATTCTTGTTTACACATTTTAGCTTACCAATTAGTCCATTAACTGGTTAAGTTCAATGTGAAAAAGTCCTCTAATCGGAAAGGTGGTCTAAGCTACAAGGGCCTTGAGCATGAAAGAGATCTCATGCTGTTGGTTAGTAGAAATCCTCAAGGGAGGATTAAAACCATTAGGCATGCGAATCTCAATTCCATATTCAAGCCATCAAGGGGCTCAAGACCACTGTCAAAGTGAATGATAGATTAAAACAATGGAGTGCAATGACATACATTTCAGCACTGAAATAACATGCTAAGTTACTTTAAAAAAAAACAATGCAAACAACCCATGTAATGCATGGTAGAGGCATAAAGCATTGAGCTAATGAAAGAGGTTGTACCACAACCTTGCAACACAAGCCTCAAAGGGCCAAATCAACTTAAAACAGAGTTAAAACATGTTAAAATAAGGCCAAAAACATGCTGAGATTGAAGCTTAAAAGGCAAGAAAATCATGCGCACATGTTGGCTCGCAAGCTAGGCATAAGACATAACTCTCAAAAGCATTTAAAGAGTGATATATGCGAAAGTATGACTGCGGAATATGCTCTGAAATCACATGCTAAATGATGTCATATCATGGAAATAACTCAAATAAGGCATGCCAAGAACCTTAAACCACAAAGCTAGTAAAGGTCGGTTACACTATAGCTATACAAAGCGAAGCATATGTGACCAAGACCACTTGAAACAGAGTTAAAGCATGCTAAATAAAAGCCAAAAACGTGCTGGAGTCAAGCTAACACATGCTAAAAAATAGGCTACAACATCAAGCACACTAGGCTAGTGAACAAGATTGCACTACAAGTGCAAGAAACAAACAAGATGTGCTCCAACCAGCCCAAAACAGAGTTATAACATGTTAAAATAAGGCCAAAAACATACTAAGAACAAGCCAACATAAGCCATAAAAAGATACTACTTTGTAGTGCTACCAAGGCATGGCATAGAGAGACAAGAAGGGGAGGCCACACCCTCCCATTTTGGACCTCAAAACAAGCTTTCTACCACTGAAATTCCTTTGGAATTCAGTGGTTTAAAAGCCAAAAAAAGGTTGTTTCAAAAGCTTTAAAAGGTGGTACAAAACTTAGCAAAGAAGCTATAAAGGTGGGTGAATTACGCTTAACTCCAAAAACACTTTAAACCACCATTTTTAAGCCTTAAAAATAGGTTTTTGCAGTTGACAACTTGGCCAAAACAACATGCAAAGGTGGCCAATCCAATGTATAAAAACAAGCTTAAAGGGGGTAAGTGCCTTACCCTTGAAGCACAGCAGCAAAGGACTACAACTCTGAGCTAGAACCAGCTTTTTGAGCCCAAACAAGACCTTCAAGCACCTCAGCAACAAGGTGGTGGTGTTTGGCTAAGAGGTTGTGTGCCAAAAATGCAAAGAACACTCACTTTCAAGCAATATGGAGAGAGAGAGAGAGAGAGAGAAAGAGAGAGAGAGAGAGTGTGTGAAAGTTTGCTTCTAAATTTTCAGAACCCTCAAATAGGGGGAGGGGCCTCCCCTTATATAGAAAAAGCAAGCAAAAAGCTTGCTTCATCCCTCCATACATATGTATGGATGATGGCTTCAGTGTTCAACAACTGGCACTGCTGGCACACAAAATATTTGAAAAAGTAGAAAAAAGGCCGTCGGCCATTATCAGTGGCCGACCGGCCATCAGTGTAGTTGACTGGCCACCCTTGATGGCTGATGGAAACAAGCCCTAGCCGATGGGTTGTAGGGCTAGCCGAGAGGCCACCCTTTTCTCCCAGAATCAAAGCTACAAGCCCTTGGTCCACAGCCAAGCACAAAACAGACAAGTTGAGAGGCTCCAAAGGAAGGCGCTCAGCCGAGACCTTCAAGAACTCAAAACGAATATGAACATGGATGATCATCGAGTGTTCAAACGATGACGTCCAAGTCTTGAGGACGGTCAAAATTAGGGTGTCTACAGTTGCCCCTCTTTGACAGAACTCGAAAGTCATGAAATGACGGGAGTGAATGTCAAAGCCCAGAGACGACCTATTTTTGACAAGGCTAAAGACTTGGACAAACAAACAAGATAACAAAACATGGATGTGCCCGCAGGCCGAGGCAAAATGCAAATGACATGCAAGATGCAAGAGCATAACTTATGATCATGCAAAGAGGGCTGTAATGAAGCATTTAAATGCAAGAATTATGCAGAGAAAATACGACATTTTAAGCAAACCAACAAATACAACAATCTCACTCATGAGAAGAAGTACATAAATAAACACACCACACGCGAGAATCATAAGTCGAATTGCATTTCACACAGAAAGGATGTAAGAAAATTATGCAATCTTCACTGTGCCTCACGCAGGAAAGGCTAAAAGCGACTATCGGAAATACCCGAAGTCTTAAACGAAGCACCTCTCAGCGTATCACACGCGAGAGACGGAAGGGAAACACCTCTCAGCGTATCACACACAAGAGAGGGAAGGGAAGCACCTCTCAGCGTATCACACGCGAGAGAGGGAAGGGAAACACCTCTCAGTATATCACACGCGAGAGAAGGAAGAGAAACACCTCTAAGCGTATCACAAGCGAGAAAGGGAAGGGAAACACCTCTCAGCGTATCACACGCGAGAGAGGGAATGGAAACACCTCTCAACGTATCACACGCGAGAGAGGAAAAGGGAGCGGTGCACACACTGAAGGGTGGTATAAACATCGGAGCACGTTCCAATGTTTCTAACCAAAACAAGGTGTAATGTAAACACCGGGCGTACCTGAATGTTTCTAACCAAAGCAAGGTATTCAAAGGACAGGAATGATCTTACCAAGAGTTCCTCTGAATGAACCGTACATACAATATTGTGCCTGCACAAAGAAGAAACTTCGACAAGTACAATGCAATACAAATGTATATTCAATGCAAGATCAATCAGCATGCTCTATGCTAGACACCAAATGCATGTTCCATGCGAATGCGAGAAGTGCATATTCTATACAAACGTAAAAAGTGCATATCTTATGCAAGAGAGACAAATGCACGTTCTATACAACTTACAATGCACATTCTATGCAACAGGTATGGACAACTTCTATGCGAGTTGAAAGAGCATGTACAATGCAACACAATGCAGCATACGCATTCTATACAAACAAAAAGTGCATATTCAATGTAAGAGTGAAAAGGTGCTTAACAACGCAAGTCTTGCATACATGACAAAATGCGGTAACGCAACATATTCAAAGGCAATTCATCGATCTTGCGGTATACAAAAGGATACGAAAAAGGATACACTTTGTTCGTATTGAGTGCCACGCACTGGAAACACAGTTCAGAGCTTCCACAAAGACCGCTTGAGCTCAAAAGTGTATTTTCTTGAACTTTTTTGGGAGATGAGGGCACAAGTCATCAAAACAATCCTAAAGAAGAGCATTGGAGGTCCATTGGCCACCATAGGGAGCCATCAGCCACCAATCGGCCACAAAACAAGTCCATCGGCCAACAATTTGGCCGGTCGGCCATGAACGACAGATTCGGGGCAATTTTGCCATTTTGCCACAGGTCTTTAAGTATAGGGCTCTAAACCCTTTTCCTTCACTTCCTCAAACCCGAAAAACACTTCTCCTCTTGTTCTAGACTATTTCCCCCTTCCGATCCACGCTTTACATACGTTTTCAAACCTTTCAAAACTTTCGATTCGTAAAACCCTCGTTGTTTTCAACATTTTGAACCGATTGAAAAGTGTTTTCGATGCCTCTTTCTTGATTTCCCTCACTTGGGGTTTGTTTCCCCCGAGTCACCCTTGATTTTCGTGCCCTCTTCCGAGCCTTGACATTTTCTTCCGTTTTTCACCCCTCGGATTGACTTTTTGTTGACTTTCAGCATTCTCGCCCATTTTCCACATTTTCGGCCATTTTCCCATCCCTCTTGAGATGGCTAACGACATTCCACATGGCGGAGCTCCTCCGAGGATGGAGATGGATCCCGAGTTTGAGCCTTTGCCGCCAGGCATTCGATTGTTCGATCAGGCAACGTATGACCCTAAGGTACATGTGTTGCCTCCTGACGGCATCCGTCACATCAGGAGATTCGCTCGAGGTGCACCAGAGGACCTCTTGCTACGCGATCCGGAATCACACTTATCCCACAGTGCCTCTGAGGTATACACTTCCTCTTTACTTTTCACAATGTAGATCGCATTCATATTGCTCTTCAGCTATTCAAACCAATCACACTTGTACACTGTATTCTCTGTTTATTTTGAACACATTCACACACTGTATCAAAGTCTAACATCGCCTTGCATCTGTTTATCCTACTTATAGAGATATTCACGCACTTTTCGAGGCTACAGGACCATTGCTGCACGGGACTGGTACATGGAGCTGCCCGATGCCGTCCGTCACATCGTTGACGAGGTTGGTTTCGACACATTCTGCATGGGACTATCACATCTCACTGCCAGCCGGCCTATTTTAGGCACTTTAGTAGAGAGGTGGTGGGATACCACCGACGCCTTCCATTTCTTTACAGCAGGGGAGATGACGATGACTCCCTTTGACTTCTCTATGCTCACCGGCATAGGGATAGGAGGTCATCCGATCCCTTATGATATAGACAAGGGCGAGTGGGATGCTGCTCAGATTTACTTGCTGGGGACTCGCCCACCCCTCTCCCGACTAAGGATGGTGCGGTATTCATGGTTTGTGGACTACTTCAGAGGGGAGACACCGACGACCCGCGAGGAGACCGAGTACTACGCTCGGAGGTTCCTCATGTTCTTTTTTGGCACTACTCTTTTCGCCAACCAGGTGAACACCGTCGAGCTTTACCTCCTGAGTGCCTTGGTGGACTTGTCCCGGGTTCGTCACTATGACTAGGGCGACGTCGGTCTCGCCACATTATATGGATACATGAGCTCCTCTTCTTACCGGAGCGAGCACCTGCTGGGAGGATATTGGAGAGCCTGGGAGGTATGTCCTTCCCTCCTGCTTTACATTTCCACTTTACATTACCTGTACTCTGTACACTACACATTGCACACACTGTCTACTACTTTACATTATCTGTACACCGTTCTCACTGCACAATGCACTACATATCATCTGATTTCTACTTTATCTGTATTTGTTCGACATACACTGACTATTACCCTTTTACATTCCACAGCTATGGGTATATGCTTACTTCTCGAGGCTTGCCCCAGAACCGGAGGTGGAGACACCTCCCATGGTCCCGTATTCACACAAATACGACGTGAGATACCAGTGGAGGCCCCAGGAGTCTTTCTCATTCTTCCGCCGATATTTCGATACTGTAGCCGCAGCAGAGGTAGTTCAAACCTTACAGTCATTTCAGTTCTACTTCAGATTAACATTGCATCTCTAACGGCAGCTAATAACCTGCACATTCGTTATTTACAGAACACCTGGCAACCGTGGGCAGTGATGCCTGCCGGGGTCAAAGATCAGTTTGCCGGTGCTTGGGAGACGTCCCGATTTCAAGTTTTGCTTGAGGGCCCGGTCTGTTGAGCATGGTTCTTGGGGGAGCGCTTCTTGTGACAAAGCCTCGGTTTGCCCGAGCCAGTGGTTCCGATGCCGCCTCCCACGTATATGAGGATTACAGAGAGGTACACCCCACAAGAGATGATTGATTTCACAATAAGTTGGGACGCTGACCTCTTCAGGCTTGAGGGCGACTGCACTGCCTTCATCCAGACATATCTCATGCCGCCTCTAACCGGCACTCACAGATGTGAGAGAGACAGAGCTCCAGCCGCAGCAGAGAGAGCAGGAGGATCCAAGGCGACTTAGGCCCATGACAGGAGAGGCTCCTAAGTGAGGTGGGGAGTAGAATGGCCGGAGTTGCCTACTACCGTGACCTGCTGGGGACGCGCTGGAGAGACTTATCAGATTCCCATCGCTCCTGCCCCAGCTGGCCACGAGCTTGTCGGAGTTCGAGGCCCGACCCCGGTATGTACCATACATTACATTTTGCATATTTAATTCATTTCAGTTTACGCATTGCGAATTACTAATCATCTCAACACATTTACAAGCACCCATAAAGTACACCAGGCAAGCTCTCGAGCTGTCAGCTTCTCTGATGGAGATGGTGCAGACGAGCATAGATCTGCTCAGCATTTACAGGATTCCAGTAAGTTCTTTCAACCTCCGTTCCAAAACCCTCTATAATCTGCTCCATACTGATATGATGCATTACATTATCAATACTGCATTTGATACACCGCACTCATGTACCGCTCACGGCACTGATACACTGTATCCCATATACTGCTCACGGCCTTCATACACTACAATCATTTACTACTCACGGCATTTATACACTGCAATCGTTTACTGCTCACAGCATTCATACATTGCAATTATATACTGCTCACAGCATTCAGACACTGCAATTATATACTGTACTTGATGTATTCTGACACACTGTCCTTTTCAGATTCCTTTCCAAATGCTAGCCCCATCGGGCGCCCCAACAGGAGTTGCAGCAGGACCTTCAGTGCCTCCTCCAACAACAGAGAGATAGGGACGAGGGACGTCGGCACACAACTGAGGTAAGGATAGGTGCACTCATACCGAGAGCAGTTCACGGGGGCCTATCCCAGATGATGATGAGTCTGACGAGGACGAGGAGCCGGTGAGCCCACAGTCAATGTCGTTTCAGGGTTGTGACGATGTTGGGGTACCGATGAGGAAGCGGAGATGGTTCTCGATCCGACCGCTCAAAGGCATTTACGGCGCTGATGGTGACAGCTCTAAGGCCATGCCCAGGAAGAGGGCGAAGACGGCCTCTCGATCTTGAGGTGGCCGGGATTGATTCAAATGCTTCTTTTTCAGTTCCTTTTCTTTTTTTTGCTTAGCTTTCTTTTTGCTAGTAGTATCAACATATTGTACAGCCTTAGGCAGTTTTTACTTTTCTTTAAAAAACTTATACTGCAAAAAGGTGACCATGATTGGAAATGAAAACAAACCTTTTGCTCAAAAAGTGTTGCATTATACATTCTGAGCATCGCATAACATCGCACAGCACCATTTTACACAAAAATGGGATTTTAATGAAAATTGAATGTTGTATTGGCAATTGCTTAATCAAGTAGCAAACTGATTGACACACAACAAAAAGAGTAAGAAAACTCAATGAACAAAACAACAATTGAACGACCAAAACAAGAACAACTCGATAAACAAAACAACAACTCGATAAGCAATTTGACAAAATTCTTAAAGAGAGATGGAAGAAAATGCACCAAGAGTGGAACAAAATACAGGTTCTTGGCATTTCCAATATATGGATGGCTCAAGGAGAAAAAGAAGAGGCAGTCGGCCACAAGAGGAGGCTGTTGGCCACCAGAAATGGCTATCGGCCACTAACCCTGGCCGATCGACTACAAAAGTGGTCGGTCGGCCACAAACGCTGACCGGTCGGCTACTAGTGTCAGGAACCTCCAGAATGCTGCCACCTGTCTTCCACTCACTACCTTATCTTCTACAAAAACTCCAGTTTCGGGGTTTCTTCATTTCAACTTTGTTTTTGCCTCAAATGGAACCATTCTTCGCCGAAAAACTCTCCAATTGGATTACAGCTTTAGATGGTTCGGAAAAGTTGAATTTCCGGGATTTCGGAATAAGTGCACTATTTACGCTGAGTCACACCCCGCTGCGTTTTCCGTTCCTCCATGCCGCGGCTAGGTGTTGGAATCCGGTAACTCATGTTTTTAGCTTTGGGGTCAAGAGATGTGTCCCACTTTTGAAGAATTCCAAGTTTTGATGGAATCACAACACGACGAGAAAATCTTGCCTTAGTTCCGTTTCGGCCATATCCAAGCTTTAGGACGGACGTGTGGGCTTACTTTGCATGATGCTCGGTCTTTGATTCACAACGGGGAGTCAGATATTCCCAGCCTAATTCATCGCTTTTCTGAAGCTGGTAACCGCGGTGATTACCTTTGGCAAAGTTTTCGGCAACATGCCCTCTGTTTGTGTATGTTATCTTATTTCCTACTTGCCCCTGGCTTTGGAAGGTCTAGCATTCGTTTGATTGAGGTCACCCAAGGCTTGAAAGAGGGCAATAGCTGTATTGGCATGACATTAGCCGAAACCTTGATGAGCTTAGATGCTTTCTATCGCCGAGAGACAACTAGGTTCGCAGGAAGTCCACTACTCTTACAGGTAATATTTCCTACCTTTCTTACATGTGTTTCTCACATCACTCGGCCCTCAGGCTCTATTTTTCTCTCAAAACCCTTTTCTCACTTTTCCTCTCTACATACACCTCTCTATTCTTTAATCTCTCTTATTTTTCATCCCTCCCCAGATATAGCTTATAGATAAATTGAAAGTAGTGGACTCTTGCCCAGCATATTCAGCACACGGCTATTTCTTTCGCCAACGGCTAGTTGATGCCCCAGATGAGGGATGGTGGTGCGAATGGATGTGCACTCGATCTGCTGTTGACATCGCTTAGCGTTGTCCTTGGCTTGATTTGCCGGAGATGGGCTACAAAGATGTCTCGCACTCGCATTCAGTTGATTAGCCCGACGATCAAGGCCTTTTACTTTCCATTTTGCGTCAGCGCCGGGCCATGAACAGACTTGCCTGGAAGAGGAAGTGGAATACCCGACTTCATATCCGATCAAAGGCTCACAGCTAGCTCAGTATGCCACCGCATGGAGGATGAGAGAACTTTTGGCCCATGCTCCCACTTTCAGTTATGCCTTTTCTGGCGAGTGCATTGCTTGGCTTGAATGAGGCACAAGCTGGGCCTACTTTGGCATCTGAAGCTTCTATAAGCTCCGGGAGGGGGCGCAGGAATACCTGACTTAGCCATGTCCTAAGTTTATTACTTTAATCTATACTTTCAAGTTTTGGTTTTGAATGTAATAAAAAAAAACAACTTCAATTTGTATCGAGAGTCAGAGAGCTCTGTAATGAAATCAATGAAATTGGAGGTTGTGGGTACTGAAAATTTTCCGTTTTGGTCCAAAAATGGTCTAAGTTGTAAAAAGATTAATTTGAGCAAAATCAACTTTTATTAAAACTTTTCAAAACCATTTTCGATATGGATCACAACTGGACACGCCTGAGATCTATCACTAAGACGTACAACCCTAGATCCAATCAACTGGAAAGTTGCCCCTTGTCTAAATAGCACTGCACTGTAGCTCTCAACCGAACTCTTGGATGCAGAGAAGACAAAGATGACCAAAACAATCACATAGACACAGTTGATTTGGAAGTATTTGTGGCTAGACTTCAGAATGAAGTTGCCTACGTATCCCAAAGATGGGAATCAAGCCTTACGTAGTTCAGTTCAGGTTCACTCGTGTATTAACACTCTTCTTTTGCGCTCTAACTTTTGCCAAGGCTGCCATTTTTGGGTTTTCAACCTTGCGAGCTCAATTTTTTCTTATTTCAAATTTTTTTTGCTCTAACTTTTGCCTAGGTCGCCCTTTTGGGTTTTCGACCTAGCGAGCCACTCAAGGATAGTATTTCTTCAACTTGTCCATGTAGATCGGTTGGAAGAACTCAAGGCCATCCAAATCCATCAGAATGACAGCTCCACCCGACCAAATAGACTTGATGATGTAAGGACCAGTCCAATTAGGTCTAAACTTACCCCTAGGGTCATGGATGGGAGCTCAGTTGTCTTTGAGCACCAAATCCCCTTCTTTTAGACTCCTAGACTTAATTTTCTTGTTGAAAGCCCTGGCAATCCTACGTTGATAACCTTGAATGTAGTGCAGTGCTTTCAGCCTTCTTTCATCGAACAGCATGAGTTCTTCGAACCTACTCCGCTGCCAATCTGCCTCAGTTATCTGGCACTCGGCCATTACTCGCAATGACGGAACCTCAACTTCAATAGGGAAAACAGCCTCCATCTCATAAACCAGGAATACGGAGTTGCCCCGGTAGAAGTTCAAATTGATGTCCGGTAGCCCCAACGAGCAAATAACAGCTTATCTGGCCAGTCCCTGTAGGTTTCCACCATCTTCTGTAGAATGTACTTGATGTTCTTGTTAGCGGCCTCAACTGCTCCGTTGGTTTGCGGCCTATATATGGATGACTTATGAAAAACCACATTGTACTTCTCCAACAAGTCGATCACTTCCTTCTTGAAGTGGGAACCATTATCCAAAATAATCTCATTCGGGACCCCATACCGGCAGATAATGTTATTCCTGATGAACTTAGCAACATGTGATGCCTTCAGCACTGCATAAGATTGGACCTCGACCAACTTTGTGATGTAGTCTATCGCTACCAGGATATACTCATGCCCGTTCGACCCCTTCGGAGTAACTGCCCCAGTCACATCAATCCCCCATATTGAAAATGGCCATGGCGAAGTCATGTTATACAGCTTCGACGGCGAATGTTCATGCGATTTGCATGGATCTAACATTTGTGGCATCGCCGAACAAAGCCAATACAATCCTCCTCCATGGTTGACCAATAGTAACCTTGTCTGAGAATTTTCTGAGCTAGCATCACCCCACTCATGTACGCTCCACACTCTCCTCCGTGGATGGCCTCCATCAGGCGTTTCGACTCTTCAGTGTCAACACACAGTTTATGTATCCCAAGATGGCCCCGTTTGTACCCGCAGATGATGAACTGAGCAGCCATTCTTCGTATTGCCCTCTTATCCTTGGCATTTGCCCTGGTGGATAAGCCTCATTTTCCAAGAAGTTCCAAATGTCATGATACCAGGGGTTTTGATCTTGTACTTCATCTATGGCAATAATCAGCACGTAGGCCGGCACATACCTCTGTTCAATGATGATTGGACACATCCGGACTCCCAAAGGGATGTCAATCATGGAAGATAGAGTTGATAAAGCGTCTGCAAACCTGTTGCTCTCTCTTAACAGATGGGTGAAGGTTAACTTCTCAAACCTGGGAATTAGAACGTCCAGGGTTTGGTGATAGATTTTCATCATTTCTTCCTTAACCTTCCAGTCTCCTTTCGCTTGAGATACAACAAGGTTCAAGTCCTCAATGACATCTAACCTTTTTGCCCCTAGTTCCAAGGCAGCTTCCAAGCCAGCAATGCATGCCTCGTACTCTACTTCGTTGTTCGATACCTTGAACTGGAGTTTAAAAGCTAAGGGTATGTGGCAATTATTGGGTGCTATCAACAACACCCCTATCGTATACCTGTACTAGTTTGACATTCCGTCAAAGTACATAGTCCAGACCTCTTCTTTAACCTGTAGAATGGCCTCATCTAGGAACAAATACTCTACTGCTTCATCTTCCTCCACTGGGTGATCGGCCAGGAACTCCGTTATCGCTCTCCCTTTCACAGACTTGTATGTCATGTACTTCAAATCAAATTCGAAGAGAAGAAGCAACCAACGGGCTAGCCTACCCGTAAGTGCTGGTTTCTTAAAGAGATATTTGATGTTATCTAATCTTAAAACTAGTATTACAGAGTGAGCTAATAGATAGTGTATCAACTTCCTGGTAGCCAATACCAAGGCCAGACAAGCCTTCTCAAGCGGAGTGTAACGAGTCTCATATTCTAGCATCTTCTTGGTCAGGTAATAGATAGCCTTTTCCACTTTGTCCTCAGACTCCTGTGCAAGCATGCAGCCCATAGTCGTTTCGGTTACTGATAGATACAATATCAACGGTTTCCCCGGCTCCGGCGGTAACAACATGGGTGGGTTCTGTAGATACTGCTTGATCTTTTCAAAAGCAACTTGGCATCGGTCATCCCACTGGAATTTCTTTCCTTTCTTCAGGAGACCAAACAGTGGTTCACAAGTTAAGGTTAATTTTTCAATAAACCGTCTTATGAATTGCACTTTACCCTGAAAGCCTCGCACCTCATTTTCAGTCCTTGGTGGTGGCATTTCTAGGATGGCCTTGATTTTGGAAGGATCGACCTCGATACCCCTTTGTGTAATCAAAAACCCCAGCATTTTCCCTGTTGTAACACCAAAAGTGCATTTTTGAGGATTCAGCCGCACTTGATATTCTCTGATCCGTTGGAAAAATTTCTTCAAGGTGGCGTAGTGGCCCTCTCGCTCCTTGGACTTGACAATCATGTTGTTCACGTACACCTCAACCTCTTTGTGGATCATATCGTGCAAGATCGTGGTTGCAGCCCGTTAATAAGTAGCCCCAGCATTCTTCAGACCGAACGGCATCACCTTATAACAGTAGGTTCCCCACGAAAACCCATCCATGAATGAGAGCAGCACATGCCCCATAGTGAAGTCCACCAATTCGTCAATATGTGGCAAAGGAAAGTCGTCCTTCGGACTGGCTTTGCTCAGATCTTTGAAGTCCACACATACTCGAATTCTGTCTTCCTTCTTCAACACTGGAACTATATTGGCCAATCAAGTAGGGTATCCAGATACTAACAGGAACCCTGCATCAATCTGCTTGGTGACCTCTTCTTTAATTTTCAGAGCCCAATCCGGGCGGATCCTTCGAAGCTTCTGCTTAATAGGACGGGCCTCTGGGTCAATAGGGATCCGGTGCTATACAATCTCAGGATCGATTCCAAGCATGTCTTCATAGGACCACGCGAAAATATCTTTGAAATCTTTTAATAAAGCGACTAAGCGCTCGCGCTCCTCCGAAGACAACGTGGACCCGATCTGGACCAACCGCGGATCCTCCTCAGTACCAACGTTAATTGAGGTGATTTCATCAACCAAAGGTTTAACAAACCTCTCTTGCTCTCGATCAATCAAGTGTTTCAAAACTGGAGGAATTTCTTCCTCGTCGTTTTCATCAAAATTTTGAAAGTCCTGATTTATGCAATAAACTAAAGGCACAGAAAAGTACTCAAAAACCACAGCAGTACCATTCTCATTAATAACTTCCAGATCGTCTGATTCTTCGGTTACAACCGACTCAAAAGAAAATGAAAATGATGACCTGGACAACACAACGGCATCCGGGTTATCACCCTCAAGAATACTGGACTCTGACTCAGAAGAATTCGAATCTGATTCTGACTCCACAGACTCTGCGGAATCAGATTCCGGTTCACTACCTGACCTAGAACTGCTAAATAAAAAGCTTTCATCGTATTGCCAGACGAGGGAGGTTGCAATGGATGCATCCAGAATGCTGGAAGAAGGGCCCACAACTGAGTTATCTCCGATCATGGAAACTGAGATATCATCCCCTGAGCACTCTAGTAAGATCTGAGGATCTGAGAGAAGACAAGTCAGTGCTGCTCCCAACTCAAAGTCTGTGCCACTAGACTCGTCCTCGTTGCACTGCTCAGCCACAACTGTTGGGTCAGTCTGCTCTTCGGCAACTTC
Source organism: Camellia lanceoleosa (assembly GCA_025200525.1). NCBI lineage: Eukaryota > Viridiplantae > Streptophyta > Magnoliopsida > Ericales > Theaceae > Camellia > Camellia lanceoleosa. The sequence goes on from CM045765.1 coordinate 130,831,255, forward strand.
ATCCCTTGGCAATTACAAGTCAAAAAAGATCTCAAAACTTGGCAACAGCCGCCTCTCTGAGTTCAGCCATGGCTCTGGAAAACCACAGAACGGGAAATCTTCTCCCTCCCGGACAAAGCTTCCGTTCAGGGTCCCTCGAATAGGTCTATGCACTAACTCATAGTGCTTCCTGGCTTGTTTTGCTCTGGCTCTTCCAACCATCTCTTTTCCTTTTCTTACCCAATCCTCTTTGGTAGGTGTATAACCTAGACCAAAGGTATGGGGATTGTGTGGCACTTCGGCCAATTTGGTGACACATTTCAGGCCACTTCTTCCTAATCCCATCCCGGGCACATGTTGAAGCTTGTTCATGAGGTAAAGAGATTGTACACTGACGTACAACCCCTCATCAACAGCTAGAAGATCTTGCACCACCCGAGCCTCAGCCAAGGTGAACCCAGACAAGAAGACATCCTCCTCGCCATGTGCAATCTCCAAGATTGGCGTAGTAACCTCTGGCGGCGGATGTATTGAAGAGTTCCCAAAAACAATTGCCACCCCTTTCCCGTAGGGGTATTTCAACATCTGGTGTAGGGTGGAGGAGACAGCCTTTACTTGGTGCAGCCACGGCCGTCCAAGGAGTAAGTTGAAGGTGGCTGGAACATCCAGAACATGAAATTCGATGTCCTGTTGGCCTGGGCCAACCTGAGTTTTAATTTGCGCCGTTCCCATCACTTCCTGATTGGTGTTGTCGTAGGCCCATATCACTTGGGTTGTTGGCGCAAAATCTACGGGCTTCAACCCGATAACATATGTCGTTTGCGACGGACACACATTTATCGTTGATCCCGTATCAACTAAGACAACCGGTATCCACTTTTCCTTACGCTCCACAGAGATGTATAGCGGTTTGTTGTGCTCGGAGTCCTCAGGCGGTAGTTCTTTCTCTATGAATGTCAAGGTTGGTGAAGCACCACCCGGGAACACCAATCCCACCAACTGCTCGGGCGTTGTATCAATCGAAAGCTTAGCCTTGTCCATGGCTGATAGGACGGCTTGTCTATGTACACTGGAGGCCATAAGCAGCCCCCAGATAGAGATGTCTACTTGAATTTTCTTTAGCTGCTTCAGTACAACTTCCTTCTCTAGCAGTTTGTCTTTCTGCCTCTTAGCTTCTTTATCCTTCCCAGATGTCTCTAGCTAGTCCCAATGTGGGGGCTTGAAGTACCGCCCACTTCGGGTCATATAGTCCACCTCCTCAGTGTACTAGGTATCATCAGGGAGACTCTGCCCCCAATCTTCGTCAGTATGGACCAGTCGCAAATCGGCGTCTTCCCACCACATCTCCTCAGCAACCAACAGGCAACTGTCCGGTTCCACTATAGTTGTTTCTGTACGCACAGCACATTCTGTCCTCACAGGACCCTTGGCCTTTCTAGCCCTATCATCATTCTCAATCCTCTCTTGTTCAAAACACCTCAGCACGGCTTCTTGTTCTGTGTCGACCGTACACACACTGCCTAAGTCCCGAGCAAAATTCTTCGTATCGATGCTCTCCGGCAACTCTTCCTTATTCTCGACCATTCCGGCCACTATAGATATTCCAGTTCCCGACTGTCCCTGTTTCGGCTGAGACTCCTCAACAATATTTGGCTCGTCACTGAGCCATCCTGTAGCATCTGTTGCTCTATTCAGGTCAAACCAGTTGATGCTCACATCCCCTAGATCCTGCTCATCAAAGAATTGTAGATTCGTAATGTCCTCCTCAAGCTCTACTAAATCATCCAACCCATGACTTGGCCTGTCTTCCCGAACCACATTGACCTCTGCCCCGGTTGGCAATTCTACCATTAGTTTGGCCTGATCTGTTAATACAATATAACCGCACGGGTTGTATGCTTCCTCAATTAAGCTCGCAAATCCCTCAGGTTCTGAACCAACATTCCCACTCTCCTCCAAGGTCACCCTAGCTTTGTCTTCGACAGTCACCACCACTGGCTTAGGCTGGGTTAGGAAAGTGTCATAATGCACAAGTTCGTGCTATCTGGGATGAACACCTCAGGCTTGGGTAGGTGGGAAGAAGTGATGTATATGCTAGGGTCGTATAGAACGACCGTGGTTTGAATTAGGTTTATCTGCCTGGGTGGAGAAGGGGGGTTATTATGTGGTGGGAGAGGGTTAATGGTGACATTTGGCTTCTCGAGAAGCGCAATCACCTTGTTGTCAATGAGATCTTGAATCTCATGACGTAATCTAAAACACTAGTCAGTATCATGCCCATGTTCCTAATAGAAGGCATAATACTTAGCTGGATTATGTGTGGAATGTGGCAATGGACATGGCTCCAAGGGCTTCAAATGCCCTTTTCTCATCAAAACCCCCAAGGCTTTAGATAGAGACATGTAAAGTGGGGTGAAGGTTCTCTAACCTCTAGGCGGGTACTTTGCTGGTTGGGAGGTGGCTCTAAATGAGCCAGTGAAAGGTGTGGCTGTTTTTGAGGTGATGGTGGTGACCATGCCCACATCAGAAGTTCTTGCGGCTACACTACTACTTGTAGCTACATTCGAATCGCGTGCAAATGCTCTCTTAGGCTGCTCCTTTTCTTGGTCGATCAGACCTTGCTTCATAGAATCCTCAATTTGTACCCTTATCTCATGCAAGTCAGGAAAGGTGGGGAGGGGTAATACAATCATTTTCTGCATCAGCTTGGGTTGTAGGTTACACACAACCATTCTTATTTGATCTTTTTCAAGTGGCCGAGTTGTCATCATGGCCTTGGCCCTCCATTGAGTGACAAAATCAGAAAAGCCCTCTTTCGGCTCTTGCCTGGTTGCCTTGAGATTACGAGTCATGACCTCGATTTGGCTGTTGTAAGCATATTGGGCAATGAACGCCTCGGCCATCTCCTCCTAACTCCTTTTTACCGAGTCCTCCAGTTTGGCGTACTAAATGGCCGCAATACCCGACAGGGTCCGACTGAAGAGAGATAGTTTCTAGAGTCTAGTCAAGCCCATCGGGCGCAGAATATCTGAGAACAGCCTCAGATGAACCATAGGATCGCCTGAGCCGTCGAAACGGTCTATGTAGGGCATTTTGAATCTGTCCGGCAATGTCACTGCCAAGTCCGTGTAGCCATCCTCTATATCCGGGATTAAGTTAACTCCCTGAGCTCGTTTAAACAGCTTTTCGAGCTTGCTCACTTTCAGAGCAGTTGGATCGGACTCAAATTTGAACGGCGTGTCCACTGGGTAGGCCGGTGCCTTTGAAGTCTGTGGTAGGACTAGTGGTGGGACTGGCCCTGTAGGAACGTCCGTATTCTCCTGGACGTTAGCTACCTCCCCGGGCGTTGGAACCCTAGATGAGGGTGGATGTAGATGCAAAGCAGATGCTCCGGCTTGTTGTGGATGCTGCTGTTGTTGAAGCTTAGCAATTAGTTTTGCCTGTTGAGCTACAACCTCTATTTGTCGAGCGGTAACCTCTGATTGGCAAGCAGCGTCACGCTGCATGGCCTTTATGGTTTGTTGGAGTTGACGCATCATTTCCTCCATACTGCCTGTAAAATGCTGATCTGTCTGAACAAGTGTACACCCTCTCTCTGAGGTAGAAAGAGAAAACTGATCCCAACTGCACACAGGTGAGGGAGACAATGACCACTGAACTAGCGATTGCTGTACTGATGCTCTATGCCTGACTGCCCTCCGTCTTGTAACCAGGGGTAATGAAGCAAACACTGGTCGTCCGTCAATTCGATCCTCAGATCGGAAAAGCCTTCCACCTCTAGTCCAAAGTGCTCGGTGAATAACTGCCTCGTCGGAAGCAATGATGAAATATTACCTTGCAAAACAGAAAATAAAGCAAAAGACAAAAATCAAAAAAAACGGACAGCATCCCGGCTTAGACAGAGACAACATACAATTGAAAATCATAAGCTGGACTAACTGTACTCAAACACTGATTTCTGCCCCCAAATTTTCTGCCATAATACTGATACCCTCAATCACTGATGTCCTCAGACCGATACCCAGACTTGTAAACTGATACATGCATTCCCTGTAGAGACACACCCTAATAGCACAAATAAAGCAAGTGAGAGCCAAAACACCCCTATAGTGGGGAAGGGTTTCCCTGTCCTATTTTGTCAGGAGCTAGGGTTTCACTACGCACGCATGCAGTTTCAAACAATCCTGCATTCTAGTAAGCAACTTGTCCTAGTTTGGAACAGTCTTTACCTAATTCAAGGTGGCAAGAACGGCGCCCGTACATACACCTGTAGACACCCCATTTTTGACCGTCTACAAGACTTGGATGTCATCGTTTGAACACTTGATGATCATCCATGTTCGTGTTCGTTTTGAGTTCCTGAAGGTCTCGGCTGAGCGCCTTGCCTTGGAGCCTCTCAACTTGTCTGTTTTGTGCTTGGTTGTGGACCAAGGGCTTGTAGCTTTGCTTCTGGGGAAAGAGGGTGGCCTCTCGGCCAACCCTACAACCCATCGGCCAGGGTTTGTTTCCATCGGCCATCAGGGGTGGCCGTCACCATAATCGATGGCCGACATTTCATTAATGGCAGTTGACCACTGATAATGGCCGACGGCCTTTTTTCTGCTTTTTCAGATATTTTGTGTGCCAGTTGTACTAGCTGTTGAACACTGAAGCTATCCTCCATACACGTGTATGGAGGGATAAAGCAAGCTTTTTGCTTGCTTTTTCTATATAAGGGGAGGTTTCTTCCCCTATTTGAGGGTTCTGAAAATTTAGAAGCAAATTTTCACTCTCTCTCTAGAACTCTCTTTCCCCCTCACTCCATATTGCTTGAAAGTGAGTGTTCTTTGCATTTTTGGCACACAACCTCTTAGCCAAACACCACCACCTTGTTACTGAGGTGCTTGAAGGTCTTGTTTGGGCTCAAAAAGTTGGTTCTAGCACAGAGTTGTAGTCCTTTGCTGTTGTGCTTCAAGGGTAAGGCACTTACCCCCTTTAAGCTTGTTTTTGTACATTGGATTGGCCACCTTTGCATGTTGTTTTGGCCAAGTTGTCAACTACAAAAACCTTTATTTTTTAGGCTTAAAAGTGGTGGTTTAAAGTGTTTTTGGAGTTAAGGGTGATTCACCCTCCTTTATAGCTTCTTTGCTAAGTTTTGTACCACATTTTAAAACTTTTGAAGCAACCTTGTTTTGGCCTTCAAACCACTAGGGATAGCAATTTGAAACCGACCCGATGGGGATCCCCGATCCCGACCCTGATTTAAGCGGTTTTTCTCCGAAAAATACCCCCGACGGGGAGGGGACGATATTTGAAAATCAATCCCCGATCTGTTCCGGGCCGGGGACGGTGATTAGTGTTCAAGCTCCGGCCCGGCCCGACCCCAGCCCCGGTTCCCCGATATGAAATTACTAATATACCCCCGTTTATATATATAATATATGTGTATTGTGTTAGGGGCCGAGGCGTTTATATATATAATATATGTGAAATTACTAATACACAGTTCATAAATTACTAACACACTTCATACACAAAACTGTTTCTCTTCTCTCTCTCCATCTCTATCTCTCTCTGCAGGTGCTACTCAAGGTCATGGTGTCGGCTCCTCCCATCACGCCGATCTCCTCCTCCCATCTCCCATCACGGCTCCTCCCATCAGGTGCTACTCACAGTCATGGCGTCAGCAGTGGTAGCGGCGGCGGCAGCTCCTCCCATCCCTCCTCCCATCACGGCGATCTCCTCCTCCCATCTCCGACGCCTTCTTCCTCCTCCCATCTCCGGTGTCTTCTCCCTCCTCCCACCATGGTGATTAGTGTTAGATCTGTGAGTGTGTGTGTGTGAGATCTGATCTGGTGATGAACAATATATATATATGAATTTTTTTTAGATATGAACAATATATATATAGATCTGTGTGTGGTGTGTTAGATTTGAATTTTTTTTTTTAATTTACATTTGTTACATCTGAACAACAGATTGTTAATGGTGATTTTTTTTTTAATGGTGATGAACAACAGATTGTTAATGGTAATTGAGAGGGGAATTTATATACAAGTAGGCCGGGCTAGGAATTGGGCCTTAGGGCCGAAATAAAAAGGCTCGCGCAGAGAGGGCCGTATAAGTTACTTCGGTTTGGAGAAGTAGCTTTGAAGATAGACCGATCACACAGCCGTGGTGAATAGACCGGTCTTAGGAGGACTTGGTTCTACTCCGGTTGAGTGGAGTAGCTCAAATGTTTCAGTTTCCGGTGATTACTTCGGTCGTAGCATGTGAGGGACCGAAGTAGGCCATGGTGTGCAGATAGCTCGGTTTTTATTCCCTTATGGATAGCTCGGTCTTAGTATGAGAAAGCCGAGGTAAGGAAGAGTAAAATAAGGACCGAAGTAGTAGTTACTTCGGTCCTGAAAGTAGTTCGGCCATGAGAAGAGGCATCTCACTTGGTTTAAACAAAGGAGGAGGGTGTTGGAGGATAAGCATTATCTTCCAAGAGTATGAGTCCTAGGGGGACTCTACGTAAGGAGGAGTAATCCTAGGAGGACTCTGCACATGGAGGAATAAGAGTCCTACCAGGATTGTGCCACGCGAAACCTATATAAGCTCACCAATATCACCTTTGGAGAGGTAATGCAACTTTTGCTCCCTGAATACATTGAGCTTTTGCCTTCTGCCTTGCTTCTCGACTTAGGCATCGGAGAGGTTTCCACACACCCGCCGGCTAGCTCACGTTTGTATTTTCAGGTGGTGGAACGACGTCGTACGAGGAACGCAGGCTTGATCAACAGGATTATACGAGAAGGTGTATTTCTTCCGTACAATTGGCGCCGCTCAGGGGAATTGCAGACAGGAACAACCTCTTGATCAAGTTTTTCTCGAACATCAATGGCGAACAACGAAGAACTGCCTCAGTCCGCCATTGACGGACAAACCCCAGAAGGAGGTGCAAGGCGTGAAGGCCTACCTTTGGTCCCTCCCATGGCGAACCCGAACCACAAAGGCGTAAATACCATGAGGGATGAGAGAGGACGAAGGAGGAATAGCAGCCCTCATCCCTCTCGTTCGCAAAGCCCAGAAAGACAAAGGCGCAGAGTTGATCCTCAAATTCTGGAGGATCGCGTCAGAGAGCAAGACGAACTGATCCGTAAGATGGCGGCGGACATGGAGTCTCTGAAGCGCCAGATAAAAGGAAAAGAAGTGGCGACAGGAGAGGGGCGCAACGAGAAGACGCCCCCTCGCCACTCAGAGGGTCGTGGTAGGAATTCTACACCCTCTCAACCAGAGGACAGAAGCCTCAGGACAGGCGACACGCGATCCGTATCTTCCAGGACTCGTCACTCCAGGTCTGAGAGGACGAGGCCTGAGAGGTCATACACTGAGGGGAGTACCTATTGGCCCTCACATACGCATCATACGAGGTCCAGACAGACGGAATTACCTAGGTCGTCCGACCTAAGGTCCATGTTGGAAGAAAAGGCACGATGGAAGGAGGACGCCAGGGCGCGCGATCCCCACAGGGTTCCTGCCTTGCAGCGATTGGCTCCTCGGACGCATGGAAGCGTTGAGGTTGGAATGCCAAGGCCGCACTTGGCATACGAACCAGCGGATAAGGCATTGGCGAGGCTGCAGACCTCACCATTCGTCCCAGAAATTGAGAACGCGCCCCTTCCGTCAGGCTTCCTACAACCCAAATTCACGACATATGAAGGAAAGACGGACCCTTACACCCACTTGAGCCACTTTCGCCAGTTATGGTCAGATACCCATGAATGAGGCGTTGATGTGCATCTTATTCCCTTCAAGCCTCGGCGACCTAGGCTTTACTTGGTTTGAGAAGCTTCCAGAGGGCAGCATAGCCTCCTGGGCGGAATTGGCAGAGGCGTATGTAACGGTTGAATCTAACACAAAGACCCTGGTGGAGATCGACCAGCTGCTCTCCATCGACATGGGCGATAAGGAGACTCTGAGGTCATACAACAGTCGTTACTGGGAGACATTCAACCAAATCGGGGATTGCCCAACCAACCCCGCCATCAAGAATACAAAGAGGTCTTCCGGGAACGATCGAGGACTCTATTACCATGGCGCCACCCCTCACCATGGAGGCCCTGATGGAGAAAGTGCATCAGCACATCAGGGTTGAAGAGGATGGCGCTCGTGCCAAGGCAAAAATGGGCACAACCTCGACGCCAGAGAAGAAGACCTCAGCAAAGGTCAATACGGTAGGTCGCCGAAACCAAAACGGACGGGGCAGGCGAGACAATGATGAAGACCAGGACAAGAGATGGTTGAGAGTCCGAACTGCCATAACCACGGTGTTCAAGAAACCGATCTACCGTATACTTAGTGAGATTCGAGACGAGCCTTTCGTCAAATGGCCTGCCAAGTTAGGCGAGGCCCAGAAGGACTATGATGACAGATCCAGGTGCACCTTCCACAAGGAAAAGGGGCACCGAACTGAGAACTGCACGCCGTTGAGGCAAAGATTCGAAGAGTTGGTGGCAGCCACCGGATAAATACATAGAGGAGGCGCAACCGCCCCCAAGATCACAACAAACCCAACGGATGCCGACGACGCCCGCCACAAGGCATCATCAACGTGATCCATGGAGTCTTTGAACCAGCGAGTATGCGAGCTCGAGGTTCAATCAAAAGGCAGAGCACTTGAGAGAGGTGCTAAGTGCCCAACCAAATCAAAAAGGGAGGACAGCCACAAACATCATGTCCTTTTCGGATAAAGACTTGGATGTAATATATTGCCCACACAACGATGCTTTGGTCGTCACTCTCGAGTCAAGGATTTTGACGCTGCGGATTCGATTGACCAAGGTAGCTCGTGAAATCATGTACTACTGAAACTTTCAAGCAACTCAAGCCGCAAGACAAGGACTTAGCCCCGCCAGATTCCCTTTGATTGGATTCAATTCTATGCCGAGTGGCGATCGGCAAAATCATTCTCCCAACAGCAGGAGTGTGACAAAGCAAGTGGAGTTCTGGTGTTAAAGGTTCCTCCACCTACAACATTATCTTGGGCGAACATGGTCAAGACGCCATGCGCTCGGTGGCATCCTCCTACCACCAAGTGATGCGGTTTCCCAACGATACCGGAGTAATTGAAGAAGTATATGGGGACCAGATTATGTCCAAGCAGTGCTTCGTCGCAACGAATGGTAGCCGCGCTGCCAAAGGATATGTTCATTCGGTTGAAGAACCTGAGAGTAATGAACTATTCGCAGAGGTTGGCAAAGCGGCTGATCAGAAGGCAGTAGAAGACTTGGTAGAAGTCAGAATAGATGAGAAGAACCCGGAAAAGTTCTTCTTACTTGGATCGTCGTTGTCCAGCACTGAGAGATTGGAAGTCTTGGAATTTTTGACCTCCAACATCGAAGTGTTCGCCTGGACCCCATACGACATGCCAGGCATTGATCCCAACTTCATCTGCCATCAACTCAATGTCCACCCTTCTGCTAGACCGGTCATTCAACGCACACGCAGATCGGCACTCCACCACGCCGAGATAGTGGCAGAAGAGGTGGGTAACTTGTTAGAAGCAGGGGCAATCAGAGAGGTCCATTACCCAAGATGGATCACCAACACCGTTGTAGTACCAAAGAAGAATGGCAAGTGGCGCGTCTGCGTCGACTACAAGACGGTCAACAAAGCGTGCCCAAAGGACGCTTTCCGCCAAGGATAGATCAATTGGTGGACCCTAACTTGGCAACAAGAAGCTTAGCTTCCTTGACGCATACAGAGGCTACCACCGATAGCCATGCACGAATCCGATCAGAAGTAACATCCTTCACCACTCCAAGAGGGTTGTCTTGCTACAAGGTCATGCCCTTTGGCACGAAGAATGCAGGGCGACGTTTGAAGAATGGTCACCAAGATGTTTGAGCCATTGTTAGGCGTAACAATGGAGGCTTACATCGACGACATGGTGGTCAAAAGCAAGGATGCGGATGACCATCTAAGGGACCTAGATGAGATGTTCGGATCCTAAAGCAACACAAGGCTGCATAACGCTTCTAAGTGCGCATTCGGTGTAGCGTCTGGCAAGTTTCTGGGGTTCCTGGTGACCAATCGAGGTATCGTAACCCTCCCAAATCAAAAGCAATTCAAGAGTTAGAGGCCTAACTCGATGAAAGAAGTCTGACACCTCACCGCATGGCGTGACACTTAACCGATTCATCAGATCTTCGCATTAAGGTCCATTCTTTCAATCATTAAAAGCTAAGTTTGAGTGGAACGAAGAATGCGACCGAGCTCTGGAGAGTTTGAAGGAATACATGTCTTCTCCACCACTACTTGTCACCCCAGTACCTGGAGAAGAACTCTTCCTCTACTTAGCAGTCTCTCAGCACGCGGTAAGTGCAGTGTTGGTTCGAGCAGAAGGAATCCAACATCTACCTATCTTCTATGTCAGCAAGACATTGCTGGGAGCCGAAACAAGGTACTTGCCTCTAGAGAAGCTAGCACTGGCCTTAATGATGGCCTCCAGGAAATTGGCGCACTACTTTCATGCCCACACCATTGTCGTCCTCACAGCCTTTCCACTAAAAGCTTTGTTTGAGAGGGCAAACTTTTCTGGGCGGATTTTGAAGTGGGCAGTGGAGTTGGGACAATATGATGTGAAGTTCCAACCCAGAACCGCAGTAAAGGCCCAATCTTTGGCAGACTTCGTCGCAGAGTTCACTCCTGGAAGCCACCAAGTCTGCCCAATCGATCTGACTGACACAACCGAACTAGGGATAGAGATTGACGCCGAAATAGCGCAACCCCTAGTCCAGGTTACTCAGCCGGAGCCCGAGGCAGACCATAGAAGAGAAGGCAAGGAGAAAGCCAACCTTACTACACCAAGTCAAAATTCACTAGCGACTAATAACTTGGGCCCATCAGAAAATAAGGGGCAGACTGCAATTATGGACTTTAGAGAAGACACTAGCATAGAAGACCCCAAGGCATCATCCGACCCCTCCACTTGTTGGAAGTTGTTCGTTGGGGAGATGTGGAAGCTCTTTGTGGATGGGGCACCCAACCGACATGGAGCTGGACTTGGCATAGTCCTCATCACACCAGACGGCCTAGTAGTGGAACAAAGATCAACCTTGGCTTCCCAAAGATCAAACAATGAAGCAGTCTGGCGCTTCTTGCGGGACTCAAGTCGGCCTACATGGAGGCCACGAACTCATGGTCTCTGATGACTCACAGTTGGTGGTGAATCAAATTTGGCGACTTCACGAAGCAAAGTGCTGCAGAATGGCTAAGTACCAAGAGCTAGTCGAGCAAGAGATCAAGAAGTTCGAAGTGGTGAGGATAGAACAGATTGGCAGGGAGGAGAATAGTAGAGCAGACGAACTAGCAGGCTTTGCTTCAATGGCAGATACCTCCATCCCACATCCTCTATTGATACCTGCCCAGACCAAGTATTGAAGACCCAGAAGCTGAAGAGGTATGTTGTGCGGAGTTAGGTCCTTCTTGGATGGATCCCATCATACTGTTCCTGAAAGACGGCACTCTACCGGAAGATAAGAAAGAAGCCAACAGAATAAGAGCCAAGTCGCAACGATTTTGGCTCTCTCCATCCTTGGCATTATACAAGAAGTCGTTCTCAGAACCTTACTTAAAATGTGTCCACCCCAGCAAGGTAGAAGCATTCTTGTTTGAAATACACGAAGGGGTTTGTGGCAGCCATCAAGGAGGAAGATCATTGGCATATCGAGCTATTTCACAAGGGTATTGGTGGCCATACATGCAGGCGGATTCAGAGAAGTATGTCAAAAAATGCGAAAAGTGTCAGAAGTTTGCACATCAAATACATCAACCTGCCAGAGAACTCCTACCTCTTACTAGCCCATGGGCTTTCGCAATGTGGGGCTTAGACATAGTGGGACCACTCCCAACAGCGCCAGGCAATAGGAAGTTCTTTCTTGCGGCAACAGACTACTTCACAAAGTGGGTAGAAGCAGAAGCCTTGGCGTCGATCAAGGAAAAAGATGTGAAGAAGTTTGTCTGGCAGAACATCATTACTCGCTTTGGCATCAAAGCGATTTGATTTCATGACACTTAGTTTGATGGCGAAATTTTTAGAAGCTTTTGTGAAGAATACAAGATAGAGTTCTACAACTCCACACCGGCATATCCCCAAGCAAATGGTCAGGCAGAGGCGTCAAATAAAGTAGTCTTGGACGGATTGAAGAAAAGGTTGGAAAAAGCCAAAGGCAAGTGGGCAGAAGAGCTCCCTCATGTTTTATGGGCTTATCGCACCACACCACGACGGTCAACAGGAGAAACTCCATTCTCCTTAGCCTATGGCATGGAAGCAGTTATCCCATTAGAAGTCGGACTCCCCACAATTCGGAGCAAAAATTTTGATCCAGACTTAAACAGCGAAGCTATAGCATTGGAACTTGACCTTGCGGAAGAGAGACGAGACAGAGCATTGGTTCACATTGCCTCCTACCAACAAGAACTTTCTAGGAAGTATAACAAAACGGTGCATCCAAGGCAATTCAAGATCGGCGATTGGGTACTTCGCAAAGTTATGGGCAACACATTGGTCCCGGGAGACGGCAAGTTAGGTCCCAACTGGGAAGGTCCTTACAAAGTGGTCGGATTAGCAGGAAAAGGGGCATACCATTTGGAAGATAAGGACGGCAAAGCAATCCCTAGGCCATGGAACACTGCCAATCTTAAGTTATTTTACTTTTAGCTTTTTTCTTTTTTTCCCTTTAAGTATATGTAAGTTTTTCCTTCATCAAATAAAACAAATCGATTCTTTTTCAGCATATTTGTTTTTAGTAGAAAGTAACTTTTGTAAGTTAGTAGCATTGTAAACATAGTTGGCCGGCTTAAACCAACTATAACCCCTCCTAAGCCCAGGATAAGGATCCAGGCTGCAGGACGTTTGGTCGGAATAACCAAACACTGTATTCTAGGTTGGCTGGAAAAACCAACCTAAAGGTTGGCTGGATTAAACCAACTTTATGTACTCTTCAGCCGAGGTAAGTGTATGGCTGAAGAGTGGTTGGCTGGATTAAACCAACTTTATGTACTCTTCAGCCGAGGTAAGTGTATGGCTGAAGAGTGGTTGGCTGGATTAAACCAACTTTATGTACTCTTCAGCCGAAGTAAGCTATATCTACGAAGAGTGGTTGGTTTGGATTAAACCAACTTTTGTACTCTTCGGTAGAAGTAAGCTATACCGGCTGAAGAGTGGTTGGCTGGATTAAACCAACTTTATGTACTCTTCAGCCGAAGTAAGCTATATCGGCTGAAGAGTGGTTGGCTGGATTAAACCAACTTTATGTACTCTTCAGCCGAAGTAAGCTATATCGGCTGAAGAGTGGTTGGCTGGATTAAACCAACTTTATGTACTCTTCAGCCGAAGTAAGCTATATCGGCTGAAGAGTGGTTGGCTGGATTAAACCAACTTTTTGTACTCTTCAGCCGAAGTAAGCTATATCGGCTGAAGAGTGGTTGGCTGGATTAAACCAACTTTTTGTACTCTTCAGCCGAAGTATGTTATATCGGCTGAAGAGTGGTTGGCTAGTGAGTTAGATAATTAACCAAGATCACAGTCAGACAAATAAAGGTGTGGAAAATTCATTACAAGCAGATATTCACAAACCGAAACCAGAGTTGGGGATTTTTCATTCAAATGAAGGAAGTACAACTGTGGGGCCATAGCCCGGTTACAAAAGTTCAGACACAAAAGAAAGAAAAAAGTACAAGTTCAATCAAAGAGATCATCTATCTCGGCATCCAGATCGGCTCCAAGGTCAGCACGTACTCCGGTGTCTGCAGTTAGAGTAGTCTCGGTTGGTAGTTCGGGCACCGCGTGTTCAATCGTGGGCTCCAACCGAGCTGACTGATCGCCACCTTGCTCTTGGATAGCTTGAGTCTCGGCTGCCTCTTCATCATCATCATCATCATCATCATCGTCGTCAGAAGAACCGAGAAATTGTTTTTGGATTTCATCGGCATACTCTTGCAGTGAGGCCGGAATGAAGTGCTCAGGAGCGTTGTAGACCTCGGTTTTCAGTCCACAACCGACCTTTTCTCTGACCTCTCCGGCCAAGACTTGAAAAATAATTCTTTTTGCAAGACCGCGCAGAGAGTAGCTACCGGCTTCCTTGAACCCTTCTTTGGAAGCGTCCTCAGCCTTTTTCTCCAACAATCGATATTTGGCGTTCTTCTTATTTTCAAGCTCGCCATCTCCCACAAATATTGATCTTTCACTTCGTCACATTTCGCTTGTCACTATCAGCCGAGGCAACCAGTCCGGTCAGACGCGCTACCACGGCCTCTAGTTCGGCCGACCTTTGTTTGGACAACGCCAGCTCGGCCGCCCTGGTTTCGGCGTCCCTTATTGCGTGCCTTGTTGTTTTGCGAAGTTCCATTATTTGCTTATGAGCAATGGTGTTGTTCTGAATGGCCTGGCAAAGGAGAATTCCTTGTTAGCGAACTAAGAGTTGGAAAAAAATTAGACTGGTCAAAGGAAGAACAGTCCGGCTTACCAAAATCATGGACTTGGTAGATAACCGGATGGCCTTCAGTTCGGTGTTTAGCTGCTTATTGTGGTGCTCCATGTCTTTGGGAAGACAAACACCCCTGGCCAGGTTGAAGGCCAGTAGATGATCCTTGTCAGCAACAACGGAGTCATCTTCGTCGATATCTCGGTTGTTGAAGACGAAGGGTGGAGCCCATTTATTTTTTGGTGCAGCTCGGTCAGAGGATTCCGGTTGCAGGTTAAGTTCGGGGCTCGGTGGAAGGATGGGGTCAACCTCATCAACCAAGCGCTGCTCGGTCTCAGCAGTCCGGGCGCGTTTAGCTCGGCGTGAGGAGGATGGTTGTTGGGATGGAAGAGCTACCACGGCGGCTGTGGTTTGTTGGGTTGGAGGCACTTCGGCCCTGGTGGTTGAGGTGAGCATGGCCTTCAATTTGTTCTTTTTCGCCATCTCTTGTTCGGCTGTGAGCGGCACTAAGTTTATTTCGGGTAAAGTTGGGTCTAGTTCTGGTGGGTCTTCAAGGAGGAAGTCTGTCACCCTTGCTTTTCGGCGACCGGAGTAGCGATAGGTCGGTTCGAAATCGAGGAGTTTGGCCCAACTTCTCTCCCTTACTCTTAGTGCGGTGCGTAGAAGATCGAGGTTTGGGTAGTTGTCGAGTGAGATAAGCTAAATCTGCAAAAGGAAAACAATCATTAGTTCGGTTCAGTAGCAAAACACGAAATAAAAAGAAAAGTGGTAAAGCTAATCGAAGTATGTATACGGGTTGTCCCATTTTCCATTTATTCTTCGCCAGAATTTGAGCCTCAAGGTCTTCAAAGTTTCCAGAGACCCAAAAGAAATCATCATTTAAGTCCTTGTCCGGTGTATGTTTAATTATTTTTCTCGGCCTCGGCGTATTCTCAAATAATAGCACCAAATTTCGTTTTTGATCCTATTGAGTACTGGTGAAATAGTTCGGCTAAACCGAGGTTCAGACCGTGTTTTTGGTTTAGGGTGTCTATGCCCATTATTATGCGATAGGTGTTGGTGGAGAGTTGGGTTGGGCAAAGCCTGGTTTGCCTAAGGTATTCACAGATTAGAGGCTGGACTGGGAATCGTAGTCCGGTCTCTACTATGGACTGAATGGTAAAGGGGACAAAGCCCTCGTTATTCCATGGGTCGATATCTTGGTCGGCTAGGGTTAGGTGTACGTCGTCTGGTATATGGTGGTCCTTTCGGAAT
Source organism: Camellia lanceoleosa (assembly GCA_025200525.1). Lineage (NCBI taxonomy): Eukaryota > Viridiplantae > Streptophyta > Magnoliopsida > Ericales > Theaceae > Camellia > Camellia lanceoleosa. The sequence continues at coordinate 130,846,938 of CM045765.1, forward strand.
TCGGCCAGACCACCTGGGGTTTCTACAAGGAATCTATACTTCCCCATTTTATTGTATAAGTTATAGATAAATTATTCCGGTTGGAAAAGTGTGTTCAGTAGCTCGGCTGGGCGCAGGGAAGTGCCTGGCAACCTAAGTCTGCAAAGTGAGAAAACAAGTTGTTAAGCACTGATCATAGACCGTGCTACAAAGACAAAGCAAGAAAAGGCTAATCTTATTTCGGCTCTACAGGGTGCTATGTTATCTACATCGGTTTGCAAAGGATCATGTTATCTCGGTTTGACAGGGCATTCGGTTAGCTCGGTTTTACTATTTGGTTTCGTTATCCCGGCTGAACGTCAAGGGGCAGCTTTTTGAGTTCGGTTTGGGAACTCTGAATGCTGGCTTGGCCCCTGAAGTTTTAGCTCGGTTATGTGCTCATGATTGGCTAGTGCGGTGGGTTTTCATTTCGGTTATTGGCCTTATGAGACTACTGTGGTATGCTCCAAGTTCTAGTTCGGTTTTCAGTCTGCCTAGATTTTTATATAGCAAGAACAGTATTCTAGTTCGGTTGAAACATGTACAAAGATCAAAGAGGTATTCTACTAGCTAGATCAGTATGTTCAAAGTGTTCTTGTGAAGTTCTTCAGAAAGTACAGATATGGTAGAAGAAAAACAAAGTGTTTTGCAGCAACACATAGCATGAACAACTATGGATTAAAACGAAAGCAAAAACAAGGAAAACAGATTTTAGAAAGCTTACCAGAGGACGAGGAAGAAAGCTGGAGTTGAGAGCAGTGGTAACAATGGAGAGCTCGAGCCTTGAAGTTGCAGGGTTGAGAAGCACGAATGAGAGAGGAGATGAACAGAGTAAGGGAGAGAGTGAATGGACAAATGAAAGGGTTGTTTGGTGTAAAGGCAAAATTGGCGGGAGCTGTTCAAATTACGGAATACGAAGACGGCGTTGACAACTGCCCTCAGCCAATCGGGGCATGCCACGTGTCATTGGAAGGACAATCGATTCGGTTCTCTGATCAAGAGACGTTTTGACGGACGTTTTAGCTCGGCTTAAACTTAGCTCGGCTAGAGCGGTAAAAAGGTTTATTTCGGCGAGTAGCTCAAAATCTTAGTTCGGTTTGTAAGCGAGTAATCCCAATCATGCTTTGCAGATAGAATTAAGGGGCAATTGAGAGGGGAATTTATATACAAGTAGGCCGGGCTAGGAATTGGGCCTTAGGGCCGAAATAAAAAGGCTCGCGCAGAGAGGGCCATATAAGTTACTCCGGTTTGGAGAAGTAGCTTTGAAGATAGACCGGTCACACAGCCGTGGTGAATAGACCGGTCTTAGGAGGACTTGGTTCTACTCCGGTTGAGTGGAGTAGCTCAAATGTTTCAGTTTCCGGTGATTACTTCGGTCGTAGCATGTGAGGGACCGAAGTAGGCCATGGTGTGCAGATAGCTCGGTTTTTATTCCCTTATGGATAGCTCGGTCTTAGTATGAGAAAGCCGAGGTAAGGAAGAGTAAAATAAGGACCGAAGTAGTAGTTACTTCGGTCCTGAAAGTAGTTCGGCCATGAGAAGAGCCATCTCATTTGGTTTAAGCGTGAGGGTGTTGGAGGATAAGCATTATCTTCCAAGAGTATGAGTCCTAGGGGACTCTCGTGAGAGGAGTAATCCTAGGAGGACTCTGCACATGGAGGAATAAGAGTCCTACGAGATTGTGCCACTTGAAACCTATATAAGCTCACCAATATCACCTTTGGAGAGGTAATGCAACTTTTGCTCCCCTGAATACATTGAGTTTTGCCTTCTGTCTTGCTTCTTGACTTAGGCATCGGAGAGGTTTCCAAGACACACCGCCGGCTAGCTCACGTTTGTATTTTCAGGTGGTGGAACGACGTCGTACGAGGAACGCAGACTTGATCAACAGGATTATACGAGAAGGTGTATTTCTTTCCCGCATGATAATTTTTTTTTTTGGTCGGGACTTTTTTGAAATGGAAACCCGATCCAAGATTAAGGGCGAGGCGGCAGCGGTGATGAGCCTCCCGTCGAGTCGGGATCGAGACGGGGAGTTTCCACCATCGGGGATCGGGGACGGAAAGGGTGATCCTCGACCCCGCCCCGCCCCGTTGCCATTCCTACAAACCACTGAATTCTAGGGGAATTTCAGTGGTAGAAAGCTTGTTTTGAGGTCCAAAATGGGAGGGTGTGGCCTCCCCTCCTTGTCTCTCTATGCCATGCCTTGGTAGCACTACAAAGTAGTGTCTTTTTATGGCTTATGTTGGCTTATTCTTAGCATTTTTTTGGCCTTATTTTAACATGTTATAACTCTGTTTTGGGCTGATTGGAGCACATCTTGTTTGCTTCTTGCACTTGTAGTGCAATCTTGTTCACTAGCCTAGTGTGCTTGATTTTGTAGCCTATTTTTTAGCATGTGTTAGCTTGACTCCAACACGTTTTTGGCTTTTATTTAGCATGCTTTAACTCTGTTTCAAGTGGTCTTGGTCACATATGCTTCGCTTTGTATAGCTATAGTGTAACCGGCCCGTACTAGCTTTATGGTTTAAGGCTCTTGGCATGCCTTATTTGAGTTATTTGCATGATATGCCATCATTTAGCATGTGATTTCAGAGCATATTCCACAGTCATACTCTCGCATATATCACTCTTTAAATGCTTTTGAGAGTTGTGTCTTATACCTAGCTTGCGAGCCAACATGCGCGCATGATTTTCTTGCCTTTTAAGCTTCAATCTCAACATGTTTTTGGCCTTATTTTAACATGTTTTAACTCTGTTTTAAGTTAGTTTGGCCCTTTGAGGATTGTGTTGCAAGGTTGTGGTACAACCCCTTTCATTAGCTCAATGCTTTATGCCTCTACCATGCATTCTACTATGCATTACATGGGTTGTTTGCATTGTTTTTTTTAAGTCACTTAGCATGTTATTTTAGTGCTGAAATGTATGTCATTGCACTCCATTATTTCAATCTATCATTCACTTTGAAAGTGGTCTTGAGCCCCATTGATGGCTTGAATATGGAATTGAGATTTGCATGCCTAATGGTTTTAATCCTCCCTTGAGGATTTCTACTAACCAACAACATGCGATCTCTTTCATACTCAAGGCCCTTGTGGCTTAGACCACCTTTCCGATTAGAGGACTTTTTCACATTGAACTTAACCAGTTAATGGACTAATTAGTAAGCTAAAATGTGTAAACAAGAATTGGACCAAGTAAAACATGAGCAAGATAACATGTATGTTGCATTGCACGTGTTTGGATCGGACGTTAATTCAAACACAAGAAATGTGGGACGTTTCATACTTGAAGTGATGAAACGTGTCACATTTCTTGGTTGTTAACTCCCTTGATCATGCATGATGGAGGCACTTTGAGTCTTACGTGCGCATTCACTAAGCTTGTGCAAGCTTTTGTCCTTTGGCCATCATGCATTGAGATGCTTGATTGGTGGCTTGAGAATCAAGTGCCACGCTTCTTTGAGTTTGAGGCATGATAAGGAGAGTGGCAGTACATACATTTCCTTGCAAATGCATTGCCATGCCTTTGTTTGCTCTCTCTTGTAGCCAAAGGAGGAATTTCAAGAAAGAAGTGGCCGACCGGCCACATGTCCTAGCCGACCGGCCACCAAAGAAGCCGATCGGCCACCAGTACTGGCTGATGGCCACCAATTATGGCCGCTCGACCATCAGTATATTCTTGAGATCAAACAGAAGCAATTTGGAGGTTGGAACAATTTTCAGAGGTCCAAAGATGTGCAAACAGAGGCATCTAGAGGCAAGGTGGTGGATTTTCGGGCGAGGCCAACCAAGCATGCATATCCCCCTCGCTTCCCAAGGCCGTTCATTTGAATTGCTTAGCTAATTAGTTCATTAGCTTAGTTATTTTGTAGTTAATTAGTTAAGTGTTTAATTAATTAATTCGGTTTGTAATTAATTAGCTTAGATTAGCTAGTTATTCAATTTCAATTTGGTTTGTAATAATTAATTAGCTAAGTTAGTTAATTAGTTAGTTTGATTTGCTTAGCTTAGTGTAGCTTAGCTTAATTATTCAGACCCTCCTTCGCGAGGGCGCATTGTTGTAATAAGCGTGCGTGTGTGTGTGCGTGTCTTCCAACCCCACTTCTTTCTCCCTTTTACTTATCAGCTTTAGATGGTTAGTTTAGGGCATATTTTGATTAGCATACCTTATGCTTTGCATGTATGCATCATTCATTTGTCTTGCATGCATCGGGCTCGGCGCATCATTCAAACTGCATAGTATTTCAATACCTATTTGAATACATGTATCAAATTGTTGCATTCATATACCATTTTAGATAGCCGAGCCTATTCAGTTACATTATTGCATGTGTTGCATTAGGCATCTTAGCATAGTTAGGATCATGCACTGTTTCTAACTAGTTTCTTTGTTTTGGCTTAGAGTACACTGTAAGTGTTTATGCTTTAGCATACTTGTATGAGTGTGAGTGTTGCCATGATAGCATGCTTGCCATGAGGCTATTTGCTTAAAATGCTTAAATGCATGAATGCCTGTGTGTGAAGGCTAGATTGCCTGAATTGGAACAACTCGACGAATGTGAATTTAAGCCCACTTTGCGAGATGGCAAAATCATGTTTTCTCAAGCCCACTTGAGGGTGGCAAATCCGCGCTTTAGCCTACTTGCGAGTAGTACTTCTAAACCATTTTCGAAAACAAACAAGAATTGTTTTGTTCCAATTCTCATGATCTTAGTCTATACTTGTATGCTGTGCGCATCACATAATAAGTTAGATTAATAACTGGAATAAGAACACGTGTTTATAAAACAACATATCATTCTTGGTAGAGGTCGATCTTTGATCGGGCGAGCGGGGGTGCTCATTTCAGGACCTTCCCCTCTCGTACCCAAGTTCCCGAGCCAAGGCAACTTTGGTGATGACAGACACGTGGCCTTAGGCACGAGTCAGAGTTTCCTAAATTTTTCAAAAACAAAATATTTAGGTGGCGACTCTGTAATTTGGCAAAGTAATCCATGTTTGGCACTTTTTCATTCAAAATTGATTTTCCAAAACCAATTGCTAGATTTGGACTCTTTGGTGTTTATCAGTCTCACATTGCACTTTATGAGATTAGATTCAGAACCGTGACAGGGGTCCGAACTATAGTAAGACCAAATTCGCACCTTCTCCGAAAGGGGGGAGACGCAAAGAAAGTGGGGTCTACAGTTTCTGGCGACTTTGCTGGGGATTTAGAGAACTTGACTTGAAACTCATGATGTGTTGTTTTATCTACATTTATGTGTTTCTTTGCATTGCATGTGCATTGGTGCGCCTAGGACACAATGTTTGCCATATGTTATTCCTGAACGGTTTGCCGGAGGCTTGCTAGGAAAAGCGTGCCATAAGGCTGACCGGTTGCGGGCTCTGCCACTATGGAAACACAAACCTCGGATCGGGATCACTGCTGAGGCACCCTCTTTGACCATTTGACCTAGTTGTATAACCTCACTCTTCTGAAAAGAAAAATATTAAATTTTACTCAGGAAGCGGATGAGTTATTTTGTCATTGTTGAGAACGATACAAGAGCTATGTAGATGCTTGTCCATAACATCGCTACTAAATGACTCAATTCATTGCTTTCTTTTACAATGGGTTGAACTTTCAAACAAGTCAATTTGTAGACACAATGTGATCAACTGAAAATTTTGAGATGTTCCCAACTAAGGTGTGGATTTCTTTTAACCAACTCGTTCAAGACTTTCATAAAAGTGCATGCTGTGAGATTTTTGAAAAAGAGTTACAAATTGAACCTAGTGAAGCCAGAACACATCTCTCCAGTGATCCAACAACTGATATGGAGTTAGTATTTTTGTCATTTGAACCTACCGTTGCACCCAAAGATATGACAGAAACTCTTCCCATAGTTTTGGCCTCTCATGTGGATGAAATTGATAGGGATTTAATTGTAGAAAATGATAGTGATAAAGTAAATCAACATGGGTGGGATTTTATTTTTGGTTTTGATCTTATTTTTTCCACCCATGAGATTTCTTTACACACTATACTTTTCACACACATATTTCTTCACTCCATTAATCACCCTCCCACAAGTCATTTACAACCTAGTCCCACACTATTGGACGGGTTCATTTATTTTCATTACAGGGACCCATATCTCATAAATTGGAAGAAAAAGAAAGAATAAGTTTGTGTTGATATTTGGCTGAAGAGAATATATTTAGCTCTTCTCAGGAGGAAACTTGAGCATTTTTGTTTTAGTTCTTTATTTATTATTTTGTATGTTTTTAGTGTGGTGTGTCAGGGCCAAATAGATGAGTACACCTTTGAATGGAACTGCTGAGTACAACCTAACAAATTTGGTTTGAGGTAGATTACTTAAAAGAAGATCAACATGAAGCCTTGGATTTCCACACACACACCAAAAAAAAAAAACTTGTTGTGTTTATTTTTTAACCTTTTTGTAAGCATAGTTTCTTTCCAGTTGGGGGGTATTTTTCTCTACATTTCAGGAATGTATATTTTATTGTGTTTTAATTCCCTTTCCTTTTACTGTTCTTGTCGGTCCTTTTTGGTATATGCCATTAAGCCCATTGTCATTTAAGTTGAGGGAAAAGGCTTTTGTTTTTGGTTTAACAAATATTTAGATATATTGCATGCTATTGTTTTTGTCTTTAAAAAAAAAAAAAAAAAAAAACACACACACACACACACAAAGCAAAACAAATAAATAAATAATAAAAGACAAAAAATAGTGTTTTGTGTAGTGTGCGTGATTGCGTTTCGTGTTTAAGAGACTTTAAATCCTCTAAAGGTGTAATTCATTTGGTGTTAGTTGTTCCCAAACGACATATGACGGTTTGGTATAGCCACCTAACTGTGTTTGTAGTGAGTTCCTAGGAGACCAATTGAGTTGGTAAAAACTAGAGTTCGAATGACAAAGCTTAGAACGCAAAGGTTTGGAACTTCCGAAACTAAAGTCTAGTTTAAATACCCAGAGGTGTGAAGATTGTTTCAAAACCATCTCAGCTTGAACTCTATATGGCAGCCCCATAGGTCAAGTTAGCTTCAGGCGCCTTAATTTTGGATACCAAATCAACCTAGTCTATAACCCTGTTGGAGAATAGGGAAAGTTAATAGTTAGAGAGAAAAGTAGTACTCGTGATTTTTGCGTAAAGATTACACCTTTGTTGAGCATTTAGATGTTTTCGAAGTGCTATATTTATTTCAGACGTGCAATGAAGGTAAAAATGGTTTGAAGTCTTTGGGTTGTGTTAAGACCCTACTTATTGCCAATTCCGCGAACATGCTTGGGTTAATCGAGTTGTAATGTTTCCTCTGTTTTTGGTATTTCCGCTCGAGCGGGGAAAGTTGCGCTCGAGCAGAGTTTCCATCTTGTTAGTACTTTGGCTAGTCTATAAAAATAATATGAGATGTGATTTTACACTCGAGCATATGTTCCTGCACTCGAGCGTGAATCCTAGTTTGGAACACGCGTTTTAGCGTCCCCGCTTAAGCGTCCATTCCTCCGTTCGAGCAAACATTGCGATTTTAGCAGCTATAAAACTACAGGTTGCTTCACATCTAGGGTACGGCTTCCAGATCTTCTTTGTGGGTTTTAGGGTTTTCTTCTGGGGCTATTTTTCTAGGTTTCTTTGATGTTTGATTGAGTATTCGACTCATGGTTTGACAAGCATACATCATAGAGTTTGATTGTTCATCTTCAAGAGTGTTCTTCTTCTTCAGTAGAATCTGGAGATTCAAGCGTGGAGAATTCGAAGGAGTTCGAAGCTGTGCGCAGTCTTTGGTTCGACATGGATGTTGTGGATTCAACATCAAGTTGATCAATTCTGAGATGAAGACGGTGATGAAAAAGATACAAATTATTGAAGACAAATTACTTGCGTTTGGATAATTTGTTTTGGTAAATCTCGTATTCTTTCTTACTTTCATACTGGATTGATTTGTGGCGTTTCGTCCGTGGTTTTTTAATCACAATTGGAGGTGCTCCAATTGTGGTTTTTTCATGTAAAAATTGTTTGTGTCGGTTTATTATTTTTGAAGTTACAATCTAAATCACTTTTGTATATGCTAGATGATTTAGATTGTTTGTTTTAATCGTTTGGGAATTGGTACAATTAAATCTTGATCTAATCATGAATCACTTAGGTTTTTCATTTGGAATCAGAGCAGGTCACTCTTTATTTTTTTTCAAAACTATAGGAGTGTGATTTTGTGTGATTGGTGATATGGATTCAATTCGCGAAGATAACTCGACCCATAGACCTTCGTTACTTGATGGTACAAACTATTTTTGTTGGAAAGCTCGTATGAGAGCGTTTTTAAAACCTATCGATGAGAAAGTTTGGCACTGTGTGATCTATGGGTGGAGTGAACCTGTTGTCACCATTGATGGTGTTGATATCCCCAAACCTCATGATAAATGGGACGCATTTGACTATCAAAACTCGAGTTGGAACAATAAGGCTCTCGATTCCCTCTTTTACTCTGTTACACCTAAAGAGTTTTGTCGTATTTGCACGTGTAAGGTAGAAAAAGAGGCTTGGCACATTCTTGAAACTATTCACGAGGATACTACTTTTGTTAAAAGGTCAAAACTTTAACGTCTCACCTCCTTTTTTGAAACTCTTTTTGTGCGTGATGATGAGACGTTTGATGATTTTTATGCTAAACTTAGTGACATCGTGAATTTTTGTTTCACACTCGGTGAAAACAATCCCTGAAGCTAAGGTTGTTGGAAAAATTTTGAGGTCTTTACCGGAGAGGTTCCAATCAAAAGTTACAGCTATTGAGGAGACTCAGGATGTTGATACCCTCAAACTTGATCAGTTGGTTGGAAACTTGCAGACTTATGAAGCCCACTAGATTTCTAAGAAAAAACAAAAAGATAGTGTGGCCTTTTCTAGTGTTCATGAGACTGTTAAGACTCCTGAGATTGAGTTTGATCTAGAGTCCGAAATGACGGCTATGTTTACTAAACAGTTCAAAAAAAATTTAAAGAAAAAGAAGCCTAATTTCAAGGACCCTAGTTTAAAAGATAAGGTTAATGAAAAACCCAAACTTTTCCATCAAAAGTTGCTCCAAAAACTGGAAAAAAATATTATAAAGGTGCAAGGTGTCAAGTGTTATGAATGTCAAGGGCTTGGTCATATTGCACTTGAATGTCCATTGAAAAAGAACCAGAAGAAAGTCTATACAGTGACTTGGGATAATGAAAGCGGGTCAGAGCAAGAACCTGAAGAAATCGAATCCAGTGAAGACGGAGATAGTACTTGCATGGCATTCTGGTCTACCGTCACTCAACCTCCTCCAAAGCTAGTGGAGTTTGCTCGTGGTTATAATATGCACCATGCTCCTATCTTTGATGGGAGTAACTACTTATTTTGGAAGATCTAAATGAGGATGTTTCTTAGAGCTCATAACCCTGAAGGTTGGCAAGCCATTGAAGAGGATGTTGAAAGTGCTGACAATCCAATCAATCAAACAGTTATGACTATCATCCGTGAAGCAATTTCTGAAGAAGAACAACAACGGATTGCTCATTGCACAAAGGCCAAAGATGCATGGGACATTTGAAGTCAATTCCATGAAAGATGAGAGTCATCATCATCCACCAACTTTCATGCCATGGTTGCTCGACTAGATGAGGTCAAGGAGAAAGAGGAGCAAAAAAAAGACAAAGATGATGAAACCTCGGAAGATAATGATGATCTACAACAAGCTTATAAAAAGCTTTACAATTAATCTCTGAACTTATCCAAGATCAATGACAAATTGACTTTCAAGCTCAAAGCATGTGAAAGCAAGAATGTCAAGCTAAAGGGAGAGATTGCAATAGCAAAGCAAGATGTCATCAAGATCTCTAATGACAGACAAGACCTATGTTGAAAACTTCTATCTTGTGAGACTGAAAGGAATGAACTTCTGAAAATATATGCCATATATGAAGAGAAGATTGAAATCCTTGAGATGTCACAAGCTGCATTAGAAGAGATGGTTTGTCAGAAAGAAGAAGAACTCCAAGATGCAAGAGCCACGATTGATATGTGGAACAAAGGGTCAAAGACACCGGAAGACATCCTCTGGTCTCAACAAATGAGTAGTGACAAAAGTGGGCTAGGCTATGGTAATACAACAGTTCAAAAGGAACAGATCTCCACATCACATAACATCAAAACTCAAACAAATGGAAAAGTTGAAGGTTCAACAGGGTGATCCCCCTCTTCATTAACCTAACAGAGGTAAGATCAACAAAAGGGAAGTAAAACCTATTTTTGATTGTTATCATTGTGGTAAGTATGGCCACATTCGTCCTTATTGTTTTGAGTTATTTGGTAAGGTGTCTTAAAAGGGTAGAAATTCTAATACTTTTTGGGTTAGGAGACAACCTTACATGTCTAGGCGAAACACCAAGATTCATGAGGATGTTCACAACGCTAAGACATTTACCAAGACTGCCAGTCCTGATTTTATTAAGACTAAAAAGATATGGGTGAGAAAGGGTGACTCGACTTATTTTGTTGTTCACACTGCTCTAAAAGCACGTGACTCACACATGTGGTATCTTGATAGTGGGTGCTCTCGTCACATGTTTGGTGACAAATCCTACTTCACTTCTCTTGAAAAATATGAAGGAGGAATTGTTACTTTTGGAGATGGTGGTACTTCTAGAGTCATTGGTAAGGGCTCTATAAGTGTGGTCGATCTTCCCAAGCTCGAAAATGCATTACTTGTTGATGGCCGTAAAGCAAATCTTTTGAGCATCAGTCAAATGTGCGATTTCTACCATGAAGTATTATTTTCAAAAAAATAAATGTGAAATTTTAGATAAGAAGTGAAATACTGTCATGCATGGGGTTCGCACATCTGATAACTGCTATGGGATTGTTCCCACTAATGATCTCACTTGCCACTTAGCCATTGTAAGTAATATTGATTTGTGGCATCAAAGATTAGGTCATGTGAATTTCAAAGACCTAACTAAGATAGCCAACAAAGAGCTTGTGAGAGAAGTACCAAAAATGGGTAAGAATGTGAACCATGTGTGTGAGCCATGTCAACTTGAGAAGCAAACTCGTGCCCCTCATAAAAAGGTGTTAGCTTTACAACCAAACGTCCTCTTAAGTCCTCTTAAACTAGTTCATATGGATCTTATGAGACCCACTTGCACTGAAAGCATTGGAGGTAAAATATACATTTTTTTAACTGTGGATGATTACACTCGCTTTTCATGGGTTAATTTTTAAAGAGAAAAATCTGATACGTTTGATGCTCTCCAGACATTAGTCTTGAAAATCCAAAATGAACAAGGTATTTCTATTGAGCGTATCATAAGAATCCGAACTGATCATGGTCGTGAGTTTGAAAATAGTTTGTTTTCGAATTTTTATGATATACATGGTATTAAGTATGAGTTTTCTACTCCTATTACTCCACAACAAAATGGAGTTGTTGAGAGGAAAAACAGAGTTGTTCAAGAGATGGCTAGGGTCATGCTCCTTAGCAAGAAAGTTCTTCCAAAGTTTTGAGCTGAAGCCTTAGATATCGCTGTTTATGTTGTGAATCGTGTGTATTTAAGGCCCAGCACTTTACAAACTCTATATGAATTGTGGAGGGGATTGAAACCTAATGTAAAATACTTCAAAACTTTTGGAAATAAATGTTACATTTTCAAAGATAGAGAGCCCTTGGACATATTTGACTTCCGAAGTAATGAAAGTATTTTTCTAGGGTATTCAACCACTAGTAGAGCCTTTCGTGTCTATAACCTACGTACTTTATCTCTAATGGAATCAATCAATGTGGTTATAGATAACACAGGTTCTCCGACTCCAGCAATACATGAGGAAGAAAATGGTGAGTCTCCAATCTTGGATATTGAACCATAGAGTCAAGGAGAAGCAAAGAGTCAAGCTCAAGAAAGCGAGTCGGTACCAACTTCAATGGTAAGTCCGAGTCCAAAGAGTACTAAAAAAGACACCACCTCTAATGCTCCTATCACAACTAGTTCAGGTTTAAAACCTTCAGCAAGGGTAAAACTAAACCATCCGGTTCAACAGGTAATTGGCAATGTTTCAGACTGAATGAAAACTCGCAAACAAGTTCGGGAAGAGGTAACTCACATGTGCTATGTTTTATTAATTGAACCTAAAAATATAAAAGAGGCCTTACTAGATAATAGTTGAGTGAATGTTATGCATGATGAATTAGGTCAATTTGAATGTAACAAAGTTTGGACTCTTGTCCCCAGACCTAGAGACATGAATGTGATAGGTACCAAGTGGATCTTTAAAAATAAGCCTTGGCATTTATATGATAGTCATTTCTTATTACCATGAAGTACATGGTAATTCTCTAGATTAAATAAGATTTGCATTGACCCATAATCTAAACCAAGAGGGTAAAGTTTAAAGAAGCGTGCCATAACAAATTATCTCTAGATTACATAAAAAAAACTACGCTCACCCACAATTACTCCTGCTTGCAAGAAAAACATAGATTACGCAATTCATAATCAACCACAGTGGCCACTGACTAAACCTTTCATAATTTTGTTATAGCACTCCACAATAAGTATAAAGTTTCTTATTCTAACAAAGGAAAAATATGCAACACACTAATTTTCTAACAAAACCTACAAGTTCAAAATTTCTGAAAAATCCCATGTAACACAGGTAGTCTTGAAGTTGCACACTCTTTCTTCCTAGCTTTGAGCCATTAATGTCATCAAACCCTTTACCAAAACCCCTTACCAGAAATCATTCAAACCCACCCAATTGCAATCCACACATCCCCAATCCAAAGTAGCCAAAGAAATTCAAATTACTCTTTTAGCTTAAATCTGATACAAAGCCTTACACCAAGAATTCCTATCTTTCACATCCAGCTAGCTTCCTTTGCATGTTTGATGCTTTCCTCGACAATCTCTGCCTGATTATCAGCACCTACAAAGATAACAAAGAATTAGGAAAGCAGATGAATGCGTTTATATTATGATTGATGCACAGCCTTTGACTCAAAGAGAGAGTGAGCTCTGCAATGCTTCCATTTGTTGTGATCAAATCTCCAAATTATTTTTATATTTACACTTTATTCAAGCCTTAGCAAACCAAAAAATTGAAAATTAGAGACCACAAATAGCATGAGAATGAGGCTACTTTCTTATTTGAAATGATAAATCAATCTGAATTTTCTCTTATATATTTTACCTTTCTTTGACTGACTAGAAAATATGCCCTATTTACATTTTTACAAGAATACTCACCTAATATAAAAATCATAAATAATCTTTTCTTTTCTTTTTTTATTTATCTCCATCTATCATTTTTTTTATTTTTTTGCAAGCGAGGAAGTTATTCTTTGTGCTCCCAAAGTTTCTAGACCAGTTAAATTTGATGATTACCAAATTGTCTTTAGCAAATATAGCTGGCAATACAAGGGCAAAAAAGTCCGTCAAGAACACAAAAATTCTAACAAAATTCACCATCTCTAGGCCTGTTGCTTCCACCAACACCACAACAGAGGTACTAGATTAAAAGACATCAATGAAACTGGTAGCAAAAAATAAACAAAAGGATTCAGAACTCAAGAAGCTCAAAATCAAAAAATAGATAAAGTAGTGAATGTTTTTTCTTTCCTTCTTTCTTTTGAGACAAAAAAAAAAAAAAAAAAAAAAAAAAAAAAAAAAAAAAACCAGTAAAGGTTTTTGGAACAAGAATACGATGACAGGTACAAGTAATGTCCGTTACAGCATTATTATTAACTAAAATAGATTCATTAATCTCCTAAATAAGCTCACTGTAAATAAATGGCCCAAACATTCCAGATCTGAAATAGAGAGTATTCCATAAATTATCTCCCAAAGAACCAAGAACCCAAGTATAATGCAACCATAGGAGAAAACAGAATAATAACTTCTTGTGTTTTAATAAATATGGAAGATTATATTCAAGAGGAACCAAGAGAAAACAGAAAACTAACACTGAACTAAGATCCTTGCATTGAGTCATTCTTCTTTCTAGCATAGATAATTGACAAAGTATCTTTTTGTTTGGACCCTGCATCAGATATAAACTTATTGGTAGTTGAATATACATAGATGAAATAAAAGCACACATCACTGCTGAAATTGGAGAAACAATGGAAATATATCATAACTCAAAAATGTAACCTCGCTTAGTGCAAGTGTAAAGCAGTTTTTTGTTGAAAGTAGATCTCCCTTTTTCCAAATGCAGTTTCCTAAGCAAAGCCAAGCATCTGCCAGAGATGGATTCAACTTCACCTGGAATAACATCAGCCAATTTCAAAACGTAACCCTCAGCCTGAGCAGTACAGCACATGAAATAACTAGGATTGAAACTTTTTTTTTCTGACTTACAACTTTTGAGAGGTGGTCTTCTGCTTCTTTTCTGTAATCAGGAAATACATCTAATATCTTTCCCCTCAAATATTCATATAGCAATCCGTTATGATAACCAAGATTAATACATTAGAATATTAATTTTTTTTAAAAGAAAAAATATTTATACACCTTAAGTCAATGCCTACTGTTAATCTATTTATTTCTTCAAGGCCAAACTATAATAGACCACCAGCTTCAGTAGAAAAGAAGCAATTGATTCTTCAAGCAATAATGGCAAATCATCAAAGTCAGAAATATCACATCACATAGGTATGGTAAATTCTTGTAAATCCATGCAAAACAAGAATTTACCTAGAGCTAGGTTTTCAAATCCTTTAGTTGTATTGCCAAAGGTTCCTACATTTTTTAAATTCTGCAGAAAAATCAAAATGGAAGAATGCAACGATCTTATCCCTATGACCAAATAAGTACATGATCCCCCCAACCTTTCAGTAGAAAACATAAATTATAACTTAAATTCTGGGAAAAACTTCCATGTCTACAACTATTTCAAGCAACAAACAGAAACGCATTTATCAATCTCTTAACAAATATAATTCCTTTGGAATGAAAGGCATTCAAATCATGCCCTGGAATCAAAAATTAAGTGAATTATTAAGTGAATCATGTGATTCAATTTGCCATTAATTACGATTTATTATGATTCAATGCGTCAAAAAGTAACAACGGACACGTGCATTCAATGCATCAAAAAGTAGTCCTAGCCTCTTTACCTTCAAAGTCGCAAAGAGAAAGTCCATATCAGCCCCCTTTTTTTGGGTTCCGAACGGAGGATTCATAAAAACAATATCAACAATTGGACCTACACAAGAAATCAAGATCACTACTTTGGTAAATGAACGAATACTATAGTAAGCTTAGCATCTCCCAAAGAAATATATTAAGCAAATATATCATGTTACGCGAATTGCAACTCAATACCAACAGCCCCAAATGCTATACAGCAATATTTCTAAGGGAAATATCCAAAAGATAAACTAGCTATCAACACATCTCTTAAAGAACAGTTTGTAATGTCTTCAAGAAAACAAACACTTCTCTCCAAGTCAGTCCAAGTCCAGCAGTTCCCTGGATAAAATTCTGTGGTATAACTTCTTTGATGCTCAATTTTGGCCTTCTATATACTATTTGAGTTAAGGAATGCACCACACACACAAACACATAATTACTAATGACAGAAGCATATTGAACTTCTATTGTGTGTGCATGTTAGAGAGAGAGAGAGAGTTTTGCTTTTGCCCATCCACTGTATTTTTTCTATAAATGTGCAATAAGCCAATTAGTAAAAAAAAATATAAATAAAAAAAAAAACCTAAAAACAGTGCCTAATTTGGCTGGAGGCTTAGAAAAAGAAGAAAGATAAGGAGCCTAGGGGGAATTCTCATTGTGAAAGTTTGTGTAACTGAAAGGGAGATAAAGAGATTTACCTCTCTATCGTAAATTCCTCACATCAATTTGAACAAAGTCCACATCTAACTGCATTTTTTATCAATTAACAAAGCAATACTACGTCAGTCAACTGCCATTAGAAAACAAAATGACCCAAGTATTGAGTGCATCTCCAAAATCACATCGATCAGCTAGTTTCATAAAGACAACAACATTATACTTCTTTGTACAGGGAACTCTAGTTTCCCGAGCTGTGTTTGAATCTTGGATTTGGGGAAAAACTAAGTCGAGTTAAATAGTGGATTGTTTAAAGTTAGTTTCAAAATTTATGAGAAATTTATGATGTGCACCTTAAAAAGACACTGTAAAAAAATTTATGCTACTTCGTAATAAAAATTTCAAATAAGCAAATATTTAACGTGTACCTTATGAATGTGTTACCTGTTGTGTTTGTTATTGGTTTTGCTTTTTTTTTTTTTGGGTTTTTTTTTAGGTGTGGATATATTGTGCCAAAAACAAAATGGTAATTAAAGGAAGAAAGTTCTGCGAAATTGCAATGTTTGTCGTCACTGCGAAATCCCATTTCTAATCTGTTAAATTTTATGATGTTAAAGC
Source organism: Camellia lanceoleosa (assembly GCA_025200525.1). Classification (NCBI taxonomy): domain Eukaryota; kingdom Viridiplantae; phylum Streptophyta; class Magnoliopsida; order Ericales; family Theaceae; genus Camellia; species Camellia lanceoleosa. Next base: position 130,863,385 of record CM045765.1, read on the forward strand.
GACTCCGTAACTACTACTAGTCTGAAACCCTGTTTCTTCGATACCCATTCATCAATTTCAACTTCAACTTCAACTTCATTTTTAGTTTCATTTTCATTTTCATTTTTATTTTATAGTTGGTCAAAACCTTAAATGAATGATCATAGTGTGAGTCTATATATTTAATATACACACATAGATACATATACACACACACACACACCACCCGAGCGACGACTCGTCAAAGTAACTCTGCAACTCGACTCGGCCCGACTCAATCTCATTCGCAAATCTGAGAGAGAAGAGAATAGAAGAGTATGAGTGTGTACCGTTCCTCATCTCCCTCCTTGTGCCTGACGTTCTTAAGTGGAGTTGTACCGGTGATGGATGCCCTTTGAACCAGTGTCTAATGATTAGAATCTATTAGAAGCCCAAACAGTTGATGTATATTTTCTTTTCCTAAATTTTTTTTTTTTTTGTTTTTTTGGTGAATTGGCGCCAAAAATTTCATTTTGGCGCTTCTTTGTTTTTGATCATACAATTTATGACATACATTGTCTGTTGTAAAAATTGTAATACTTTTAACAGCAGGCGTTGTGTGCGTTGTAAAAAGGAAATACTTTTTAACGGCGGGCTCACTTTTCACGGCTGGCGTATGTGCGTCGTGTATAATTAATGTATTAACAGCAGGCCATATGCACGTCGTAGAAAGTTTTATTCTTTACGACGTGCATTGCAAGCCGTAAAAAATCATCATTATTATCATTCACGGCCTACGCAATAGACACGCCGTGGTTGGAAAAGTATTTACAACGTGCAAAAAAAATAAGTCGTAAAAGTGAGAAACTACGGCGTGCATTTATTGTATGCCATTGATGTGGTGCCGTAAAAAGTTAGTTTTGTTGTAGTGAAAGTACGTTTGTCATGAGATAGAAGTTGTGGACCAGTTCTTCCCAATTGATGTTTGGATTGACTACAAAGGTACACTATTGGGAAATGTTGGAAGTATTGTCATATATTTAGTGGCTGCTACTATTAGTGGAAAAGAATGCAAAATTATGTTAAGGAGTCAAATATACTTTTAAATTGTTTAGATAATTGTTTTTATGTATTTTTATTTGTAATTTTCAAGTGAATAGAGGTGGACGAAATAAGAACTGCTGTTGTTGAAAGTGTTTCAGCAAGTGATTTCAGTTGTATTGAACTTGTTTTGCCTAATTTATTTTCTCAGTTAAGGTTGAGATACAAACAAAAGAGCATTAAGGTTGATAAAATATTCCCCCCTTTGCGCACCCAATGCTAGTGGGTTGGTCGAAGTAAATGTGTATGACAGAAGGTTAGATGGTAATGGCAGCTTGCAGGCATACTTTGTTTTCCCCGTGGATTGCCAGTGCGAATTAGTGTATTATGAGAATAGTTATTGTTCAATTAACGACAAACAGGTGCCATGGATGGTGAAGTATCGACTTGAAAATTCTAATATTAAAAGGGGGATTACGTATTGTAAAAGAAGGGATATTTGAAGTATTCTATGAGTGACATGCCAGAAGATGCGCAGATGAGGGCCCCATCTATTGTTGTGTTAACTAAAAAATATATTAATGATAATGTTGATGTTTGGCATTGTGCTCCAACCAAGGCTATTCCGATTTTGACACGGACTATGCCTATGGATTGTCGTTAATTGAATAATAACCATTCCCATAATACACTAATTTGCACTGGCAATCCACGGAGAAAACAAAGTATGCCTGCAAACTGTCATTACCATCTAACCTCCTATTATACACATTTACTCTGACCAACCCATTAGCATTGAGTGCACAAATGGGGGAATATTATATCAATATTTTATCAACCTTAATACTCTTTCGTTTGTATCTCAACCTCAACTGAGAAAATAAATTAGGCAAAGAAAGTTCAATACAACTGAAATCACTTGCTAAAACACCTTCAACAACACTAATTCTTATATCATCCACCTCCATTTACCTCAACATTACAAATAAAAATACATAAAAATAATTATCTAAACAGTTTTAATACTTTGTTGTGTTTTGGCATCTGTTTGCTGTGGCCTTGAGTCTATCATTGGTTTGGGTCTGTTTGTTTTTCATCTGTATTTGTTCTAATGTAATGTTACTCATTGGTTGTGTTTCTGCTAAGTTTTGCCACTAATGGATTATAATCTACTGGATATTTGTCATTTGTCCTTAGTCACTAATGTTTTTTGGTTACTAATCTTGTTTGTTTGTTTGTTTATTCTTTCTTTATTTTTTTTTTTATTTTTTTTTATTTTTGGTTTTGTGACTAATGGTTTGGTTATTGTTGGGTTTGGGGCGTTGTGGTTGTAATTGGGTTGTCATTTGGTTTAGCCATGTCCTCCGTCAATCGTCGGAAGTCCACTGTCACTCGCCCCTCTTATAACACCAACCGGTTCCCCTCAGCAGAAAAAGCCAAGTCGTTTAGAGAGTCTTACCCCTCTAGGACAGTTCATTTAGAGCGTAATTTACAGCCCAACACCTTTGAGTCCATTCCCATTCGCCCATTGTTTGATCTATTAGAGGGTGACTTGGTTATTTCTTTCTCGGATCGTCAAAACCTTGATTGGGTTCGGGAGTTTTATTGCAACATTGACGGTGTTGATGATATAGGCCCTTCCTTCAAGACATAGGTTAGGTCTAAGTCCATCACCATTACCCCTAATCTTATACGTGAGCTTTTAGGCATAGGCGAGGTCTTTCCGTATCACTATTCATTACCTGTCCGCCCCACCTGTGACTTTGACGAGGTGGCCACTACATTGTATGGCACACCCCATACTTGGTTCAAGGGCGCCTTAATAAAACAACATGAGCTTCTTCCCGGGTTCCGTTTACTCAACCTCATCGTCTATGCCAACATTATAGTCACCACTCACAGCTCCGAAATCAATCAAGAACAAGGCTTTGTTCTCTTTTGCATTGATCACCACCGTTCTATCAATCTTGCCACCCTCATTATTCAAAAAATGTTAGCCACTTTTGAGCGAAACAACTTAGGTCTTCCTTACGGTTACCTTATTAACCATTTTCTCACCAAATTTGAGGTTCCTTCTTTTGAAGAGGATGACTTTGCCTTTCCTACCCGCCCATTCACGAAAAAGACCATCTTTTAGAGTCAGTCTCATGTCAAGGGGGGTTCTTCTGGGGTGCGTGTTTCTGGTCCAGGTGATAATCCTCTGGCCGAGAAGGCAGAGTATGACACTGCTGTTGTAGGTGAGGCTGCAAGTGAGGGAGAGCAGCTTCCTCCGGCTCGTTCTCTCAAAGGCTAGCTACGTCAGTATGAGCAGGCCATGGTTTCTCATTTTGATCGCTTGGAGGGCCGGATGGATATCTTTGAAGCTCGGCTTATTGATCTTGAAGCCACCACCGATGCCTAGCTCACTACTTTGGAGGCCTATTCTAGCTACATTGAGGAGTCTGTTTCTCAGTCTTCCCACCATATTGCTCAGATCTTGACTATGCTTCAACTACAACAATCTCCACTGCCACCAGCTAAGTGATACTTGTTTCCTCTCTCTCTGGACAGTGTTTTGGACAGTGTATTTTTCTATGCACAACTTCTTTTCTATTGTTTTTCAGTTGTTTTTCTTCTGTGTTTTATTTTTTTGTTTTGTTGTTTTTTTGTACTTGTCTTCCTGACATAAAAGAGGAGTAGTTTTGGAGGATTATATGGTTGGGCTTTGTGGGCATGTACATGAATATTGGGATATGTTGATTTTTTTGGCATAGATAGGATTTGGTTATACATATGTGGATATGTTGCTTATTCCTCTTTATTTATCTTTGTTATCTTATTTCGTTCCACAGTTTTGGTTGGTGTGGTATTTTGATGTTTTCCACAGGTGATTTGTTCACAAGGGTTCGAAGTGTTCTTCAATCAAATCGGCTTGTGTGATTTTGCAATTTTTGTTTTTTGTTTGGTCGGGGCTTTTATTTGTGTTAGTTGTCTAGTGCATGTGTTTGTTAGGAAACATTGTTGGAAAAGTTTTGTCTGGGAATTGACAAAGGGGAAGATTGTTAGGACCCTACTTATTGCCAATTCTGCGAACATGCTTGGGTTAATCGAGTTGTAATGTTTCCTCTGTTTTTGGTCTTTCCACTCAAGCGGAGTTTCCGCCTTTCCAGTACTTTAGCTAGTCTGTAAAAATACTATGAGGTGTGATTTTACGCTCAAGCGTCTGTTCCTGCACTTGAGCGTGAATCCTGGTTTGAAACACACGTTTTAGTGTCCCTACTCGAGCGTCTATTCCTGCGCTTGAGCGGACATCGTAATTTCAGCAGCTATAAAATTGCAGGTTGCTCCACATCTAGGGTCGGCTTCTAGATCTTCTTTGTGGGTTTTAGGGTTTTCTTCTGGGGCTATTTTGCTAGGTTTCTTTGATGTTTGATTGAGTATTCAACTCATGGTTTGACAAGCATACATCAAAGAGTTTGATTGTTCATTTTCAAGAGTGTTCTTCTTCTTTGGTAGAATCCGAAGCTTTAAGCGTGGAGAATTCGAAGGAGTTCGAAGCTGTGCACAGTTGTTGGTTCAACATGGATGTTTTGGATTCAACATCAAGCTGATCAATTCCGAGACGAAGGCGGTGGTGAAAGAGATACAGATTGTTGAAGACAAATTGATTGCGTTTGGATAATTTGTTTTGGTAAATCTTGTATTCCTTCTTACTTTCATAGTGGATTGATTTGTGGCGTTTTGCCCGTGATTTTTTAATCACAATTGGAGGTGCTCCAATTGTGATTTTTTCATGTAAAAATCATTTGTGTCGACTTATTGTTTTTGAAGCGACAATCTAAATCACTTTCGTATGTGCTAGATGATTTAGATTGTTTGTTTTAATCGTTTGGGAATTAGTACAATTAAATCTTGATCTAATCACGAATCACTTAGGTTTTTTAGGTTGTAACTGGGTTTAAAAAAAATCCCGCACGTGCTGCACAACTATGCGGCACAAATCCTGGTCCCTTTGTTTGCTACTGCTTTATTTTATTTTATTTTTTTAATGTATGTTATTTATTTTATTTCTTTTATTATTGCTCAAATATATATATATATATATATATATATACATTTGTGTTCATATCTATGTGGCTGGAGGTGCACCTATAATATCTGGTAATATTCTCTCTCTCTCTTTTTCTAATTTACTTCGCATTTTCTTCCATTACGGACAATGTCATATTTAAGTTGGGGGATGAGGGTATTTTCTTTTGTGTACTTCTACTTGGCTCCTAATTCATAATTTATGTTTATACCTGTTTCGCTTGATTGCACTACATCACTTGATGTTAACTTGTTGCTAGTAAGGTGGTGATATAAGCATATGTTAGTTAGGGAATATAGTAGACTTGTATGAAAAGGATTATTGGGTAAATACTCGCTATTTGCACTAGGATAGTTGCTTATGGTTGTGCTATTAGTACACTTATCATGAGTATGCCTTGATTCACGTGAACACATTATCATAGCGATAGCCTCTCTAATATAATCCCTGGTGTACATCATTGATAATTGCTAATGTTGCATAAAAGAATAAATGAGTAGCATTGATTCTCACACAAAAAAAAAAAAAAAAGAAGATAAAAATAAAAAACTTGACTTGTTTGGGTTCGTAGCCTCTTTAACTCGAGTTATTAAGGCCATAGGGGTGTCTCTACACCTAGTGCCCTAAAACCATCTGGTTTGAGAGTCATTGGCCCAACACTTGCTACATAGGTTAATTAGAAAGCTTAAGGGATCTAGACATTGTACAATTAAGAAAAAATAAAGACTTGTTTAGGTTCGTAACCTTTTCAGCTCGAGTTATTAAGCCCGTAGGTGTGTCTTCACACCTAGTGCCCTAAAGCCGTCTGGCTTGGGAGTCATTGGCCCAATGCTTGTTAGATGGGTTGATAAGAAAGCTTAATGGATCAGGACATTGCACAGTCTTTCCAAAAAAAAATGAGAATCTTGGTTGCAAAAGTTTAGTTTTTCTGTATATGTTGGGTGTTATTGTGAGTTATACTGGGCTATTATAGTGGACATTTAACTAGTTATGGGGATTACACTTTACACCGAGAGTATTGATGATGTGTCTACTAGCATTCACAAGTACATGAAACTTAATTTTTGTAATATTGAATTGTGATCTTTACTCAATAGATTCCTGCATGCTTGTCTATTGTGCTTTCCATAACTCATCATGTCTTAATATTGCACTGTACTAGCACATAAGTTAATTCGTCAGTGGTGTAGTATGATTAATTGTTTTTGGGCAAATGTGAATATGTTAATGTTTGTGGGTATCATTTCTAAAAACCCTTACGAGACTATACTCGTCCACTTAGGATAACTTTGTGGTTTAAAGGCTTGTTGCATATGCTAAATGCAATCGTGAGCCCTACGAAAGTGGCTTAGAGTATTTTATTTTTCTTATTTCTATTGTTTTGCTCGAGAACTAGCAAAATGTAAGTTGGGGGATGTGATATAGGCCAAAAGGTACCACATTGAGGCCTCTTAAGTTACATTTATAGTTTTTGAATTATTTTTATTTGGTAGAGATGATGTATTTTGTGCACTTGTATAGATTTAGCAGGCAACACGCAAATTCAAGCAAAAAGTGTCACAAAAGCAGATTCTCCGTGCGAGTAGTGACAATTCTCGCCTGCCACCTCACCGCACGTTCCGCCCACTACCGCTTTAGTGGAAATTAGGACCACTCGAGTGGTCCACCTAGGGTTGCGTGCGCAAAAATTTCAGTCTATTCTGCTAGGAATAAAAGGAAGAAAAGAGGCTGCTTTTAGGAGGGGGAAAATATTTCAAGGAAAATGGGAGGCTAGGGTTTGAAGAGAGGGGATTCTCAAGCTTCAAGGATAATTTCATGGAGGCTTTTTCTTCTTCTACTTCTTCTCACGCCTCCATGAGTGGCTAGGCTCCTATTTCTAGGGTTTTGATGAAACCCTAGCCAAGTAAATAGGTTTTCTTTTTGATTTTTTTTTTATGTAATGGTTTAAACAGTTGTATGGTTCTCAAGAAGTTTTCAAATATAATTTTTCATTATTTCTTCAAGTATTCTTCTTTTTGTGATTGTTGAATGCTTTCTATATAATGGTTTTCTATTCTTTCATGTTGAATGTATGAGACAAGCCATACTACGAAGGACGAGTCATGTTGCTGCCCTAGTTTAGAGCGAACGGCTAGTACTACTTGAGATGGTTTGTGCCTATACATTGAACGTGTTAATTCTTTTGATAAATACTTCGAGCTTGTAGTTGCGAAATATTATTTAGTTCAAACCATAACATAATTGAGTCCCAAATTGAAGCCTTATTTATATAACTAGTAGTGAATTCATTACCCTAAGTTTTTCTCAAAATCAGTAAATTCCAATTTTACTTTTAATTGCTTAGTTTAATCTCTTAGTTTATTTTAGTTATTATTCGTTTATGAATCATCATCTTTTTAATCAAAATTGAATTAGAAATTTAGCAATTAAATTAGTTTAATTTCTCGTTTGTTCCTGTGGATTGCTACCTGAACTTACCACTATTCTAAGGAATTTGGTATAATTTAGTGTTTATTTTTGGTGTCCGAAACAAACCATCAAGGTGACAGCACGCTTTGACCAACTTGATCAGTCCTCTGCTTCTCTTGCTGAGCAACTGCGTAAGTTGTGCTCTTTCCTTCACCTACCTCCTCCACCATGACTGTTTTTGTGCGGTTGTTTCATCTTAGTTCCTGTTGTTTTCTTTTCGATTGTTCCTACTTGTTTTGATTGTATTTTTTGCTTTGTCAATTTCGAACAAAAATGGGGAGTATTTGATGATAGATGTTGATGGATGTTGGGTGTTTGGATTTATTTGATGGATGTTTGTTATTTTGGTTTTTGGATATTTTATGGATAATGTTTTGGTTTGTTTTATAAAATAATGTTTTGGTTCGGTTCGGTTCGGTTCATTTTTCTCATTTGTGTATATATTATTATGTTTGGGACTTGTATCTAATGACTGTGTGCATTGATGGAATATTGGTTTTTGTCTCGGAATTGCTAAAGGGAGAGATTGTTAAGATTCTTAATTATCATATAAGTTTTTATTTGACAAATTACTCTATTGACAAAACAACTATGTGATGAATGATTATCTTGAATGTCTTGATTTTCTCAAAAAGTGTAGGATTGACTTGGTTGGTAAGCATGGGAAAAAGGGGGGGCTGGTTTTCTAGAAAAAAATCACAATTTTATGCCTTAAAACATGGAGAAAAGAAAAGACAGTAAAAAGTCAGAAATTGAAGCTTGTTTGCCACTCTCATTCGCGCCTGCAATCATAGCCATCGCGCTTGCAATGTGCATATTGGCAACTGCAACCAGGCCGCGACCAGGGCCACGAAGAAACACACTCCCAGAAGTTTTCTTCTATAACCCGCGATAGGGTCTCGCGCCCGCGAAGGTGTTTTGCCTATTATAATAGGCTCGTTCAAATGTGTTGTTTTAACCCTTCAGTCTGTATATTTAGTCTGTATTCTTAGAGAATGTTGTAGTAAGGTGTCATTGTATATTTCTCTTATATTTGCTTGATGATTCATAATCATTTGTTATTTCATGAAATCATCAAGTTTAAATCTATTCGCCAAACAACTTGTGAGTGGTCTTAAGGTGTGAGTTAGTCGTGGATTCGACATCTCCACAGATAGAAAGACAGAGTTCAATTACTTGGAGGTCTTGAGTAAGTGTGTGTGTGCCTAGATTGGTTGTTGTAAGAAATCTCTTGTACTACTCTTGTCCTTAGTGGATTGTTATTGTGGCCGAAGGCCCCTGACTTTTTAATCACTTGTTAGAGGATTCCATCTGTGGTTTTTTCACATAAAAATTCTTGTGTTTTTGTTTGATTTTTGTCCTCACTTTTATTGTTATGCTTGGTTGATTTGAAACTTTTAAATCAATATTTACAAGATCATGGGGCTTTTCAACGTATTTATTGTTTTTTTATAAATATTTTACTATTTAGATACATCTAAGTAAAATATATCTAAAAAAGTATAAAAAAACAATTTGTTGAAAATTTTAAAAATAAAAAATCACAAAAAATAAAAAGACTTAATTTCCAAAAAATTAAAATCAAACACAATAAATCTTACTCCTAAATAGGATTGGCAACTATGAGACTCATAGTCCCTTAACATATAGCACAATCAAAAGTATATTTGGTGAAACTCACAAAATTATTAATCTAATGTCACCACCAAAAACGTCAAACCAACGTGCCCTTAGCCTAATGATAAAGGTACAATTTTGACTGATCATAACGTTGTATTGAGAGTTTCACCTACCATGACTTGAGTATCAGGCCCATACCCCTTCAAAGAAAACAGGGAGCACCTTCTCCAGTCTTAAATTGGATTAGAGGGTGCTATTAGGTTCGTGGAAATCTATCACGGATTCTGTTTTGATAATCCAGACCGTTAAATATATATAAATCGTCAGTACTATATGCCTGTAAAAAATCACGTTAATTAGATATCAATAGCTATTTCATCATATCAGTTTTCTATCAACCGTTAATTTATTCACCGTCTATTTTTTTCATATAAAACGGATTGATCACATAATTATCAATATCCGATCAACGTGATATTTTACAAGCATATAGTAATCAATAAATTCTACACATTCACGGATAGGATTATTAAAATGAGACCCGTGATGGCTCCCACAAGCCCAACAGCAATCTAGAGAAGCTACTCCCTAAAAAAAAGTATCAGTCCTGTTTGGGGTGGTTATGTTTTTAATTAAAATAGTCAAAACATTTAATTATATCACTTTTTTTTTTCTTCTTTTATATATGTTCTTTTATGAAGAAAAAAAAAATCAATTGAATAATCACTTTTCAACATTGCACAGTGTTTTTAACTAATCACTCCGAGTAATAACGACTTACTATCCTTGATTGCAGGGTGACCGAGTTGAGAAAGTTGAAAGGCATTGATTCAATCCCACCTCATTTGTACTTGTGGCAAATTTTCCCCCAAACAGATTGCAATGTTAAAATCATAAATAATCTAAAAAATTAGAACAAGAAGTTCATCACAAATTATATAAACTAGTTTATAATTCAAACACTGCCAGGACAAAGAGGAGAAAATAATTGTCCCAACATGTGGACATGAATTTATTAACAAATGAAATCTAAGAAATCATTCAATATATCCACACAACTATATCACACAAATATATATATATATATATACACATATCCTTAAGAATTTTCCATCACATCTCATCAGCCCCAATCCAGCTGGAGGAGACCTCATGTCTCGCACATACCTGCCAATATCCATCCAAATTCCATCAAAATCTATGGTGAATAACCCTAACCAACCCACACAAGTTCTTTCATCAAGAGATAACAAGAGAGAAAGAAAGATAGCACAAATGGACAATTAATGGACACATACGTTGAAGAAGCGGAAATTCTCAAAAGGACTGCTTCAAACAGTATACATTTCACTATAATAGTTACAGATTGAGAGGGACTACTATAGATGTTATCACTCAAAGTCAATACAAATACACATGGACATACGAGAGTTACTTCATTATTTTAAATATGGGCTAGATCGGTTTTTGGGTTCCCAATATCAACACACCTCGGTATACTGGTAGAAATGAAAATCAGATCAAGTCGATTCATGATCCAATTCACAGTTGATATAGCCAGTTTGGCTGCTATGAAAAAAAAAATTCCTTTTTTATTTTTGCAGCTGATGATTTAGAAAATTGATGACCAGGTCAACCGATATTGTTCGATATTCCAGATACCAATCTACACTGCGACCAATATCGATTCGATTTTCTGACAAAACCTTGTGAAACATCTAATAGAAGAAGACTGAAACAAAAGAAAAGAGAACAACCCATCAAAGACAGACACCAATTAACACAAACTGATCTATACATAGACAGACACTGATAATAATATATCAGATTTTCTTTAGGATTTAGGGTTTAAATCAGTATCATGATCATCCCAAGGAATGTTGAGCTCATGAGTTGATACCAATGTATCAATATCATCCCAATTCCAGTAGTTTGGCATGTCCATGACACTGCTTGTGGTTGGGACAACTTGCCATGGCTGAGAAGCAATGCTTGTTGTGGTGGGGATGAAGGTGGTGATGGTTCTGTCCTCCTCCTCCATAAACGCCAACCCTCCGGTGAATTCATAACAATCCGAAGACCGAAAAGAGGTGGGAATTGAAGATGGGTCACTCTCAAAAGAGCTCAAACTTGAGAATGTGAATGGTAGAGTTGAACCCAAAAAGTTTCCATTGTTGCCACTGAAACTTTTCAGATTGAAATTGCCAGAACCATTAATAGAGTCATGTGGTGGATGAATGAAAGCTTGATAAAGAATTTCAGAGATGTTCTTCTGGTCACCACCAAGTTCTTGCTGATTTTGAATACCCTTGTGGGTATTACTCCTACTAGAGGTGGTGGCGGTGGTGGTGGCAGTGGTAGTGGAGGTGGTGGTGGTGGTGGCAGTCTTGAGCCGTTTGTTTTTCCGGCCACCGCCAACGGGGACATTTCGGAGAGTACCACCTTTAGTCCAGTGCCTCTTGCAAGCTTTACAAAAATGTCTAGGCTGAGACTCGTTGTAATTATTGTAGTAACAGAACTTTGTGTTTTTAGATCCACATCTTGGACATGCCAGTGGCTCTGATTGCTGATGCCGCAGTTGTAGCCGCCTCGCCACCGCTACCGGAGGCTTAGGAATCTCCAAAGCACTACCGGACTGCAACAAACTGTCCCCCCAATCATGCCCGTCACTAGAAACCTGTTTAGTACTCAAACCCATCTCTAAAAATCAAAACCAAAAACACAGAAAGTACAATCAAGATAACAGAATTTAGAAATTAGCCTTTGGATCTTGGTGCAAGGAGAGAGATGGATCTGAATGAAAAAGGGGTATAATTTTTTTTTTTGTTTGAGACAAAGAGTGTGTTGGCGTGAAGCAGATACAAGAGAATGTTGGAGAGAGCTTTGAGTGCAATAAAATGGCTAGTAAGGTGAGAACAAGTGAGCTGGTTCAAAAAAAAAAACAAAAAAAAAAAGGTGAGAACAAGTGAGCATGTCTGAGATTCTCTCTCTCTCTCTCTCTCTCTCTCGCTCTTGCAATCAATGGATCTATCTGTAAAAAGAAAAAAGAAAAATTATAAGTAGAAGAAGATCTGTAACACTTGAGGTTTGTATGGGCCAAGAGAGAGTTTTGATTGATATATTTGTGGGGTGCAGTTGGGGGTGGCAAGTGGGAAATGTATAAAATTATGGAGCCACTTTGGTTTCCTTGTCAATAGTACCATTCTCTTCCCTGTCCACACAAATCTTTATAGAGATAGAGATAGAGAGATAGAGAGACAGAGGATGAAGAGCTACCTTCACCCCTAAGGTGGAGAAATTATTCAGTAAGTTCGGTACGGAACTGGATTGTCTCCGATCCGTCATTAGACTGACAATTTAGTCCAGCGTAAGTCAATTTTTAAATTCCGTTTTGATAATTTAAATTGCATATATTTTAAAATTCGTCGAGTATATTATTTTGGTAAAAAGTAAATTAATCGAATAACAAAAAACAAGTGTTCGGATCAATTTTGTATAAATTATTTATTTTCTCATCGACTATTTTTTTAATACAAAATTGATCCAAATACATGATTGTCGTTATTCAATCGATTTGATTTTTTTATAAGAATAATGTATTCAATAAATTCTAAAATATAAATAATTTAAATCATTAAAATATGACCTAAAAATAAGCCTACTAGACCAAACAATACCTCTCTAATCTAGGACAAAGAGAAGCCGGTCCCTTCCAATAACGTATTGATATGATGTACTAATAAGGGGTTATTTGAGGCGTCCTAAATAAATATACTTTTTATCTTTTTAGGTTAAAAAGTTGAGGTTGAAACTATGAATGTTTGAGTTAATTTTTTAACTTTTTATGAAAAAAATGTGTAATGAAAAATTGTAAAAATTAGTTTGTAGGTGAAAATTAGAATTGAGAGTTGTGCAGCCGTAATTATTGACTTTTGGTGAATAGTGATAACTTTTTAACTTTTTGAGTAACTTTTTAGCTTTTTAATTTTTTTGAGACTTCCCAAACTTAGCCTAAATTAATAAAATTTTTAACAAAATGGTAGTTATTTTTAAATTAATAACACATTGATAAAGTTATTAAAAAAATTCGTCTATGCTGACTTTTTTTTTCTTCATAATCGTTATTACTAGCAGACCCACGCAAATTTATTTTTAAAATAATAAATTAATTTTAAGTTTTAATATTTTATGTGTAGAAAATTTTAATAATTAAAAGTCAAATAGAAACATATTTAGTAATGACTCATGAAAAATCTTATCAAGGTGTGTGTGATTCTATGTAAAAGGCTTATAAAAATAATTTATTTCAAAGTTATTTTAAAAAAAAGGGTATATTCTCAATTTGAAATCAAATCATTTGTGTTAATCAAATTTATCAAAAATTATGAATTCCACTTGTATCAAAATATTTTTGTTTTTGCAAAAAGAAAAAAATTCTATAATATACAAATTATGACTTGATTATAACTTATAGTATATTATATTATGATATGTGTTACAAAAAAATAATATTATTTTAATTTTAAATAAAATTTAAATTTAAATTATTTATTTTAATAATTTTAGTTTTATCGTTCTATAAAAGTGTTACTTGAATATATATATATAATAAATTTAGTTAAACTATTTGTTTATTATGATAATTTTAGTTCTATTTTGAAATAAAAGTGTAATTATCATATAAGAATTTTATATGATATATATTAAATTATAAGATAATAAAATAAAAACTCTTTTTTATATTAAAAATAATAATTAAATTAGAAAAATAATTAGTAATATAAAATTAAATTTGATTCTAATTATTTAATTTTTTTTTTATTTTATATTTATTTGGTAAATAAAAATATGTAGAAATAGAATTACACAATTTGCTTAAAAGATTAAATACAAATTTGCTATTATTGGGTTAAGAAGAAAATACGTAAATTAATTATGTAGAGTATTGATTTTTTCTTTAATATTCTTTTTGAATTATTCATACATATTGTATATAGATATATAAAATTTAAATTAAATATAAATATTTCAGTAAAAAATAATTTCATGTTAAATAAAAAATAAAATATAAATTAATATTAAGACATCAATAAGATAGACAAAAAAAAAATTAATTTGATCAGTGCGATACACATAATTAAGCACATTCTTATTTATTTGTATATCGAGATTATTATTTTATTATTATCAAATATAATAATAATTAAATTAAAGAATCAACTATATAAAAAAATCTAACAAATAAATAAATATAAAAGAAATCTGAAAAATATATAAAAATAAATAAATATTGCTCAAATAGAATCTATTTAAAATTAATTATTATAATTGAAATTAAATTTGTATAGAACTTTATATGTAAATAGAAAATATATGCTGATATAGTTTTTTTTTTTTTTTTAAAATAAGTCTTTAAAATATCTCCCTTAAAATGAAAAAAAATTACTTTTATATAAAAATTTATATATATATGATTGGTCAAGTAGATTGCTGATGTTGCATGCCGAATCTATGAAATAACTTCGGACTAAGGTAAAGGTGACAAGGTGACACGTGTACATATTAATGCCGTTGATAGTGCCTTGTTTGTTGGACGTAACCTGCATGTCAAATAATTTTAGGAAAATTCTATGTGCGTATCGTACGAAAAAATTTAGGATATTCTAAATAAGTATATTTTTTTATTTTTTATGAAATATAGGTTAAATTTGAAGTAATATGATAAAGAGGTGATGTGACTTAAATAAGATGATGTGATTTAAATAGGATAGTGATTTTTTGACTTTTTAGGAGATGCCAAACCTAACCTAAGTTATACACAGGTAAAAGATTTTGGTATACACTATTTAAAGAAGGTGTATTATATACATTTTATAATTAAAGAAGAAAATAATATAATTATATATTTTTTAGTTGTAACTAAAAAAAAAATTATAATCAAGTATCATATGAGACATAACTAAAGATATCATGAGTCATAACTAAAATATTGTCATAACTAAAAAAGAAATTTATCATAACTAAAAAAGAAAATGACATAATTAGAGATGCATATAGTACCCTTTTAAAATGTGTGCATAGTAGAATTTCCCTATACACAGATATCATAAATGGTATTCGGATATAAATTTTTAAACAAAATTCAAATGTTCAAATTTTATAGTTATGAACAAAAATAAAATGTTCAAATACACACTCCATTCAATTATTTATATTAGAATAACTGCTTTATGTTCATAAATTTATATCCAAATACTTGATTTTTGTCCGAAAATTTATATTTGAACACTATTTGTGGTGTGTACTCAGAGTTTGTATGGTGTGCAAATAGAATTTACCCATAATTTTATTCAAAAAAAGGTAAATTACGAATGCATCCTCTAAGATTTACTTATAATAAGAATTGCTCCATGTGGTTCTAGAAATTATAAATATACCCTTATCGAGATTTTTTATTTAACAAAATTAATAGAAAAATAAAATTCTTAACTAATCTCCTACGCAACAATAAAACTATCAAAAATTTTAATTAAAATATATTTATGATATCATTAAAAAATTTTAAATGAATCTTAAGATTGACCTGATGGTCAAGGCTTGGGGCCTAAGGGTGTGTTCCTTCTATAGTCTCAGCCCATGTTTTAAAAATCGGACCGGTGAATGAACCGAAAAAATGATCAGGTGGACGGGTCACCGGTTTAACCGTCGGGTTGAACCGGAATCGAACCGGGACGTCATAAATATATTAAAATTATATTTAAATAAAAATATAAGTAATAAAATTATAAATTAAAAATTTTAATAATATTAAATATTTCTCTTAATACTTTTTATTAAAAAATATAAAAATATAAGTAATAAAATTATAAATTAAAAATTTTAATAATCTTAAATATTTCTCTTAATACTTTTTTTATTAAAAAATATAAAAATATATTTAGAAATATTATTAATTTTAATTTTGGAAGAAGAAATCAAATATTCAATATTCCCTTCCCTCCATATAATTTTAATTCAAATACTTTGATTGAAAGAAGAGCAAAATTTTTAGAGGGATATCAAAATTTTAAGTTTCCCTCCAATGAATTTGATTGAGTCCCACATAGATTTTTTGAGTTTTTTTTGGAAGAATTTTTTTCTTATAAATAGATAGAAGCTCTTTCACAATAATTTCAAGCTCTCAAAGAGGAGACCCTTAAAAGAGAGTTTCCAATTAAATTTTTATTATATAATATATATATATATATAATAAGAAAGAAAGAGAAAAGAAAGAAAATAAAAATAAAAAAACTCTGGACCGGTTCAATCAACCCGTTTCCGGGTCGACCGGTTCACCGGTTTAACCGGTGGGTTCACCAGTTTTCAATAAATAGACCGGTTTTTACAACTGGCCGGTTTAAGGGGCTGACCGGACCGAAACCCCATCCGGTCACCGGTTCAACCGATTGAACCAGCCGGTCCGGTCCGGTTTTTAAAACTATGGTCTCAGCTTCAAAGTCTTCTACGTGCAAATAATATGTTGTGGCTAGTCCCCTCCGACTTTAATTAGCCCCCTCACTAGTGAACGGTAGGTTTGGTCTCCCGGTTAATCGATCCACTATGTCAGATATTGAGTTATTAAAAAAAATTAAGAGAATTTGAGGAGCCCATGGGGCCCACTACAGATTTGATTTTTATTATTTGAACTATTTATTTTATAGGGCTCTCAATGTCTATCATCCATAAAAAAAAATTAATTCAATTCAATAATAGAAACTTTTTCATTTTATTATATTTGTCTTCGCAAAAATGGTTGACAAATATATTTTTGAAAGTCGACCATCAATTTTGTAGAGACAAACATGATAAAATGAAAACATTATAATAATTGGATTTACTTAATTTTTTTTCATAGATTACATACATTGAGGGTTATAAAAAATGAATAATTTATATCATTGAAACGAAATTTTTGGTAGGCTCCAGAGGCTCTTCAATTTTTCTAAATTTAATATGTGAATATGAGATAAATCCAACCCTATTAGATAATTATTCTGAAATCTCAAAGTACAACGTGAAATTATTTATGTGCTTATTCAAATTAATAATGTAACAAAAAAAATTATGAGTAGAATACTGTTAATTTATTTTTGTTAACTAGTTTAGTCTTCATTTGGGAAATGAGTTGACTTTTTAATTTTTTAACTTTTTTAACTATTTTATTCTTGGACTAAAAAGTCGAAGTTTGGACTTGCCAAACGAAGGCTTAGAAATAAAGGATGATTTTTTTTGGGTGAATAATAAAGGATGATTCTCTTATTATGTTTTGTTGTTTTTTCATTTATTGAGAAAACCATGTAACAATGCCACAACTACCTAATAGTTTTCCCCAACACTATCACAAAGAAAAAAACAAATGTAAAATATTTATGTAGCTTAATGTAAGGTTAATTATACCACCTAACTATTTTATTACTTATTTATAAATTCATACATTTTCACTCCATCATTAAAAAAAATAAAAAATAAAATAAAATAAATTACACAAATACTCCTTCTGAAATGAGTGGAAGTCTTGAGTTTTCATCACACGGGTGCAAGCGAGCGTCCATGGTGCGGGTTTTTTTTTTTTTTTATGCTTTTAAAAGTTTTTAAAAAAAATATATTTTTGTGCATGTCAGTAAAGATTAAAAAAAAATTACAAATTAATTTTAACTTTATCTTTTTGTAATTTTTTCTCGGAATACTTAACTCCCCTATGATTTAAATATAGGCAGAAAATTCTCTTATATTTTCGACTAAAGTATTGCAGTTAGTTTTTCCGTTAAAGATAACAAAAGGTGTACCATACTTTTCCAAATTAAGAATTGTCAATGCAAAGCCAAAGTGAAAAATTGAATCAAATGTCAATAATAACCTCATACCTAAAAAAACCCAGTAAGATGAGCTAATTTGAGTCTACTAAATTAATTAGGCCCAATAGTCTAAGGTTGGTGGATTCGAATTTATCGCCATCAAACAGGCCGAATCGCTCTAAGTCTTGAAAATGTTCGGATCCAGGAACCTAGAGATCCGAAGCACTTGGCTTCGAACAGATTTAGACGCAATCTAGAAGCCGCTCCATTAATGAGTCCCAGAACACTTGCGAGGTAGGAGCTTTCCGGGATCTACGCACCAAAACTATGGGCGTAATGGAGTTCAAACAAAGGACTCGATTCCGAGAACAGTGAGTGGAGATAAATTCACTCTTCGGTTAAACTAGCCTATACCCGGGTTGATGTGGCACGATCCCGAGGTGTCCATGAGACTCAGCAATATTTAGCGGTAGGGGGTCCTCTAGGACTACCTCGACCCTTTGGGATGATTGGGGATCATTGGTTAGGTGTGGCTAAGAAGAAGGGTTCGCCAAGAGGTTGATCTCCTCTTCGAGGGTTTTCCTTATCCTCAGAGAGGTCACCTCCTCGGACAAAGTGGTTAGAGAGAATATTCCCCATGTGCCTTGCACATAGGCTCCATCCTATATCATGAGGTGTCTATAAATAGCACTCACCCATAGCTTTACAAGGGATGGATTTTAGAGAGATAACTCTTGGGAAAGAACTAATTTCCCTTCTCCATTATCAACCTTGAGAGTGAAAGTGGGAGATCCATGGAAGAGCATTACCATTATTCTCTCTAACTATTTTGCCTTCTTCTTCACCCAATCTCTTATCTCCATCATCTCTTTGCTTTTATGTTCTTAGTTGAAACTATTGAAGAATCTAAGCCTCTCATCATTTTCTAGAGAATTCGAATTTTTCTTCAAAGATCTTCGAAGATCTTCGAATTTTCCAACGACGTTCTTGAACCCTCTCATACAAACCCTAACCCTAATTGTTATCTTTCATGAATAATTTAATTCAAAATGTTATTAAATGAGAAATTAGATTAAAAATTAATGTTATGATTTAATTTTATGCTAATAAATTAAGGTATTTAGGTTAATTTATGATTTAATTTGTTAAATATATATATTTATATGTTTATTTTTAAATCTTATTAAATAAGAAATTGGGTGAAAAATTAAAAATTAGATTAATTTAATTTTATGGTAATAAATTATGGTGTTTAGTTTACTATAATTTTATTTGTTAAATGTGCTATTAAGATAGGGAATTATATATATTAGAGAAGAGAGAAAGAGAATATACCATAAGGGTATTTAGGTAATTTTAACAGAGAGTTAACTTTACACTTCAGTTCAAAACCATAAATGATTTTTTTTTTGCCTATATTTGAACTATAGGGTATAAAATGTTTTGAAGCAAAACCATAATTTTACTCTAATTTTAAATCAAATACTTAGCAAGAGATAGTATTGAGATATCTCTATAAAGAGGGTTGAGAATCAATTTGCAAATGTGATAAATGAAAGAAAGAAGTAGAGGGGAAAAAAAAAAGGAAGATAAAAGAAATTAGTAATTAATTAACTAAATAATACAATTACAAGTTGTAAGTAGGGGTGAGCAACGGATATACCGATCCGCCAAAACCGACCGAACCGAACTGATCCACTGCATTTTGGACGGATGCGTGATGACGAGCGGACGGTTACGGATTGATTTTCTCCAATCCGCCAATTTGGCGGACGGATGGCGGATTTAAGGTTCCTTTGGCTGCAACCGAACCGCCAAACCGCAAGCACCTTTAGTAATTTATAAGATTTTGTGTTTTTAATTTGTTTAAATATTTTGTTTGTGTTTTCAATTGAAAAAGAATTTAAATATTCTGTTGAAAAAAAAAAGTTTTCAACTTAAATACATTTTTTGAATTGAAAAAAATAAACGTATTATTTATCTATATTTTTTGGTTTTTAAATCTAACTCTAAAAGTAATAAATAGAAAATATGATATATGCTGGTTGGTTTTTGTTTTCAAAAACATATATAAATGTAACAATACAAAGGCATACAATCTCTACTACGGCTTTGTTCATAGTTTTGGTGGTTTGAATTGTTTTTATATTTTAAGAACCACATATTGTAATACTTTATGTGGATGAGGCATGTTGTGATTGTAATATGTGAATGAGGCATGCAGTGATTGTGATATTCTAAAGTTTTAAACTTTCTTTCTTTGGATGAGGCATGCAATAATTGTAATACTTTTTTAAGTCATTGACTGTAATATATATATATATATATTTTGAGGATGTGCACAAGTTAAACTATGCTGAAAATTTATAAAATTTCAAACCGCCAAACCGATTTGCATCCATCCGCCAAACCGCCAATCCGCTTAATCCACATCCGCCGGATTGACGGACGGATGCGGATTGATTTTCTCCAATCCGTCAATCTGGCGGACGGATGACGGATTGGAGGTTTCGTGGCCGCAACCGACCCACGCCCACCCCGAGTAAGTATGTTATCTTGCCAATTTTACTGCTTCAAAATGAAAGTGCAAGTAATGGAAATGAAATCATCAGAAATGTAAAATTTATAGCCCTAACTACTCCTATTGGAAAGAAAAAACAAGACTAGAATTGAAAGAAAAGAAATGTTGGGATTTGATGATTTGTCGAGAGGATTTCTTTTCATTCATCCTACTATTTATATAGGCTTCTTGGCATTGTGTCACGGGCCGACTCCTTAAGAGGCGCAGCGGATCAATTTTTGCCCGTGTGGCGCTCAAAATCCACCAAGTTTAAGCCCGCCATAAGCTCGTTGACAAATCGAGTGTTGATGATCTCACCCGTTTGAACATTCGGTCCCAATGCTTTGTCTAGCAAAACAACTTCACAAAGAAGTCTGCTTTCACCGGATGCCACAAGTAGGCTTGACGCCTCAAGTGCACCAAGCACGGCATAAGTCGCTTCATAGCGCCAAGCTCATCTCAAGCAAGGTGCTCGCCGAACTTAGGTTCATGTCATCAAGGTGCCTAGCTACACAACAATGTGCTAGCAAAGGTCCTCGACTTAGCTGACAAACCAACGTTGTATGCTGGGTCTTTGATAGCATCTCGAAGTGTCGTAGGGTCTAGCATGCCACAATAGATGCATATTGGATGGCCACTTGGTCATGCGAAGCCCACAAGCCACCGAGGGACAATCTCTCGCCCATGGCGCAATCCTCGTGCCAACACGTGTGCTAGATTCCGCCTAAGGCCATTGCGCACCTTAGCGTTGCACCAACGTGTAGCATGAGTAAGGAAACAACTCAATCCGTAGCTTGCTCGTAGCATAATGTAGTCCCTCAATGGACGTAGACATTGCATAGCTCGATGCCTTCAATCGATAGCCCACATATGCGGTGTTGCCTTCCGACCGCTTAGCTTAAGCCACGGGATCCCCTCGTGCAAGGTTGAACCCAAACTAAGCACTTGAGTTGGCACACGAGGCCTTTAGTGGTGCCTCGATAGCCCATTCGGTCCAAAACGAGTCCCAAAGATACCATATTGCGTGGCATAGTGGAAACAACGTAGTGGACCTCTCACCCGGGAGGGTTGTGCACTGCCTACATCTTCGCACCGTCCACGGGGCTCCCAAACCCACATGGAGACTCTAGACACCCCTCTGGATGCCTAAAGCCCGCCCTTGAGTTGCCCCAAGGTTGCTCACTTCAAGCCCAGTTTGGGCGGGGAGGTTGGTAGGTAGCACACCATACCCCCTTATAGTAGCTTGTTAAGCCCTTTTTCATCTGGCAGGAGGAAACATCATACATGTCCGAGGAGTCATAATGATTTTTCATAAATTCTACAAATTGAGAAAAATCATGAAACTTGGTCGGGAACACACTTCCCCCAAGAGCTCTTCACCATAAAAATTTCAACTCAAAACTCCTTCGTTTGACTGCCGAAACAATGCGCCAAAGTACAATTGTTCTTCTTGTCATGGCAATAATTTAGTCAGCTGGCAAATGTTGTTTGCAGCGGGCATGCTACACGGTCTTGCTGCTTGATGGCTACATGCCTTGGGCTACTTGGGGCCAATGTTAGCCCACGTTGGGCTTCCAACACCACTCTTGAGCACTCAAATGGCCACACCACCGCGAGCGAAACGTCACGGAGTTGGCCTTGCAAGGCAACCCGTGACACATTGGCATCCCCACTAATTGCTGAGGGGCCTGCAACTACCTCTCACTTTCTCCCCTCCTTCTTAATTTAAACAAAAATGCTTTGGACCGAGTAACCATTTCGTTTTTAATTTTTAATTTATGTTTATAAAAATTAAAAAATTATCATAAAAAATTGTTTGATAATTTTTTTGATTTATAAATAGTTGTCTCAGTTTATAAATTTGAGAAAAAAACATAAACTCAAAAAATGAGTTTATGTTTTTAGTTTTAAATTTTTTTTTTCAATTAAATTTTTTTTTGAATATTTTTTTTCCCAATTAAATTTTTTTCAATTATTTTTTTTTCAATTATAATATGTGTTATCCCATTGTCATAAATAATAAAAATAAATATGAATATTTTAAGCCTGAACAAACATATTTTTTAGTTTATATTTTTAAACAGTTTGTTCAAACCTAACGCGTTTGTAATTTTTATTTTTCTAAAAATAAACAAAAATCATTTTATTAAATTTTTGTAACATAAACTAAAAACGTAAACGTTACCAAATGCTACCTTTGTAACTCAAAAATTCTTTACCCCAAATGGCTCGAATTCCCCAAACAACGTCGTTTTAAATTTTTTTTTTTTTTTTTTCTTTCTTTCTTTCCCTTCCACCTTTGTTTTCTCTCTAAAACAGACCAAAAAATGAGAAAAGCAGAAGAGGAAGAAGAAAGAAGGAGAAAAGGAGATGAGGAAGAAAAGAAAAGAAGAAAAGAAGAGAGTGGAACAGAGAAAGAGAGAGAGAGAGATCTATACACAGATCTATGTATGTATACACACACAACGGAGGGTTGCGGCGGCACTGGTGGGTGGAAAACTTTGCGATGGTAATGGCAGAGCCGATGGGTGGAGGAAACCTGAATCTGTATACACACACAGAGGAAGGTCGATGGCGGTGCAGTGGATGAAGGGTTTGCAAGTTTGCGGCGATGATAGCGGCGGTAAGAAGTGGAGGAGTTCGGCTCCCTCTATTCCCTTTCCCTCTTCTCTCTCTGTTCCCTTTCCTTCTTCTCTCTTCCTCCCTCTTTCTTCTCTAGCCTTTCTGTTTCAGAGAGAAAAGAGAAGAGAAAAAAATTTGATCAAAACGACGTTGTTTTGAAATTCGAGCCAACCGAACCACAATTATTCTTTGCTACCTTTGTAACTCAAAAATTCTTTACCCCAAATGGCTCGAATTCCCCAAACAACGTCGTTTTAAATTTTTTTTTTTTTTTTCTTTCTTTCTTTCCCTTCCACCTTTGTTTTCTCTCTAAAACAGACCAAAAAATGAGAAAAGCAGAAGAGGAAGAAGAAAGAAGGAGAAAATGAGATGAGGAAGAAAAGAAAAGAAGAAAAGAAGAGAGTGGAACAGAGAAAGAGAGAGAGAGAGATCTATACACAGATCTATGTATGTATACACACACAACGGAGGGTTGCGGCGGCACTGGTGGGTGGAAGACTTTGCGATGGTAATGGCAGAGCCGATGGGTGGAGGGAGAGCACAGATCTGTGTATACACACAGAGGAAGGTCGATGGCGGTGCCAGTGGATGAAGGGGTTTGCAAGTTTGCGACGATGATAGCAGCGCCAGTAAGTGGAGGGAGTTCCAGCTCCCTCTATTCCCTTTCCCTCTTCTCTCTCTGTTCCCTTTCCTTCTTCTCTCTTCCTCCCTCTTTCTTCTCTAGCCTTTCTGTTTCAGAGAGAAAAGAGAAGAGAAAAAAATTTGATCAAAACGACGTTGTTTTGAAATTCGAGCCAACCGAACCACAATTATTCAAGCTACCTAGCGGTCCTATTTTTATTGAAAGTTTAAACATGATACCAACATATTCTATTTCAAAAATGTAAAATTTTATTCATCCAGTAAATTTGTTAAGAATTTTATTCAAAATAAAAAATATATAATTAAAATTTAATTGAAGAATTGTAAGGTTTAGATCACAAATTGATATTTTTAATTAAAAATTATAAGTTGGACATATTACTGTTTATGCATTGTTGGTTAGTGCATTCCTGTGCTGAGAAAAGAAAGACATGTAGAGGTACATGGTAGAGAGAGAAAGCAATGAATAGACAGAGAAAGGCTGTGAGTGTATGGTCGGTGAAATGTCTGCTCCCAAAATGGATGATGAGTTGCTAAAGGTGGGGTGACCCCATGCAACTAAATGGGGTCTTCCACGTCTCCAATTGATGGCCAATATTAAAAACAGTTGTCATCACATGATTCCTCGTGGGGTTTTCCACCATTTTCACCTATTTTAGCTTGTCAACTCATCCTATATATTATCAGTTTTTTTTTTTTTTTTTTTTTTTTTTTTTGGGGGGGGGGGGGGACATTTACAACCCAAAAATAAATAAATAAATAAACTCAGGCCTCGTTTGGCAAGAGGCTAAAATAGTCAATTAGCTAAAAAGTTACATTTTTAGCCAAAAAGTCAACAACCCATACCAAAAAGTCAAAGATTCCTTTTTCTCTCTACTTTTTGCACGTCGTTTCGTAATTAGCCAAAAAGTTGGCCCAAACATACAGGTTTTTCTTACCAACCTTTTTAGCCAATTAGCCAAAAAGTTACTAAATTAGCCTGTTCCCAAACGAGGCCTCAAAGTTTGAAACTTTGTAAAAAAAATCAATTCTTAATTTTTAATTTTATCAATTTAAATTATAAACTTTTAATTTATTTTTAATATAAACTCTTTGTTTATTTTCATTAAATAAAACATAGAAAAAACAAATATTTTAGTTCTTAATCTCTATACATAAAATATCTAAAATATATTTTTTATTGAATTTAATAACTAAAATATCTTCTTCTTCTTTTTTTATTGATTTTACTTAACAAAAATAACGAAACAGTTTAGATTAAAAGCAAATCAAAATTTTAAGGTTTAATTTGATAAAATTAAAAATTCAGAGAGTATTTTGTTAATAGGATCAAACTCTAGGATTTTTTTTGTTTATTTGTTTGTAATTTCTCTATTTTTAAATTTTACAAAAATCAGTCATAAAATTGCACATGGTTTAGTTTGATTTTTTGAATTTTTTTAAATTAAAAAAATAGAAATTAGTTTGATGAAAATAAACATAATGAATATATTTTTAAAAATTATTTATGTTCTCCCAAAAGATAAAAATATATAAAAATAATATGTGTTATCATTTTCTTTTTTTTTTTCACCAACTTAATTCTAGTGTTTTAAAAAAAAATTCTAAAAACAGATTTTGAAAATCAAACCAAACTGATAAGTATGATACTCATAAAAAAATTAGACTCACCTATTGTGAGAGAAGATGATTTTAACTGGCACTTTATTCTTCCAACCATCATCCAACACTCTATTTGAAGGCTACAATTCAATAGCTAGTCATTATCATATTTTGTGACTTTTGAATCTAGTGTTGGAAGTCGGAGGAAAAAAGTTATTGGAGATTATTCAAATTTTATATAAACGGGTTGTGTTCAATTCTGTAATTAATGTTTTTATTTTTAGACATTTTCATATATTATAGATGCATATGCATTGTATTTTTGGGGTTTAGCACAATTACTAACTAGAGTGAAATTTCGAGGAGTCGTTAAGTTTATGCTTACTAATTTACAAAGCATGCTTCTTAAAGTAGGGTTATGGCCTCATAATCAGAAGTAGGCCCATGGTCTAGAACCATAAACTGCAGTTATATATATTGGGTTAATGATGGCTGACCATTATGGTCAGAGTTTTGGCTTTCCCATATGGATACATACACCGTTATATATTGATTGATTGGAATGAAAATCACGCGTCGGTGGCCATAGAATTTTTTAGAATTTTAAGTGGCATTTGTTTTGAGGGTTGAATTATGAGATTGGATTAATAGTTTATTCAGATTAATAATTTATTATTTAGTTTAAAATATGTTAGATTATTGTATTCCATGAGGGGATAAGGGGGGATATAGGATTAGGTGGTGAAATGACTATTATGACCCTCTACTATTTAATTATATATTATATGTAGTAAAATTCAATAAAATTTAAATATCTCAATTTAAAAATAATTTAATTTAATTTAATTTTTATTAATGTTTCATTTTAAAATTTTGTTTATATTTTATTTAATTTCATTATTTAAATTTTAATAGATTTTTTTATTTAGTTTCATTATTTAATTATTATTATTATTTTTTAAAATAATTTTAATTAAAAAATAACCTATATTTTTATTGATATTTTATTTATTTAATTTTTAAAAAATAATTTTATTTAATTTTGTAAAAAATAAAATAAAATAAATTTTTATGTAATCTAGCTAAAAATAATTAAACTATTAAAGACATGTTTAATATTATTATTACTTAATAAATAATTGAAAAGGGTAAAATAGTCAGTTGAGCATTTATCCTTTTCCATAATATCCCAAACAAACATAGAATTTATATCATATCCAATAAAATAGTCATTTCCTAATATCTAATCCCATGACTAAACAAACATGGGATACAAATCCAGTCTAACCAAATAATCTAGGGATAATATATCCCAAGACTAACAATCTGATAAATTCCAATCTCTCCTTATATAATCTATCCAAACAAACACACCTTTAAATAAACAAGACAAAAGCAAAAGGTATTAGAAGACATACGAATGGTATGAAATTTGGTTAAGACATGAAAATTCTTGTGATGATCAAAAAGGGTTGGTTTGGGGTTTCTTAAAAAAGTATATTTTTTGTCTTTTTACGAAAAGATATGCAGAAAAGTAGAGAGGTGATGTGATGAAAAAAAGATAAAAGATTGATTATATAGGTTACCCCAAACCAGGCCTTAATGTTGTTCCATGGCCTATTGAGCAAATTCCAACATTTACGCCTTGAATTTTGCAATTTTATCATATTTAGAAATAATTAATTCACATATTAATTTATCTAGACAAATTCAATTTTGGCTAGATTTTTTTCAATATTTTTATTTTTCTTTATAGTTTCTAGATTTGAGTTTGACTCAATTTTTTTCATTTTTGATAATTTTGATAATTTCTTTGATTTAGACTTAATTACCGAATATTGCCGTTTTTCGGGTTTATTTCCTAATTTAATTAGGGTTTCATTTTAGTACAAGTAATGGTATAAGCATCGAGACAATTTGACTTTTAATTAATAATATATAACTTTGTTGAGAAAATTATCTCTCTCTTTTTTTTCTATAATTCTGGTAATTCAAAAGATTATAGAAGAGTTGCAGATTTCTTTATTGCTTGATTCTACTGTTTACGTTTTTACATTGCATTAGTCAGCCATTCTTAACATGTATATACGATCGGTTCAATTGCTAGAAAGTTTTTTATTTTTTATTATTTGAGTTCATGACTTTAAAAATTCACAACTACAAAAGTGAATTTTCAATACAAATCGCTTGATCAATACCGATATATCACCCATACCAGGGCCTGGCCAACCCTCAACGAGATCTAAAGCAAAATCTCAATTAGAGGGGTTTTTTACTATTTAAATGTTTTACAATACAAATTTTGGGAGTTATTTAAAGCCTTTATGAGGGTCATGAAATGAAAATAATTGAAAAGTGCAAACTATCAAATAAATATAATTTATAAATTCAAGGTGAAGATCATGTCAAGAAGAAAAAATGTGAAAATTGAAAATAAACTTGTATAATATATTCTAAATTGATTGAGATCTTTCTCAAAGTAACTCTTTTTAAATTAACAGATTGGATAATTTCAAATTTTGTATAACTTCTTTTCAATGTGAACCTTTCAAAAAAATAGAGTGGGTACATTATATAAACATATAACAATGTATAATATGTATTATATTCATGAGTTGAGATCTTTTTATTATAATATTTCAAAAAAAAACCTTTTAAATATATATATAATTATAATTATAATTTCTTTAAATTTAGGGGTTGTCTCACAAATAGGGCCTAAAGTCCTCGCTTTAGTGGCTTAGCTATTAAGTCGGCCTAACCCATACCTCTATTTAAAATTATGATATAATTTTACTCGTAGCTTAGGATTTTAAAAATGGCACTATTATCGAATGTCTACAATTATTTACAAATAATATATATCAATTTTGGAACTTTGTTCAGTGAAGCTCAAATATTTGAATTTAGAAAAATAATTTAGACCTCTAAAAAAAGAACTCTAATAAAGCTTTAATTTGTCTTTTTTCTCCTCCTTTTTTGTCTTTTACTTCACTGTTTTTTTTTTCTTTTTTTATTCATGGACAGCTCATTAGAGCTGTACTGCAGCAACTCTAATTAGAGCTCTGCAGCAGCTCCGTTGAATTTATGATTCATTCTATAGTATATTCTCTCTTCTCATTTGTTTTTTTATTATTGGGGAATTACATCCCGTGAAATAGGATGTTTCTTTTTTACACAAACATGAAGCCGACTTTCACCCTCATAGCATTTCACGTCTACCTCACCACAGAATCACTTATACCCTCACATATTTTTGTTTTTTTTTTTTTATTTCTACTCTGCTGTAATTCTTCTTTTCTTTTTCATCCATGAAATCATTATAACAGCTGTTTGATGCCTATGTATCAAACCTGATCGTGTCCCATTGATAGTACAACATTGCACATCACATGACAATTGATTTCAGTTTTTGTGGGTCATGGGATCACCGAATATTTGAAAACAAAAATAGGTCTACGTAACACTCTTATCTTAATGACTATATAATCACCAAAACAATGAGAGTGCAAAATTATATGATTATAGTTTGAAGAGATTGCAAGAAAATAAGGAAAATGTTTAGGACAACTGAACAACACAGAGAGTGAACGTGTTCAAAACTATTAAAAGATGTGTGTTATATATCATCACTTTTGATTACTTTTTGATTTTATTTGATGTGATTTATTGGTTTGCCTGTAACTTTTATTTACAACTTGCGAGATAAAATATTTTTTTAAAAAAAATAAGGACAAATTACCTACATCCCCTTTGAGGTTTAGCTAAATTACAATTTTTTTTTGAGATTTCAAAAATTACATTTCGCTCTCTGAGATTTATATTCGCATAACAATTATTCCCTGTCGTGAACTAGACGTTAAGAATTATTGATAGAAGCATGTTGATATCACCAAAATAGATCTTGATGGATGATATGGACAACTGAACAACACAGAGTGAACGAGTTCAAAACTATTAAAAGATGTGTGTTATATATCATCACTTTTGATTACTTTTTGATTTTATTTGGTGTGATTTATTGGTTTGCTTGTAACTTTTTTTTTCTAAAAAAAAATTATGCCAAAGTGTCTAATTTAACTTTTATTTACAACTTGCGAGATAAAATATTTTTTTAAAAAAAATAAGGACAAATTACCTACATCCCCTTTGAGGTTTAGCTAAATTACAAAATTTTTTTGAGATTTCAAAAATTACATTTCGCTCTCTGAGATTTATATTCGCATAACAATTTATTCCCTGTCGTGAACTAGACATTAAGAATTATTGATAGAAGCATGTTGATATCACCAAAATAGATCTTGATGGATGATATGAACAACTGAACAACACAGAGTAAACGAGTTCAAAACTATTAAAAGATGTGTGTTATATATCATCACTTTTGATTACTTTTTGATTTTATTTGGTGTGATTTATGGGTTTGCTTGTAACTTTTTTTTTCTAAAAAAAAATTATGCCAAAGTGTCTAATTTAACTTTTATTTACAACTTGCGAGATAAAATATTTTTTTAAAAAAAATAAGGACAAATTACCTACATCCCCTTTGAGGTTTAGCTAAATTACAAATTTTTTCTGAGATTTCAAAAATTACATTTCGCTCTCTGAGATTTATATTCGCATAACAATTTATTCCCTCTCGTGAACTAGATGTTAAGAATTATTGATAGAAGCATGTTGATATCACCAAAATAGATCTTGATGGATGATATGGACAACTGAATAACACAGAGTGAACGAGTTCAAAACTATTAAAAGATGTGTGTTATATATAATCACTTTTGATTACTTTTTGATTTTATTTAGTGTGATTTATTGGTTTGCTTGTAACTTTTTTTTTTCTAAAAAAAAATTATGCCAAAGTGTCTAATTTAACTTTTATTTACAACTTGCGAGATAAAATATTTTTTTTAAAAAAATAAGGACAAATTACCTACATCCCCTTTGAGGTTTAGCTAAATTACAAATTTTTTCTAAGATTTCAAAAATTACATTTCGCTCTCTGAGATTTATATTCGCATAACAATTTATTCCCTGTCGTGAACTAGACGTTAAGAATTATTGATAGAAGCATGTTGATATCACCAAAATAGATCTTGATGGATGATATTGTCTCTGATACCTTTCCAAAGCACCAAACAATCTGATATAACCTAAAATCCCTTTGATAAGCTAACAAAATTTACAAAAGAATTACGTTAGATGGGGGAAAAAAAAATAATAAGTTTTTGGAACCACGTTTGGTTTGTTGTTTAGAAAAAAAAATATATGTTTTTTGAAAAAATGAAAACTAATTTAATAAAAATAAATATGAAAAAATATATTTAATTTGTAATAATTATTTATAACCACTCAAAAGATAAAATTATATAAAAATGATAATTATTTTTTATTTTTTATTTCTTAACCAAATTAATTTTTAATTTTTTTAAAAAAATTCTAAAACAAATTTCTAAAAATCAAACCAAACATAGCCTAAGGATCTTTTGATAAGTCATTTCTTGTGTTGGTAACTTATTTAATTATTTGTTAATTTTATGATATTTTCACCATATGATAAGTATTTTTTCATTTTAATTTTACATTTCAAAACTTATTCAATTGGGGACATTTTAGTCAATTTACTATCTCCATCAATGGCATTAATCGTAGTAGGATGGGATGTAATTTCTAAAACCTCATGGGAGAATTTGTAATTTTGCTAAACCCCAAGGGGGTGTAGGTAATTGCCCAAAAAATAATTATTGAAAAATTAGAGAATTGATGTTTTTAACTTTTGCTTTTTTATTATCGATTTTCAACTTATAAAATTGTACCAAAAAAACCCTTTGAGTGTTTTTTAGTTATATAATAAAGAATTCTACGAGATACACTTTTAGTTACGTCATTTTCTTTTTTTAGTTATAACATTATTTTGAGATCTTTTTTTTTTTTTTTTTTTTTTAGTTATGACTCAGAAAGTATGAAATTACAACATTTTCTTCTGTAGTTATAAGGTGCATATAGTACACACCCCTTTGGTATTGTTCTTGGTAAAATGATAACAAAAATCTGATAACATTTGGGAAGCCAATTTTAGGTTTTTTATTTTTTATTATTTGTTGCTAAAATTCATAAAAAAATAAAATAGGCTAAAAT
This sequence comes from Camellia lanceoleosa, assembly GCA_025200525.1. Taxonomy (NCBI): domain Eukaryota; kingdom Viridiplantae; phylum Streptophyta; class Magnoliopsida; order Ericales; family Theaceae; genus Camellia; species Camellia lanceoleosa. The sequence goes on from CM045765.1 coordinate 130,894,940, forward strand.
AACTAATAAGATAAAATGTCACATCAAATCCATAATCATTTCACTTTTTTTTTCACAAATATCACATCCAACTATAAAAAAATCTAATCATCTTCCCAAACACAAATATTTTAACCTATTAAAATAGGCAAAAACTAAAATTGCCAACTTCCCAAACAGTGTTTTTGTTAAACCCTTTTGGTATTGTTTTTAAATTTTTCATTTTTGTTTTCCTTTTTTGTGTTTAAGGAAACAAAAATAAGGAAAAGATCAAAAACACCCATCATTTTCTATTTTGTGCGAAAACATTTTTTTTTTTTTAATTCAAATTTAAAATTGCTTCTTGAAAAAGTAAGGTCTATTTGGAAATTTTTTGAAAATAGTTTTTAGAAACAATTTATCAAATTATGTTTCTCCTCTTTTATGAGGCAAATTAGTTGCGAGACGAAAGATTATACTGAGAATGAGCATTATATATAACTACGGTTCTCTGCAAAGCAAATTACTATGCAATTTTTATATCACTATTAATTATAACCAAGAGAAAAATATTAGAAATCTAATTTAGAACTTGCGCAGTTAACGAATTAGGGCACTAGAGCCACATGCATATAATTAAAGGCACAACTACAAGAATAGGTCTAATTAAGTACATAATACCTTTTTCCCATATTCTAATCCAGAGAATGTGAACTCTAATCAAACTTGGCGTTCTGTTAGGCAGTTTGATTTTAAAAGTATTTTTCCACATTTTTTTTTTTAAGAGAATGTTTGTCGGGCAACTAAGATAACTTAGTTTCACTTAATAATTAAGTACAATTATAATAATCAACACACAATACTATATTATATGTTAATTTGATTCGACTAATCAAATCATGGACTTATACTTTTAATTGACCTAAGCGCTTGTCGCGTTTTGTTGGCTCCTCACATTAATCATATTGCATGTGGATCAAGTAGCCCTTTGTTTAGTATCATTACCTTAATTAATTTATGCTAATCTCTCATGATTATACTAATGTAAGGAATGATCTAAGTTATGTCTACATAATGGGCTGGGGGGGCCCAAGTGCTTGGACCACTATGAAGTATTGATGTTTCCAGGGTGGAACATGAGTCCCTTTGTTTGCTAGCTAGCAAAATGCATCCTATTATGTCATTTTTTAATTGGATTATATTCATTTTAGGTACTAAAGAAGTTGTTAAACAAAGTATTAGCAGTCAATAGATGGTGATGATTTGTTTAGGTACTGTTAGTGATAATTACAAATAAAACATTAGAAAATACAAATAATAGAAATTACAATAATTATTGGGCTTTAGCGGTGGTTTTTTACCGCCGTTAAAAGCTGTAAAACCGACATTAAAACCTTTAACGGCGGTATTAACGGCGGTTTCGTTACCACCGTTTATGCGCATGTCGAAAAAAGTACAACCGTCGTAAAAAGGTAAATTACCGTTGTTAAAATCGACCAAAAACGGCAGTAATATAAGACCAAAAACGACGGTTTTTTTACCGCCGTAAATGGGTTCAAATTTTTCAAAAAATAATTCTTTCTTCTCGCACTTCCCAAGTTTTGAACCCAAGACCTCTCATCCACCCACACCAACCACTCTGCCATAGCCACTCTTCATGAAATACATTTCCTAAATAAATATATAAACATTACTTTTACTTTATTGTAGATGGTTTCACCGGAGCTCACCGGAGTTTCACCGGAGCACGCTGGAGTTTCGCCGGAGCTCCACCGGCAAAAACCGCCGTCATTAACGGCTGTAATGATTGGGCATTAGCGGCGGTTTTTTACCGCCGTTAATAGAGGGTTTTATTACCGTCATTAAAGACATTTTAGTGGTATTTTTTTAACGGCGGTAACGAAACCGCCGTTAATGATAAATTAACGGCGGTATTAACGACGGTTTTCGTTACCGCCGTTAATAGTACCTTTAACGGCGGTTTTCGTTACCGCCATTAAAAAAATCGCCGTTAATGTCCTGTTTTGGCGTAGTGTGAGGCACGGGAAATTCACTCTCTTTAAGGAGATTCAAGCCCTCGGCGATTAGGCAAAGCCTCACACCAGTGTAGCAGAAAAACCTTAACTTGTCCCCCTCAGGATACAACAGCCCGACTAAGTCGTATGGTTCATCAATACTGCACAATTGGTTGAACCCAAAGTTTTATCACACACATCCTTTTTTATTTGCCTAATAATCTCACTCAAGACATAACAAAGCAACCCAAAACTTCTTCACCTCTCGTGACCCTCTAGATAGGACCTAAGCTCAAATATATAAGAGATAAAGCTTGGAAGTTGCCTTGGTGGATAAGGAACAGATGAAAACTTGGATGGATAAGCTACAGGAGACTTGACCAAGACCTTGGAGTGGATAAGATTGGTGGACTTGATGAAGACTTTGGATTGCTTAACTTCCAAGTCTTGGAATGGATAGGAGAGAAGACTAGAAGAAGACTTGAATAGATAAGGCTAGCAAAGACTTAAGAGAAGACTAGAATGGAAACCAATAACACATGATAATATTAAAATACCCGCTAACAGGTACTAAAGCTATTAAACAAAGTATTCACAGTTGATAGACCGTCGTGATCCATTTAGGTACTAAAATTTGTTAAATAAAGTATTAGTGATCGATGGATGGTCATGATCCATTTAGGTATTAAAAATATTGTAAAACAAAGTATTAGCAATCAATGGAAGTTTGTGATCATAATTACATTAAAGTTAAACATACGTTGATGGACAATTGTGATCATAATTACAATTAAAGTTAAACATACGATTACTAACAACTGCAATTATCTCACATTTTATATTTTGCTAAAGTTCTACGAAGGGGAGGAAAAAGTCCATAAGGTAGAGTCAAAAGTAATGAAGCACAATTTAAACATCACTTTCAAATGGTCTAGTTTTTTGAAGCACAAATGCTACTGTCTCAAAAACATTACCCAGATCTTTTTGGGTAATCTATTTGTGTGGTGGAGATTTTTTTTCATTTTTTTAAATCAATTGTGTGGTGGAGATTAAAGTGGTGTAGTATGGAGTTTAAGTATAAAATGAATTTGAACCATAAATTAATATTTCTAGATAAAATTCATATAATTTTTTTGAGATTATAGTATTACTCTTTTTTAAGAGGTAATGCAACCTCCAAAAGATTCACATTTAATTGAACCTTCAGTGGAACTTTTTTTATTTTATTTTTTTATCCATGTAATGTTTTTATTTCCTAAATATGAGAAATACTCTGAAAACAGTATGTAAACACTTTGACGTTTATGAAGACAAATAATTGAAATGAAATCAAGTGTTACATGATGAGGAAAGAGACCCGCCTTTACAATTTTTTTGATCAATTAATAGGAGGTAAATTGCAAATATCATGATATTATATCAAGGGTTAAATATATTGTAAGAGGGGTTAATTTAAGCGCATTAAATTAATTGGCTCCAATTGGAGCCTAATCGGAAAGCCTAATAATTAATGGGTCTGTAGAAATTATTACCGAGTGGCCTCAAATGAATTCTATTGAATAGACCAGCGAGAAAATCAACAAATTGGGCTAAGGAAGACTAAACCTCAAGGGGTGTCAATGTAATTTACCCTTTTATAATTCATATTTTTATATTTTTAATGATTTTTTTAACTTTTTAAAATCTATCTATGACTCTCGTATTGAGGAACGGTAATCCAATTAGTCCCACGAGTTTTTTTATAGACCAATTAGTCTCATTAATTTTAGAGAGGTAGATTTAATATATATATATAAATTAAATTTACGTTATACCCTTATTTCTATTATGTTTCTTTTTTTTTCTTTTGTGTTAAAAGATAAGATACACAACCTATGAGAATTAAATTTAGGATGAATTTTTATATGAATTTTTTTTTTTATTTGGAATGATTTGAAATGTTAGATTTTTCAAACATTTCAAAAAGAGTACAAAAATGACTTGAAATATGAGATTTTTCAACATTCTAAAAGATGTGAGATTCTTCAAATATTTCAAATTGAGTACAAAAACTCCTTAGTAAGTTTTGAGTAAATATATAATATCAATCTGTAACACTGCAATGTAACACTCTAAAAAAATTCCTTAGTGTAACATTCTAATATAACATATACAAAAATTTCTTAGTTTATTTTTTCCAAATATAATACTCCAATGTAATACTTCAAAAAAAATGTGAGATTCTTCAAACCATGCTATAAGGGTGTGGAATTTTTCAAACCATTTTAAAAGAAGGACAAAAATTTCTTAGTAAGTTTTGAGTAAACGTATAATTTCAAACTATGAGTTTTACGTTTGAAAAAAATACACTAAGTAGTTGTTTCGTATTTTTATGTGTGTTATATTGGAGTGTTATGTTTGAAATTACATTTATTAGAGTGCTACGTTTGAGAAAAATATACTAAATAGTTTTTTTGTGTGTTATATTGGAGTGTTACGTTTGAAAAAAGTTTAAAGTGTTACGTTATTACATTTAGAAAAAATATGCTAAGAAGTTTTTTAGTACATTACATTAAAGTGTTACGTTATTGGAATATTATGTTCTTATTCATAATGTGAGATCTGTTCCAAAATGAGAGAAAATCAAAAATCTCTATAGTGCGGATTGCCCAAATGTGTAATTTTACATTTGGAGAAATTCATTTTTATCCCTCAAAAATTAAACCCAAATGTGTAAGTGACTACTCTTTTATGTAATTTCATTTTAATGGGATCTTTAGGTTCATAAGAAAAAAATGAAGAATTAAACAGTTCACAAGATCATATTTTGAGATTTATTAGTGCTTCACCCAATTTTTTAATTAATTATTTTTTTTAAATTTTTAGATCCACTTAATTGTAATATACTTAAAAATTAAAAAAATTGTACAAAAATATTTAAAAATTTAATTGAATACAACAAAATATGAAAATGTATTAAATTTTCATATTTTTTTATATTTTTTGTATTTGGTGAATTTTTAAAAAAAAATTTATAAATAATATATTTTTTAAGTGTATTTAGATAAGATGTGTCTAAAAAATAAAAAATTACGTAAAATATTTTAAAAATATGAAAAATAAAAACTCAATTTTCTGAAAAGTTAAAACTCAAATTGTAGTCAACAAACTTAATTGTTACAGTTAAAAAATGAGATATCGAAGTGAAATTCAGGTGAAATTTTAAGGGTGGAAAATGTAATTGAATTTAAACAAATGCTAAGCATAAAACTACTAAACTAATTACAATGATAAAAAATAAAAATAAATAAAAAATAAATAAATTTGTTAAAACTTTAAACATTACAATCAGAGGTGCATTGTGTATTAAAGAATGGGTAAATTATAAATACACCCTATGAGGTTTGATTAAAAAAAAAATTACCTCACATGATTTTGAAAATTACATTTCACTCTTGAGGTTTCTAATTTCGTAATAAATCGTTTCTTTTATTAATAAATCATCAAGTCAATTAACAGTTTTTAATGATATTATAAATATGTTTCAATTAATAATTTAAGTAATTTTATTATTGTATAAGAAAACTATTATGAATTTCTTTTTTTCAGTTAATTCTGTTAAATAAAAATTTTTAACAATGGAGTATTTATAATTTTTCAAACTACAAGGAGCAATCTGAACTTTAAATAAACCTCAAGGAATGTATTTGTAATTTACTTTAATAATTGTGTTTGATCCTTATAACAAAATAAATTTTTTTTATTGTCAATTTAAATTCTAAAAATTTGATTTTTTTCAATCGAAATCATTTGTCTATATCAATTAAATAATACTGACTAGAAAAAAGAGTTTTTAATTATTAAATTTAATAAAAAAAATATTTTAGACATTATTTATACCTATATTGAATTTAATAATTAAAATATCTTTTTTCATCGTTTTATTTAATGGAAATAGGTTGATGATTTAGATTGAAAATAAATCAAAATATTAAAGTTTAAATTGATTAAATTAAAATTTTAAAATCTATTTTATTATAATAGTCAAATTTGACGTTTTGTTTTTGTAAATTTTCCTAAATTTTTTTACATGTATATTAAATCTCCTAAATTCAAAAGAGGATGAAGTTTGATGTGATGTTGCACCAATGAATGCTTTTCCCATATTGCTAGGCCAATCCATGCATTAAAATTTGTTTAATAAAATGTATAATGAGTTTCCGCTTGTGGTAGGCAGTGGTGGTCGGCCAACGAAATTGGTCATATTCAGATGTGTCTGCTGAGAAAAAATAAAAATAGTACACAACAAGAAAAGCATAAATTAAACCCGCGGGCGCCACCCCGGGGGGTGGGGATTTGTTTTAGTGTGAAAGGGCATATTATATGTATTTATATAATTTTTTATAAATATATATATATATGTTATTTTATAAAATTATGTAAGTTTTTATAAATACATGTTAGTTAATTCATAAAAATTTGAGAAATTGTAATTTATGTATATTGGTGAGAATTTATGTGATTTTATAAAATAAGTTATATATATTTGTGAGAACTTAGACAAATATATATAGTATGTATTTTGGACACTCAAACACTTTTTCATTTTTTTTTTTTTTTTTTGAAGGAATTGTTTGGTTAGGACTTTGTGACTTAAAAAAAACATAAAAGATAAAATAGGTTAAATAAGATAAGAAGATAAAACGTCATATTCAAATCATAATCATTTCGTTTTTTTCATTAATAAAAGACAAAAAAGTCAAACTAAATAGAATTTTAATCCAAAACTAAAATAGTCAAAAAAATCAAAAAAACTAATTAAAAAAAAGTCAATTACCAAATGAGAACACGACTATTTTGGGAAGATGGTTAAAAATCATCTTTCAACTTTTAACTCATTTTGAGTCATATCATATCATCTCTCACATTGTTTATATGTTTTTTCAAAAAAAAATCAAAAAAAATCAAAAAGTTAACTTTTAATCATGTTCGCAAAACAAGTTGAAACACATATATAAATGAGTGTTTATATATTTATAGGCAAATTACATTAACAATCTCTATGGTTTAGGACTCGTGTCATTTTGATCCTTGACTTTTCAATTGTGACATATTTGACCTTGAATTTTGAATCTTGTTCCAAATAAGGACAATTGAAGATACCATTGTTTAATTTCAAGGATAAAATTGTCAATTTAATAAAATATAAACAAATTTGATAAAAATAAATGTCAAAAAATATTTTTAATTTTTTAAAAATTATTTTTATCCACTAATGATAAAATTATGTAAAATTGATAAAAATTACATGATTAATTTTTAAAATTAATTTTACATAATCATCATCCAAACATATAATAAAAATTAATTTGGTAAAAAAAATAAATAAATGTCTAAAAGATTTATTAATTTTACATAATTTTATTTTTAGTCGGTATAAATAATTTTTAAAAATTCAAAAATATTTGTTTGACATTTATTTTTGTCAAATTAGTTTATATTTTATCAAATTGACGATTTTACCCTTAAAAAATCGAATGATATTTTCAATTGTCCTTATTTGGAATAAAATTCAAAATTTATGGTCAAATATGTCACAATTGAAAAGTCAGGACCAAAGTGACACAAATCCCAAACTATAGGAACTATTAGTGTTTCACCCTATATTTATTAAGGGAGATTTATTAGAAAATCTTTTTCCAAGTGTTTATATTCCAATTAGTTCATAACATATTCTTGTATTCTAATAAGTCTTATTATTTGAACATTTGATTTACCAAATCATAATTCTCATATCTAAGGTATTTTACGGACATTTCTATCCTTACAAATATTTTTTAAACGATTAGCAATTTTGTGATGTGAATATTCATATTTTATAATGTGAATATTCACATTGACGTGTGAATGTTCACATTAATAGTGTGAACATTCAGATTGACGGTGTGAATATTCACATCACAAAACATTCGCATTGTAAATATAAATATTATTAGGAATATTTTGATAATTATGTCACTCATAAAATTTATTAGAATATAAAAAAATAAAATAAATAAAAAAATATAAATAGATAATAAAAAAAATTATGAAAAATTTTCCCTTTTATTATTTATACAAAAATATAGAAGTCCTATAACAATGTGTGCAGCAATGGACTGTGACATCCACTTTCCGCCATTGACTTGTTCCATGCATGCGTTGATTTCATCTGATATGAATTCAAACTCAAGTTGTGGTTTGAGTGGATTTCTATGCTCGTTGTTTTATTGTTGTTTACTCTACCGACTTGTGTTTTTAATTTTTTAACTTTTTTACGAAATAAAAAATAAAAATAAAAATAAAAAAGTTAATATATATAAGAATAATTATTTTTAATTGTATCGAAAATAGTAAATTATTGAGATATTTTACTCTCTTTTTTTTAACTTTTCAATTTTTTTTATTTATTTATATTTTTTTTTTGGTTGCTATTTTATCTAAGTTTCTTTACTTTGGTTTAGCATCAACAAAATTTAAGAAATGTTAAAAACTCATAATTTAGACTCTAAAAATTATCAATAATGATGTGGTAAGGGAGTTGAGCTCTACATGATTTAGGATATGTTTGGTTTGATTTTGCAAAAATAGTTTTTAAAAATTATTTTGGGGTAAGAGTTTAGAAATTTTTTTGGTTTGTTTGGTTGTGTATTTTGAAAGTAGTTTTGAAGTTTGGAATGATTTTTAATATTTTGTTGTAATTGAGTAGATGTGTGTGTGAGAAAAAGTGATTGAGAAAGAGAGAGGATAGAGAAAAAGTGATTGATTGATGTGTAAGAGAGAGAAAGTGATTTTGGAAATTGTTTTGGAAAAATTACAAGCCAAACAAGTTTTTTAGAAAAAAATTTCCAAAATCACTCTACAAAGCCAAACCAAACATACCCTTAGTGTATGACAAATCAAAAGTTGATACCTGTAGGTGTTGATTTTTAACAACACAATCAAAGAGGAAACTCAACTGAAAAGTACCGGCAGAATAGATTAAACCCAACAACCTGTAATAAGAAAAAGAGAATTTCGCAGTGGTTCATCCACTTAGGGGCACTCCGACGATTAAGTCAATAATCAATATCTCTCACAGATAGCAAATAGTACTTAAACTCACAAGAAAGAACTTACCTCAAACCCACGAGGGTGCCTTGCTTTTATAACCAGCAGTGACTTGATCACCTATAAGCCTCACTTCACTGGACTCAGGCTCAATGCTTATCTTGGAATCTCAGTTAGATAGAGATAAACTCCTCATGAGCCTTATCCTTATCCTTATCCTTATCCTTATCCAGACTGAGATCTTCTCCTACTCTAGAACTCTTATCCCTTATTCGCTTATCTCGGATTCCGGTATCTCCACAGATTACCTCAGCCTTGCCGAGATAATCTCGACAAGCATGACCAAGCCACATGGCACCTCGGCTGACACTTCAGTGTCACCTTAACCACATGCTGTTGTTCACAAAATACTTCCCCACAACTACCTCCTAGGTTCTATTAACTCGACAATCTGAGGTGATGGAACCTATATCGTTTGTCCACATAACATGTCGGCTAAAAATTCATTCATCTCTCCGACCAAGATCATGACTCGTCAACTTCAAGTAACTAGGACTCAACTGCCCACTTTATTAAGGATCAAGTATCACGAACCAAGTTTTCTAAGTATTTTCTCTGAGGTCGCCCCATTAGCAGAGGTTATTGCCCATTATTTCAAGAATTTCAAGAGTTTCAACTGCACATGAGATGTCACGCACAGTCGTTTCAACCATTTCTTTCACATGTATCTCACTTACTGGCTCGTACCTGGCACGCGCCATAAAGTCACGTCAATTCTACCCACGCCACTTGACAAGCACGTCGCCCATGGTACCTCATTATGTTTTGCCGCCTTTTCGTGTTTTTGACAAAACTCTTTCTCTCTCTCCTTATCTCTTCACTTTTCACTCTCGCATTCTCTTCTCTTTGCTCAGACTTTCTCTCTCTAAAGTTTTTCAATCCGCCATTGTTGTTTCCTCAAGGTTCTTGCAGCCATTTGTTCATCATCTTCGGTGGACTTGTTCTGTTTTATTCCAGCGATTGTCTCCGTCTAACTCCGATATCCCTTTCGTCGCCTCCAATCGGTAAGTCTTTGACATCTCCACTCCAGTTTCAATCTTTATGGGTCCTTCAATATGTTTCTTTTTCGAGTTTTGCCACATGCTCTACACCGTATCTGTAATCACCCCTGTGTTGTTTACTGAATCTGTATTCATACTTTTTTCTTCATTTATTCCCTGATTTGCTTGTCATTTTCTATGCTATTTGATATTTCAAATCGATTCTTGATTTTGTTTACTTGTATTCCTTGTGGTCCTTGCACATTGTCTTGCACACACTCACTCAATGTTTACGAATTTGTAATTTTCCATATTCTTAGATCATCATTTCTCATCACTGCGCTCGTCACATTGTTGCTTTTCTCTATTGCTTTTCTAATTCTGAATCATGTTTCCTTTTTGTTTTTCCTACTCATTTTCAGATCTTTGCATTTGATTCTTATTTCTGCATAGATTTAGGTTTGGGATTTTATTTAGAACTCTGCTCTTTAGGAAAACTAAAACAAGAACCCTTCCTAGGCTAGCAGAACCCCTTCCTTAGTGCTTAGCCGAGGTCCTTAAACCTCTACACCTGTACTTTTCTCTAAATCCAGCATAAAACTCTTTAAGTCGATATCATGGGGATGTTTAGGTAAAGGGTGAATACCCCAACCAAACTAGAATACTTTCGCCAGGAGTTCTCTATCTCAGACGACGTTCAACTCAGGTTGGCTGGAAAGGAGGACACTATCATGCCTGGAAAAGACTACATGCCATTCCCCGTTGTCGCTTTTATTGAGTGTGGACTTCAGTTTCCTTTGAACATTCTTTTCCAAGAAGTCCTGCATTACTACAAACTTAACCCCATGCAACTAGCCGTCAACTCATTTAGGGTTATCAATGGCATAGCCGAACTGGCATGCCGAGAAAACACTAGGATTACTTTAACTGACATTCAATTCTGTTACACCATGTGTGGCCTCAAGTCAACCAGTGGCTATACCTACTATCTCAAGCCCAAATCCACCACCTACAAACTTATAGCCAACCTCCCAAACTCCAACAAAGGCGCTGGAGATGACTATCTGATTGTCTCGGGAAATTGGGAATTTGCTTCAGATGACGATCTTTATCTCTACCCTCTATGCCGAGGAGTCTTTAGGGAAGATGAGGGTAAGGACTTAATCATCCCATAATTCCATTTCTGTTAAGACTTGTCAATTTATTTCTTTTATTTGTGCTAATGTTTGCTTTTCGCTCTTACAGTTCTTCCTCAACCAACGAAGGGATTTCAGCAGTCCTACGTCCCAAGCCGAGATCTGAAGAGGCTCTTGGATCTCCCGATTAAAAAATGCAAGGCCTCCCTTCTACTAAATTACATTCCAACATACTAGTCACCGCTCCCCAACACTCCACGAAGAAGCCAAACTCCACCATCTGCATTAACTCTTTCAGTTACTTTTTCACCAAGGACTGACCATGCTTCCACATCAGATCCAGCAGACCTGCCATCCATTTCTATCTCCCAACTGATTCCTCCATCTCGACGCCGACGCCAACGCCAACGCTGAGCTCTCTCAAATGCTCCTGCTAGCGGAACTCACAGCAGAAAATGCCGAGGTCCTAAAGTCTCGGCAACAGACACATCAAACCCTCTGATTACTCTCCCTGCCATCCACTTTGGCACTAAGGTCATCGTCGCTGTCCTAGCTGAAGAGATGGGTCAAAGTCAAGCTGTTGTTGAAGATCTACTAGCCAACCTACCAAGAGTTGTTACAGTCCATTCTTTCCCATCTCAATCCCAACCTAAGCCTAAGGCCAAAAGGGTAGAGAAGGCTAAGGCAAAAGCCCTTGTCACACAAATAGATTTAGAGGACACTGTGTCGATCTTCAAGTTAGCTGAGATTAAGAAGACTTATCTACCGTCGAGAAAAGACCTACCGAGGTTGAGCCCTCCAACATTACTCGGTCGAAGAAGCCAAGGTCCGAGGGTGCGGCGAGTTTGAGTGTTTTTAGAGCAAATGAACCCTAGGCTCCTGCAATTATGGTTGGGGACCGACCAATGACAGTTGGCGATAGTGCCATCGGCAGCATTGAAGTCGGCCCCGCTCTTTCTACCGCTATTCTCTTGCCTGCCGACTTAAACCATATGGCTAAGATCAACAAGTATGAGAACTTCGCGTTGATGATGCAGCATCTGTCTTGGTAAGTTTCCAACACTTGTACTTTTTCATTTGGCTTTCTGCTTTAACTTCTTACACTTAAAAAAAATTTACTAACTTGTTTGTTTCTTTCCTTCTACGCCATCCAACATGCTCACTCTTACGCAGTGAAGGCCGAGGCTATGAAGAAAAAGTTGACCAAGAAGACTCCAGACGCTGCAGGCTTCCTGTCCTCCCTCAACAAGGCTGAGGCTTAGATCAAGGGTCTGTTAGATAAGGCCAGTGCTGCCAAAACTGCTCAAGATAAGGCCAAGGAGAAGGTTGAGGCCGCAGAGGCTGTGGCCGAGGTAATGAAGGCTGAGGCTAAGGAGGCCGAGGTCAAAGTCGCCAAAGTAGAAGAAAAACTGAAGGAGGCTTTGGAGATAGAGAAAAGGCCTATACCGAAGGTCAAGCCGATATGTGTGACGCCTACAAAGCCCAATTCAACCAAGCCTACAGCAGAGGTTATTACCTCAGCTAGACAACAGCCCTCAACAAACTGTCTGTCCCTGCGAACTCTCCTCTCTGAGACATCAACCAACTCAGCATGCCTTTCCCTCCCTCTCCCAAAAAATCAGACGACGAAGCCGAAAAAGAGGAAGTCGAGGCTAAGGAGGCTAACGAAGATGTGGAGGTTGCTGCTGGAGCCAAGTCCCCTACTTTGAATGATAAAGTCTTGGACTTGACTCAGGATGAGGAAGAGGAGGTCTCTAAAAGGCTCGAGGCCGAGGTCATTGCTACAGAGAAGAGCTTGGATCAAACTCTTCAAGAGATTAACGCCAAGGTCGCAATTGAAGCCGAAGCCAAGAGGATTGAGGATAGTATCTCTAAGTCTAGTACTTAGGATTTTTTTCCTTTTCTTTAAACTTTTTCTTTTAGTAGTTGTAATATTTGTTGCTTTTGTTGGGCCAAAGTTCCATCGTTTGTAACTAAACAAGTTGTCTTCTATGCCAAGCCGAAGTGCCTTTTTGTAACTGAACAAGTTCCCTCTTCTAAATGCATATCTTCTTTTTTTCTTCTAAGTGTTGAGTGTATGCCTTACTGTTTTTCTCTTATGCCTTGCACGTTCTTTCCATACTTAGACTTTTTCTGATCTTTCTAATTCTGACAACTTGGCTCCTTACCTCGGATCCACAGACCTCAGATGGGTTAACACTTTGGAGCTAATCATCTCGGATAACAACTTCCAAAATTTAACTCGGCCAAACATCAGTTACAAAATTTGTCCAACAAAGCTTTTACAAGTGTTGTTTTTGTACTTGTACTAACTACCTTCTGGCAGGACTTGACCGCCTTCTGGCAAGACTTAACTCTCATCTTGGATTGACTTAGCTCGGCTAGTATTTATTGTCAATGATCTCGGATAACTGTAACTTGTGAAATTTTTGAAAAATTTCACAAGTGTTATACTCTCATTTCATTCACACTTCCTGCCCCCTAATGTGAACCTAAGTCTCGCTTATGTTCATATTAAGGACGCATCACATGGTTACCGCTGAAGTCTCTCTTAGACATTCTTGGCCGAGGTCATTACGTTTGTCTCACCTAAACAAAACACTTAAGGCTTAACCTTAGTGCACCGAGAGTACTATACTCCTCAGCTTTACTTACAAACTGACCAAGTCATGGCCAGTTTCGTCATGTTTCATATCGAAATATCGCAAACTTAGTTCAACTCTACCATATGGCAAGTGTAGTTCAACTCTACCATATAGAAAGTTTAAATTATTCCTCATGTTCACCGTGGGAACATCATCATAAGACTGTTCAATCCTATCGCACAAGTTTCAACAATAATTCATAAAAACAAAATCAAGCTAGCATTTTATTAATACTTCAGCTAATAAAATTATTACATAAAAAATAGAAACTAATGGTAGAAAAACTTCAAATTGTTTGTGTTCCAGGGTCGTGGCAACTCCTTGCCATTAGTGCCTGCTAGCCGGTAAGTGCTGTTATCGAGGAACGAGATGATTCGATATGGTCCTTCCCAGTTTGGTCCAAGCTTGCCTTCCTTAGGATCCTTCTTATTGCTAACGACTTTTCTAAGGACGAGATCCTCGACCTGAAACTCCCTTGGATTAACCTTCTTGTTGTAGACCGTGGCAAGTTGTTGTTGGCATGCCCCCAGCCAAACTGCTACTCTTTCCCTTCTTTCCTTTATCAAATCAAGATCTCGGGCGAAGAATGCCTTGTTCACTCCAGTCTCCACTCCCTAGGTTCTGATTCCAGGGATGTCGATCTCTAGTGGAATGACTGCTTCAGTGCCATATGTCATGGCAAAAGGAGATTCTTCAGTTGATCTTCTCGGCATAGTCCAATATGCTCATAGGACATTGGGCAATTCTTCCACTCATTTGCCCTTGGCAGCTTCCAGCCTCTTCTTGATCCCATCCAGGATGGTTTTGTTGGATGCCTCAGCCTAACCATTACTCTAGGAGAAACTAGGAGCAAAGTAATAGTTCTTAATTTTATACTTTGCACAGAAGCTCTTGATTAGCTTAATGTCGAATTAGGTTCCATTATCTACCACAATGGCTCTTGGGATTCCAAACCTGGTAATTATGTTCTTTCAAATGAAATTCTTCACATCCACATCTCGAATCTTTGCAAGGGCTTCAACCTTCACCCACTTCATAAAGTAGTTTATTACTACTAGTAGGAACTTCCTCTGTCCAGTTGCCTAGAGCAGTTGCCTAACAAGATCCATGCCCCACTGCGCAAATGGCCAAGGACTGGATACTGGATTCAGATCTATAACTAGCTAGTTTATCAAAGGTGCAAACCTTTGACACTTCTCACACTTCCTCACATAAGCTTCAACATACTTCTGCATGTAGGGCTACCAATATCCATGTGATATGGCCCTGTGGTCAAGTGATCTGCCCCCAACATGGCTTCCGCATACACTTTCATGGATCTCATACAAAAAGTCCTCAACTTGGGATGGATGCACACATCTCAGAAGGGGCCCAGTGAAGGACCTTCTGTCGAGATGGCCTTTTACTGACAGGCAGAACCTGGCCGACTTCAATCTGATTTTGTGTGCTTCTTTTTCTGTCTACTAGCAACCTACTATCTCTAAGGAACACAACTATGGTGTCCATCCAGCTCAGCCTCATCTCCAAGCACATTGCTTCATATTCTGTTATGAGGGGCTCTATACTTGGGCCTAACAAATAATCAACCATTATTGTTCTTACCTCATCTGATTTCATTATGCTAGCCAAGTTAGCCAAGGCGTCAGCATGACTATTATCATCT
Organism: Camellia lanceoleosa; assembly: GCA_025200525.1. Classification (NCBI taxonomy): domain Eukaryota; kingdom Viridiplantae; phylum Streptophyta; class Magnoliopsida; order Ericales; family Theaceae; genus Camellia; species Camellia lanceoleosa. The sequence goes on from CM045765.1 coordinate 130,910,465, forward strand.
CGGCTAACCTACAGTAGCCGGTAATTTTCGAACAGTGTTAGCAACTTGACAATCTCCTTGACATAAGCTATCATCCTCTCATCTTAGGCTGCGTACTCATTTGTTGCTTGATTCATAATGAGTTAAAAGTCACAGAAAACTACCACCTCATCGGCATCCATTGTTGTTGCTAGCCTTAGTCCAGCAATTAGTGATTCGTACTCCGCTTCGTTATTTGAGGCCTTGAATCCCAAACAGATGGATTGCTCTATCATCTGCCCATCTGGTGATACCAAAACCACTCTTGCCCATGATCCCTAACGGTTTGAGCTACCATCAACAAACAGACGGAAGGAGTCGCCGATGTAAATGTCGCAGGGTTTTGATTTCTCTACCTTCTTCTGCTTTGTTGTGTAGGGTTCTTTGGCTCTAGTTGGATTTCTTCCTCTTTTTCTCTTAGACATCCTAGGCCACGGCTTATCGAAACCTATCTTGGGATTGCGCCAGAAGAAAATTATGCTACAAAGTCGGCCAAAACTTGACCCTTGATTACTGTTCTCAGCCTGAATTCTAAGTTATACTGACCTAGAACTACTACCCATCTAGCTACTCTGTTTGTCAGATCTCTATGCTGTAACAGGGACTTTAGTGGGTGTTCAGTTAGCACCACAATCTTGTGGGCTTGAAAGTAATGGTTCAACTTTTTCGAGGCCATGACCAAGGCCAATGTTAACTTCTCCAGGGGTAAGTACCTGGTTTTGACACTGGCCAAGGTCTTGCTCACGTAGTATACTACCTTCTGCTCTTCCTCTTCTTCTCGGATTACCACCGCACTTACTGCATGGTCCGAAACTGCCAGATATAGGAACGATTCTTCTCCTAGTACTGGATTTGACAATATTGGAGCTATTTTCAAGTACTTTTTCAAGTCGGCCAAGGCGACTTCGCACTCATTTGTCCACAAAAATCTGTCACCTTCTTCAATAATTGAAAAATGGTTTGCATTTATCAAAACTTTGGCTGATAAACTTGTTCAAGGCTGCGGTCTTGCCAGTAAGAATCTAGACCTGTTGGCTGTTGTCGGGCTTTGCAGATCAAGGATCGCCTTGATCTGATCTAGGGTTGCTTCTATTCCCCTCTTGGTTACCAGATATCCCAAGAACTTACCAGATCCGACTCCAAATACACACTTTGAAACATTGAGTCATAGCTGGTATGTTTTCAGGATTTCGAAATCTTCATTCAAGTCGGCCAAATGGTCTCCTCGCTCCTTATTCTTGACGACCATGTCATCAATGTAGACTTCAATTGTCTTTCCAATCAAGTGTCTAAACATCTTTGTTACCAGTCTTTGATATGTTGCTCTTGCATTCTTGAGTCCAAAGGGCATCACTCTATAGCAGTAAAGTCCCTTCGGGGTGATGAATACCATATTTTCCTCATCCAAGAGATATATTGCAATCTGGTGGTATCCCCTATAGGCATCTAGGAAGCTCATTCTTCCATGCCCAAATATAGCGTCAACTAGCTGGTCAATCTTTGGTAAAGGAAAACAGTCATTCAGACAAGCCTTATTCAAGCTTATGAAGTCTACACAAACTCTCCACTTTCCGTTCTTCTTTTTTACCACCTTGTGTTGGACAGCCAAGTAAGGTAGTGCACTTCTTAGATGGCTTGTGCTTCCAGCAACTTCTCTACTTTGTCTTTTACTGCCTATACATAGGCCAAAGTGGGTCTTCTTGCTCTCTAGATGACAAGTTTAACCGACCTATCTACATTTAGTTTGTGGCACATGACCTCGGGATTAATGTTAGGCATCTTGAATGGTGTCCAAGCAAACACCTTTATGTTTTCCCTAAGAAAATTTTCCAGCTCATTTTCCTCATTCTCGGCCAAACTGGAGCCGAGGAGGAAATATCTCTCTTCATCGCCCTCATGTACAAGAACCTTTTTCAAAGGCTCTTCGCCCTTGTCGGCTGGCATCTTACAAACCTGTCTGTCTTTATCTTCAATCTCTGCTGTCTCAGCTTCTCTGATGGTGCAGGTGTATTTTATTGCTTCCATGGAGCAATTTTTTGCCTGTACCTGGTCCCCCCCTTACCTCTTCAATCCCCTGGTCATTGGAAATCGCAACAATTGGTGCAGTGTTAAGGGAACAGCCCTCATAGTATGCAACCAAGGCTATCTCAAAATGATATTGTACAGGGAGGGGGTATCTATTACAGTGAACTCAGTTGTTATCTTTTTGCTTCTTACCTGCACTTCCAGGTTCGTGGCTCCCAAAAGCCATGTTGGCGTCCCGTTGAATCTTATCATGGGGCTATCAAACTGCTCTAAATCATCTAGGTGAAAACTAAGCTCCTTGTAACATCTGATATACATGATGTCACAAGAGCTGCCTTGGTTAATCAGTATGCGTCTCACCTGGCACTTTCCAACCTTCAGAGTTACCACTAGGGCATTGTTGTGTGGATGCTGGACCATATCTAGGTCTACCTCAGTAAATGAGACCATTTGTCTATGGTATTCATCTATCTTGGGCTTCTTTTGTTGGGCCTGATACACATGTTGCAGGTGCCTTACTCTTTAGGTCTCCCCTCGTACTTCATTCTCATTGACCTTCAAGTGAATCACATTAATTACCCGAGGTCCATCTGCTTGCTGCGATGGCGGTGGTGGAGGTGGTATTATCGGTGCTTGAGGAAGCCTTACATGCTCTTCCCTTGTCCTGGCCTCATCTACTAGGTCTCTTAGGTGACTCTGTCTAAACAGATCCTCCAAGTGAAACTTCAAAGCCCTGCACCCCTAAGTCAAGTGTCTATACTCATTATGGTAAGTGCAATGTTTCCCAATGCTCCTTCCCATAAACTTGCCAAGGATCTTCTGCGGCACTCTGTAATATGGCTGGTTCTTAATCCTTTCCAAAACTTTGTAGATCGAGATCTTGAATACCGTAGTGACTGCATGTGCAACCCTTATCCCTGTTTCCTGCCTATCAACACCTGCATTCCCTCGGTCCGCTTCGGCAAGTCGTTTCTCCTTTCTTGCTTAGATATCCTCACCCCCTGCGTGTCTTCTTCTGCTCAGCATATTTCTCAATCCGTGCCATCAGTTAGTCCACGCTTTTCAGAAGGGTTTTGGCAAGTGATTTCCGAAGCGAGCATTTATCATTCAGGCTGTTCTTGAAAGATACGACCGCCAACTCTAGGTTACAACCAGGAATCCGGTTGTACACCTCGTAATATCTCTTGGCATAAGCCCTGAGGCCTTTGCCATCGTTGATCTTCAAAGCCAATATGGAATTTACCCTCAATGGCTACAATTTTTTTGTAACAAACTTGGCACAAACATCTCGGCTAGGCCTTCCCAACTCTTCACAGTTCCTTTCGGTAACTTATGGAACCAATCAGATATTATCTCTCCAAATGATGAAGGGAATACCTTGCACAGCAGCTACTCATTCCCGCTCCACAAAGTCCTTGAATTTAAATACAGGCCAATATGAAAGTTTGAATCAGACTTACCATCGTAAATCTGGAACCTCTTCATGTGGAATCTCATTGGAGCCTCAAACATATCCAACTCCACCGAGAATGGCGTCTTCGGCTTGACGATGGATGTGATCTTGGCGTTGAGTCATTTTCTCTAGAAGTAGTCCTTCAAATCCTCTTTCATTCGTCTGGGAGCTCGGCTATCAATAGATTTCAACTTCTTTGGTGCGCTACTCCTGGTGTAATTGTGTGTTCGTTTAGACTTCCCTTCATCCACTACATCAAAACAGAGGGCCTTCCCTTAGATATGCCGATATTCTTTGACATAGGTCCCCTTGGTTCGTGGTGTCTTCTGCGATTCACCTTGTACAGACTCTATCCGCCCAACATCCCATGACGGCTGATGTAAGTGCTCCTATCCCTTGCCGTGCTACAGGACTACTAGGACCATTTTACGCCTCCTTTCGGGCATCGCTTTTAGCCTCGGTGCGGTGTGTCTGAACGAAATGGTGGTTGCATCACGTTGTTTTGTATCATAAAGTTGACCACCGACTGTAGGTCTGCCAACATGTTTGCCATCCATTTCATCTCTCCATCCCTCATCAGGCATTTATCATTTCAAACCTGGAGGTCGCTTTCATTATAGTATTCATCTTGGTCTCCCTTCTTCGGGACGTTATACTCTTTGCCAGCGTCCTTTTCCCCGAGATTCAGTTCCTATACCCCCTCATTACGGTTTTCCTCCCTGGCGTTAGGATCTATATACTCCTCACTCTCACTGTGGATGTCGTCCCCTATCTTCGCTTCCTATCCGTTGTTGATCTATTCTCCTTAAGTTCCTACAGACAGCGCCAAATTGTAAGTGTTAATTTTTGACCACACAACCAAAAGGAAAACTCAACTAGAGAGCACTAGTAGGATAGATTAAGCCCAATAACCTATAACAAGAAGAAGAGAATTCTGCGGTGGTTTGTCCACCTAGGGGCACTCAGATGATCAAGTCAATAATCAATATCTCTCACAGATAGCAAATAATACTTAAACTCACAAGAAAGAACTTACCCCAAACCCATAGGGGTGCCTTACTTTTATAATCGGCAGTAACCTGATCACCTAGAAGTCTCACTTCACTGAACTCAGGCCCAATGCTTATTCTAGAATCTTGGTTAGATAGAGATAAACTCCTCATGAGCCTTATCCTTATCCAGACTGAGATCTTCCCCTCCTCTAGGACTCTTATCCCTTATCTGCTTATTTCAGATTTCGGTATCTCTATAGATTACCTCAGCCTTGCCGAGATAATCTCGAAAAGCATAACCAGGCCATGTGACACCTCGACTGACACTTCGATGTCACCTTAGCCACGTGCTGTCGTTCACAAAATACTTCCCCACAATACCTATCAATCAATATAATTGTGGGTTAAATTATAAAATAAAATAAAAAATTTAAAAATCTCAAATATTTTCCATAAAATTTTCTTTTTTACCAATAAAAAAATAAAAAGAGTTCAGATCTCTCCCCATTAGTTATGAGGGTGTTTTAAAAATATAATTAAAAATTGACTTTTTATAATTTTTTTAAAAATATATAAAATATATAAAAAATAAGGTAACTCAAAATAAGTTAAAAATAAAAGAGCCAACGAAAAGATAGATAAAATCTTCACAATTGCTTTAGTTCACGTTAGCATCAATCCGTAATATCATTATTTAACAATAAATTATTATACAGATAGTCAATTATGCTTTATTTGAATAGTAAGATTTAGATTTTATTTGGTAATATCATAAATAAGCTACTAATTGATTTATTAAATTACATTATATTTTTATTTTTTTATGTCTTTTTATAATAAGTAAAAATAATAATGTATAAATCATACCTAAAATTGTATATATATATTTAATTAATAATATCACATATTAATGACTTAATGTCATCGTTATACTAAATTTTTATTCTAATCTTATGTATGGTGAGGCCACCACTGGTGAAAATTAACCCAATTCAACCCAAGTTATATGGCATTTAGACAACTAAGAATTAATTTTTGGCCGTCCTAAAATTAACCACCAAAAAACTTCAAGTGGCCACATGAGATACTTTAATTTGAGAACTTAAATTTTATGTTCATATTGTTTCAGATGTTTTAACTAAGTACACTTTTTAATTTTTTATAAAATATAAATTAAGTATAAATTGAGTTTGAAGTAATATAATAAAAAAGTGATGTGATTTAAATAAAATAAAATAATGACTTTTAATTTTTTAATGACAAACATGACCTTAAGTCCAACCTCTCTCTCTTTCTTGTTTCTTAGTGGTTAAGTTGTCAAGCAACAATCCTAGAATGACACTTTTTTTTTTTTTTGGGGGATCAGAATCCTAGAATGACACCTTGTAACCTCTTAATTTCTCCCTTTTGGCATGGGATTCTTGTTCATGCAAAAAAGTGAAATAATACCTTTTGGCCATGTTTGATTCACAAGTTTAATAGTGAGGTATTAAGGCCTAGTTTGGCTTGACCTATATAAGTCAAAAAGTCAAAAAGTTACTCCAAAATCCAAAAAGGTATCACTATTCACCCAAAAAAAATAATTTTAAAAATAATTTTTTTCAACAAAAACTGACCACCGAAGTGACCACTGCAGCTGCTGTGCTGCGGAAGTGGCTTTTGTGTAACTGATTCGGTGTGATTCACACACACTGCTGTTCGTCCGATGGGGTCATCACGGGTCCCGTTTTGATAATCTGAACCGTTCAATGTGTAGAAATCATCGAGTACTATATATTTGCAAAAAATCACATTGATCGGATATCGATAACTATATGATCAGATCAGTTTTGTACGACAAATGGATGGTATTATAATTAATGATTGAAAAATAAATAAATCTGATCAGATAGCTATCAATATCCGATTAACGTGATTTTTTATAGGTATATAGTGTTCGACGAGTTACACACATTGAACGGTTCAGATTATTAAAATGGGACCCGTGATGACCCCCACGGTCCAAACAAAACCGTCCAATGCTTTGTACAAAAAATTATCCAATAATTTTGAACCCCAATACACGGCTGCCGATTTGTACGGCTGGGCCCACCTGTCACTATTCATCTCTTACACACTCTTTTTATACAATTTTTTAATACACATTTTTCCATAAAAATCTAAAAAGTTAACCCAAACCTTCATATTTTTTTCTCAACTTTTTTAGTCTAAAAAGACAAAAAGTGCACTTTTTTAAGACACCCCAAACCAGCCCTAATAATCCTATTAATATAGTGTAGTATTCACTATCCAATTGGATTAATAGAATAAATTATTCATTGTGTTTGATTGGGTGGATTAGAGCATGGGATTGAGATTATTAATCTATGGGCCCAATTATCCCATGTTTGTTTTAACATTTTGGTTTAGGATTATTAATCCAATGGATAATTAATCCAACAAATTTGTAGGATTATTAGTAATGGGGTTGGGGTGGGATTATTAATCCAATGGATATTAATCCAATTGGATAGTGAATACTACACTATTAGTCTTTTGAATAAAACATAACCTGAATTATTAGTATTAATAGGATTATTAATACTTCACTATTAGTCTTTTGAATCAAACATGACCTTTGGTCATGTTTGATTCACAAGATTAATAGTGAAGTATTAATAATCCTATTAAATTAGTGTGGTATTCATTATCCAATAGGATTAATATTCATTGGATTAATAATCCCACCCCTACCCCATTACTAATAATCCTACAAATTTGTTGGATTAATTATCCATTGGATTAATTATCCTAAACCAAAATGTTAAAACAAACATAGGATGATTGGGCCCACGGATTAATAATCCTAATCCCATACTCTAATCCACTCAATCAAACATGCTCTTTAATTATAATCCAAAACCAAACCTTTTCCACTGAACCTACAAGTTCAGTTTGAGTTACTTTGTATATCATGCATGCCAACCAACCCTTGAGTGGTCACCACTGGTGAGTTTACTTCCTTCCCACTTGGGATAGCAACATCAGCATATGCCCTTTCCACCTTGATACTAAGGCACCATTTAGCATAATCTCTAAAAATACATTTTTTTATTTTTTTATTTTTTTTTAAGTCATATCATCTTTCTACTTTTTTACACATCTTTTCATAAAAAAATTAAAAAATATACTTATTTAAATAATTCCAAACACCCTCTAAAGATCCACCCACCATCATGTTCCCCCCCCCCCCCCTTTTCTCTCTCTCTCTCTCTCTCTCTCTCTCTCTCTCTCTCGTTAAATTAAATCTTAGATATGTTAAAGAAACAGAAAAAAAAAAGATATATATATATTAATTTCTACAACCTACCCAACACTGAAATTTCTAAGTAAGTTTCCCCAGCTTGAAAACCTGTCACTACCAATAAACCCCCCTCTAGGCCTATTTACGGCAACTTCCTGCACCTTCAAAGCCGATAATAGAAAAAATTTAAAAAAAAAACATAAAGCTAAAAACAACCTTTTTCAGGCTCCTCAATAATCAATTTTTTCAATTCATTTAAACTAAAAACTGTAACAAACAAAACTGCACAATTTTATTTTTATTTTTTTTAAATCAGAAAGTTGCACACAAACCCACAAGTTGCACTAAACACTTTAATCACTTATAATACGATGACTTCAACCCTAGAAAGCGAGAAACTAGAAGTTTTTTTTTTCCCCTTTAAATTAGCTGTGTATACAATTGTTTTCCCGCATTTCTAAAAATTATCTTCATTCAGAATTGTTGGTCTCAACTATGATTCAGGTTATCTGGCCTCGAAGAAGAAAAGCATGCATTCACACCAGGAACATGAAATCCATCAAGTAACTTTGATATATAACATATTTTCCATCCTAAGCAATAGGGAAATAGAAAGTAGCAGCATATAAAGTCACCAACAAATTTCTCATTAACCAAACCCACAACACCAAGGCTGTGTTTGGTGCCATGGAATGGGACTACATTTTTGGCAATGGACACACAACAATTATGATTCCGAATGATAAAAATTTAGAGGTGCCTAAGAAAAGCATAATGTATCTGGCATTCTAACATTCCGATCACAAAACCAGCAGCACATCCTAAAACTTGAAATCCTTTTTCTTCGATTTTCCGTCCTTTTCCTGCATTTTCCGTTTCCTCTTCTTCTCATTCTGAAAATTCCACCTCATCAGAACAAAAGTGTCCATAAATACTAATTAAAACAAGTACAAAATCAGAAAGATTGTGAGAGATGCACACCTCCGCAACCATGTCACTGAAATCCTCCCGCTGACTACGCAGCTTCTCCTCCTCCCTTGCTTCCTCATACCTGTGAAATACAAAATAAATATGAATTACGCGCCTTGTAGCCAATGTACTGATACTGACACTAGACACACTATAAGGACTCGGACTTACTTTGCATGCAAGACATTGTCCATTACTTCCAACTCTTCTGGTTGTAATGTGACATCAACTTTATCTGATTTCTGACCTCTAAGCAGATCAACCTGAAAAAAGAAATAACATAAACAATAAAATGAGACGCATCATTAAAGCCTGTGACTCGTACGGATCAATCACACGGATTATATTTACAGGTAAATTCACCCCAACACAGAATCTGAAAGGATTTTGCAAATTTGCTTAATCGTAAAATTGAACATGAATGATATATGATTCGCATCCGGATATAATTAGCAGTTAGGGGAGTAGAAGATCAATGACGGAACCACATATTTTTCTCAAAGCCCATAGGACAAAACAAATCATGTACAGGCTACAGCAGAATATCTAACACTTACCTCGACCGATGCAAATAGAAAAAACTACATGCATTCTTCAGTGCTCACATAGAAACTAACAAAGCATGAGTCATAGAATTAGTGGCATGTGGCCCAATTGGGGTCAACTTCAAAACAGAAATTTACTTGTTAAGATTTAAATATCCACCTCATGCACCAGCGGAGCACAAATGCCAGTCATATTCAGGGTAAGTTTGGGAAGTTAAAAAATAGCCAAAAGAGCCCCCAAAAAAACACTACTAAAAAAGCCAAAGAACTACACAAAAAATCCCGCTACTTTCTGCACATTTTTTTGTAAAAAGCCAAAAAAACCACATACTAAATTTTTTCACCTCATATTTTAGGCAAAAAGCTAAAGGTGTTACTAAAATAGCCTATCCCCAAACCAACCCTCAGAAAATGCATTCATTGGAAATTAAGCCCAATGAGCTCAGTTTTGGGGAAACAACGGAGGGGTTGGTCTGATTGACAATATAAGCGTGAACTTGCATGTACTTTATTTCATGAATCTGTTGTAACTGCTCTCATTTTGAGACACTATCATGCCATAAGAATATCTGGTTCACTACCTTTTTATTCCCTATATCATTAACTTCTAATTATGGTCATGCCAAAGTTCACTATTGGGACAAATTCCACTAAATTTGATTTGCTAAACAACTATCAAGCATACAAGCCAGTCACTAGGTCCATCTATCAATAAAAAGCCCAGATGTGCTAAAATTTTCAATTAATTTGCATTTTAACAGAAAATCGGGAAGAAGAAAAAAATTATCAAATTTGCTTGCTTACCCTTCTGGCTGCTGTCTTGTCTTGAGTGCCAGTGCCAGTGCCAGTGCCAGTGCCAATGACATACCTGTTAGAAGGAAAAGGGTCAAACATTTCTCAACTCAAGAAAAAAGTGTCTTACTGAAACAAAATCTTCAAATTTGCTATATTGAAAAAAACATATATGTTTATTGCATACGTATGAGATGTTCCAAGTAAGGTCCCTGGAGCAATCTTTTCTTCCTTTTCCTCCAGTACCTTCAGAAAACAAGAAAAAGAACTGTGAGCATCAGGAACAATATAGTAAAAGCTAATATATGAAAGAGGCAGTCATGTACAGTATACTGACTTGGTAAAGAGGCTTCTCAGGCTCCTTTCTCTGTTGCTTGCGAAGATCAATAACATCTGGAGTCTCAACACCAGTAGGAGTGCTGAACATTGACAAGGAAAATAACTCATTACTAGAAATTACAGATTTCCAACTATAGCAAATCATGTAGACAAGCAATTGCCCCAACACTCTCCCCCCGTCATTGTAAAATGACCTCCCTCTATGCTACTTGGTATGCAGATAGTTCTTGTACAAGGAAAACAAATGGAGACGTGATACACCATGTGCTCTAAAATGTGGTGCAATAGGAATAAGATTGAGTATATCACACTACTAAAATTTAAGGCATTTCTAAACGTGAGATTAATTTCCATTTACCAATTAGACATCTAATAAGGTGTGGTTTGATAAAATTGAAAACTGAAAATTAAAAGCTAAAATCTGAATGCTTAATTCTTTAATCTGAAAAACTGACTGGTGCTTTCTAAAATCCAATCCAGCATTAAGTTCGGCCATCAGGCAGCCCCTAAAACATACTATTAATTATTTTTACAATTAATCATATAATAATACATTTCTAATAACCTCCTGTCAAAACTCGATGCTCTTTAGATTTTAGTTCTTATATTTGATATTTTATACTGAGTAATGCTAGGGATCATGAAAAAAAATGTCATGAAGATAATCATGAAAGATTCTCCACCTTTGGATTACACATACAATAAAACACCACACACTAATCAAAGGATGAAAAATTTTCATGATGTTTTTTCATGATTCCAAACATTACTCTTTTATACTCCTAAGGAAATAAATAGGGGGAGAAATTGATATCGCTAAATCTACTGTTTTGGAAGGAAAGTGTTCCATGTTTTGGAGTGCGTTACAAAATATAAATTGTTAGGGTATTAACGTTTCTTTATAACTATGGCCTCTCATTTATGTGCAACTGGAAATTTTGAAAAGTACGTAAGCGATCTCTCTATTAGAGTGTCTAGCATAACCATGACTAATCCCACCCTCCCCAAATCTTGAAAAATAGCCAAAACATACCAACCTAAAATGATGTACAACACTACCAATAAGGCAAGTACAATAAATGGTGTCCAACACTACCAATAAGAAATGTACAAACCTTGAAAGACTGTCAACAGATTGAATGCCAGCCTCCAATTCCTCTTCCTCAATTTGTTCTTCCACATCCTCTTCGTCTTCCTCTTCGTCTTCTTCTTCTTCCTCCTCCAAATCACCCCAATGCTTGGTCTTGTCAACTGGTTCTTCCTGAATGGTTTAATGAGATAATAAAGTAAATTTTAACACGTCTTAGTAAGAACCTTGGGCATTAAGTTCAATCTATGTATGAGACCCACTCGGGAAGACTATAACCTAAGCACCACAAACAATAGCTCGATTCTTCCCAATATCTTCAGAAATAAATAAAGGCAATTGCCATTGTCGAAAACAGATCTTACTGGCAAACCAAAATATGACAGTTAAAATTTTGTTTGGTTTTTCAGTAATTGCCTTCTCAGTTTGCGAGTAAAATTGGTTTAAAACTACTGTTTCCAAACATGGTACTTCTCACATAAATATTGTAACAGAAAATATTGTCAGAGTAAGTACCTCATAGTTGGGCTGTTCTTGCAGCTGGACTCCGAAGACATCACCATACAGTGGGCGGCCATACTGTTTCAAAAGAATAATAACAATAAATACATAAAGAATGAAAAAAAAAAAAAATTAGAAATGCCAATGCACAGCTTGAAATAAATAAACAACGAAGAATAAACAGGAACACAGAGCAAAGTAAAACAGTAAAACTTACTTCATCAACAGGAGGTTTGCCCCAACCACCAGGATGATAACCAAAACTAGCTCCAGCAGGAATAGGAGCATTCAGCCCAGGAATTTTCAAGTGTGGATAAGAAGGTGGTGGGCCATATCTCTGGCATTAAAAATTGGTCAGTCAAAAGAAAAAATTGAGACCGAAAAAATAATTTGAGAAGAGAGTTAAAAGCCAATGTTGTAAAGGTCAAAATTAAGTAGAATACATCAACTGACCTGCATATTGATGAGCCACGGGGGAGGAGCTCCTTCTGGCATACCAAGAGCTTCTTTTAGTTCCTGTGATAACATTCCAGGCTTCATCTCCCTTAGCTTTACCTGTATGACATGTAAAAGAATGTAATTTGCCAAAAATGGTGCATTCTAAATAGTACCATTCCAGCTAA